>BMAU01000510.1:320000-1043293 GCA_019973935.1 Trichonephila clavipes | reverse complement strand
AAATTAAATGCTTATAGATCGTAAATACTTTGCTAAAGGCTGTTTAAGATTTATGAAGCAATCGGTTCGAATCATCCATAAATTTTCTGTAAGGATCATAATTTATAACTACCGTGTAAAGGACGACAGTATATTTATTTATGATTTATAGCGATGTGCCACTTTCAGTTATAACTCCACGTTTCCATATTTTGTGAGAAATTCTGTACTGTGATTTACACCTCATTCATTAAGTTTTCAGGATTAGCCATTCTCAGTTTTCGTTGCAATTGACGAATTTCAGCATATTCAAAAGTTTAGAAAGTTTGGGAAGTATGGATTGTGTAAATTGTTGTTAACTATATATAAAGTTAGTAAAACTACAATTCTGACTTATTGATTATTTTGGTTATTGCAGGAGCTTATAAAGTCCAAAATATGTTGGATATATTAGAAATTAGTACTTATATCAAAAGTGTATGCTTTGTGAATGTTTAAGATATATCTAGATCAAATAATTATAAGAAAATTATAAAAATGATGTGAAAGCGTTTTTTTAAAAAATAAATTCAGGGGCTTATCATTTAACACATTTTATTTTTATAAGTAAAATAATTTTTTAACATTTCTCCTGTTATAATTTAAAAAAATCATAAGATATATAATTTCGGCTAATTATTTGCAGTGAAGTATATTTCTCTTTTTCTCAGACATATTCACATACAAACAAAATTAAAAATTCGAATCAATATACATGTGCACAATTATCACATTTAGCCTCCAAAATTTACAGTGAAAAAATGCTTAGTATCCGAACACGTTCGAATTACTTTTTGAAAATAACATATTAAAACATTATAAATGCTTTTTTTTAGGGATGAATACCAATAAATACTAATATTTAACTAAAAATATTTAAAATAAATTGCCTAAATTTTACAAAAATCCCAATTATAAAGAAGGAAATTTTAGCAATATTTTTGAGAAAGAACGACAAAGCAGATAGTGAAAAAATAATTAGCTTAGATCAGTAAAAATATTTTAAAACAAATAGAGTTGCATTTATCTAAGAGGGATGTACTAAAATTTTAATGTTTGGTAAAATTTAAAAATTTTAGAGCTCATCGAGTAAATATTATAGGAAATGTGTCATTTTTTATGAGGACCAATTATTCAAATCTTACTGGCTCAAAACTCAAAAACTATGCTGTATAAGTAAGGAAATATTTTCAGTACATACTCTAGAAATACAATATAAGTATTATGGTTCAAAAAGTTTTATAAAGGGAAATATATTCACTTAATATTTTTAGGGTTAATCAGACTCACCGTGAGACACCTTATACGTAAGAAACAGTTTTCGAGAAAAAAGGATTTAAAAGTTTGAAAGCTTTTGTTGTTTTAATATAAATTATACACGTGCAGAAACCTAAAATTCCCGGATTTTAGCCAGGTTGCATGCCCTCTTGTGCCATCATCAGCTTTGGCTAAAATTTTCTCTTTCTTTCGAGACCATATTTTTTTTCTACCGGGAGTTTTCACTTCAGATAATGAATGAACGCTTTTTGACTCATTAATCCGTTCTTCATCGGAGTTAAGGGCGACAAACCGCTTACAGTAGTGAACTCGCAACTTGTATCACGGAAAACTGAAGTTCAACACATCTAAACAATCCCTCCAGAAAACCCAGCTGTTGGTATATGCATGACAGCCATGTGAGCTCCCTAATTTCAGAGTTTGTAACTCGACAAAAATATCTTTCGGGATAAACTTCCACAGAATGCCATTAAAACTTTCATTTGCATTCTGCGTTTCCCATATAAGCATTTATTCAATGAAATCTTTGTCACATAGCTTCATATAATGAGGCTTAATAATTTAATTATTTTTGAAGTCCTTACCGATATCAATATCATCTTTCCTTCAAATGTAGCTCGTTGAAATTTGCACCAGGTGTCGGTCAACGATGGACGGTATTGGCCATGCATCGGTTGGTTTTGTTGGAACAGTAAGAAAATGCTGCAATCACTGCGTTGCATTTTCTATATTCCTACATTGGATCTGATAGCGATGCCATAATTTTGTAGTTTATCGATGAAACTATCAGTTAATTTCTGACCTCCAGACCTTTTTTGCTTCAGCTTCAACTTTCGAAGCCTTGAGCCAACACGCTTTTGAATGTGGCCAATGCATTCAAATTTTTTTAACGCTGTTTTCACCATAAATATTTTTAACCGCATCAAAGGCTTTTCGAATCCCCATCTCCATAAAAATGTAGATATTGCAATTTTTCTCGTCTCAGCTTGAATCTTTCGAATATTCGGTACACACCAACAGGTTCCATCGCACCAGATGACCCAACATGTTTTTCACACTCGTGTGCAATTCTATTTTTCATGTTTCTTCAAACATAAACTGCACATTTTGACATTCACTTCCATGTCACAAAACCTTACCAGTATCTATGGAAATAGCACTAACACATCCATTTAAAGACAAAATGTCCTCTACGTTTGCCAGTTCCATCGACCGACACACCGCATTGAACAACTTCATCAAAAATTATTCTTCTCGTGGATTTCAGCTGCAGCCTCATTCATAGTTTTTATATGCAACGTTATTAGAAACATGCTCTAATTTTTTTCAAGATACTTGAAAGCTGTTTTAGAAGGAGATTTCACATTGATAGCTGAACACAGCTTCCTTGCAGCAGAGTGTCCCTTTCCAATGATTCTTAAGCCAAAAACAAAGGAAAGGTTAATATTGTTTTTAAATTTGTTAACTTTCATAGATGTACAAAGGGAGCTTAAAAGTTACAGTTTTTACATTTTTAGTATCATATTAGATGCTAAGCCAAACACAGATTCTTGCAAAAGTTGGGGAAGCTTATTTTCTAAACATTCAGGACAGCATAATAAAAATCACATTTTCTTAAAATTTCTAAATTAATAATTACGTTCCTATCTTCATTTCAACAGCATTTGACATTTTTGAATCCTTTTGAAGTTTTCTTTCACTTGCAGTAGGTGCAGATCCTGACATTTTTTGTTGATCTCAGATTGGTTATTCTTAATAGTGTATCTATTGCCTTTAAATTTAGATTTACGAGTAGAATTTCGATTCTTGGGATTAGCCATAACTTAATAGTGTGCAAAATTTAAATAATAAAATTAAAATTTCGAAAAAAAAACCCGACAAAGTTAGCAAAATCAATCAAATAACTCGAGCAAAAGCTATCGAAAAGCGATTGAAAATTTTGTAAACACAAACTCTTATTGCCAAACTATTGGAAGAAATGTTGTGTTGCCACTCACTTTAAAACAATAAACTATTACTATTATTTCCTTAAGAGGAATTTAAAACTATTTCCAAGAAAACTGCTCCTTAAGCTAATTTTTTGACAGATTTTGAACCATTTAAATGCCTACTTCCGGTAGATCAAAGACTCGCTTCCGGTTTTTTAATTTGATAAAACTGATTATAACTGACCTCTAGGTAACGTAGAAACAAAACAAAAGAGTGTTTTCGAAAGCCAAAGATAGCTCTATTCAATAAAATAAAAAACAAAAATGTGTTTTTGAGAATTCGGTCATTTCAACGTGTTCGGATACCTTAATGTACTGCAATAAAGCTTTAATGATGAAGAAAGTATATTACACATTTAATATTCAGCAAAAAAAAAAAAAAAAAATCAATTTTCTTTGCGTGATTGTTACAATTTCAGGGGAAGAAATATAACAGGGCGTTTTCTGTGGATCCTGTAAAATGTGCAAAATTAATGTACAAAATATGTTTTCTTTTAAGTAGTGTACCAAAATATAATTGTTCTCTTCTGGTGAGATTTTTTTCATATGGAATTTTCATAGGTTTAGGGAGGGTCACTGGTAATTATTAAACTTGTCCTTAACTAAGTATTGTTAAACTAATTATAAAATACGTTGTGCAATACTCATACATTTATAAGTGTGTTATATCAGTGTAAATATGTGTTTCTATTATGTCAGAATGTATTTTGTTTGTTACTTTCAGTGAATTAACTAATTCTTTGAAAAATACTTTGTTTTTTACTTTTAAATATGCTCTCGCTCCCTCCAGGGAAAGGCGCACCCCACAGTTTGAGGAATGCTGGTCTAAGATTAATAAAGATGAATAAATTTGTATAACTCTTAAAAATCAGAACAAGGGAAACTTTTTTGATCTAGAAGCCTTCCTCAATTTTTTGTATCCCATTTGAATTAATCATTTATTTTTATGATAATAGAGGTTTTAATGCAGTTTCTTTTTTATCAAAAAATGTTTTTAATTGTTCAAAATATTTAAAAATTTAGTACTATTTTTATTAATTTCCATATTTTTCATTATATCAGGTTTTAATTGTAGAAAGGTTACTCGTATGAAATAAACATACATTCTACACCCATGTCCGTAAATTAAGGATAATTCAGAATCCCACAGAAATTGAACTCTAAAATAAAAATTTCACCTATATCACACACATCTTGAAGAAGAATATGCAAATTACAGGAAACCACCAGATGGCGCGGATAGTATGTCGCAATGACAAGAGTGTAAGAGAGGGGTATATAAGGAAAGGTGGCAAAGAAGTAAAATTGTTCACAAGCGCTTTAAAAGCCTTTCAGTGCAATAACCACAAAGTTATGGCACAAAGGCAGCATTTGGATGATTTTTTACGTGGTAGAATTATTGGACGACTGGAATGTGGACGTACCCAGCTGGAAGTACCCGAGGAACTTGGAATCACCCAGAGTGTCCTCTCCAGGCTTTGGCAACGATTCCAAGATAATGCTAATGTGAGTAGATGTTACAGCACAGGTCGTCCCTTAGTTACAACGCCGAATGAGGACAGGTATATATTTGGCAATTACTACCAAAAGAAACAAACGGAGCACAGCATCAGACCTGTCTCATCAGCTCTCTTCAGCTACCGGTACGACAGTTTCAAGGTAGACCGTGTACAGACGCTTAAGGAACATTGGTCTATATGCTCGTAGGCCTATCAGATGTGTTCCACTTACCGCAACTCACTGTTGCCTGCGATTAACCTGGAGTAGAGAGCATGCTTTGTGGACACCACAACAGTGGTCTTGTGTGATGTTTTCCGACGAGTCCAGGTTAGTTTGCAGTCTGATTCTCACCGTATTTTAATATGGAGAGCGCCAGGTACCCGTTACCACCAAGAGAACACCATTGAACGACACCGTTACGGTGGTGCAGGATGGCTCGTTTGGGGAGGAATGTTTCTTGGTTCCAGAACTGACCTGCATGTTCAGAGTGTAACGATAACAGGCCACATATATCGGGATGTCATTCTGGAACAACATGTACGTTTGTTTCGGGGCGCCACGGGTGCTGAATTTCTGTTTGTGGATGACAAAGCCCGTCCTCACCGTGCAAACATTGTAGACGAATGCCTTCAATCGGAGGATATCACCCGTATGAATTGAACAGCATACTCACCGGACTTGAATTCAATAGAGCATGTGTGGGATATGCTTGGCTGACGAATTGCAGCCCGTCAACCCCCTCCCACCTGTCTACCGGATCTTCGGAGGGCATTGCTTGATAAATGGTGTAATATAACCCTAGATCAGATTGATAATTTGATACTCAGCATGCCTAGGCATTGTAAGGCCTGTATTGCATCGTCCGGGAGACATACTCCGTATTAACCATCATACTAACCATGTTATACTGTTTTTTGTAAATAGTTTCTTTTTTGAAATTTGCTACAGGGAGTAAAAATCGCAACTTTTATTAATTATGTCAAACATATAGCATCTTTTTTTCTCTTTACCTTTTGTTTAATAAATAGACTTTACAAATAAGTCAAATTTGTTTTGCTTCTGTCTCTTTCTTTGCCTGAACTTCATTATCCTTAATTTAAGGACATGAGTGTAATAGTGCTTTGGCCATATTAAGATCATGTGCAAAGCTTATCTAACTAGTTTAAGCATGTAGATAAGTGTCAATACCAAAAGACATTATCATAATAGTGAAAAACATTAAACAGAAAACGAAATGACTGTCTACAAATAAGCATTAAGAGTGCTCTTGAAGGTCTAGATAAAAATATGCAACTCTAGATATTCCTTCCCCGTTTAACAAAAAATATTAAATATACAAAACTTCCCCAAAAGTATCCTTTAATAACTGCACTTTTAAAACATTTATTTTATTTCACGTTTGTTGATTATTTATGTAATTCATATGATCTAAAATAAAATTTATGACCATACGCCAGCGAGCGCGTAAGAAAGTTTTAATGAATTTCTGTTTCTTTTTGAAATTCTTCGGTAGCATAGTAACTCTTAAGACTAGTATTATTTAAACTTAACTCCAAAATAATTTATTTTTTTTACTCACTACGAATTATTATTTCGAATAATTATTTTTTATTGGCAGCTAATTTTTTTGTTGAAAACTTTATGAGAGAGAGAGAAACGGTGAAATTAAATAAAACTTCTTAACAAAAATTTTCTGCATCCAGATTTTATACATATTTCTCTTTGCCTCATACCTCTGATATCAAGAAATAATTCTAGCGAAATAACAAATCTTATATTTTAACGTCTTTCAAAGAGAGAGAACAACATCTAATATATTGAAACATAAACAACAAACTAAGTCACAATTTCAAATGGAAAACATCATTTTGTAGCAATTAGATCTTAATGACTTGGTGTCTGTTCGTGTCGAAAAGACATTATTGGCGAGACCTTTCCTTATTTTGGGACATTATCTTACCAATGAGGGTCAATAACGTGATACTTTTCTGATTTACTAGCTTCCTACAAGGACAGGATAAAAGTGACTTAAGTCAGATAAGTCAGTATTGTTCCCACACAAAGCTATTACAGAAGTTATAGTTTAACCACATACGTTATATTCTCCCATATTTTTCGTGATTACATTTAATACAAATATAATCTTTGAATTATTTAATATGTTCTTCTTGGTATTATCGTACATTGTGCTTATCTTCTTGCGCATTCCAATTTATATCTTTCTTAATAAAAATTTTTTTAAAAAATTAATTTTTTGAAAAGTTAGATGAATTGTTCTTTATTACTAAAAGATGCATTTCTAGGTGCGTCGAAAAACACAATTAAATTATTTTTTTGTGAAGCATTTTTCAAATTTAATTTATGATGAAATGGTATTAATCTCAGATATCATCCTCGTTAACAGCGATTCAAAATTACGAGCTGCATCAAAAATGCTTTCTTCGAGTTGTTTGAAAAACACGTAGTTAATAAGCAATCAATAGATATAATTTTAAATGTCAAAGGAATTGCCTTCTCCCTTGAGAACTACATATACTTCTCTCTCTCTCTTATATATATATATATATATATATATATATATATATATATATATATATATATATATATATATATATATATATATATACTAGCCGTTACCCACTACCTTCACTGGGTATTTCACGATGTTGTATATATGTATACTGTTTACATATATATTAATTATTGATATCTAGCATTAAGAATTCAATTGTATTGAAAAATATATTTATAGCTGTTACACTCTCGTCCCTTGATATAAAAAGAACATAAATTATAATATCTAATTTATATCTAAAATAGAAGGAGAAAGATTTTTTTCGCTCACTTAACCTAATAATAAAGTGGATTTCCACCAAAGCAACTTTCAGTGGATCTCTACTCCATAAAATAAACATGCGTGCTAAATTTCAAGTATAAATCTAACAGAGCAAAATCGGAATTTTTATCATCAATACCTCGTTGAGAGCACTCTTAGCGGATTCCAATTCAACAAAAGAAGCATGCAAACCAAATTTTATTTTTGTAGTCTTGGCAGTTCGAAAACGGGAATTTTGTCTATCAATACACTCCAATAACTCTCCCCGCTTCCCCCTGGAGTTGATTTCCGTAAAATCTATTCTTAGTGGAACTCTATTCAACTAAAGAAAAGTGCTCAACAAATTTCAAGTAAATGAGTTAAATTCAAAAACAGGAATTTTTTCTATAACACGCCTTAATTCCTTACAACCTTTGGGGGGGTCCGTTTTCACAAAAATCTTTGTAAAAGGAACTTTATTCCATGAACGGAACATACCTTCTAATTTTCAAGCAGGTGTTTCTATTAGTTGAAAAGCGGAAATATTTATCTATCATACGCCCCTTAATCCCCCTCAGTGACCCTTGGGGATCAATTTCCCCCAAAACTATTTTCTAGCGGATCTCTACACCATGAAAGGAATTCGCTTATACCAAATTTTAAGACTGTACGTCTAATAGTTTAAAAATGGAAATAATTATCTATAACGCCCCTTAAGCCACCGCAACGGCCCTTAGGAAACGATTTTCACAAAACCCATCTTATGACGGATCTCTACTCAGTGAATGGAATCTGCTTACTCAATTTCAAGATTTTACGTCTAATAGTTTAAAAAAGGAGTTAATTGCCTATAACGCCACTTAATTCTCTACAACGCCACTTGGAAGTCGATTTTCACAAAACCCATTCTGTAGGGGATCTGTACTCTATGAAAGGAAACCGCTTACCAAATTTCAAGACTGTACGTTTAATAGGTTAAAAATGGAAATAATTATGTATAACGCCCCTTAAGCGCCCTCAACGCCCCTGGGAGGTCGATTTTCGTAAAACTCATTATATAGGGAATCTCTACTTTATGAAAGAAATCTGTGTACGAAGTTTCACGACTGTACATCTAATAGTTTAGTAATAGAATTAATTATCTATAACGCTCCTTAAACCCCCTTAATACCCCTTTTCTTTGAACTTTGCGAAATCCGTTCTTAGCTGACGTCTACTCTATGAAAGGAACCTACCTACCAAATTTCAAGTCTGTAGATTTAATAGTTCCGGAGATATCGTGGGCTGCGGTAGCCCAGTGGTTAAGGTATCCAACCATGGCAGGCATGTCATGAGTTCGATCCCAGTCCACTAAAGACCCGCCGTGTAGGGCAGCGATGCACGTTAAATCTGTCGAGAGCTGAAACGTCCTCCCGTTGGTGTGGTGTGGTAGTTAGGAGAGGGGGGTGCCAGCTCAGGTGTCGTCCACGTCACTTGACCATGGTTCAAAATTACGTGGTCCGTCGCCAAAAGCCCTCGTGTAGCTGAACAGTGCGACGTTAATATTAACTCACTCACCCGGAGATATCGTGATTAGTTAGTGAGTCAGTGAGTCAGTCAGTGAGTGATTGAGTGTGAGTCGCCTTTTCTCCTTTATATATATATATATATCTATATATATATCTATATATATATATATATATATATATATATATATGTATATATATATATATCTATATATCTATATCTATCTATCTATCTATCTATCTATCTATATATATATATATATATATATATATATATATGACTTGTTTCAAGTCAGAACCAAGCTTATTTTTAAAAATGGTCTTTATTCAATTCATGGAGCCATCTACATGTTCTGTCGCCGAGAGAAAAACCATGCCTGTGCATAAGTGTTTTCACCACTTATGCACAGATGTGAAGTACCTTCTTAGTTTTTGAGTTGTATTTGAAAGTTAATGCTGACTTATAGACTATGAAAATAATGATCTGGGATTTGAAGTGTTTTGAGGTTGGGCCATCTGTTTCTGAGAAATAATTGGGGTATAAATTTAATACTTGAAGATGTAATGAAAAATAAAAGTTAAATGTCACATAGGGAATTTAATTTTAAATCTAATTTTATTATCATTACACACTCACACTATATATATATATAATTTAAATAATTAAAAAAATCAGACAAAAGTATTAGACGCGAAAAGATTTTTTCGAAGCTGCTTTTTTCTTTGTATTTTGTAAGCATAATATTAAAATCAAGATGTACAAATATGAATAACATACTTAAAATCATATCATTAAAAAGTGTAAGTTTCCTAATCAAACGCAATCTTCTTTTTTTATTTCGGAAACATTTCATTTAAAAATAACACAATTTGATTTTGTGATTATGTTAATATTGTTCATAACTTATTTTGCAAATAACAAGTACCTTTAATATTATAACTTCACCTCATGAAAAGCTCTTTTCTGTGAATTCAAGAAGGGAGGACTTTGCATTAGAGAACTATTTATTTAGTATTTTATGTGGCCTTTTTACGATTAGCTGTACAAGCCCCAAAATGGTGAGGAATTCTGTAAATGAGGCTGTTAAATGTATATTGAGAAATTTTTTGACCAAATGAATCTATTGCAGACTTCTACGGTATGCTTTTATGGTGCCCGATACACTGCACGTTCAGTAGACTCCATATACATCCAGTGGTAATGAAATCATGTAAAACTGCTGGCCGGCGAAAGGTGACATTTCTAGGCTATTTTAAAGTTCATCATGCGACATGAGACCGGGCTGCTGGAATAACCTGCCACTGGCGACTTGCCGAAACGGTCGAAGCACTGACAAAACGGATTTTGAAGAGTACCCATATGACGTTTAATTGCTGGTAATGAACTCGAGGGATGTACATTGCCTGAGCATGATGAAGATTTGTAAGGGACTGGTGTGAGGCTCCACACAATATGGATTGATAGTCGAAGTTCCACGGAAAGCCATCACACCGGTCCACGACTGTCCTATCTCCGTACACAAAATCGGGATTGATCTGAAAATGGTTCCCTATAAATTGGAAGTAACGTTGGGATTATATCGGCGTGCACTTCTATAAAGAGTAATTAAAGCCGGTTTCCCTCGAGAGAACTATGTGTTGGTCGACGCATATCTTGTCACCATCTCTTTAGAGTGCAAAGGGGAGAAAATTTCTTTCCCATGTAAAAAAAAAACTTAAAAGGGAATGCCATACGTGAAAAAAATGTCGTCGGATTCATCGGTACAATGATTGAATCCGAAGAAGCAATGAAAAGCTTTTTCTGTTTTCAATACACATGTAACTGCGAGTGAAGGACGTAGCTTCAATAGCATCCTTTTAGTTGAGTACAGTACAGTCCCGATAATCCGAACAATATCGGACCGACCCCTGTTCGGATTACGTGATTGTTCAGATTAGCCGGAGTAACAGCGAAATCACTATTTGAACCGGGAGTACGGGTCTATTGTGTCTATGTATTTTGTCGTAATGTGAGCGTACGCGCCCGCTTTTTTGCCGCGTGGACTATACTCCCACTCCTCGACGCGCGTGTCCTCCCTCCACCACTCCTAACTTAGTGTGTCAGTGTGACTGCGTGTGCGTGTGCCGTACTGTTGGCCGTCAGTCGTTCCGCGCTCGTTCTATACTCGTCCGCTTTTGTCTCTGTGTTAATAACAGTGTGATATTCTACAGTGAAAACAGTTTGTTGTGTGTTTTGGACATTTATCTGTGATACAGTGTACGTAAACAGATTGTTATGGCGAGTAAGCGTAAGCACTCAACACTTACTCTTAAAGACAAACTAGAGGTTCTAAAGCGTTTAGATAAAGGTGAAGGTGTGACAAAATTGGCTACAGAGTTTAATGTTGGCAAAGCTACAATTTGTGATTGGAGAAAAAATCGTAGAAAGCTTGAACAATACTGTGCTAATTCTTCTGGCGAGACACTCTTCTTCTGGCGAAATATTCACCGATTTTCGTCCTTAAAATTATAAATTTTTTTCCGCGGAGCCGTTCGGATTAACCGGATGTTCGGATTAGCGGGACTGTACTGTACTATCGGGGAGGAAAGCATGGTTTTTGAGGGAACGACAGAAAGGGAAATGCGATTGGATCACTTGTAAAGTATCCCAGGTGTTTTCTATTCAAATGTGGCTCCCGACTTTCTGCTCCTTTTGTTAGGTGGGCACAAATTGACTAGTGCGAAAGGGCCCTAAAAATATTCCAATGATTGGCTACTGTGCACGCATCCACCCCTCCTGCTTTCTACATGGAATAGTTTGCCTGTAGGCAGATACTCGTGATGATGGCAGGTAGTTTCGACAGATCGTGCGTGGTGGGGGTCTCTAAAAACTATTCGAGAAATTTGCCTATCATTGCGATGCTTTGCTTTTCATTTTAATAAATTTACGGTTTAACTCACACACATGCATAAATAGAGATTTTTCATTAACATCAATATTTTTCTTTACTCATGAACAGTATATTTGAAATGATTCAATAAATTACAATTTATAATTTATAAATAAATAAACTAAATTAATTCAATATTTTATACAGCATCAAAAAATTTTAAAATAATATATTCAATATATTTCAAAAAAATTTTGAATTGATGTTGAATTTAAAACATAGCTTGATAAACATTGATTTACTAATAATCAAAATAATTTATTTGTAAAAAAGGTGTTGATAAACAAGAAATGTATATCAGTGGATTAAAATAATATATTTAGGCACAAAAGAACATCTGAAATTATTGGGTTAATTTATTGAAAAACTGCAGGACTGCCGTATTTTTTTAAACTACAATTACTATCACAGCATTGTTACCATATTTATGCTAAATGTTTGTACATTAAAATTTTGATAGATGATGATATTATTAAATTATAAAATATCCTTCCTATACTATACAGTTATATTAAGGAGGTCCGACACACATCCATAGGAGCCCATGTTAAGTTGTGTAAGTTTATGTACTTTTTTCCTCAGAAACTACTTACTTCTCACAAATAAATTTTTTACATTCTATTATGTGTACAATCAATAGCACTTTAATAAAAGATTTATCTTTTTGTTAAAATTTAAACTAGTTACAAATTTTTAAAAGATTGCCCAATTTGTTTCCCTGAAATTTAGTTTAAAAAAGTCATATCTAAAATAGTTTGCTAGATATATCTAATTCCCTCCATTAAAACGCGTAAACATGTTACAAGTATGCTCACTGAAAATTTGAGGATTATATGATAAGTAGTTTTTGAGAAAAAGGTACATAAAGTGTGAAATATTACATTTTGAGAAAAGAGGCTTTAAAGTAAAAATTTGTAATTTTTTGAGCATTTGCTTTTTTTAGTACTTTCCAGATATATGAAGCAATTTTTTACCCTCTACTCATAAAAAAGACTCTTCTAATTTTCCTTTTTTCATTATTTTTAACAATTTTGCCTATTTTGGGATCACAAGTTGTTTTCGTTGGGCTACACGAATCCTACGTGTATCTAGTTTTTTGAAGAAGGACACACAGTTATAACTTGTTTCAATATATCACAATGTTTTAAGATCATTAATTTTTCTACATGACTCATATTGAACTGTGAAATAGCCATATTTACCCCTAATTTTAGAGGTTTTAACTCTACAAATGTAGATCTTGGAATCACTGACCATATGGTGTTATTAACTCATTTGGGTTCTGAACCTTTCTATGTAAACATTTTCTTAATAACATAGGACCACCTAGATCTTTAGAAATTTGCTTCATTTATTTCATTATCTTAGCTGTGTAGATCATTGATATTATTTCTAAAAGCCATACTATAATATCTTTGAATTTTTGATATTAAAATGTCGGTGAGTCGGTTACGACCACTAAGGCTTTTCTATCACTTAACATTTTCCTCCCTGTTTCGCTTTTAAAATCTAAAAGGCGTGTACCAATACGCTTTTGAACGAGCCCAATACACTCTTATTTCCCACTTGAATATCCCGGATTCACGCTCATCAAAAAGTTTATGCAAGGGGAAACACAGGTGCTTCTAGTAGAGTTCATTTGATGAGCGTCAAGAAGCTTCATTTAAAAAATGAATAAAAATATTTCTAATTAACGTATTTCTTCATATCATATATCATTTTAAACAGAACTGTTTGAAAGTTTAAAAAATATAAAAAAGTGAAAATCGATAAATTTTCGAAAATTCATGTGCTGGACCCTCTTAATCATTGATTTTATACTCACTCGGTATTTTTAATTACGCGAGTATATACTGTTACTAGAGATATTCGCATTCTATTATTGCAAAGCTCAAAAAGAATTTTTAAACAACTGCAATCAAACAGATTTCCATATCTATTTTGGAGATCCTATTATTGACTTTTTAAAATATTTTCATTGTTATTTATGATTTGTTTCTTTTTCTTGAGACTGGAAAATGATAAAAAAAAAACCTTTAAGTAAAGGAAAATGACAATTAGAGAAAATAATGGATTCTCCATCTACGCTAAAATGCAAACGATTGTTGTAAAAATATGTGATTTTTTTATCTCTCAGCTAATTAAGCTCTCTTGTGTCAGTATTATGTACTGCAATGTTACTTAAGTTTAACTTTTGATTGAACTGATTTCCATTTAAAAGATTTTAAGATGAATCTTATTCAGTCTTTTTTTATATATATTTTAAGTTTATGTAAAGATTTTCTAGATTTGTTTTTAACTATAAAACCTAATTTTAAAATTTCACAGTGGTTGTAAGTGTTATATGTGTTCTTTCATACAGCATTTGAAGATGATTGAATAAGGATAATGTAGTAAATCAACTAAATCCCTTGTAAATCAGTCTTAATAAATACATTTCAGAAAGTACGTGGTTGCACGAATGTAAAGAATTTAATAAAAATTACATTTATTTCTTCCGTAAAACAAAAAAAATGTATCCTTACTATTTTAAAAAAAATATCTTTATGAGTTCGTTTCATTCCAAGAATTTAGTTAAAGGAGAAAAAGTTTTGGTTTTAACAAGCACAGAAAGTTATTATGGTTACGCAAACGATTTCCCCCCGTTTTTTTCCCCATAGAATTAACAGAACACTCATGGTAAGTGTTCGGTTAACTCTGGAAAAGTGGTCATTAATCAGGATTTAACGTCAGCAATTGCAGCAATTTCTTACAATTTTACCAAAATAGTATTCAGTTACTTCTATCGATTTTTCACTTCAGAATAAGAAAAATGTTTTGATTTATGACTGAGTTTTGAAGCACAGATTTATATTCGACTAAAGTATACTTTTCTTTATCTTTTGCAATTTTTCTACGAGAACAGATGTAATTAATTGAAATTTACGTTTAAAAGAGAGTTAAAAATTTAGGGGAATTTTGTGTATCAATTAAAATAAAGCCTTAAAGAGTTTTCAAGGCTATAATCACATTGAAAATAAGTTAACTAAGCAAAAAGATTTCTGATAAAATATTTTTCTCAAATTATTCTAATTTATAGCTTTGTTGATTGAAGTTTGAATATTGGTAAATATATATGTGGACATTGATTCTGGAAATTATTTAATAACTTGTTATTCGATTTTAGAAAGCTGATTTTTAATTGTAAAATTCGAAGTCATAAATTACATGATACGTCTTATATCTTTTGCCAGTCTCTTCCAAGAATATTCATTACATTTCTTAAAACAAAATCAAATTTTTACATTTAATATAGTTGCTTTATTTTTTTAATGTCTTATAAGAGGCAAAATTTGTATATTTGAATTGTATTGAATTAACAGTTTACTATATGTTAAATCAAACTGATATCAGTTTCCTCCTGTGGTGCGATGATAAAGTCAGGTGAAGGGGTGTTGTACTCAAATATTGCCTCAAATTATGAGATTTTGGTCAATACCTTGCCGAATTTCTCTAATATAGCTTTATGAAATAAAAATTTATGTGAAGTAATGTTCTCTCTTTTCAAAAATATAACCCTTTTTTAACCTATATATTTTCAGCACTACATTTACTATCATATTTACTTACCTTATCATATATTTAAATTCCTTCGTTTTACCTCGTGTTTTAAATTACAGTCTCTTAGAAATCTACTAATTAAGTTAAATTGTAATTTTATAATTTTTAAAGACTTTTTTCCAGAATAAATGCTTACTATCAATCTGAGTTTTGATAAATTTAAATCAAATTAAATTAATCATATCTTTGGTAATTTAAAAAAAAATTCGGATTTAAATGATTGTAGTCAATTACTTTTTATATAAATGTATCCAGTGGTTCTGAAGCTCTTTTTAAGCTCTCTTTTTCTGAAGCTCTTAACCTTGTTCATAACCTTTCAATTCATGTATGCTTGGATATCATTTAATATTCTAATACACTCTAAAAATTTACGTAAACTCTAAATATTGTATTATAGGTTTTACTTTGGTTTTAATCTGCAAGTTTACGTTCAAGTTTAAAGATATTACCGATTTACCATTATAAATCTGATGTGTAATCATTGTTGAATGACATCTTTTATAAATGAAAACTTCTTAAATTGAACCTCAAACCATTTGAAATACACCTTCGCTGATTTTATCTCTTTTAAAAATTTCTATGTTTCACACACACAGGCAAAGAAAAGGAAATGTTGCATAGCCTTTGATACAATTTCTAATTTTTAACTTCCAATGCAAATAAAATTCTAAGGCTATATTCAAAATAACTACTGTTATTTTGTAAGCATAAAATAATTAAAAAATAGTGATATCATTACAAGTCTTATATGTAAAGAACTTGCAAAAATACTTATAGCACACGAATGTCTATGAAAATTTTTTTGCGGCAATCGTGCGTCTCCATAAATCATTTAATTATTTTGAGCGATACGCTCATCATAATCTGATAACTATTTGTCTGAATTAATTGTAATCTAATTTTGTAATATTTAATTAATTCACACATTTAAAAAAATGTTTTATAACTTTAATTTTCTTGTACTCCCCATTTATTGTAATTATAGCCATAACTATTTATTGCAAATCATAATGTTTATTTTTTTATGTAAATTAGAAAATATTTTTCAGTGATTTACAAAAATATTCAAGGCGAAAAGTCTACTTTGGTATTCATGAATTTAGTGGCCGTAGGTTTGATTTTTTATTCCATCAAACCCTGAGTAAAGGAGATGCGGAGTAATGGAAGCTTTTGCAAAGGAAATATGACTTACCTCACTGCACTCATATAATTCCATTTAGAGGGTTTTAGATAAATCAACCTATAATACGATGTATTTCTCTAATTAAAGTAACAGAAAAGTAGTATTTTATTCTCGAGTTATTGAATGTTAAATTCTTGAGTGAGGTCAATGAAACAAAATCAAGTAATAGGAAATATGAGGTATCTTATGCAAATAGCGTATGTTTTTTCATGTAAGAGATTAAGTATAAAACATCTTTGCGAATGCAAGATAATTTGATTTCTATTTATTAGTTTTGTACCAATGTTCATATTTTTTGTCTTTTATCCTCGAATACGAATTTTTGGAAAAACATCATGAAAAGAAAATCATTGTTTTATTTGTTTGAGCAGTTGCTTGGAAGATACATTTTAATTCCAGATTAACATCATACCAGAAGTATAAAGAATAGTTTCAGTTTAACTTTCAGTACTTCCTTCATTTTCGATGATATACTACTGAACACAAAAATAAAGGACGAATCGGGTTTTCTTATGTTACTTCACATAGCAGTATTCAAAAGTGATACAAATCTACAGTAGCATCCTGTAAGCAAATGTATATGGAAAAAGTACACGAAATTCAGCAAAACTGCAATTCACATAATAATAAAGAACTTCAATGGAGAATAAGCTTGAAGCACAATTGTACCTAAGAAAAAACGCTCATGTTAGAAGCGTTACTGGTAAGGGTAATCTAATCAGTAGTATGGGATAAGATCACCCCTAACCGTTACGCAGGATAGACAGCATCTACCCATTCTTAGAATCAGGTTGTTAAGGAGTTGTTGAGGAATTGCTGTCCAATCTATCCTATCGCAGCTGTGAAATCGCTACTAGGAACGTGCTGCTAAACTTCTCCCTAAAGTGTTCCATAGGTGTTAGATAGATTTAGATCTGGAGACCGCACCAACGCCGATCGATGTATACTCGTTTCAACAGTTCTGTAACATATACTATACGATGAGCAGTTATCTATAAAAATCAACACAGAACACATAGCACTTCCAAAAAGAAACACTTGAGGAAGGATAATTTTGGTACAAAAGCGTAAATCGGGGACTGTACTAGCTTAGAAGAATAGTTCAATACTGGTACTATGCATATTACAAGTTCAAACAATCGTGATCTGTCAAATCCAAGCTATTCACTTTCGATGATGTTGTAGGGAATATTTCGTGTTTCTCTCTCTCTCTAGATGTATATGTGTTCACAATCACCTCGTCAGACTAAATTTTTTTTTAATCCGTAAGAAGTACTCGACCTCATTGCTCATCTGTTCAGTTGTGTTCCCGGCCCACATTCAGCGGCGTCTTCGAAGAGCAAACGTTAGTGGCACATATAGTATTGATCGTCTTGCTAAAGATCAGCATTGTGTCCTCTCCTGGTAATGATAAA
Organism: Trichonephila clavipes; assembly: GCA_019973935.1. NCBI lineage: Eukaryota > Metazoa > Arthropoda > Arachnida > Araneae > Nephilidae > Trichonephila > Trichonephila clavipes. Next base: position 1,025,061 of record BMAU01000510.1, on the reverse strand, counting down.
ATTTGATAGTGGGTGTATAAATGCCGCATGTGTATAGATGTTTTTCCTTCTGTCTGTGATTTGTTACTTCTCGCCTGAGGGATATATACTGGTTGTTCCTTGCCGGGATTGCACGTAGACTAGCGCTACTAAATTGTTGGACAGCTGTTCTTGCTCTTTGAAATGTTGTACAAGCTCGTGAAACGACGCTACGCATGATCCAAAACTAAGCGGACACACTGGTTACACCTCGACCTTCGACCAACTACTCAATATTTCAACCGAGGGTGAAGTCGTCCAAATGTCGGGTACGACGTTGTCTGTCAGATAAATCACACCTTGTCAACTATTTCGTGTCATTTAAATTAATGTAATCTTCAAAAATGCTAAGAGCACAACGTAATCTCGTCTAATGCTCTTCGGACACGCCCCATCCCCAGTGCGTCCAGATGCATATATGCAAATTCTCTACTTCAGCTAATTACAATCAACCGCCTGAGGGATCTTTCGCTCCGCTTTTACACTGCTCGTTACACTGTTATGTTAATTTTTCACTTTGTCCTTAATTTTTGTACACTAGCACATTTGGGCGGGAGAGGGAAGGGGATTAAATTTAGAATGAATCTTTTGAAATCTCTCAGATACCTAATAACAAAGTATCATTTTAAAATGTATTGAATTTCAAATTTAACTGATTCTAAAAAATCTACTATCGTTTGTTGTTACTAATGCCACCTGATTGGCAAAGACCAGATCAAGGTCTATGAAATTTATCATGGCAAAGGGCTTAGCGACACCCGCTATGAGCCGTAGCTTTGAGTGATTTGGCTCGTTTCCGACCCAGTTTTGAGGGAGGTCACCCTGAAGGTGGTCAGAGGCCTCTCACCTCTCTTATACCAATCTTACGAGAGAACTTGCGACTCGACGGCTATTTAGAGTGTTCCCATGCAGTAAAGGCACCATACATTTACAAACATCCATGCCTCTTCCGGGATTCGAACCGAAGTTCTACGGCACAGCCGGTAGCTTCGCTAACCCCTACACAGGATGGGCTAATCTACTATCTAAAACTTTTTGAATTCAAGATATAATAGAAAGTGTTGACAAATAACATGGATTAAGTTGCATTGTTCAAAGATTTCATTTGAACACGACTTTTTATACATGAATTAGAATGAATGAATTTATTGTGACATTTCTTCATTAAAAGCACTTAATTGAGATAACGTCGTTACAAAATTTCCAGTTTGGTAATTTAAAATAAAGTTTACTTGATTTTTTGGTTCAAAAGATCTCAGCGTTACTTTAAACGATGATAACACTACTGATAGCTAAATTCTTCCTTTCTAGACTATATGCCTATGACCTGAACCATTTTCATTCGAAACTTGCCATCTAGAGTCTAAGAAAAGAACATTTAACGAAATGAACAGCCATTCACGCATTGCCTGCACGCAAATAGATCTCATTATGGAGAGGCTGATACAATGGACGAAACTTTTTTTTGTCTACATTTTATTCATAGACAACTCCCCTGGAAGATTAGTTCTACGAATAAGTATTTATCGTTCGGAGCTCCGAATAAACACAATACATTGGTATAATGGACTTAAGGAAAGTAGATTTCTTAAGCTACGACCCACCATTAAAAATGAAGTTCAGTTTTAAATAACATTCGAGTCTGTTTACTGTTTTAACTTAATTTTGTCGTCAGAATTTTCACTTTCGCTCACAACAATTGAATTTAAATACATCTATTTTACCTTTAACATGTTATATGGACATTATTCAGTAGTTTAAAAATTCATGATACGTCATTTTCAACTCATTTTAAACTTAGTGAAAAACGTGTTGGGTAACAAAATGCAAAATTATTTGTATTTTATGTGAAAACAAATAAGTAACAAACCAAATTTCAGGAAACCTCATTAAAAGAATCCCATACATTTTTATTGTATTCATCATATTGTATTTTTATTAAATTATAAAACTACAAATGTAATGAAAATGGATAATGAGTGATATCTGACTTAGACACACTTATGCACGCATTTATACTTCTTTCTTATACATTTACAAATATTCTTATGCATTTTCTGCTAGTTCATTTTCAAATATATTTCTTACTTAATTCTTATTATTCAAGATACATAAGGAAATATGCATTCGAATTTTATCATTTATTGTTCTTTTACTTTGGAATGTTTGTAATATATCAAAAAATCTCTCATCGAATTAAAACCAACTGTAGAAATGGCTTTTCTCTTGTAGCAGTTTATGACTCTATACATCACTATTTTTGTACTTAATTTTATCAAACCCATGCACACACGCGCACGAAGTTAAATTTCCATATACATTTTTTAAACTCCTAAATTTCGCAAGATTCCAATTAAATTTTGTACTTTTATTAATGGTTATAAAACTCATACAAGTACTTTTGAGAAATTATTGCAATCCTTTTTAACAAATATTAATAATAAAGAGATGATTATGTTATTATGAAAATAACATAAATTTCATTAGTTATTTAAAAAATAAAAATAATTACTCCATACATTGTTATGATTTTGAGGATCTATTTACGTCGATAAAAATATATCAAACATTTTGAAAAGATTTTAATAGCTATGGTCTCAATAACGTTAAAAAGTTTCAAACTTATAGATATCACAAAACTTAATTTCGTTCTCAAAGAAAATTATATTACTTTTTATGGTAATATTTATAAATAGGTTAAAGGCCTTTTAGAAGAAAGACCTGCTATCAATAGTTTAGGTAATTTATATTAACAATTTTAGGAAAAAAGATATATTATTAATACTGATACTTACCTATATAAATGTATTGATGATGAAAGGATTTTTGTTAAAAGTAATGAATTTATACTTAAGAATACATTATATTCTAATCACTCAAAATGTATTAGCACAAACAATAATCTCTTCAATAAAGATTACTTTGTTCTATCCTTACGTATTTAAGATTATTATTTTTCTTTGATAAACGGGATGACGTTAATTGTAATACTATTAAAACTCCATTCTGTAGAGATAATACTATCTATATATATTATAGGAATATTCTTCTTAATTAGTAACTGCGAAATACTTATTTAGTTAATAAATGTAGAGATAAAATTTTAATACTATTAAAAAGTGTAAGATACTGAACTATTCTAATAAGGAAGTAAAATAATTTATACGAGTCATGAGTTTTATCAATTGGTATCTTAATATATTTTATTTTAGCTTATATTAATCATAGATTAACTTATATTTATCTAGAGTTTAATCAAATTTTAATAAGTTATTAACTTTCTTTTTCTATTTCAAAAAAGTTTCATAAGTTTTATATATTATTTTCATACATTTTAAGTATAGCATACTGTTGATTTCTTTAAAAACCAATCATGAACAAATACTTCCTTAAAGGCTTCCTTAAAGTTAGTGCTTAAATGACTTGAATCCTTACAGGGGAGTGTGTATGGTACATTTTATCAGTTTTTGTTTTTAATGGTTTAAGTTTTACAAATTAATTTTAGTATTTTTTAAACAAATTACATACTTAGAAGTAAGATTAAATTTTTTATAATAAGAATTTGGTGATTTAACGCGTCAGACTGACCACCTTACCGGAATATCTACTCATGCACCTCAGGGCCCTAAGTCGCGTAAACTGAGTTGGGCACAGTAGGCCTTGGTCCTCAAGGGCTGTTACGTCACTGAATCAAATTTTAGTTGGTGATTCATACTTTTAGAAACTAATTTTAGATATTATTTTTTAAAGTGTATTCTTCCCTTTTAATCTTATTTTAGCCCCAGAATTTAGGCAAATGAAGGAAATGATGATGCTCTGAAACACTATGCTTAATAATGCTATCATATTTCTTAGCCTAAGAGTTTATTAATTATTAGTGCTATTATAGTTTTCTCTGTACGGTCTAATTATTTTATTTATTGTTTAGCATGAAATTAGACTTATAGTAATTTATTTTATGAATAATTACTTACATTTTTTTTTACAAAATGCTTAGTTTCTCTGAATTTGAGATGTTAAAAATATTTGTTTGGTTTCAAAAAGAATTTTTATTTACCCCATTATCATAATGCGAGTCGGCTGCTTTGTGTATAAATATCATTAATCTATTTTGTCTTATCTCTTTATCTGATGTGCATAAGTGACCAAAGAATAAGAACATTTTCGCTTTAGCATTACTTTGAGTATAATATTTTGAAGAAAAGAATATGAAATTCCGAATGAGTTGCATATGTTTAAATAAATTAGTATATAATGGAGAATAAATTAAGATAATCATAACACTAAATATGTTTTACATTTATTTATGAAAAGACAAATAAGAGAAAATGTGTTTGGGATGAGAAAATAAGAATATTAATCATATTAATTTATTAACATAATATATATTCCCTTTTTTAATATTCTCAAATGAGTTTTATTTCTTGGGGCACTTTTTAGAATTTCAGATTCCCTTCGGAATTGGTATCAATTTTAAAAAATGTTTTCCTGATTTATTGGAAAGCTGAATTCTTCCATGTACCGTAAAATCCGGTGTATAACAAGCACCTATACTTTCAAGCTTAATTTTTCAATTTTTAGGTATATTAGGCGTAAAACGCCCCCTTTACGAAGAAGTCTGAAATATTAGTATACATTACTCTTATATTTTGAAGTCATTTATTCAAGGTATTATCACAGACTTTAGACAAAATAGTTTTCTTCTACAGCTACAACTCTTTAAGTTCATAAGGTAAGTCATTTCTTTTAAATAAATAGTATTTCGAGACAAATAGAAGCAAAAATTTTTGTTATGCTCATCTCTTTTGTTGTTTTTAAAGTTATCATTTTTATACACGGCGTATAACGCGCACTCTTAAGTTTCGATCTTACTTTTTGTGCTCAAAGTGCGCGTTATACGCCGGATTTTACGGTACTTTATACTCTCTCTCAAAGAATCTGGTTCTTCTCTCTTATCCGACTTCGTAGTCTATAAAATTATTGATAATGTAACTGTCATTGACAGTTTCATCTTCAATCAAGCGCGTGTAGTTAGTGCGTTGAGAGAAAGCAATTGAACGTGCATTGTCGGAGGACAAATAAATGAACAGAATGTCTTGAAGTATATATATAAATAAATATATATATATATATATATATATATATATATATATATATATTGATAGAAAACATTACAGAGGCTCCAAAGTCGTTGAAATTCATATACCGCATGAAAAAAATATCGCACAAAATAAATCGCGCTAAAATAAAATCACACACAACAAATCGCACAAAAAAGGACCGGGCAAAAACAGGTTCTACTGTACTTTTATTCGATACGATGGATTTTTGTTGGTTTTAGGGTTATAATGAAAAATTAAGATCGTTATTAATTGGCCCGAGAGTCTCAATCTTAGTAAAGAGAATGAAACAGTCCTACACAAATGGGTTTTTTATTCATTGTTTAAATTTGATTTGTGTTTATAAATCTTTTCAAAGATTCTTAATGAAATATTAATCAAGATATATTCACCTATTGATTAGAAGAGTTAAATTACCATAAATTGTCATTTGAACTCTTTGGAAGCTTTAATTTTAATTCATACGTTTGAAGGCATTTTGAATTCCTGAGGTAATATTACAACCCTTTGAAATTTATCCCCCCTAAAGTCTTACAACACACACCGAGCTACACTTATCGATGATTATCTGGAAGGAAAAGATATTCACTGTATGATGTGGCTTATGAGATCGCCGAACTTCTATTCTATAGAGAACATTTTGCAGGATCCAGGAAGAACCATTGCAAGTGGTCATCTCCTGTACCAGGACTCTTCATGTGTTAAAGTCGTCACTTTTGGAAGAATGGTAGTGGATGCCACTAATACTGATCAACGCCCTTATTATCTGTACGAGAACTCGTAATGATGCTTGTAAAAATGCACGAGATGGCTACACTCCTTATTAGTCAGACGAGTTTAGCATTATGATGTATCCTGTTTTAATCAATTTTGCTATTATTTGCATATTGCCCGAAATTTAAATCTAATGTAGACGTGTTTTTTTTTGCTGCTATCAATAGATTCATATTCTGATGTATATATGTATCAAATTTCTTTGTATTAAGGAAATGTGTTTTTAGATATTGCCTTTTTGAGTTAACAATCTTGATTTTTGACGCCATTTGTCTTGCGTATTTATTAGAAAGGGGTCTTAGAAGTGTTAATTTTGTCTCGAGGGGTAAAATTATAAAAAAGTGTAATTCTTTTAAATTTAAATTAAATTATTCGAATCTCTTAGACATTATTTACATAGTATTATGGTTTCAAAAAGGACAAAATGTTTGAAATATAATCATAATTTAAAAATTATAAGCATATGAAAGAAAGGAATAATTTTGTGATATATAGTAAGTAATTTTTTTGCGTTGCGCACGCTATTTTCTAAAATACTAGCCTTTGATGTATAAAACTTCATAGAATTATAAAATGTACCATACTATTTAAACCCTACTTAATTTAAGAATAGTATATCTCTTTTGTATTTAAAAATATTTAAAAAATATTGATATTTAAAACAAATTCAAAAAATGTAAATTTTTTATTTTTTAAAAAAAATGTAATGTATTATTCCAATTATATAAAAATACTGCAGTGTAATAAGGATATACATTTAACTTTATAAATCAACTTATTGCTAGTAATTAAAAAAGGAAGAAATGAGATGATAAAGAAGTACGGTTTGCAAAAAAAAGGGTTCACAAGAAAATCGGATTATTTTAGTGGTTTTTTAGTTAAAAATATCACTAGCAGAAGGCGCTGACAATTTGAAACACAATGTGCTGGATAAAAAAGTACGTTCCATTAATTTATTCTTTCAATAAAAACTGTTCAATATCCCTCCAGAACATTGTCTGACATTACTAAGGCAGTTCCCTTCATTCAAGCCACTACGTCACCAACCTGTTTCTGGGTCGTTTCACTCAGCTCGTTCGGTTGGCGCAGTAGGCATCTCGTTCATTCCCCCCTCTTTTGAGGGGTTGTTGATTTTTATTTTTTCATCATGGATTTCCTTTTCTCCTTATACTAGGTATAAACGCCTTCGGCGTTGGCACCTGAAAATTCTAATTTCCCTACACTACTAAGGCAGCTGTGCGATTTTTCAACGTCGACCAATCACCAATGTAGTTAATAGAAATCGTTTTACTGGATTGTACAAGTATGGAAATGTGCCATCCCGCATGAAACCTATTATAGGTAAGAGGTCTCAGGGGTGTTAAATTTCTCTAGAGGGCTGAAAATATAAACAATTTTTTTAAACAAGTATAATTCTTTTAAATTTAAATTAAATAATTCGAATCTTTTACACATTATTTAAAAAGGAATGGGGCTGCAGAAAAGTGTAAAATGTTTAAAATATAATCATAATTTTAAAAATTAAAAGCATACGAAAAAAAAGAATTATTTCTATAAGAAATATTAATTGAATTTTACGTTGCGCATGCTATTTTCTAAAATAGTAGCTTTAATTACCAGCAACAAGTTGATTTATAAAGTTAAATGTATCCTTGTTACACTGTAGTATTTTTATATAAATAGAATAATAAATTATGTTTTTTTTAAAAAATGAAAAAAAATTACATTTTCAATTTTTTTTAAAAAAAAAAAATTCAATATTTTTCAAATATTTTGAAATACAAAAGGTATATCATTATGTAAAAATTTCGAATAAATTAATTTAAATTAAAAAGAATTATACCTGCTTGAAAATTGTTTAAGTTTTCAGCCCTCTAGAGAAATTTAACACCCCTGAGACCCCTTCACACCTTTTTGATTTACTGCGGGCACGGCTAAAAATATTTTTATTGATAAAAAGCTCCGACTTTCTTGTGAGCCTTTTATTGCTCAGATCGCACTTCTTTATCATCATTAATTCCATTTTTATGATGTTTTAAAGTTTAAATGATTTTTGACGCACTTGGCATGTTTAGTGATTCGTTTACAAATTTTCAAATCTTTAAAATGTGTTTAAAATAATTTCAAATTTGGAGGAAGAAATGCTATTTACTCCATAGAAAGCTTCATTACATTTTGCTCTTTCGAATTCAGTCTTCGATACTCAAATAAACACAATATGCTAGATTAGAAGAATAAAACAGGAATTCTATAATACTAAAATTACATTTACAAGTGTAAAATGAATAGCAGACGGAAGCCTTTGGAAAATTTTCTGCATGTAAATGTTTCGACCCACAAGAATTATTTCAGTAAATCGTTACATATTCTATTATCCTAATATAACCATTTAAAAATGTACTTTCACCATTTCTATTAACACTTATTTTCTCTCGTAATACGAAACATATTCCCCTCAGATTTACTAATATGCATAATAAAAACTGAAAAGAAGTGAACACATAGAATAATATCTGCATACATTTTTCCATTTAGTTCTATCCTAACTAGAATTAGACACATTGTTATATTTTTCAAATATTGAAAACTAGATACACTGTCATATTTTTCAAGTATCGAAAAATATTTACTAACAAATAGGTTACCAACTAACAAAAATTAATATTACATTCACTTATGAGTAGGCAAAAATGTCGGAAATGAGAAAAATAGACTAATCATCAATAAAAGATCAATGTGTGTCCATAATACATTTAAACCTCCCCTTAAAAGCTGTTTTAAATTTCCAAAAAAAAATAAAAGGGAAAAACTACTTATTTCTAAATGCAACTAAATGAAATAATGTATTATTCATTTTGAATAATTGAGAATATGAACTGTACAAATGGAAGTAAAGAATCAATTCTTTTAAAAGCTTAGTACACCTAAAGATGAAGTGGGCAATAAAAACATGTATAAATGAAACAAAATGGCTTTCTGTCGCTCATTCAATAGATTTGTAAAGACTTTTACGTGCTTCCCAGTCATAATTCCGTAATCATAATGAAAGAACCTTTGCCATTTACTCTGTTAAAAGCAGCAAATTACACTGCAAACATTTTTTGAAATGATTATTACCATAATAACGACAAAGTTTTGAAATTATTGTCCATAACCGTACCTTAATTTGTTTCACTTAGAATAAAAGTAAGAAAAATAAAATAATATTCGAAAAAATTTTTGATTCATCGGAATAATGATCGATAAACGCTTTTAAAAGCGTCAAACGAATGGAATTGGCGTTTAATGAGAGGTAAAATGTTAAAAGTAACAAAAAAAAATGTAAAGTTATAAAATTTCTCTCTCAACAAGGTTTTGAATAATTAAAACCTTTTTTTTTGTGTGCTAAAAACAAGGGGAATAGCATATGATACTTCAATATGGTTGAAATAAAATAAAATATTAAAATTTAATTCTCCATTTTCAAAAATTTAACTTTAAAATATATTATATACTTAATTTTTGTATAAATATAATTATCAAAGTTTATTTGAGAGATAATAAATGAAATGTATATTGGAAAAAATATTTTTAGTAATATGAGGTTTCAATGTGATTTAATAGAGAATTTATGATGCTTAGTAATGTTTATACGATTTTTTTAGTCGTTTGTTTTAGTATGTTATTCATTTATTATATTACCATATGGATTCAGACATAGTTCAAGTGTATATTTTTTATTTTTATTTAATTTAATGATTTTTTTATCTCTGTTTGGTAGAATAAGGAATAAAAATATTATTTAAAGTACTTTTAAATACCCTTTATTTTAATTAGTTTACGGATGTAAAGATAAAATTACACATTTTTAGATAATACACATATATATATATATATAGTTTTAGTAATTTAATCTGATATACTTAAGAAAATATAACCTAATTGAAACTTAGGATTTTATACAGATATGACTTAAATATAAAAACAAATATTTTTTTATTAAAAAATACAAAATATAAAATTTATAATATTCTTCTTGTTATTTTAACTCTATTTATACTAGTGGATTTACTAATATATGAAAATAAGTTCGATGTTAACAGTTTTATATTTATTAGTATTTTGACCAATCGATGGTTGATTGATTGATTGATTGAATATTAACGTCGCACTGTTCAGCTACACGAGGGCTTTTGGCGACGGACCACGTAATTTTGAACCATGGTCAAGTGACGTGGACGACACCTGAGCTGGCACCCCCCTCTCCTAACTACCACACCACACCAACGAGAGGACGTTTCAGCTCTCGACAGATTTAAGGTGCATCGCTGCCCTACACGGCGGGTCTTTAGTGGTACAGGGTTCGAACCCGTGACAAAGCAAGCCACGGTCTGATACCTATACCACTCGGCTACCGCGGCCACGACCAATCGATGGACATTATCTATAGTTTTTAATAAATTGAAATAATGAAAATCGCTTCATACTAACATTGTTAAAAAGAACACAGTATTAATTTCTCTATGTTAATGTATTAATTTTGAAAAAAAAATGAGTTTTTACAAAAAAATTCTATGATTAGATCACATTTATACATCATGAGATAAATGATTGCCTTTTTGCATGATATAAATTATGTTAAATCTTTAGATATCGTTAAATTGAAATTGCTTATCTATTCTGTTTGCTTATCTGTCTGGCTCTAGATATTTCTGAGCATGTAAAAAAAAGATTATTTCTTTCTGTCATCAGTCTGCATATTTGTAATATGTTGTGTGTCAAATTAATTTATCTCATTTCACCTTTCAACTTATTAGAAGGATTTAGTTCTTCAACAACGTTTTCTTTATTGGCTTTAAGTGTCTAGTTTTCTGCCAAATAAAGTGTATTTTCGGGGAATTTTACTACACTATTTTATTCAAAAGAAATCTGCAGATGAATCACACAGCATTATTGTTAATACTTACAGTGATAATTCCCCGTCGAAAACGACATGCAGGGACTGGTTTCAAAGCTTCAAAAATAATGAGTTTGAACTTGGGGATAAAGAACGCTCTGGCGCATCAAAAAGTCTGTAGGCAAAGAATTGGAATAATTGCTTGATCAAGACCCATGTTAGATGCTAGCTGCAGCAGTTTCGAAACATTTGAAAGCGTTAGGAATGATCCTGAAGCAAGGCCATTGGGTGCCATATGAGTTGCAACCGAGAGACGTCAAACGGCGTTTTCTTACTTATGAACAATTGCTTCAAAGGTGAAAAGGGCGATAAAAAGGGGATACAGTATGATAATTCAAAGCGTAGAAGATTGTGGTGTAAGCCCGGATGTACATCAACATCGTTCGCAAAACCACATACCCATGATTCGAAGCTTGTCTTATGCATTTGGTGGGGTTAGTAGCGTATAATTTAGTATGACATACTCAAACCGAATGACACTACTTCGGGAGACCATTATTGACTTCAATTGATGCGTTTGAGGAAAGACTAAAAGGAAAAACATGTGCTGTACAAGCAGACACGAAAAAGTGATTTTGTTACAAGACTACGTTTGACCACATGCGCATGAAGTTGACCACATGAATGTAAAGATTCTATCTCACATCAATTACATGCAATCAAAAATATATTCTTTATCCTACGGGATATTTTTCACTTAATTACATGGCTATTAGATAAAAAAACAACGCTATTCTGCTAATTTTATTAAAATAATGAACAATTTATTCTTACACACATTTTTACGTGAGATTTAAGTGCATCACAAAAATAAAATGAATTAATACATAATAAGAGTAATGATTGGAATTTAATAGAAGTTTTTTTAAATGTAAATGTACATAATATAGTTAAAATATAAAAAAGAAATACTCGTTAACATAAAAACAACAATTCTAAATACATATATTCTAAGACTAAGTTTTCATAGACGATTCATTTTTCAGAAAGAAATGTATACTTTCTGAAATTCTTAGAAAAGGAGAGAATGTTTTGTTTACCTTTAATTGGGGTAAAAATGTTTCTAAATTCACTTTTTATATTTAATATGGCTATTGATTGGATGAAAAAATGAAATCTCACTTTTTTATATTGAGAAATGCTGTTTTGACGAACATAACCAAAGAGTTTTCATATGCTTTAGCAAACAATTCTAAAAAGATGATGTACCTACATGTGTAGGTTTTGACTAAATAGCAGACTTTGACATTAGAAATAAGTATGCCAAGAAATAAAGAATTCTACTTAAGCATTTTATTTTATCGACTATTACGTCGAAAGAACATATCGTAAAATACTTATGGGTCTTTACTGAATGATTTGAATAATACACAAATGGCTCTTTTGATGATAAAAGTACCGGTAAAAGTAAAAATACTTTCATTTTCTCCTATTCTACTTTTTGAACTATACTTTTCATTCGCGAAACACATGTTTAGTAAAAATTTTTTATTTTTATTCATCATTATTTCAAAGGATACTGTGCTTATTTAAGAATTTTTTTCATTATTTTCCAATACTGCAATTAGTATTAATCAATTTATTTTTTGAGGGGTGGGTAAAAGAAATGTGATACTTTATTTGAATTTTTATGAAAAATGAGAACAGTTAATTGTTTGAGGATTGTTTGAGTAAGCATATTGTTTACAGAAACTTAACGGTGTCTTAGACTAAAAAAGGTTATATTAATTTTGAAAAAATGTTGTGTTATTGATTAATTAGCAAATAAAAAGTTAATGCATATGTCTGCAAGGATGTAAGCAAATGTATTACTTATATAGCAAGTATAAGGTTTGATAGCCGGGAATTTTATAAAACAAGCAGCTCAATATATAGGAACAAACGTATAGAAAACACTTGTCATTAGTAATAATATAAAAATACATAAGCATGCTGTTTGTCTTCTATTTTTTCCTTGTAAAAATATCTTCCGAAGTAAAGATTTATTAGAAATTACATCATAAAGCAGAAAAAATTATTAAGAAATCTACATTGATTCTTCTTTTATAATTTAACTTGTAAATTAATAGTTATCTAATGATCAGTTGGGTTTCTTGGAAACAAATAGATTAATACATTAATATAAAAAACGAATAGGAATACATAACAACTTTAGCCATTAAAAAACTCAATATAGTCTTTGACTGAATAATTAAGTTATACTTAATGTAAAAAGAATTGCCGATTTGTCATCCCTGAAGAAAAGCGTAGACGACATAAAAGAAAACTATGTTTTTCTATTAATAACATGTAAATTTAAGGCAGAAAGTATTTGATCATCTTTGACAGTAAATCAATACATATTAAATAGAACTTCATTCATAATTTAATAAAGGATTTTTCTGTAAAAAAATCGATCGTAGAGTAAAACAGAGAGAAAGAATAGGAAATTTAAAAAATATCTTGTATTCTAAGAAATTATGTAACACGAAGATATTTCAAAGCCATCCGCAGGGATTAGTTTTTAATAGTATTAAATCCTTGTGTTTTAACACATCTATTGAGTTAAATGGACCAAAAGAAGGGGGGATAAAAATAAAAGTAACTAATTGAAAAAAAGTATAGAATTTTTAGGCTACTTGCATGTTCCAGTTTTAGGATCTTCTGAAAAAGAATCAATATTTCATACTGACTTAAATTTTTCAAGTTATTTCCTCGCAAATGTAAGAACATCAAAAATTGAAGAAAATTTTAAAATTAGCAATTTTTGAACAATGAATTTACAGGATCAGTACGTTCAATCATATTTAAAAATTTTCAAATATATATTAGAAGGAACAAAAATATTAAAAAGGAAAGAAATTAATATGGAAAATAAATAAATATGTGATTTAATGTATTTAATTTTATGTGTTATTAACAAATGATGTTAAACTACAAAATGATGTTCCAACTTTTCTTTGGAGTTCATTTAAAAAAAAATTATAACAAATTTATAATATATATATTCTCGAAATTCATTAACCAAACCATTAGCAAAGGAAATGGTTATAGTTTAATAAAATGTTACGGTTATTTTATTTTATTTGATATAGAAACCTAATTTATTTAAAATACCAGAAGAAATAACTTTTCATTACATCTGTTTAAATCAATTGAACTTAAAATACATAAATCATTTTTCAATACTTTGAGTTTGTACAAATGGCTGTCCAGAATATTAAATAAACATAATATTCAATTTTATAAAAAAAGATGTGGAAGTAGAATCGATTTGGACAATAACAGAAAGGATATCAGATTTCAGCATTTCTGTCTGATAAAAACTAAACAATCAGAAAGGCTTCTTGAAAATCCTAAAAAATTACCTAAATGATAAATTTTCTTTCTGTAGCTTTTGATCAATTCAATCATATACATTTAAGAAATAACCCAACATAGAAAGACCATAATTATATTCCAATAAATTTATTTATTCAAGTCAAATGTCTGCTTAGAACATTAAAGACCGTGCTATTCAGTTTCATAGGAAAGCTAATCTTATTATTATTTTTTGGGCTGTAACAATTAGAACAAAAAACCTCTCATTATGTCTGTCTTAAGTAAAAGATTCGTTAGTCAAAAGATAGGACTAAGCTCACTGTTTCTCTGTACTTGTGTTTGAAAGAAAAGCAATTAAAGGAAGAGCAAAAAAAGAAAAGAAAGAAAAGGATGGTGCTGAGAGAGGGTTACAGCAATGGTCCCCACAGATTAAAGCTAATTGGCTATGAGGGAACATTAATCTGTTAATGCAAGGTTATCGTCGCTCTTGAGATTCTGAGGGTTAAATAAAAGATAAACCCAAAGCAATAATTTTTTGGGGCCGCAGTAAAAACTGTTTGTGCTAAGTAATTACTAAATCAATACGCGTAGTCTATTTAAGGACTTCTGAGGAGTATTTTTCTTTACTGACATATTATTTCTAGGATTCCAGCTAAATTATACATTTATATACACTGCTGGACAATTGCTAAAGACGGATCACAAATTGCTATGTAGCATAACACTAAGCGAGACATAAGGCCTAGTAGGATAAAATATAGTTGCCACACTGTTCAGACATTAGAATAAAGAATATTGATTGTTCTGGAAAGTACAAAAGCCGTGAAACATCTGAAAGAAAAAAAATGTTCATTTGATCTGCGTACGGAGAAATGGATCAATGCATCTAAAAGTCAGCAGGCACCTTAAAGAAAGGTATCAGTACGGGATATGTCCACCGTGGAGTGTTATGCAACATTCCACATGTCGTACCATACTTTGCACAACATTATCCAGCAGCTGTTGAGGCAATTTATCCCATTCCTCTGTGAGTGCATGGATGAGGGTGTTCTTGTTTGTCGGAGGATAGTTTCAACCAGCAACTTACCTCCCCAAAGCATCCCACACATTTTCAATGGGGTTTAGATCTGGAGAACGCGCTGGCCATACGAGACGTTGAATACCCTCGCCGTCTAGACAATCCTGAACAGTGAGTTTTCGATGACATGTTGCGTTGTCGTCCATAAAAACAAATTTATCACCGACAGCACCACGGAAAAGACGAACATGAGGAAGTAGAACTTCATCAATGTATCGTTGGCCCATCATAGTCCCATTCGCACCCACATGTAGGCGCGTGTGGCCATTGATCATGATGCCGGCCCACACCATGATACTGCATGTCGGATATCGGTCCTTTCCCCTGATATTTTCTGGACGATAAGCAGTACCACTCTCGCGCCAGATCAGTTGGCGTCTACAATCCGATGACAGACTGAACCTACTCTCATCTGAGAATAGTACGCATGCCCAGTCCTGTTCAGTCCAATTGTGATGCTCACGACACCATTGCAAACGGGCAGTACGGTGCTGTCTGGTCAATGGGACACACACAACAGGTCTGCGTGCGTATAGTCCTCCTCCCCTCAAACGTCTGGCAACAATTTTTCGGGAGATCTGCTTTCCTGAGGCAACAAGAAACTGATTTGCCACCTGCTGAGCTGTGGTGCGCCTGTTCCTTTTTGCTGATAGGACGATATATCTGTCTTCTGCAGGCGTCGTACTTCTAACACAACATCCCCCGTGCCGTCTACTACACATTCCAGTAGTTTTAAATGACTTCCACAGCCGTGAAACAACGCTGTGAGCGATGTTGAACTCCCTGGCAACATCTGTTATTTTTCGCCCTTCTTCGATCTTTCCAATAATTCGGCCACGCATAAAATCATCTATGTGATGTCGGGAAGACATGCCAAAAATTTTAAGTTCGTCTATTAAATCTTTCATGTAAAACTTTGACTTGAAACAACAACTGGCCACACGCGTCAAAACCTTTAAAGCTCTAATGAACGCTATGACGTGATGAACAGACGTGGAAAAAAATTTGCATACTCATACTTCTTCTTACTAATATCCCGCACTTATTCTAATTTTCCACATTTTGCTTCCTTTCATTTTGTGGTTGCTATGGATGATAGTGTTATCCGTCCTTAGCAATTGTCCAGCAGTTTATACATCAATACATTTGGCAAAAAATAATAAGGAAAATAAAACCAGAAAAGAAAATTGTCAATCAGTGTAAATATAAATTATTTTAGGAAAAAGAATGGAGCTTTGTACGTTGATATATATATATATCACAAAGATATTAAATTCTGAAAAATTCGAAACCAGAACAAGAGACTTATTATATATATATTATCCCTGAATGTGTTAATGATGAATAATTTTATTTATTTCTAATAAGTTGGTGTTTTTCAATCTTTTCTCAAAATAAAAATGACAATATCAGGTAAGGTGATAAATTGGGTGAAGGGTAAGATGACGAGCCCCTCACTAATAATTAATTAGACTATCATTTACCGTATTGCTATTTTAATCCCTTCGAATTCATTTTTGTTTTGCTTACGGAATATTTATTGCAAAACTAATATCAGGGCCGAAATTTTTTTCAACTTCTATCATACATTAAGCCTTTTTAATTACTAAAACTGTACTTTTAAATTGTCAATTATAGGAAGAACATCAAGGGATTCTCAGCTACAGGTGTTGAATTGTTCAACAGCTGCACTTTCATTGAACAAAATTCGGCTCCTTCACTCATAATCAAAAACCACATTAAGAAGTTGAATCTAAAGCCCCTCTCTTGTCTAATAATGATCATAATGAGATTGATGCACTTTCTCGGCTACTTATACCTAATGGCATTCTCTTATAGTGTTCTCCTATATCTAAATGATGTGTGAATTCAGATCTTCCATTGATTCTTATATTGCAGGGCAAAACGTTAAAAAATTATGAAAGAAATTGCCCACCACACACATGCACCTCACTGACACTCACTCTAATTACAAATAAACTTCTTATCAAAATTAAAAAGTGAAAACAAAAGATGAGCGAAACCAGTGAAAAATTAAGAAGACTGAAGCTAGCAAGACTAAACGCAGCAAACTTGTTAAAAGTCTTACAAAAAAGATACTAATAAAACGACAATTTGATATTTTTATTTCTGGAACCTAAGAATCTATTGATTCATTTAAAGTTCCTTTCATTTACAAAGATATATGGACTCAGAATGCTTTTATTACAAATAATGCTTCATTTGAGAGGTTACGAAGATAAATATTCCAATATATTTTTTGTAAAAGCTTTAGGTTTATACTATTAGCTGAGGCAAAACCCGAGCTACATATCACTTATAACTATGAGAATTTTGCAATTGTTTTTACTTATTTTTTATGTTCATACATAGCTGACCATTAAAATTCAACATCAGAAAGGAAAAAAACTAACAAAACTTTACCCATTGTACGTATACAGACAACACAGTAAGAAGAAAACATAGTTAAATTTGAAAGCAATTTTGGGTATATAGGGTCTGAAATTAATACATACAGCAGCCTCACTGAGCTTGGATGACAAATATGGGCAAGTCATTCTATTTTGCTTCAAGTCTATGTCACACTTCCTCAATTTTAGTGGTAGTCCAGTCTCTCAGCAACTCATGATTGAATGATTTAAGCGGATAAGAAATCTGGAGAAAGTGTTGGTTTGAGCTGCATTCGATCATCCTCTGTGTCGAAATAGATCAGGACAAGATGGGTAACATGCGGTTTTGCATTACATTGTTGAAAAATGATGCCTGCGAGTTCTGAAACATAGGGCATAGCTGTTGACCTTAAAATATGAAAAATGCAACACTCGCTGTTAAGATTATCAACAACCCAAATAAGAGGTGTTTATTTATGTAAACTTAAAAGTTGACCAGATCATCATACTAGATGCAAGACTCGGATAAAGATATCGAATGCAAACCGGCCGAGTGCGTTCTCCTCGCTACCTCCAAACACTGATATGCCCATTATGTTGTTTCCCCAAGAACTGAAATGTCAAAAAAAAAACAATATAGCGTCACTTCTATATCCAGATTTTTTTATCTGGTGCACCACTATTGCCACATTAATCTCTATGCTATAGTGTCAAGGGGAGCCACAATAAGGGTCACTATGCAGACAGCCTGAGCTTTTCCAGACGTCCCGTTGCACTGTCAGTACAGATACTTACCATGCTGCAAACATGCCGATTTCCAGACTAAACGTTTCTGATATGGTTGTATGATCTTGCATGGCCGACCTAACAACATATCTTTTCTCTTAGGCGTTAGGGGAGGAAAGTTGTTGAAATTCTGCATGGAGTTTGGTTTGTCCCTTATGATTTCATCGATTCCCTATTCGCATGAAGGAGGGATGAGTCACACTTTTGAATGGTCACAATCCCACCGCTATCAAATTATGACAAACGCTAGTAACCGTTTCTCTATTAATACAAGGTATTATATGATTTTCTCACAAAAGATTCAACACAAGTGCTAATTATGAATGAGAAAACCACTGCGCAACTTTCCCTTTATACAGTGTTTGGGTAAGACACTTCTTCATTATGCATTGTTCGATTGCACTTAAATGTTAAAAATTTGTTTATCCCAGCATCTTATTTCTTTCATATAAATTTTGTACCATACCCCCATCATAGTTCAGTAATCTCTGAAGACTCAAAATGGTTGTTTGATAATATATGATGTTGAATCAAATTGTTTTCGCAGTTCGTCATCTTACCCTATGCAGTAAGGGTAAGTACGATTCAATTGACAAAATTCGCTTAAAAAATCAAATCTAATTATTTTATAGTCTAAATTATTTTTTATATACTTTTCTAAAAACTCACAAAATTTGAAAGCTCTAAGTTTATAAAGCGCAGAGTTATAACTTAAATGTTGCTTTTTATTCATATTCCAACGGCCAATCAAAACTTTAAACTGACTTATCTCAGAAGGATAAAATAACTAGTTTGTCTTCATTTAAAATATGTTAAGGCTCTTTTTCTATTGTGCTCAATACTTGGAAAATTTGTTCACTTATTTCTAACAGTACATAGGACAAAATTTGGTATGCATTTTTCAATCAAAGCAATACTTGTTTTTTAAAAAAATAATTAAAGTTAGAATTTACACATTTCTTTAGGAATTTTCAATTAGAATTCACAAAAAGATGTATTCTACGCATACCAATCATGTTATCACAAAACCCATACCAACTTTTGTTATACATAGTATAACGTACTTGTAAATCAAATTTCATATATGTACATCAATTTTTGTAGGGGGAGTAGCATTTTAAAATCATTACATAGCTTTCAAGTCTTTCCCTTAAAAAACTAAATGGTTAGCTTTTTATGAAAGTTTGAGCCCAAAATCTGTTTTACATCATTCATAGACATAGGAAACAACCAAAAAAGTTATGAAAATCATAAAATTAAAAAATCGTGTAAATCGTACCATTGTCCCCTTAAGATGCCAAAAAGGACTTCTTTTTAGAAATCAAGGTTTTTTTATCTGGAATTTTAGAGAAATAACTTTTTTTTAAAAAGAAATATATTTCATTTTAAACCAAAAAGCTGTAAGGAGGTTTTACTGAAGCGATATATCCTTGCTACTACAAAAATGGAAATCAGAAATATCACCAAAGCTTTAAGTTCATCATCTTATCTAACTTTCGCCTGTACATCACAGAGCAGATTTTGATATTAAAGTTATAGGTGTTTTGTCGAAATCAAGATTCAAACTCAGAGTGTTGAACAGAAGAACTTTATTACTTACAGAAGCATTACATACAATTATAGCACAATCCTTGTGATGAGATGGAAGCATAAATTAATTACGTTTAATGATAAGCTTAAATTTCGAGATTCTTGTACAGTAAATATCTCTTAATTTTGATAGACAATATAAAAACTACTTTGATTTTCTAACAAACTGCTAAACAAACCATCTCTCACAGAACAATCGGGATTTGTTAGATAAACATTCAAAGAAATACAGAATGAAAGCAACTTTTTTGATTTTGTTGCATTCTAAAAAAAAAAATTAACTGGGGGCTATGGAATTCTCCTTTCACGGAACAATATAGCACATAAAGGATAATTATTTATGTTATTTTCACCTTTATGACAGTATATATGCCATCAGTTATTATCCTTGTTTAATCCCCAACAACTTTTCTTGCAGTTGTACCAAGCTCGTGATACAACACTTTTGTCAATTTCAAACATTTGGGCAAACATATATCACACAAAAACGCCATCTTATAACTCGACGATCTTTCTATCGTATGTAAAAGCGTCCAGATGGTAATTGTAGTATTGGTCGCATAATATTACTTTTACTCTAACAGCATATTTCTAGAAATTCACCTTTCCGTCATTCAATATTCGTACTAACTACGCGTTTTTGGACACTCGCGACACCTCTCACGTCATGCTCTTGAGATATTTACATCTGTATCACATTCATCTATTCAGTTGATATTTCATTGTACTGATCACATAAAGATTTTTCTGCAGTTTCATGGCTATATGTTGAAAAAATACTTTTTTGTTTTCGTGAACACAAATGAATGTTGTTAACTATTACACTTGAGTTCGTATACTTGATACGTATACTGGAGTTCGTACACACATAACTTTTATTCAACAAAATAAATCCTTTAAAGTTTATTGTCTAGTTTAAAAATGTAACTTTATAAGGATTAGCAATTTTGGTTACATTTTGAAACATTTAACATTAGATATTTTTTCTCGATATAAAATCTTTTATTTCATAGATTGATTTGCTTTCTAAAGTAGCGAAAAAAGAATATTGTTGACTACATGATAAAATATAAAAATCAACGCACATAGTGCACGTACGTCTTAAATTTATAGCAAGTTTTAAATTTGTAAATTCAATATTTTTTATTTGATTATATTTTAATAGATTAATATTTTGTTCGAATTATTTTGAAAGTAGTTATAAAAATATTAATATTTTTTGTTTGAATTGCTTAATAATACTATTTTACAAATTAATAATTCTTCTGATAATCGGACCTCTTTGTTTGTCATCCAAGATATCCTTGCAACACGGTAGTATATCGACGAAACTCTACACTTTGTAGACTTGCCCTCTCTCTTTCACGGTTCCCTGATTTTAAACTTCAGCTAGGAATTTCCCGATAGTTATCGGCACACTTATCCATGGATTGTCTCCGTGATCTTTCAATGCTTGCCTGGCCAGTGGAATCGCAAGATATCTCTCCATGATTGATTGATTGATTGAATATTAACGTCACACTGTTCAGCTACACGAGGGCTTTTGGCGACGGACCACGTAATTTTGAACCATGGTCAAGTGACGTGGACGACACCTGAGCTGGCACCCGCCTCTCCTAACTACCACACCACACCAACGGGAGGACGTTTCAGCTCTCGACCGATTTAACGTGCATCGCTGCCCTACACGGCGGGTCTTTAGTGGTACAGGGCTCGAACTCATGACATACCTGCCATGGTCCGATACCCTAACCACAGATATCTCTCCAATACAGCTCGTTAGAGTGCTGATAAGCAAGTCTCCTACCATTTTTATTGAGCTCCGATCTAACTCACAAACTGAAATGTATATGACACACAAATTATCCCATAAAAGGACATCCACTAAATATACAAATCAATGTTCACTCGTATATCAACTTTCATTAGAGACATAGGTGTATTGATGAATTGTAGATTTTTTTTTGCAGTTGAATTTTCTCTCAATTGATATTAATAGCTTTCGCATTTAGTACATGTACCTCCCATTTTCCTACTCTAGTTTTATGTGGACACACACACACACACACACACACACACACACACACACACACACACACACACACACACACACACACACACACACACACACACACACACACACACACACACACGTGTGTGTGTAAACAAACTATATATATATATATATGTATATAATTTAGCTTTCTTTACAAACAATTGCATTACATATATAATAGTTTTTTTCAAGGTACATTCGAAGACACATTTTAAATATTACATTTGCGATAAAATCCAAATTCTTATACATACTTCACAACGCGCATGCGTAATCACCGAATCCCTGAACGTGCTATTAAACTATTACAAATTATACAATGTAAAATTTTCATATCATAGATGCACAAATTGTCAACACAAAACAAATACAGCCCATTCATCAAAACTTAGAAATATCGAATCAAATGAAATTTGTTATAAAGCCAGCTTGCTTTGTAAATCCTTTAACAATTCGCTCTTTCCTCGTGATATCATTTTCCTTTTAGTAGAGTTTCCTTTTCTAGGATTTCAAAACTTTTCTCGGACTGATTAAAGTTTAAACCCGAACAGGCCTTGGATTGGGACTCCCGATTAAATCGGGTCCCAAAAGTACGGGAGTACTGTGGGAAAATTCGTTCGATTCAGTCGAGATATTTCACTCAGGCCCCAAAGGGGATCCTTTTCCCGAAAATCTAATTCCTTCAAGAGAAGGGAACTGTTGCTACTTTCAGGAAAGCCGCACAGTTCGGATTCTCCAGGGAAATGGAAAAGGAGGAAGAGATTTACAAGGGACACACTGTAATAGGACGTGTACAACAATTACCGGACTTTATTCCTCTTTTTCGGAAGGGAATGCAGTCGTCTGTGTTTTTCTTTTCCGGAATTCGAAATGAAGATGTCTAGAAATGAGTGATTGGTATTTTAAATTGTTTAAAATAAAGGAAGGGGAATAAATGGTGTTTTGGAACAATACCAAGTATCTGCTTTTTCTTTTTTTTAAAAGAAAAACCTCTCTACAAATGTACTATAATATAAGCAGACGCATGCTAAAAACTTCTCTTTAGTAGCCGGATGTATTTCATTTTGCAAGAATTTTCAACCAGAATAAGTATTACTTTATTTTAGGGGGAAAGACATTTTCAATAATAAATATTTTCTTTTTATTAAGATAAAATAAAAGTAAAGGCTGGCTCCCACTTTTTTTTATCTGAAAGCATGCTCTTTAAATTGTTTAAAATAAATGCGAGAAATAAATAGTGTGTTTTAGGGAATGATAGAAGACATTAGTTTTTTCAAAAAATAAGTTTTACAATGCACTTAAATTTATAAGTATATGTATGATATGCAAACGTTTTGTGATAAGAGAATAATGAGTCCTATTTTGTGATGAGTTCTATTGCTACAATTATCATTTTTAAAGCCCTTTCTTTAACAATGATCACATTTCCCTTCTCGTTTTCAGAAGAAAATTGTCAAGTGTTTTTTCTTGTGAAAACTGAAAATGACAATAATTGTAAGAATTTGTGATTGACTTTTTTAATTCATCATTGATAATAAATGAAACTGAGACATGTTTAGGAAATGAGTCAATACTATTTACATTAAAAACGTCTGCGTTATGTACAAGAAATTTTAATACCTAGTAGAGTAATGTACAGTACAAATGAGTCACAAATTATTTTACTTAGAAAACGAATTTACTCATTACTTCTGTAAAAAGACGATTTTATTTAATTTTTTAATTTTATAAATTTTTTTCCCTTAGTGTAATAAATAAATCTTACTCACACATAACTACATAGTCAATTTTTAATACATTGCATCCTTAAATTTCTAATCGTAATAAAAAACATAAAGGTTAATAAAATGAAAAGTCTTAAAATGAAAAACTTAAGACGCACCTACTAAAAGAAACATTTTTGTGGAACACCGACGCCAGCTAGACTGGAGAATTGTTTTTTCACAATCGATGCGACTGTGATTACCTAAGCAAATAATTCGATAAAGGTGTAGATGGAACATGTACCTTAACACGTTCACTACAGATGTAGGGGAAAATTGCGATCACTGCGATACCAGCCCTGTATAAATAAGTCCCCCCCTCGACTGAATTGGAGAATAAATGTTGATGATCAGCTGTCCCCGTGATAGCACGCGATTGGCTATTGAGACATCATTCCAGATCTCACGCTTCTACAGGATCGGGTTCTCATGTTGATGTCATGTCCAGCGGTGGCGCGGGACTCAGCAGTGAACAAATTTAGTACATATGTTGGTTTCAGACCCATTGGTTCACGTATGTTCTATGTTTTCTGCACTGAATACGTCTATGCTCCAAGGTCTAGCAGTCCCTCATATTTGTTGAAGAATTTAGTTCGACAATTTCGGGATACTTGTGTTTTTGCGGTAAAAATAGTACACTGTCATATTTTAAAAGAGGGGTTCAATGTCGGAAAAAAGTTTTAAGAAAAGAAAACATATAATTTTAATAAAAAATGGCCACACCTACGCCACTGAGCGGACCTCAACAACGTAAAAACATTAGAAGTAGCCCGTACCCTGGAAAAGTTCAACACCCTGCCCTAGAAAAATAAATTCAATTGATACAGGTCTACGGAGCGAAGAAGTCAGGTAACAAGTCCGCCGAATCCGATCCGTTTTCGAAGATACGTAGCATGAAGGTAGTAACGCATTGCAATCGAAAAATGCTCTGGTGCACCAATCATGCGCGAATCAAATGTTCTGACACTCGTAACTTTTTTCAATTTTCACAATCGAATGCTTGCTCTTTGCTTTTATTTTCATCAAACGAACGAGTAGCTTGCATACAAGACGGTTTCGTCTTCTCCATTGCAGTGCTCCTAATCTTTGCATTCGTTTGCCTCTTTGTCACAGTTACTGTCCTCTCTACAATCATTTCTGCAATTTTCAAAAAATACACGTTCTTTTCGTTCCTGTAATCTACGACAATTTTTCTTCTTTCTGGGGTTTTCTGAATTTGTCAGACCAATTCAGTAACATCCTGTATTTAATTAATTTCAATGAAATTGTATTGACATAAATTCACTTACGAACTGTTGTTTAAATTAATTAATTCCATTTCCATTAATTCCGTTTGACACTTGAATAAATACATAAGTTTTTTTTCTTGTATGCAAAAGCAGAAAATTCTTAACTATAAATAGGAACCGAAGCAAAACCGAAAAAGCTTTGCAAAATAAACTAAAATTTTCAGCTCCCTACTATTTTGAGCATATTGTTAGTATGTATATTTCTGTGACTAAATTGAATTTTTCCTATTTGTGTGAGACAGAACTCAGTCCTCGCCCATTTCCATTGGATTACAGAATCCCCCAATAACGCGACACGTGACTATAAGAGCACACAACGAAGTGTGTGAGATGCGCTTAGAGCGATCATTAGAAAACAAAGAAAGAACGAGGAAGATGAACGACGAAAGTACAAACAGTGTATCACAGCCACTGTGACGATGATCCTCGCGTAAGTAGCAGTTAAATGTGACGTTGTATGAATGTTAATTGTGGTGTTTTGTTACTGTTTGTAATTTCAATAAACGTTTTTGTTCTGTTGGCTCTTCGATTTATTCCGCTAACTTGCAGTTCCACCTCTCCATATTTATATTTCCTTATATTTTTCTATGAAATATATATTTTAAGGAGAAAAACCTCTCCAAAATTCAAATAAAGATTAACTGTGAATAGAAATAAGATTTGGGATAAATTACAATAATTTTGAATATATTGTGTTCATATGCATATTTCATACGTACCTATTTCAAAAATTCAATTTATTCTTCACGGCGAAGAGATTTACAATCTGTTTTACTTTATAAATTATTTATCTAAAAAAAATCCATAATCGCGATTCTTTAAAACGATGACCTTACTTTTCATTTTACTTTCCAATGAATACATTGGTTCTGTTTGTGTAGATGAGCATAAAAATCTCTTTAAAATACACATACGATATCATTATGAATCAAAAACAGAATTCCTCCCTTACACTACCAAGCAAACCTCCAATATATCATTTCTAAAACGTTTCGTCGCCACGGAATATGACCATAACCACAGGAACCAAATGAATCAAGAAGAAAAATCTCATCCATTCGGTCCGGTTGCAAAAGCTTTTCCATGTACCCTACACACGGTTGAAAGAGCAGACATTTTTTTCCACTCATAAATTATGAATGACGCAGCATAGATATCACTTACCTCTTATCCAGATTTTGACTGCAGGAAATATGCTTGATAGTCCTTATCTGCAAGAAAAATGAATAAGGGGATTAGGAGGGACGGAATAAGGCATTGCAGTGACTTGTTTTGAATCAATTATGCCACTGCAGCAAAGCGAAAGGTTGGTTTAATTAAGATATATTGTTAGTTAGGAGAAAAATTACGAAGAGATGTCTTTTAACGATGAATGGGTTGTATGTAAATGGCTTATTGAAACTTTAGATAGTTGTTGGGTTTATATTTTAAAGCATTAAATAAAGATGTTTGTTGGTAAGAGTTTTGTGTGTTCGAGGAAAATGAAATTTGATTATGTATATCATTTACGTCAAGAAAGTTTGGTTTAATTTATGTTGAGGAAAACTTATTGCATTTTAAATTACTTACTTCTTCATTTTTTTAGAAGCATTAACTAATACTTATGTTACATTTTTTTTGAGAAACGTTAACTAAAATTTATGTAATATTTCTTTTCCTGGAAAGAAATAATGCAAAAATAATAATAATTTATTTTGTATTTAAAAAAGAAAATAAAACCAAAAGTTCTTACAACATATGCTAATGGAAAAAGGCATATATATTTATATATCCTCACAACATTTATTTATCAAAAAAGAAAAATAATAAATATATTATTATAGTGCTTATATTTACGAAAAATGCTTTTTTTAAATAAAAAGAATTGATGTTATTTAAGATGACTATAAAATGCTTCATATATTCGAAAAATATTTTTAAATAGCATAATAAGTTGTTAGTTTAATTTAAATAAAGCAATTATTTATACGGTATAATTTTTATTTAGAAAAAATTAAGCGAAACATGCAATGTTTAATAATAGATGCATGCAATAGATAATAAGCAATGTTTAATAAAGAAGTATACAGTTTCAATGTACTTACAATCAAGAATAATTTAAGATATTATGTGTTACTTTAAAAGAATTGTATGAGATCATTTTAAGTTTTGCTAGAGACAGTCACAGATGTTCTATGTGTGAACCCTTATTTACATGGCATTCCATTTCCGCCTAAAGGCTTGCTAAAATATCTGAATCAAGTTCATTGATAGCAGCTTGATATGCTGTTTCAGTTCTGCTAAGTCAACAGAAAGGGGAGAGATGATTACTTTGTCCCTTATGTATCCCCACAGGAAAAAGTCACAAGATATAAAGTCAGGACTTTTGGGTGCCCATTGAGAGAGATGTTCATCGAGGTAATCTCGCATGTAAGCCGACCAGAGTGGTGGTGCACCAGCCAATCGGAGAATGAAGACGTGAATGTCGTCCTGCAACTGTGGCATCCACCAAAGAGTTAACATATTTTAAAAAGTGGCTCCCGAGATAGTTTACTCGTGTCAAAAGAAGGGGTCTAAAACTTTTTTCTGGACACTGCACAGAACACATTTATCTTAGAGGAATCTCGCACTTTTTGCACTGTGGCTATTGCCTGCATCACTTCCATCAAGGGCAAGGCACAAATTTAAAGAGTACATCTACCTTACGGTTCATTGAGGGGATTTGTGTCTTTGACTGTTACTGTATAGTCGAATCTCTATATTGCGAATTTTGCTATGTAGCGAACTTTTCCTGGAACCAAGAACATTTCACGATTTCCTACGTAAAATAACCTCACTATAGCGAAGTGCATTTTCTATATAACGAACTTTTTCTGTTGTGATTCAATTTTTTGTCTCCCTATTTTTAAAGTATTTCTGGACATTTCAAGTTGTTCTGTCTTTTAACAGATTTTATGGTGGTCATAAATTTTGAATTGATTTTTATTAGGTGCAAAATTCGTTAAGAGCAATATAATTATGGGCGTTTCATCCAAGAAGTGCATCCTTTGATCACCACTGTCCAGTTCACTGTAAACATCTTCGATATCCCCTTTCACCCTCAGGGGAGTTGGATATTGTCCCCATGTCCTTGAACTAGTCTTTGTTCATTTGTTGTGTTAATCAATCGTACCGGTAACTTCGTTTTTTTAGCCCGAAAATGTTGAAACCTAAGTGCTTGAGCTTCAAAGAAATACATTTAACTCTCCAGGAAGTGAATAAATGTGTCAAGAAAATTTCCTCACAATTTTTCTTTTTTTTTTTTTGATAATTAAGATACATAAAATAAATACATACTAATTTACAAAAAGGTATAAATAATTACTTTTTTTAATACATAGTGTTCACGAATTTAAAATTTGTTTCTTGTGAATTATGAAGTATATTGAAAGGTGAACCTCCATATAACAAACTTTTTTTCGAGATTTAGCGACTTCGTTATATAGAGGTCCGATACTTTTTTATGAAGCACCCTGTACTTTGAAAGTAGTGGAACTAGTGAAGTAATTTTAAGATGGGTAAAAAATAATTCTGATAATCTTTCAGTATTTTATTTACCTAACACTTAAGCCACGGTAGCAAGAAGTCATGGCCACGAACTCGTGACCAGTGTTGTCGAATCGTGATTGTGATTCCTAATGACACTAAAGACCCGCCATGTAGAGAAGGATGATGCACGTTAGATCCGTGTCAGGGTTTAAATTCCTCACACTGGCGTTGGGTGCTAAATCAGGCATCGTTCTCGTCATTTGACCATGGTTCAAAATTACGCAGTTGTTATTGGTATTGTTACAAAAGTTGACGTAAATCAAAAATCAGATCAAGTTCTGAAACATTTGGACTGCTTATTGATGCTATTTTGAAAATAAATTTTTTGAAAATATTTTCTATATTCTCTCTCACCTTGGATTACATGGTTTTCATACATATAACATTATAATTTTCAAAATAAAATCTAAAATGAATTTTTTCACCTAATTTATTAGATAGTTTAACAAACAAACGCGCAAGAGGTTTTTAAAGCATTTTATAAAGTTAATGCAACTATTTTTAAATTAATTTAATGACTTTATATATATTTATTTCAAATTAAAATTCCTTGAATTATAAATTTTTTTTATTTAACATTTTTAAATCATTGTGCTATTATTAGTTAGTATAAGTAAACATATATGCATATTATTTGAAAAAGTTATTAATGAAAAAATTGAGATAACACACATTGCATTAAATTTCCGTTATAGTTATTTAATATAATTCCAAAAAGATTGAATTTTTTTTCCAATGTTACACTCTGAAGCAACAATAAACCTACTGGCAAAGGACCCTGTAATTCTGAACCTCTATTAAGTAATGTAGATGACGCTTGAGCTGTCAACTTAAACTGCAAACTTCCACGTCACTTTAACGACTTTTAGCCTCGACAGATTAAACTTGCATCTACTGCTCTACAAGGCGGGGTTTCAACAACACCAGGACTTGAAACCATGACTCGACAACACCCTCTATGAATTTGCGATGATGACAACTCGGTCACTACGATAAGTAAGAATTATATTGCAAACTGTATTTAAGTAATAATAAGAAAGCTATATGAAGGAATAGATTTTATTAATAAAAATACTTCTGATGGTAAAAAGAGCTATCGAACCAATGCCCATCATTTAAAATTTTATCATTTGAAAGAAATGATTATTTTTAATATTATCAGCTCACATGCTAATACAAATGAATCTTCGACTATCGTAACGCGATATTAACTATTAATGTATGCATAATTATACATACAAATCGAATGGGAAATTGTAATTATTTTCTAATTTTTCTAGGAAAACAATACTAACAATTTTCACATTTACAAATTTCATCAAAATTTTTTTTTATATGAAACAGTTATTTTCTATTACTCTGGTCTGCTTACCTTTAAGTAAAAGATGATTTTATCGAAGTAGCATTTTCAATTGGGAAAATACATTAAATACACACGGTAAATATACTGCATCTATTTGTTCATATACTTCAATTTTCTCTTAAAACTTTTACCTTCACATCTCAATTTACAAAAGGGAAGAAATGCAGAAATGAAAGGAATATAAAAAATAAATATCGAGATACTTCTCATATGCTCCAGTTTATTATTAGCATGCTCATAAAAATATTTATTAGATTAAAAATTATAATATGTATCATTTCCCGCCCTTGAACCTTTGACCTAAAAAAGGCAACACATGTTTCTCATCTACGAAAATCGATCAATCTTCTCAACCAGAAATTCCAGTCACCTGGAAGGAAAAAGAACCATCCAAAGAAAGCATAGAAAAAAAAATTACACACAAAGAGAAAGATAGAGAGAGAGAAAAAAGGATGAAAGGACCGAAACATGGAGGTTGTTAAGGGTAATTAAGTGACCACAATATCTTCGTGACTGCAGAGCATTTGAAAAGATTGCAATTCTGAGTTAAACACAAGTACTCTCTACACGTTGAGCACAAAAGAAGAAAAAATATGAGGAGTTTCAAAATAGTCGCTTGTTAATGTTCAGATTTTGACAAGGTAAATTGGATTGATTTCTACGAGAAGCTCTTATTTGCTTTTTTAAATTTATATTCAGGAAAACAAAAGAATTTTTGGAAATGAATCAGAATGCAGTATGGATTATAATTTCTGTCAAATATTTAAAATAGACCCGAAAAGTATAAGAAATTTAAAAAGATATTTCCAAAATCGTAATATGAGTATTATTAGTATAATAACAATAATAGCTTCAATACAGCTAGACCAAAATATATTTTCATGGAATTTAAATATTGATGACTATTAAATACAATCACCAAACGTTTGTTCCCATTTATATTGAGGAAGTCAAACCAAGTAGATTATAATTTGTGTTTAACTATCACATTCAACGAATTCTTTTAAAGACAGTTTATCTTTTAATGCATCCACCGGTGATCCAGAATCTAAAACTATTTGATCAAACATTTTTTAAACCAACACTTTAGGAATAGTTCTTGTTCCAAATCAATATTTGCGGAATTAAATATTACACAAAGGAAATATTTTATTTTATAATTGTTATTGTTTTGGCTTAATTCTTTATATATATAAAGAACCACTATTCATTAACTTGGAGCAAATGTAACCATTTGATGTTAAGTTTCTTTTGGGAACCGATGGGAATCTCCGCGAGCCAATACATTAACTGAAGTCCGGTTCATTTTAATAGAAAATCTCTAACCTTTTAGGTAGTTACTAAATATTAACTAATTTTTTCTTATTTATAAGACATAATTAAAGATCGAATCGCAATTTTATTAATGGCTTGAATATTTTCTCCATTGTCATCTGAACTAATTCTGTAAATGATCTATGATAAACGTTGCTGCAAACACGAAAGAAAACGAGACAAAATTGCAAAGTTAAAATCAGTAGCATATCAATCTTTAAAAATCTCTGCAAATCTTATAACTTAGACAAATTATGTAGATTTCCAGTAAGAAAATCAAAAAAATTCTTTTAATTAAAATCACGAGTTTCTTAACACTACGACGATTGACGATATGATTTTAATTTACATTAGAATTTCTCAGAATACGTTTATTTCAAATAAGAGAATACGTTTATTTCAAATAAGAGAAAATAGGATATATATATATATATATATATATATATATATATTAAGAAGAAAAGGCGACTCACTCACTAACTGACTGACTGACTCACTGACTAATCACGATATCTCCGGAACTATTAAACCTACAGACTTGAAATTTGGTAGGTAGGTTCCCTTCATGGAGTAGACGTCAGCTAAGAACGGATTTTGCAAAGTTCGAACCCCAAGGGGCGTTAGGGGGGTTTAAGGGGCGTTATAGATAATTATTTCCATTCGTTGTTGCTATATGAATAACTTGTCTAAAATATGTTGTTTTGTGCATGATTTTGAGACTTGAATTCAAAAATTTTTCTTTAGATTTAAACAAAAATCAGTATTATTCTTTATACTGGTACGGTGATAAAGTACGTTGCTTAAGCATTTTGGATACAATTGATACATTTTGTTGTTGTTTCATATTGCAAATTGCAAATCAATCCATTTACATTAGGCCACATGACAAAGAACAATACTGCATCTAAACCGAAAACTAGAAATTCAAAGTTAAAATGAGGCAAGACCACAAAAACTAAACATGCAAAAATTACACCGAATCGAAACCGTAAATCCAGAGGAAAAACATTCCTTTGATCAGGACATGAGTCTGAGTCTCCGAGCGATCCAATACAATAGGATTTAATACAACATAGCTCCGAAGATAGCATTATCCTATCGGATTCACCTATCTCATTCACAAAAAATTTTTATATTTTGATGCAAAAGTTATAATTTGAATAATTGCATTTCAAATATAGCAATGTTTTGTTTATATTTTATTTTTACGTGAACATTTAGCATTTAGGGCATTAAAGTTATATTTGCAATTTTTGTTTTACGCATTGAACTTATTTCAATAGGAGATTAATGTCCGAATTTTTGGTATAAAAAGCGGACCATGGGTACAATAATTTTAGGAACTACTGATCTGGAGTGACAATAATAAAATCGTATTTTAAATTAAAGTAATGATATAATGGTAAAACCTATTTGCCTTTATTTTGAGATTTTTTCCCCTTCAATGCATGTTAGAAAATAAAAAGCGAATGCTAAATTATCCGTTGAATTGACAGATTGAGGTTATTGATTAATCCTACATGATACTGGGTACTGTTACGAGATCAGTAACTGAAGAGAAGTGAAACACGCACTAAGCAGAAATGTTCCACTTAGCTAAGTAATTATTAAAACATTTTTTAAATCTGATATAGAGTTTCAATAAAATGGCTTACACATGAAAGTGCTTTATTATTCAGAATTATTTTATTCCATTTCCTAAAAATTTTAAAAATAAAAATGCTGAAAAATTTAAACAAATATATATATATATATATATATATATATATATATATATATATATATATATATATATATATATATATATATATATATATATATATATATATATATATATATATATATATATATATATATATATATATATATATGTATATATATAAAGGAGAAAAGCGACTCACTCACTGACTAATCACGATATCTCCGGAACTATTAAACCTACAGACTTGAAATTTGGTAGGTAGGTTCCCTTCATGGAGTAGACGTCAGCTAAGAATGGATTTTGCAAAGTTTGAACCCCAAGGGGCGTTACAGGGTTTTAAGGGGCGTTATAGATAATTATTTCCATTACTAAACTATTAGATGCACAGTCGTGAAACTTGTTACACAGATTTCTTTCATAAAGTGGAGATTTCCTACATAATGATTTTTACGGAAATCGACCTCCAAGGGACGTTGAGGGCGCTTAAAGGGCGTTATACATAATTATTTCCATTTTTAACCTATTAGACGTACAGTCTTGAAATTTGGTAAGCTGATTCCTTTCATAGAGTACAGATCCCCTACAGAATGGGTTTTGTGAAAATCGACTCCCAAGTGGCGAAGTAGAGAATTAAGTCGCGTTATAGGCAATTAACACTTTTTTTAAACTATTAGACGTAAAATCTTGAAATTGAGTCAGCAGATTCCATTCATTGAGTAGAGATCTGTCATAAAATGGGTTTTGTGAAAATCGTTTCCTAAGTGGCGTTGCGGGGACATAAGGGGCGTTATGCATAATTATTTCCATTTTTAAACTATTAGACGTACAGTCTTGAAATTTGTTAAGCGGATTCCTTTCATAGCGTACAGATCCGCTGCAAAATGGGTTTTGTCAAAATCGACTCCCAAATGGCGTTGTAGAGAATTAAGTGGCGTTATAGGCAATTACTCCCTTTTTTAAACTATTAGACTAAAATCTCGAAATTTAGTAAGCTGATTCCCTTCATTAAGTAGAGATCCGCTATAACATGGGTTTTGCGAAAATCGTTTCCTGAGTGGCGTTGCGGGGGCTTAAGGGCGTTATAGATAATTATTTCCATTTTTAATCTATTAGACGTACAGTCTTGAAATTTGATAAACGGATTCCTTTCATAGAGTACAGATCCTCTACAGAATGGGTTTAGTGAAAATCGAACCCAAGTGGCGTTGTGGAGAATTAAGGGGCGTTATAGGCAATTAACTCATTTTTTAAACTATTAGACGTGAAATCTTGAAATTGAGTAAGCAGATTCCATTCACTGAGTAGAGATATGCCGTAAGATCGGTTTTGTGAATATCGTTTCCTAAGTGGCGTTGCGGGGGTTTAAGGGGCGTTATAGATAATTATTTCCATTTTTTAACTATTAGACGTACAGTCTTAAAATTTGGTAAGCGAATTCCTTTCATGGTGTAGAGATCCGCTACAAAATAGTTTTGGGTAAAATTGATCCCCAAGGGTCACTGAGGGGGATTAAGGGGCGTAATAGATAAATATTTCCGCTTTTCAACTAATAGAAACACCTGCTTGAAAATTAGAAGGTATGTTCCGTTCATGGAATAAAGTTCCTTTCACAAAGAGTTTTGCGAAAACGGACCCCCAAAGGAGTGGGGTTGCGAGGGCTTAAGGCGTGTTATAGAAAAATTCCTGATTTTGAATTTAACACATTTACTTGAAATTTGTTGAGCACTTTTCTTTAGTTGAATAGAGTTCCACTATGAATGGATTTTACGGAAATCAACTCCAGGGGGAAGCGGGGAGAGTTATTGGGCGTATTGGTAGACAAAATACCCGTTTTCGAACTGCTAAGACTACAAAAATAAAATTTGGTTTGCATGCTTCTTTTGTTGAATTGGAATCCTCTAAGAATGGTGACAACGAGTTATTGATGATAAAAAATCCGTTTTTGCTCTGTTAGATTTAGACTTGAAATTTAGCACGCATGTTTATTTTATGGAGTAGAGATCCACTGAAATTTTCTTTGGTGGAACTCCACTTGATTATGAGGTTAAGTGAGTGAAAAATATCTTTCTCCTTCTATTTTAGATATAAATCGAAATTAGGTATTATAATTTATGTTCTTTTTATATCAAGGGGCGAGAGTGTAACAGCTATAAATATATTTTTCAATACAATCGAATTCTTAATGCTAGACATCAATAATTAATATATATGTAAACAGTATACATATATACAACATCGTGAAATACCCAGTGAAGTGGATGGGTAACGGCTAGTATATATATATAGGGCAGCAGTGTCAGTGTCGTGGCACATGACTGAGCGCGCTTACCAGGGATGTGTGCTGAAACCCCCGAGAAAGAGAGCGACGGAGATAGACTAAAAGAAACGACGGGTACCTAAGAGACGAAATTTAGCTACTTGGTAAGGACACGTGTTTAGTTGTTTAATTTAGAATAGTATTTGTGTAATTAATTGTGTAGTCATCTTTTCTTTGTAACTTTTTGAATAAACATTTTTTTTGTTAGCTTTGAGTCTTTACTAGGTAACGAACTACACCCAAAAACAACACACACACACATATATATATATAGATGATAGATAATTTATTGCAACAAGAAAATTGATGTGAGTAGTACATTTCATTTTCTCAATTTTCTCATCTAAAGTATCAGATAGTTAGAATATTGCAATTTCTTCAAAGACATTGCGTCGCAATGTAAGTTGATTTTTTTACCAATGGTAACTAGAAGGCCCATCAATTTATCATTAACGTTCGGGATCCTCAAAAGCTGTAAACTATATCAGTAAATCGATTTTTATGAAAGCATTTTTCGAATGTTCTTGTATCCAGAGTACACATGAGAAATTTTAACAGTATTATTTAATAACTTAAAAGTTTTTTCCTTGTTTCATCATGAATGAAACTTTATACTTAAAAATTTTAAAATGTTCGTTTAGTATACATTCTAATTTTTTATTTTGTATTTTGCAGCGTTGTTAATGTAGTCTTAAGCTTTATTTTCCTAAGAGTAAAATCATAACCTCGTCTCACTAAACAGAGTGATATTTATTTTACAACACATTTATATTCCTAGATGAGGTTTGTTCAGTAACTTATGCTTTCAGTATTATTGAAAGTTTCAAAATTTTCCTATAATATCCTCTTTAATCAGAATTGTAGAAATTGAATACATATATTTTATCTTAATTAAATGATTTTCATTATTTCTCACTTACTATTTATTTAAAAATGATCAATTTTTTAAAATTAAAGCATACTTTAATACAAAAAAACTACTTCAACTTTAAATTCCAATAAACTCTAGCCCCAGCCATATCAATTTAAAAAGAAAAAAAAATTGTAATCACCTTAAAAATTTTTTTTACACTGTTTTAAGCAAATTGTCTGTTAGCAACCCATTGTGTATTATTTTACTCTTTGGTGATGAAGATATTAACAGAATAACTCAAATATTTATGCCTACAATCTTTAAAAGTTAAAGCATTGTAATGTAGCAACTTGT
Source organism: Trichonephila clavipes (assembly GCA_019973935.1). Classification (NCBI taxonomy): domain Eukaryota; kingdom Metazoa; phylum Arthropoda; class Arachnida; order Araneae; family Nephilidae; genus Trichonephila; species Trichonephila clavipes. The sequence goes on along the minus strand of BMAU01000510.1, from coordinate 988,491 downwards.
GTAGAATTTTCACTATATAACTTTACAAAAAAACACCTCTCTAACTTATTTATTTCTAATATATTTTGAGATTTTCAGAGATTTTTTGCTTGGATTAAATCTGTAATGGAGGAAATAAGTCTCTCAAATATAATTTTTTTTATATCATCATCACATTATCCTCCTTTTTCATGGTAATATAATTGCAATATTCCTTATTGACTCATAATTGGTTTTAAAGACAAAAATGTTGCTTCAAGTGATCTTTAACAGTTAATTGTATGAGACAGAGATGTTGACAGCAATAATCAGCTATTGGCCATTGATTGTAATGTAATGTGCTAGATGACGTTGATCGGATTATAGTACTGAAATCTTTAAATATTCTTTCACCTAGAGAATAATTAATTATATATAATCTTTAATACAGGTCAAATATTAATTCTTTTTATTTCTTGTATTCCAAATGGATAGAATTGTACCTTTTTCTATTATTCAAATTGTATTTTTGTTATTATTCAAGTTATATTTTCATTATTATTCAAACTATATGTTTATTATTGTTCAAACTGTATTTTTATTATTAATGTACTTGGTATGTCCATTTATATATATACTATATTTCATTTCTATTAAATTATTATTAGTTACAGTTTTTATTTTATATGTATTTTGTGTAAAATAATTAGTTTCACTGTCATGCCTGTTACCAACGCCATTGACTGTATCTTTTGCGCGATGGCAACATGTTGTTTGTTCCGAGTTGTTTGTGTGATACAATCTCTGTGGAATGCTGAGTTCCTGTACTGTCCCTCTTCAGGAGAGGATATCGCCCCTCGAAGCTGCTGGCATTTGTCTATATATTTTATATTCTAAATTAAAGTTAAGGTTTTAAAAGCAAGAGTCCTATTTATTAGTCCCATGTGGCTAAGATCGAATGGACTTTGAAGAAGTAGGACTGGGATACAATATTTGACTTAAATTCGAAACCTTTAATTGAAATTCAATTTATGTCCTAAATAGGAAGAAAAATATTATTCAACAAATTGAAATAATTAAATTGTGCTTTGCAGAACAATTTTAAAAAAATCATTCACCGAATGAAATTTAAAAATCAGTTTTGAAAGAAGTAATTGAATCTCATACATCAATCATTAAACAATTTAATCACAAACAATTTCAATTCCTCTCCGCTACACTCGGCAATTACATTCATACGCACAGCTATTAAGCCCAAGATCCGACAGAGAGAAAACTCCTTTAAAATATAATTTCTCCCAAAACGAAACTCAAATCCCATTTTAAGTGGAGAGACGCAATTACCGAGGGCCCAATTCATTAGGCAGAGTAATCCTCTTTAATAACTCGTGATTTCAGAACAATGCAGAACAGAAAGCTTCCAGAGCCTGAAACTGCATAAATCACAGTCATTTGATAAAATGTGCCAAATAACCCTTTCAAAAATGATATGCCTGGTGAATGGAGTGCCGATATAATCGTCTCTGGATCCGAGAACTGTAATTAGACCGAGTTATCTCTCTACAAACTGATCAGACTCAGATAACGATCCAAGTTCTTGATGAAATAGAGCCGTCCATTCTGCCCAACATGCGATGTGATGAATTACCCACCGACTCACGAAAACTCCACCTTCGCCAGAATGGTATCACAAGGGTTGAGGTGTGGTCGGCCTGCTGCACTGAAGACTGAAAAGACGATCATTAGGCAAAAGTTGTCTGGTTGGCAGGTGCATTTCTGTCCGATGCTGCCTTCCATTAAATTAAATCAGTGGAGATGGCAGCCCTTCTCCTTTCAGTTATCGCTCACAGGTTTCAGTGATTTTAATTGATGGATGGAATAGGTGAAGGGCTTTAATCTTCAAATGAAATTTTAGTCTAAAATTGGAAATGCTGTATTTATCTTGATTATTTAATTTGGAACCCTTTGGAAAATTTGGGTCTGTTGATGCCGGAAGCGAATTACGCTGTATATTCCATTGGAATAAATTTTCAAGGAGTGCTTTCTCCGTGTTTATTAATTTAGCTTTATTTCATTCGACGAATGGAATACTAATTAGAATTTTCAAAGTGGGAGGAGGCGTTTATATATTGATGGCTAGATTAATATTGGAGGTTATATGGAACTCTTTCGGAAAATTGAGGTTTTTAATATAAATGTTATAATTATAATATTTCTTCTGGATAAAATGAAACAATTTTAGATGAACAGGAGTAATAAAAATATTCTAAAAACTTAGGAGTATGAAGATTTTATTAAAAAATGACAGATAATAAATAAGGATCACACAAAAGATTTCATATTTTATATAGTATGTGCCACTTCTGACTTTCATAACTTACATATGATGAATGTATTTTAATTAATAGAGAAATTTCAACTAAAATTTTAATAATTTTTTATACATACGTCACCAAACAGATATCACTGGCTTGATTTCTTCAATAAGAAATATAATGTTATTTGTGATATGTAAATTTATCATTCAAAAACCAATACAAAAGTTGTTTCAGTATGCGTAATCAGTTTTTGTAGTTACATATTCCCCTTTATAATTATTTTATTCAATTACCATATTTTAAAATATTTTATATTTAATAATTTGCAAATTTTATTTAAGTGTTTCATGGGTGCTTTTATATTTGAATTATCTGTTCTATACCCCATGTATTTATTTTTATTATTTCTCCTTGCTTTACTTTTACATATACATTTTTATGATTTTATAATCCTTATTTTGTTGTTAAAGTTTAAATTTTTTTGTCACGATTTAGTTACAAATTAACCTTAATTTGTTTCGAATGCTTTAGTAATTGAAGAATGTTTAACGTAAATATATAACTTCGTGGCATATCAAGTGATATAAAGAGGTCTTTCAAAACGATACCTGATGAAAGACATATTATACTTCATGTACGCATAAAAGTTAAAATTATATTATTGCTATAATAAATAAGTTACATGTAGTTCTTGTAATACTTCAAAAACGTTTTTAACTCAAAGTTTTACAATGCAAGGATTTCTTTTAGAGTTTTCTTATTCAAAGCTTTACTCAATATTAGTTTCGTCAACATTTCAGTATTTCCCAATGTATCTCTGCTCTTAAAAAATGCATTTAAAAAAATCTACCAGTTCAAGATATAAACGGAACACAGTAAAGAATTAATTTTATGAATTGCTTTTAAAAATGTTAAGTTAATTAAGAAAAATTAAAGCTTTTAGCATAATGAGAACGCATTAAAAGTTAACTGTTATTTTTATCTCAAATACCTTAATTCGCTTTTATATTTACACGGAAAGCTAAGTAAATCCCGCTCTTTCTTACTTAGAGATTTAAATAAAACTTAATTAAAATTCCCATTAAGTTAAACTGAGGGTCTTAGCGGTTTCAAATGCAGTCATGTAGGCTTAAGCGAAAAGCTTCCCAGCGATTAAAGAGCTGTAAACGATCCTCATTAAGAAATTGATTTTTTTTAAAAAAATGCATTAACTTTCTTTTTTTAGCTTTCTGAGAAGTCGACTTGCATTTACGTACCGTACCATCGATTCTGTCCTCTGAAAAGGACTCAATGATGAAAATTGCTCTTCTTTTACAAGGAGCATTTTTCCTTTTTATGATTCAAGAAAAAAAAAGGAAGAATAAATATTAACTAATATCTCTTTTTTTTACATAAATCTGATCACTTTAGATTATTGCCTTGAATATTTGTGCCCAAAATGCTTTTGACTAAGCTGAGAAGTGACATCGTACAAAAAAGTTTAGATAAATATGAAACTGTAAAACGTGAATTTTTATGCTTAGTAATTTCAGATTTGATATTTTGAAGAGAAGTGAAGCAGTGTGTGTGTGTGAGAGTATAAGTATTCATGCCATTCATTATTGCCTTAACTTTTTTATCATACTGAAAAGAAGTTTAAAAGGAATGAGGAATATTAACATTTACCCTAACATACCTATACTTTCAAGCTGCAACTTATAATTTTTAGGTAAATTGGCCGTATAACCCGCACCCCTTTTTTTTTTTTCAAAGAAACCCAAAATATAAGTGCGCAATGCTCTTATGTTTTGAAGTCATTTATTTGAGGTATTATTACAAGCTTTTGAAAAAAATAGTATACTTCTAGAACTCAACCCTTCCAGTTCATAAGGAATGTTATCTCTTTTATTTCTATCTATGTAGAAATTTCATTTTTTCTATGGTAATCTTTTCTATTATTTTTTAAAGCTCTTTTTTAGACCCAGGGTATAACGGGCATCCGTAAATTTCGAATTTATTTTTTGTGTTAAAAGTTTTTATTTTGTAAACCCCTTGATATTTTTTTAAACTTTCAACTAACACTGCAATAAAAATGCTTTTTTAAAAATGAAAACAAACCTATGAAAATTCAAAGTACTGAAAAGTATGTAATTATGAAGTTTGAAACTTTGTATTTGCTTTTAAAAGAATAAACGAGTGACAGGAAGTTTTTCTGGATTCACTTAATGGAAAGAAATAATATATCATGCTACACTTATGTAGAAATATCAATGGAACGAAATAATTCTCAAAAAAGGATAATATTTCAAAACTTTTTACAATATTGTTCATCTTTACGCATATTTCAAAATGATAATTCTTTTTAACCATTTCGATTGAATATGAGATGGAAAAGCTTTTTAAATTTCCATTTGAATAAGCATTACTCAATTTTTTTTAATAAAAAAGCATGGTTGATTAAATATTGCTATTTCTATGTGTTATTAGATGTACAAGCACTTCTCTTGAGAATAAAATAAATTGACTAACACTTTCTAACACTTGACGTTGCAGTATTTACAAGGACGTGTGCCCAGCACTAATAAGTCTTAATTCTACTGTCGAAAAATATTGGAGAGCATGTGCACTAATAGCATAGGTGCTACTATAGTATGTGACGTTTGTAGAATAAAAAAAATATTTTCAAGAAAAATATGTTAGTGTCGTAAAAAAATATATAAGAATAGTTGAAAACAATCAATATTTAATTAGCATCTTATTTTATAAAACAGGGTAATAGTTGTCATATCATATCTTTTGTAAATAAAATTTATATTAATGTGTATTCTTAAGAGTTTTTAAACACCGTTGATTTTAATCAGATTAAAAACAGATGAGATGATCCATATAAATATCGGTATTAACGTCATGAGTTAGACCATGTAAATAAAATTTCGGTAATGGTCGTCTCAAAGAATCCTAAAGATCCAGTTTACTAATATCTTGAATTGTTTCTCTGTAAAAATTGGTTTAAAATATGATTCCCTATATATTTTCATTCTCAAGAAAATGATTTCCTTTTACATATGGACATCCATGAAATTCAAACATTTTTTTATACCAGTAAAATATTTTAAGACTGTCTCAAATGTATCTAAATGATTTAATGAAATTTAGCTTAGATCCCTTACCTTATTAATGTGACATTTCAATGCAATACTAGGACTATTAGTGACGGACCTCGTAATTTCGAACTAGACTGCCACTCTCCATACTTCTGAACCAAGAGTACTGAGGACTTTTTTTTTCAAACTCATTAGAATTAAATCATGCAAGCCCTTTACATAAAATATTTTTTATGTTATCTAAACTGCTTTTATATATTGTAGTAGAAAAGCATGTTAGCTAAGCAATCTCTTTCGTTTTAAATAAGTTTAAGAAAGATATCTGCAATTGAAGAATTTTTAATAGTTGTCTTTCAACATAAAGCAATCTCGTTTCTTGCTAACACTGGTTTATTAACACTTTATTTTGCCAACATTTTAAACCAGAATTTCCATTATGTAAATTAAATATATTTAAGTTTCTTTGAAAAGTATAAAAATTTAAAATTAAAAATAAGATAAAAACTGAGATTTAAGTTGAGAGAGATCAGATGAGACCTTTCTATTACTGTGGTCGACAAACTGTGTTTTCTATTACAAATTTCGACAAAACTGTTTACTTCTTAACACTAGAATGACTGAGACTTATAGTACATACCTCTATTGCCCCAAAAATGACTGCATTGGGAAATAATAACTAATGTGTAAAGATATTGGTTTAAGATTAATTTTTAATATTTTTTATATTACACTCATGTCCATAAATTAAGGATAATTCAGAATCCCACAGAAATTGAACTCTAAAATAAGAATTTCACCTGTAGAATTATCGCACACATCTTGAAGAAGAATATGCAAATTACAGGAAACAACCAGATGGCGCGGATAGAACGTCACAATGATGAGAGTGTAAGAGAGGGGTATATAAGGAATGGTGGCAAAGAAGTAAAATTGTTCACAAGCACATTAAAAGCCTTTCAGTGCAATAATCGCATAGTTATGGCACAAAGGAAGCATTTGGATGATTTTTTACGTGAGAGAATTATTGGACGACTGGAATGTAGACGTACCCAGCTGGAAGTATCCGGGGAACTTGGAATCGCCCAGAGTCTCATCTCCAGGCTTTGGAAGCGATTCCAAGATGATGGTAATGTGAGTAGATGTTACAGCACAGGTCGCCCCCGAGTTACAACGCCGAATGATTTGGCAGTTACTGCCAAAAGAAATAGACGGAGCACAGCATCAGACTTGTCTCGTTAGCTCTCTTCAGCTACCAGTGCGACAGTTTCAAGGCAGACCGTCTACAGACGCTTAGGGCACATTGGTCTATATGCTCGTAGGCCTGTCAGATGTGTTACACTTACCGCAACTCACTGTCGCTTGCGATTAACATGGAGTAGAGAGCATGCATTGTGGACACCACAACAGTGGTCTTATGTGATGTTTTCCGACGAGTCCAGGTTTAGTTTCTCTCGGACTTTTTCTTTTAATTCTCGCCGGACTTTAATATGAAGAGCTCCAGGTACCCGTTACCACAAAGAGAACACCATTGAACGACACCGTTACGGTGGTGCAGGATGGCTCGTTTAGGGAGGAATTATTCTTGGTTCCAGAACTGACCAGCATGTTCAGAGTGTAACGATAACAGGCCACATCTATCGGGATGTCATTCTGGAACAACATGTTCGTTTGTTTCGGGGCGCCTTCGGTGCTGAATTTCTGTTTATGTATGTCAACGCCCGTCCTCACCGTGCAAACATTGTAGACGAATGCCTTCAATCGGAGGATATCACCCGTATGGATTGGCCAGCATACTCACCGGACTTGAATCCAATAGAGAATGTGTGGGATATGCTTGGCCGACGAATTGTAGCCCGTCAAGCCCCTCCCATCTGTCTACTGGAACTTCGGAAGGCATTGCTTGATGAGTGGTGCAATATTCCGCAAGATCAGATTGATAATTTAATATTCAGCATGTCTAGGCGTTGTAAGGCCTGTATTGCATCGTCCGGGAGACATACTCCGTATTAACCCTCATACTAACCATGTTATACTGTTTTTTGTAAATAGGTTCTTTCTTGAAATTTGCTCCAGGGAGTAAAAATCGCAATTTTTATTAATTATGTCAAATATATAGCATCTTTTTTGCTCTTTACCTTTTGTTTAATAAATAGACTTTACAAATAAGTCAAATTTGTTTTACTTCTGTCTCTTTCTTTGCCTGAACTTCATTATCCTTAATTTATGGACATGAGTGTAGTTACAGTCATATAACAAGTTATTAGTAAATACTAACAATAAAAAATGTACTTCACTTGGGAAAAAAATGTATTCTAAAATGTCTAAGAAGTTGTATCATTATATGTATACGTAATTGTTTTTCTAATAGAAATGAAAAAACAGTCAAAATGACTTCCTTGGGCAGTCTAATGTTAAGCATTCTGAAGGCAAAAAATTTAAATTTCCATTTCAATTCCGGTAAATTTTCCATTTCATTTTGTATTTGTTACGAAGACTATTTTCTCCTTTGGATTAGAAAACTTACACACACACACTCTTTTTTTTTCTTTCTCTCTATGTATACTTATGTATATAGAGACAGAAGAGAAATTATTTATTCTTAATTTGAAACCGTGGGATTTCTTAAAATTTCCAATGAATTTGCACTGGGAGTTTAAATGTTAACCCTAGTATACTATAGTGTCTATCCATTAAATACCAATATGTAAAAGAAATCCTTTCTACTCCTTAAAAAACTTTAGAAAAAATAAGGGCAAGACGTTGATAATGGAAGCTTAACAAATTAATAACTATTATGCTGTGCACGAGCGAATAAAAATTATATTACACTAACTAATTTTTTAAAAATATCTTACAAAACCTTTGTTTTAATTTTGAAGTAAAATTTATTTTACATTGTATAAAATTTAACTAGAAAACTTACGACTTACATAGTCCTGTTTAACTGGAAAAAACTGTTCAAGTTTCATCTAGAAAACACATGGAGGGCAACGAGCTAAGAAATGATCGTATACAGATGAATACAAATTTTAAACTCTCATTCCAACAGAATTCACATTTGGAAGCAAGACTCAAATTTATTCCGTAAAAGTTATTCTGAAAAAAATATTAATAAGATCTCGCAAAAGATTTCATTTAAAATTAATAAAACAACCTTAACCTTTCCGCCATGAATGGGTCGATACGATCCATTTTTAAGCTTGATCTTTCTATATCTTCCAATAGTTTTAATTTTAAGTGTTCGAACGCGCGTTATGCATTCCTCAAAAATATGCATTTCTTTAATATATTACCCTTTCAGATTTGTAAGTATTTTCTACTTCACCAAGAGAAACGAATGCCATTTTATCAGTCTGGATCAAACTCATATTATTAACATGGATTTCTATGCATGTTAGACTAATTTAGTATTTTCTTATAGACTTCATTGTATTGAATGGTCAATAGATAGCTTTGGTGTTCTGAAATGCAGAAATAATGACGTCATTGTTAAGTGATGTTTGCTGATACTCTCTTTTGATTGGTTTGCTATGTATGGTGAATATCCCGTGTAATATGTGACCGACCAATCATTGTCACGGAATAATATCACCTTGATCATGGGATGCGAAAAAATGTTGATTGCTTACAAATTCAAACGTAGAATGTGAATTTAATTCAAAGTATATTATATTCTGGATTATTTATGTCGTGCAGTATCCCATGGTGGATGGCAAACGTAATTTTACTGAAGATTAAACATATTTCGGAAACAGAACGATAAACTTTTCGTTGCTTGAGTTGTTTTTAACCCAGTTCCCAAAGATGTTCATTCCTTATCAAAATTTAATAACAGACGAGCTACTTGTACCTTGATAAGAGCCTTTTTAGGAAATATCTACCATAAAAACCAATGAAGAAATACGGAACTACATGATGGTTGATGTTAATTTCGATACAGCCTACGTTAACTCTGCTGAAACATATATTAGAAAGACATTTAGTGGCGAGACCGACAAAAATCAAGGAAGACATGCTATTTGGAACCAACTAAAATCAACTAAGGGAGTTTAGAGTGGTACACAGTTAATAATTGTTTCTCAGATTATATTCTTGCCAATGAACTTTTGAAATGAATACTAAGTGTTGTTGAAACTCTTAAAAAAGGAAAATCAATACATTCATTTCTTCTGATTTTCGATCCTTACGTGACCGAAAATCTTTGTTTACTATTGCTTAAGATTCAAAATGATAAACTCTTTGAGCCATATGAGCTTAAAAATTGAAAGCGTGATTCTTCCCTTCCCTTTGCGTCATGATGGAAAGGTTTTACAAGAAAACGAAAAGAAACTAAACACAACTTTGTTCTACAGTCAAACTAAAGGTGAAGTAGATGAGACAAATAAATTAGCTGTCACTTATACGTTCAAAAGAGTAAAAAGATCGTGGTGTATTTATTTTATAAAATAATTGATCTGGCTGCAATTAATACTTTTGTTGTTTTCATGCAAGTCAATCCATTGTACAATGAACACAAGCTATTCAAAAGGCGTCATTTTTTTCTATAAAAACTTAAAAAGCATCTTACAGAGAATTATAGAAATTTTAGGAGAAAAAAAAATAACATGTTAGAAAGTAGTGTTACCAGCTGCAAAAGGTGTCACTTCAGCTGTCAAATTTCCTGTACCAGGAAAGTGCAAAGAATATGGCTCTCTCTAAGACTGATAGAAAAATTTAGACAAGAGGTTATCATATCTGGAATTTCTCGCCAAAAATATGTAAATATTTTTTCTAAACCTTGTTTGTCACAGGAAACATTGTCAATAACAGTGTAATTGCATTGTGTAAATAAACAATGTATCTAAAATTTATGAATTACTTCCTTTGCTTTATTAATTACAAAATCTCATACGGAATCAGGCAATTGGTTGAAAGGAATGTTAAAACGAGAAAAAAGGGGAATATATGAATGAACTAAAATAAGCTTGTTACAGATATAGTTCCTAATAACATATAAAATGAACTACACAGAAAATATCTCTTAAAAGCCTAGAGTAAATTTTTATGAACTGGGTTGATTCTATCCACACAAGGAAAATGGGATGTTTTTCCCAACAGGCTAGGAAGGTTAAAAATCTACCAAATATTAATCAAATTAATCTAAGGCTTCGTAATTACGAAGTGTGTCACAAAAAAACGAGACTGGTCCTATAAATAATTGTACTTACAGAATCAATCATCGTAACATTATCAATTTCAAAGTAGTCCCCTTCAATATTCACACGCTTCTGCTTTTAGTGCTGTCGTTACTGGTAACAGTTCTGAAACGAGATGCTTGGAAGGCCCTTGAAGAGTTTCTTCGTTTTTGCCTGAACCTCTTCAACGGAGTAAAATGGGTTCCCTTTAAGAAAGATTTAATTGTAGGAAATAAAAAAAGAGTATCATGGAGCCATATAAGGTGAATAAAGAGGATGATCCATCACATAAATGTTTTTGATTATCAGAAGCTGTTTGATACATAGAGCCGTGTGAGTGGGTGCACTGTCTTGGTGCAACAACCTTCCATCACTTTCCATGTCTGGAATTTTTCTTAATTTTTAGAGGAGAGAAGTCTTTTTAGTTCTTCAATGTAGTAGTGTTGATTAACAGTTTGATCATTGGTGTGAGTGGGAATTCAATTATATCAAGAATTTTGGCAACGTTTTGATCTGTAATCACTGACCTTGAGCACCCAGCAGGTTCATCATCTTCTCCACTGTTAATTCCTCCTGAAAATAGCGTATGCCATTCAAACATATATGTACGAGACAAAGGTTCATCTCTATAAACCTCGGTTAATATTTGAAATGCTTTCGTGACTGATTTCTTAAGTTTCTCACAAAAATTGATTAAACAAAAGAATTAATTAAACAAAGTTTCTTAAATAACTACAGAAACTTATTTCATTTACGTTTCCTTCCAAAACATTTCTTTGAAATGTATTTTACATGTTTTAACTGTATAAAGATTTTTGTATACTTAAGATAAAAGTACCCCATTTATTTTCAATTCGAGGTTCGTTTTTTTTCTCTATTTCCTAGTTTCATTTGTAATAATTGCTTTGATGGGATATTGCTAGAGGTATATAACTATCTCCAACCTGACAACTTAACAGAAATAAAAAATAATTTTCACTTGTTACTAACATTTCTTTTTCGTAATGAAAAAGGAAAATAATTGGAATGACCCTAAGCACAAATCTTCTTTTTTATATTCTTAATAAAGGAAATAAATATGATAAATAAATTTAGAGTTGAAATATATCTCATTGTAATTAACTAAAAATATCAATACTGCCTTAAATTATAACAAATAAAGTTCGTTTTATGTATTTATCAAATTATTATTCGAATTTTCTAGTAAAAATACGAGGAAGTAGGCTAGGCAAGTAATTTCGACAACTAATGACACTTTCGTGATACTTAATCATAAAATGTTTCTCTTACGAGTAAAATGTTTACTTAGAATAATAAATGTTGTAGAAATTGGGAATACAATAACCATACTGTTCTCCAGTATTGGCTTTTGTCCAAATAAGAGTTTTGAAAATAATATTTCGTTTCGCTGTTGAAAGGGCGGTAATATTTGTCAAGTAATTCATTATGATGTTGATTGCCACATGAATACATAAGTAACCCAATAAGCCACATTGTTATAGAAAGAAAGAGTTCCTGTAGCTCTTTAACCTTTTAATTTATCGTTACTACCATTACACTTTGAAACTTATCCGGGAAAACATAAATAAATCATCAATGTTTTTATTACTATGAATTATGTGTCACATATGTCAGATAATTTTCTTCTATTGAAGAAGTTTATATATTATCTTTTAAAAATTGAATAATTATTTCTTGATTGTTGAACGGTCTTGACAAAATTTGTTTACGGTGATTAATTGGCTAAAATTTGGTTTGTGTGTTATGTGTAAATGCAATTTACATAAAATAAAAAAGTAAAGTTTCGAGATAATTTTGCAATAATACATCTTTTTTCAATCTTACTATTAGCTCACTCTCCCCCAAAATATATCTTGTTCAAATTTTCAGTCGTTAATAAAATTCTTTCTATTTATCCAATCAAGTTCAAATTAATTTTTCAAAATTTGTAGTGGATGACACTTGATGTTGATTCAGTTTTTTCAAATATTAATTCATTAATTTAAGTAAATTAATTGAATGAATAACCAGTTTTCGACACCAACTTAGATTCGTCTCCGTTGTTGTAACAATGTAACTGTTAAAACTATGACAAAAGTTGGCGTCGAAAACCGGTTTTTCAGCCAAACTAGCCAAACCGGATGTGCATTCTTACAACAATTTAGACAAATCATGCTCTATTTTCAATTCCTACTATTACTTCACTCTCTTCCTGTATATATATATATATATATATATATATATATATATATATCTTGTTGAAATTTTTAATCGTTAATAAAATACCTTCTATTCATCCATTCAAAGTAGGAATTGACTTAACAATTTTTTTTATTACTTAGTTCCAAGATAACACGTATTTTATCATGATGCCTGTGTGTAACATATCGAATTACTAAGTGGCATATAGAGAATTATCAAGATGAGTTCAATATTAGAGCAACAGTTGGCTTGCATTCTTGTGTATAGAAATATTTTTCCTTTTACATAACAAAATTACATTACGAATGGCTGTACAATTTTTGATTTAATAATGTTATCACGAAGTAATGTTTGATTTTGTTATAATTAACTAGAGTTGTAACTTTAGAGTTACGCATTTGGATGTTGTCAGTAATATTCGCTATTCAAAGCCATTTACAAGTGACATCTGACATTCAATATTTGTACTTATATAAATAATCACAGGACATTTTAGAAGCCTGTTAAATTGTAAAGACTAGAAGTTCCAACTATATTCAACAACATCGTTTTTTGTAAAAACAGAATTCGAACATTTTTATAAGCGAATTTTGCAACCTTAAGTACCATGCAATCGCAGCCCCATATTGATCTAACAAAAAAGTCTTTTCTAATTCTGATTTGATTTTCTTTTAACTGTGGTTAAAATGCCAAATTCGGCCCCTACGCTGTTACTCTAAGAAATTCCAACTTAAGCGTTAAAAAAATTCAAAAATATGTTTACGTTATTAATGGAGTATTTTTTTTCTATTTTGCTTTGATGAATTTCTCTCTGTCTCTCTCTTTTATCGGGGTGTTGCTCTATTCCTGAGTGTACTTGTTTTCAGACTATAGATTCTTAGTATACTATTAGATGGCAGATTATTGATTAAACTACCATGTCCCCAACTATTGATTTAATTACTAAGATCTTTCGTGGAATCGAACTTCGATATAGCAACTCATCAATTAACGGTTTGTTGTTCTACCAATCAAATTATCACACCTAAGTCAGAGAAAAATTTGTATTGTGTTAACGTATTTCTCTACAATATATATGTTTAAAACTCATGTTATTTCGATAAAGGTTGAGAATCTTTACATACTTTTGATATAATTTCAATAATTTAAATGATTTTATAGGTTTTAAAAGAAATGTATTTAATTTATTTAAAAAAATACAGAGAGAAAAAAAATAATAAATTCCCTTTAAAAATATTTGTACATCAATATATAATGCGCAATAAATATATATTGCGTTATATAAGACTGAAAATCTAAGCGAAATTTTGTGATAGTGGACACTATGATATGACATGATACAAGTGAATATATTTTAATTTTTAATCTGTATAAATAATTTTTAAAGGAATATTTCAATAACAAAGTTTTATGCGGAATTATATGAAATTCATTTTAAGTACCGTAAAATTCAAGACATAACGCGCACCGCCATATAACAGGCACCTATACTTTCAAGTTACAATTTTTAGTTTTAGGTATATTCACCGTAATACCCCCTCCCCCTTTTTTACGAAAAAACCTGAAATGTACGCGATCCATGCGCTTAGGTTAGAAATCATTTATTCCGTGATATCATTCTAAGCTTTAGAAAAACATAGTATACTTCTAAAACAGTAACCCCTTAAGCTCATAAGGAATGTCATTCCTTTTAAATAAACAGTATTTCTATATATATAGACGCCTATTTTTTTCCTATGTTCATATTTATTTATTTTTAAAGCTCTCATTTTTATATCTGGCGTATAACACGCACCTGTAAATTTCAATCTTATATTTTGTGTTAAAAGTGCATGCTATAAGCTTGGTTTTACGGTAATCCAAACCTTTTCATGTTAAATCCCTTAAAAGTATTATACAATTAGTATTCTAAAAAAAAAGCGTATGGCAACATATTTGATTGATTTATTTCTTATTATAATTGCCTTTTGGCGACAAGTGCTATCGGCGACTAACCTCATGATTTCAACCTCGAGCAAGTGATAAAGATCCAGCTAACACCCCAAACTTTCATACCAAACTAATGCTTATATATTTGCTACATGTTTTAGTTGTAATAGAAATTTTAGTTTACTTTATACAAAGGGTTAAATAATTTTTATTCTAAGTAAATATATATTTTTGCGTTTTTTTTGTGATCATTTAAAATTCTAATAATGGTGAGCTAATTTAGGTCAAATGTTGTGAGATCATTTAAGAAACCAATTATACTTACAAAAAAATGTGAATAATTTTATTTAAATCTTATTATTTATGAATATTAATTACACAATACATGTTTTCTAAGCACTCTTACATTACAGTCTTACCAATATGGTGGTTGAGTTAACGATTATTATACCGAAGCGTGACCGAAGTATTATATGAAGTAAAAGTATTTAAGAATATTTTTAATAAAATGGATATTTTGTATTCTAAATGGATTTTTGTAAAAATTATAATTATCAACCAGTAAACACACTCATTTTTTTAAGGAAAAAAATAAGAACATCCTTTGGGATGTTTGAAATTAATGAAGTGTTGTACCTGCTATCTTACAGAAACACCCATAGTTATATAAATTACTGAATAAAAGCCGCGGTTTTCCGTGGCAACGTTTCCACTGTTAAGTTAGAGAGCATCATGATCATCAAGATTGAGTCCTTGGTTAGAATACTGATTTCACCTAAGACTCACTGTATCATATAAAGGGGACAGTGACAGTTAAATTAAGTTTCTGAGAGTCATCTTTTATTGGAAGTTCAAAGAAAGACGTATCAGCTTATATATAGAAATTGCTTTTATTAAAATTATGATATTCGTCGCTAACAAACTTCATTTAGCTCCAATTTTAATGCATTTTTAAAGTTTTAATTAAATTGATATAAAGATTAGTTTGTAGGAATTTTTTTAAAAAAACACAAGTTTTAATAAAGATTTAAACAAAATATCCATTTATTTTTACGAAATTCTTTTTCTAATTTAACTTGAACTACTTGTCTTTAAAGGAAATACATTAATACACTTCAAGTAAAAAAGGAAATTAATACGAGGGAAAAAACAGAATTTTTTAAAACAAAAACCATAATTAGATCAGGAAACAAACAAGTACCTCTTTATCGCTTTATTTTTATGTAAGAAAAGCACATTTATTTAAATTGCGGATCTCCAACAAATAAAAATAGTTTTCTTTAAGGAAAGCCAATACTCAGAAAATGCATAGTTGCGAATGAATCGATATAAATACTGATTAGCAATACGATTTTAAGCATTTGTTGACGTTACTAACTCTCTTGTTTCGAATTAGAAACTCAGGATAATTAGCAGAGGCAGAGCGTGCCGCAATTAGATTGATTTTCTGTGAATCGTAATGAGCAAAATAATTGTTGTGGATTTAGTTTGAACAATGCTTTGGAGGGGCTTCATTAGATTCATAGCAATCACGTGAAATGGGCGAGCTAGCTCTTTTCTTTCACGGTTTGAATCCCGCGCAATAAACATCTGATTTATTTCAATTTAGTTATTATTGTTTACGGCATTAAAAAAACCTGAAAGAAGCTGCACATTCTTCTGAAGTGTTTTCTAAACTAATAGCAAATGTACTTCTCTTGATGAAACAATTATACGTTTTGCGTGCTTTTCCTCAGAAGGATGGGGTAGAAGATAACTATTTTTTCCTTCTATTTAAAAGTGTAATTCAGAATATATTTTAATATGTAAACAGGCAAACGGCATTATTTTTATATGAAAGAAAAATATATTTAAAAAATTTTTATTTCTAATCCTAATGTACAAATTTAATAAAGTAGAAAACAATGTTCAAGTAAATAAATTTGATTTAATATTTCTTATGGCTAATTTTACATTAGAATTATATGTGCACAGCAAATTTAATATATATTCTGCTATTTGCAACGATATGAAGGCCCAGTGGATGAGTGGTAGCGTATCGTGCTTCCACACCACAGATCCAGGTCCTAATCTCGGGCTGGGCGAGGTTGACTCAATACTTTTATCCCTACTGCAGTGGGTCGATAAATTAGTACCAAGCTTGCTTGGGTACTTAAGCACTGAGGATCTCGCTCATGCACCTCAGCGCCCAATGGTCACGTATATTGGGATGAGCACAGTAGGCCCTGGCTCGCATGGGCTGTTGTGGCACTGAATTTGAGTTATTTACAATAATACACATAACTATTCAAAGCGGTTTTATATGTTTAGTTCATGTGACTGTGGTGGCCCAAGTGGTTATGGGCACGAGCTCGTGTCCAGCGTGACATGAGTTCGAGCCCTAGTGTCATTGAATACCCTCAGTATAGCTGGGCTGATGCGCGTTAAATTTGTAGGGGTCCAATCGTCCTCCCATTGTTGTGATGAGAAAGTTAGGAGAGTTTAATTAACTGCTAATTAATTAAATTTTCTTAATGTAATATTACAGCGATATAAGATAAGTCGATATATCATAATATCGAGTTCAAATTATTACCAACTGATATTAATTTTTGAACCCACAATCATTGTTTTGTGAACAGTTAACATAAAAAAGATGAAGGTAAGTTCATTGACAACCATCGACAAAACATTTACTTGAAGCCAGTATGAGCCCTAGAAACTTTCAAAACAAAATT
Source organism: Trichonephila clavipes (assembly GCA_019973935.1). Taxonomy (NCBI): domain Eukaryota; kingdom Metazoa; phylum Arthropoda; class Arachnida; order Araneae; family Nephilidae; genus Trichonephila; species Trichonephila clavipes. Next base: position 971,110 of record BMAU01000510.1, on the reverse strand, counting down.
AGCGTTACACTTGGTAGTACAGTAGTTTAAAATATACTTAGACAACCATTTGTTGCTTTCTGGTGGTTACAGTTACAGAATTCTAAACACCTCTGTAAAGTTAGTGAAACTTTGTTGACTTCAACATATTGCCATTACTTCTTTCGATGATCTTAAGGATAATAAGAACACAAATTCACTCTTTAACGTAAACATCGTATGTTTGTGTGTTACGGTGTGTGTGTGTTATTAATTTTAATCTCAATGTATTATTACTCTTTCAAAAATATATATATATATTCGATATATATATAAACATCTATTCAATTAGAACATCTATTATCTGTGGGGGACTCTTTATAGTACGATTAGATTTTAAGCGTTTCATAATAGCTGAAGTATTCCTACCATGTAAAATGCAAAATAAATTTAGTTAACTCGGAAGTCGGTATCCAAGTTATGCTTGAAACATATGATAGTTTAATTATATATATTTATCATTGAATTCGGCCTACTAACTCTTCTATATAAATGCTTATGATATTGTTGCAAAAAATATGAATAGGAACTAACAACTATCTATGTTTTTAGAATATCATATCCTGTTTATTTAAATAATATTAACTATTTTATTAGGATTAACTCCAAAAATTTCTTCTTGCCTTTTTGTCGGCTTTAATTTGAGGGATAGCAAAGTTGATTTAGAACACTGGATGTGAAGCAAACTCGAACCTTCTAAAAAGTATTTAGCTTGTCTTGAACTCATCTAGGGACAAACAAACCAAAAGTGCAATTAAATTACACAAAAAATTCAACATTGTTTATTTTCCTTTAATTATTTGTTGAGAGCTTTCCTTGCTGCCTGTTTCATTCCGAAAAAGTCCGCTAATTACAGGCAATACGCATTGAAAACTTAAACCATGATTAGAAGGCAAATTCGACATCTGAGCTGGATTCACCTGATTGTACCCTGTTCTTTCCCTCTCGTTTATTTACCCCACGTAAAGACTTTGATATCGGACCCATTTAACACGAGCTACTGTTCTACAAAATAGTTCTTCAGAAGAATAATGACTCTTAACATGAGGCTTGATTGAAAGATCACCGCACACGATCTTGATAACATGGTGCTTCGGTGCTGCATTCATCTTTTTTCTCCAACAATACTGGAAAATCCAAAATGAATATTCACTTTAATTCTTCCTTGAATAAAAAAAACTTGAATAGTACTTGAACTTCTGTAATGAAGAAGATGAACAATTATTGTTTTCGTTGTTCTTGACTCTTAGATGATTCTAAGTGAATTTCCGTTGTTAAAATGTCGAAATTTTTAAATACTTGAGAACTCTCGGTACATTTCCTGAAGGGATATGTTTTTACTAATGTAAACGGAATTTAAGAATTCATTTGCTCTTTCCCTCCTTCAGTGATTGGGCTCTAGTCATCAGTTTTATTTATATTTTCTTTTTAAGGGTACCAGGACAGGCTCGAAAGAGTAAAATGCCTAAAATAAGACTCTTTGCTTATGGGACATATATCTTTAAAAATTTCCAATAAGACTTAAGCTTTTTGTGATATTTTAATAAATATTTTTAATCATTATGTTAAAATACAAAAATAACCTTTTAGTTAATTTTTTTTCTGTTTAATTTAAATTGGGCATAATTTTTGAGATCTTGTTGTTTTCTGAGGCCACCTGTCTGACGTAGTCAGATCGAGGTCCACAAAATTCATCGTGGTATGGGCAAAAGGTACGCCTGTCGTTAGCCTTGAGCACCATACAGGTGACAGAACGATTTTAGCTCGGCGAAGTTCCCCGAAGGGACGATAGATGGCGACACGACTTCTATCTCCACCTCCACAATTTCTGCATGTAAACTGAAGGGGAGGGAAAAATTCTCCAGTCCCTGTGCTCGTGATTAAGCCCACAAGACTACGGACCCACTGATTTAACGAGCACGTACTCCGTTTGTACTCGGAGGGTGTTTGGTGGCTTCGAACCCAGGCCTTCCGGTCTGGAGTCCGATGCTCTAACCACTAGGCTACCCACGGCCAATGAGATCTAATAATACATGCTTATGTTTAAGTATCATTTTTTCAAAACAAGTATCTCTTAAATATGTAACATATTTTTTCGACATATATAAAAGAGTACATTAAATATAGTGTGTGTGAATCTATTTTTTAAAGTAAAATATTAAAATAATTTTTTAAACATAAAATTGAGTAATTTTGAAAATTTTTATTTCATTCCCTCCTTTTTATACATGAAACTATTTTTTTAAAAATCATGTGCTACTTCAAATAAAAATAATAGGTTCACTATATGCACAGGTATCCTGTATAGTAGTATAAGAAATTTGAAGCCGTGCAATGCAATAGTTTTTTAAAAAGTATACCTGAAAGCAAAAAGTTATACTTTTGGGGAAAAAGAGAAAAAACTAAACATTTGTGTAAATGTTTGTTTACATTTTTATCAGTTACGTTTTCATATTTTAAAGCTATTTTATCAATGAACATAAAGGGTGTTTTTTTTTAGGTATAGAACTTTAAATTGCAATAAAACAACGATGTATTATTCGATTGACATGAATTTTTTTTATTCGAAAGATAATCTTGTGGCATTACATTTTAAATATGATTTCTGGCATATGACTACCACGGCTGGCTCGGATGTAGTCCAATTTTCGATGACTTTTTCCAACATTTGTGGCCGTATATCGGCAATAACACGGCGAATGTTGTCTTCCAAATGGTCAAGCGTTTGTGGCTTATCCGCATACACCAATGTTTTTACATAGCCCCACAGAAAATAGTCTAGCGGTGTTAAATCACAAGATCTTGGAGGCCAATTCACAGGTCCAAAACGTGAAATTAGGCGGTCACCAAACGTGTCTTTCAATAAATCGATTGTGGCACGAGCTGTGTGACATGTTGCGTCGTCTTGTCGGAACCACAGCTCCTGGACATCATGATTGTTCAATTCAGGAATAAAAAAGTTAGTAATCATGGCTCTATACCGATCACCATTGACTGTAACGTTGTGGCCTTCATCGTTTTTGAAGAAGGATTCCACCAGCCCATAAAGCGCACCAAACAGTCAGTTTTTCTGGATGTAACGGTGTTTCGACATACACTTGTGGATTAGCTTCACTCCAAATGCGGCAGTTGTGTTTGTTGACGTAGCCATTCAACCAGAAGTGCGCTTCATCGCTAAACAAAATTCACTTATGAAAATCGGGAACAACGGCAATCTCGTTTTGGGCCCATTCGACGAATCTACGCCTTGCTTAATCATATTTAAAATGTAATGCCACAAGATTATCTTTCGAATAAAAAAAATTCATGTCAATCGAATAATACATCGTTGTTTTATTGCAATTTAAAATTCTGTACCTCTAAAAAAACACCCTTTATAATTGTTTCACATTTTTAGATTCCAAAAAATATGCATTATTTTTTAATACTAAAATCAAAAAATCGATTTTTTGAATGTGTATAATGTTCTAGTTCTCTTCCCTAGTCCCCACTTAAAAAATTACCTGATAAAGCTATAAAAAACCCCTTCTAAGTGTGATTTAACTGTGAAAAAAACATGATGCTTTACATTACATTTTGCGTTACATAAATGTGTGTGTGTGTTGCTTTCGAAGTAAAAATTATTTAAATTAATACATCGGAATATCATTTCGAAAAGTGTTCTTATTTTTTGATGAAAAAATAATTTAGCTCTCGTACTATTTGTTCTAGGCATGAAAATGGTTTAAAATTTAAGAATGCTTGTTCTGGAAAGTTTTTTTCAAAAACCACGAGATTTTATTTTTGTAGCAGGTAACGGAGCATTTTTAATACTAAATCCTGTTATCTAATAAATTTAAAAAAATGGTTAGGATACTTTTATAAAAATGACTGATAAATCCCAAATTCTCTCTTTTCATTTTTAAGTAAAATACGAATATATGAAAGGTAAAATTTAATTTGAATAAAAAACACGATTAATATTGTATGGAAAAATGCCTTTTAATTTCAAATGTCTGGCTTTTATTTTTCCTTAAAATCTTATAACTTCAGAACTTTCTTAAATATATATATATTAAGAATCAAAACATTTTTTAAAGAATGAAATACAACTGAATATATTTTAATATTTTTTTAGTTATTGTTGGAGATTTTTAGAAAGAGATTAAACAAAATTATCTCAATTAATAGTTTTAACGAATTTACACGTATTCGTTCAAAAGTCGTTCTTTTGCTTTGCTGTTTTTTCCGCTTAAAATTACCGAAATTTTCTTATTATTAACAATTTGTGTAAATTATTTATGTATATTTGTCAGAATAAGAAAAGTTTCAGACGTAAAAAGCATGTTTAAAATATTTACACATTAATAATGTATTTATTAAGAAAATTAATAAGACAATAGTGCACCAATTTAAGGGCCATTTTTTTAACCACACACATTTTACTGAAGTAACACAAAATTAAATTTCAGCATCTATGGATAAGGTTTTACTAAAATTATTAACGGAAAAAAGACAATCTAATAAAAATGGTGTCTGATGCTATATTATTAAAGTAATAAAAATCCAGTTATTAATAAGTAAAGTTATTTTATATATATTAAGCAAAAAAAATTCGCAACACTAGTACCTAATTTAAAATCTATTACGAAAATAAGAAAATCAAAATCAAAATTAGATTAATTTATTTCAATTAGCGGATTGTTTTCTTAGAAAATAAAAAGAAGCAACCAATTAAAACTTCATCAAGTATTAATTAAACGCAAGACAATTTACATAGAATTACATACAACTGAAGTAATTTACATTAATTTGGCAACTAATTTAAAATTTAAATGATACTGACAGAGAATGTAAACGTTATGGGAACTAAAGATTGTCTTGGATTTTAAAAGACTTGAATTGTTGAGGGCTCTCTTTTCAAAGATCAATGTGACTACTTGCTGAATAAGAGATAAAATAAAAGCTAGAATAAACTGAAAATTCTGTTTCACCTGTATTTCAATAGCAATTATAAATATCATTTAAAGAAATAGTGTTCTAGGTTCAATTCAATATAAAATTTCTTTTTTTAATACTATTTAAAAATATTCTTAGTATTGAGGTGTAGTAACATCGTATCAAATTGACTGCTTTAGATTTTCTCTTGTGTAACACAATCCCCAATTATACTTAAAAAACAATCTTACATAAATATGAAGATATACTGGACCGCAATATAGAAAGCTTTGTTAAGGGGACTTGGTACCCTAAAAATCACTAACCTATCGTTTTTTTTTTATTTTCATTTAATCTTATTCTTTGCATTATTATCTTTCGATTGATATATCACTTGTGGATGTCGGAAAGTTAGAAGTTGAATAAAACTTCATTTGAAAACAAATTAGGCAATTCAGCCACACCCCCTTTTTAGAAAAAAAGCTTAAATATGCTTTATGATAAAAAAAATCTATTTTAGAAATAGAAATAATAACTATAAAAAAGAATGTGTAGTATTAAAAGCAGAATATTTCCGAGGCAATACCATAATGTATTTTTTCTTCCTTGTGAAATGTGTGCATGTAAACTTTTTAAATTAAGGCATTTTATATTAATAATTTTATAATTTCAGTTCTTCTTCCTGATATATTTTTCATACAAATGTAATACTTTAATATTATAAGAAGAAAAACAGCTAAAATTTCTGTCGTGACAGAAAAAAATTTTTTTTAACATTTTTCTTGAATTTTCATGGGCAATTAGTACTCTCTAAAAGCTGATCATTTATAAAAATGTGTGGGTTGAAAAAATATGAAAATACACTTATTTTAAAGAAAAACGTATAAGTAATATCTTAAAGTGGTATTTTAAGTTTAATTAAGCTTATAATAGTTATTTTTTCAGAATTAAAAACTTTAAACCTGTTTTTCTCAGTTTGTGTTTTTCGAAATCTTAGTGCATTCAAAATGCTACTCCTTCGACAATTATTTACCAATCACTTCCATTTTTTTCTTGCGTGTTGAAATTAAAGTATGTAATAAAATTAGGGATCCGTTTTGCTATAAACTGAATACTTTTTTTTAAAAAAATAAAATGTAAGACATGTTGGCTTTTTCGTTGATTTTTAGCCTGTATATCAACATCTTATTTTTTTTCTCGAAAACGAATGAAGTTATTCTAAAATCGATCCCTAAAATTGTTTAGATCATCCATAAGAGTATTATAAAAAATTTTAGGTCAAAAAATTAATTTTTACACAAGGAGTAGGATTTTAAAATTTTTCCAATTTGCTTCAAAAAATTAAAACTTTTAAAATTGTGTGAATAATATAGGAAAATTTCATCTGGTAACATTTTCTTGAATAGAAAAATTGTATAAAATGCTAAAATATAATTTTTAAATACGTAAATAAAGAAGTTTGCTCAAAGGGTGCCAAGTCCCCTTAACTAAAAATCTAAAATAAATGTTAGATTTTAAAGAAGATTATTAAATAGAATCAAGTAGACATTGATCATAGAATGATTTTAAAAATCTGTCGCATTGAGATTAAGGTAGAGACAGTCGTCGTGCATTGCATTTAGTGACTGTGGTAATAAAATAAGTTGTCCAGGGCTAATAAATTTTATTTTGATAGTATCCTTAGGAGGTTAACCTTTTTTAACTATGTTCAGGATTGTTGACCTGAAGGTAACCAAGTAATCTTTTTTCTCTCTCAAGGGATTTATAGTCTTAAGTAAACACAGGAGACTCCCTTTAGAAAATTCCTCTTTTTTCAACTGTCGTCTTAGGCAACTAATACTTTCCTTCTCTTCCTACTTTCACATTATGATTGGATCACAAATATACATTTGTAACCATTTTTTACATGATGTATATATGTCTTAAGGAGAATTAAAGATAACTAGTTAGTTATTTGTAAATTTATGAGTGCTTACCCCCGGCATGTTCAAGTATCACTATTGTGACAATAAAATCACAGCTGACTTTATAAGATGTTTATCGAAATCAAATCATATTAAATATACGAGGTAGTCTAGAAATTATAGTTAAAAAAAATTGTGATCATTAAGTTCGGATAGTAAAATGGAAGTTATACATGTTAAATTAACAGAGAGGGGAAAATCTTGATATTCAACTAAGCATGAAATTTGTCAAGAGCTGAATATAAAAGATGGATGAATATGTTTAAAAGACACATTAATTTACAATAGGTTACTTAGAACTATAATATTAAATAATTTTTCACTGTTGACATCATAGAATCAAAAAAATTGGAATGATATAACACCAGTGTAGAAGGAAGAAAAGATATATGTACAGACATGTCAATCACTTTTACTTAAAAACACGTATCGTGTTAATATTGAACTTATCAGTTAAAACTTCAAATCCCATTCAAGTGTCTATATTCAGAAATTATGGTTCACGCTTGAAAAGAATAAATGGTTTATCGCAATGTATATCACAAATGCATTTTTTTGGTAAATGTAAGAATGTTCCAAGGACGACGACATGTCCGGCTTATAGTTAAGATTGGAAAATTCATGTCTTGTGATGCTCAAATTTACTGAGTGATTGTTTAATAATGTAGAAATTAGGAGCAACACAAAAGCTATAAAATTCAAGTAGAGTCTTTCTGGTTTCAATACAAATTTTCATGCGGATAAGGGAAGCTAGAGCATGTCAGATGTAACAGAAAATAAAAGCTTTCTTGCGGAATGATATCATTATTTGGTGCATAGAGATTAGCTGTTAATAGTTCTACTATTGTTCTAAAAAGAGTATTATTAAATATATAAGTCAAATCTCTCTCTCTCTAGATGGAAATTCTTTCTTCCCTACACTATGTTTTCTTGGAGAAATAATAATCTATTTGGAGAAACAGTGGCCATAAAACCGAATTTGGATCGTATTTCTACTAACACTTTTAATGTGATGTGTGGAATAGAAACCATTCCACATTATACTTAACTATGTTAAAAAAACGTGTTAGGAAATTTAGAACATTTCATTTGACAACAACTCAAAAATAAAAGGTCCAATTTAACTTTTTGTTGATGTTGTAACGTAAAGCAGTGATTCTTAACTTTATTTTTTGTTGTTGCGGTACACTTTTAACAGTTTCAAAGTTTGGTGGCACAATGACAATAAAATAAGCCTGAAAGAATTTTATTTATCAATAATAAATTACGAAAAAATATGATAATAATTTTTTATGTTAAATAGAATAATATGTACAGAAAAGACAGTAAAATGTTTATTGAGTAATTAATTACAAATTAATTGTATGAATACATTTAATACGAAATTTTAGCTTGAGGATTTTTGATAGTTTCTTTTATATTTGGTCATAAAACAATAATGTCACTCTCATTTAGTCATCTACATTCAAAATTATCGATCTTTTTTTTTTTTTTTTATATTTGTTAATGCTGAAAATCCGAATTCAAGCAAATAAGATAAGGAAAATTGTAAAAATGTTTAAAAGCGTTTTTGACTATTATGAGATAATCGCCTGTAATTTTAATCCAAAATGAATTGACTCTTTCAAATGTTTTAAAAATAAATCTCGATTTCATACACAGAGAGAGAGAAAAAATTAGTTTTTTCTCTTCATTCAAATTTAATTCATATACAGATATATCAGATATCACAAATGGATTACGAACCCAATCATATTTTTTATGTATGTCACAGGAAAAAGAAGGAATTAGGAATTTCATCAAATCCCTAAGGGAGAGGATCAATTGATGGGAGATGTTAAAATGACGTCTCTTCAAGGTCATTTCCCTGATAAAAGTATGGGATTTGAACACACAAATCCATGATAAGTTTCAGTGAAATGATGAAATAATATTGCCAAGAGTTTAAAGATTTTATTTAACAAATATAGTTCATTATTAAACGTAGAAGTAAGTAATACAACGACAGTCAATGAAATACAAATTATTTATTCGAAACTAATTAACAAATAATTACAAAATTAGACTGGTATTTTTTGTGAGTAAAGTCTTTTCCCTCAGTTTCTTACACACTAAAATATCAATCCTTATGTTAATCCTATTGTGCCATTTTTTAAAGATATAGGGTTGATATTCAGGGGATCGATAATACTACCTGGGAAGGACTTGACCCCCAGGTGTCTTCCCCCTGGACAGCATTTTGCCAATGCAAATCCTGACTAGCTCATTTCATCATTTCACTGAAACAGTTCAGTCTGATAAAATCACTTACTTTCATCATGGAAATAACTTTAAAGAGAAGTTATTTTAATATCTCCCGCAGATTGATCTTATTCCTTAGGGATTTCATGAAATTCCTTATTTCGTCATTTTCCTGCGACATACATCTATCCACGAAACGGTAAGTGAAATACATCACGAATACTCTTAGTTAATTTCTACAAAACAGTTGAATGATTCAATTCCGGGTTTAATTTTTACTTCTCAGAGTATAATTAGTAATTTACATATTACGAGAACACATATTCTGAGTAGAAAGTTTTGAAAAAAAATATTTCAAAAGATTACCTTTAAGCACAATAATATATATTTCCTTGCAGAGAAAGAGCAAAGGCTATGTTATAACATAAACCCTGAATGAATAATTTACAACTTAAAAATTGTATTTTACATTAATATGCGCAAATTTTTCGGGTTAAATAGTTAACAGGCTAATAATAATATTGAAATTTGAGTGATAACAAGTTATATTATTAGATATCAATGAAAACCTCCTTAGCATTGTTAATTAAGGGTGCATTAATAATATTACACATTAAACACACATAATAAAAACATCCTTAAAAATCTAAATATTTTTGAAATCAGAACGGTTGATTATAATTACTACAACGCTAATTACTGAATAACGTCAACTTATAATCTCAAAAGATATTCTATTCTATATCACGAAATTCTTCTATAATTGCATTTCATTTTATAAAAATAACCGCTAGAGTTAAGTAGAAATTTCCGCCATTCATTAAAGACCAAATACCGAGAAGATTAGATGTCGAGATAACAATCTTAATAACTGTTTTCCCGTTACAGAAACGTTTTCTCTGAGAAATTCTAATTTTGCTCACTGCATGCGATAAAATTCTATTTTTTACTTGAGGGGTATTCAACTAATATCTTTCTGCCGCTGTGTGGTCTTTACCATCAGATTATGAAGTGAGGGCGAACAGAAGTTTGAGAAATGAAATCGTTGTGTGTGTGTGCTTCAGATAAGTTTTTTTTACCTTAATCTCTTGCATTCAGTTAGTTCTCTTGGCAACGCCAACATGATTTTAATCACAATTATTCTAATTATAAAATTTTTTGTTCCACTTTGTATTCTTTTCTAAGAATTACTTATATTAGATCAGAGTTTTAGAAATACACCCAACTGTTTTTACATGGTTAACTGTGGCGTCCCCGTTTGACAGTGTGTAACTGTGTGTGTCAGGGAAATCAAGTGTTGACGAGTATACTCGTCAATCACAGATTAAGTGTCGCTGTTAAAATATTGGATAAAAAAGATGGGTTTATTTTATAATACTGCTCAGTGGTTTCATAAGGCCGACAGACCTTCCGATCGTAAATATTATGGATATCTATGAATTTTAGTGACCGTCAAAATTTTGTACTGAGAGCACCAAACAGACACTGATTTACTTCCTTCTTTACTAACAAAATATTTTCTACCTATCTTGCCATTAAGGAAATTTTAGAGTGGTGCAGTAGGGTTGGTGCAGTCTTTTTACCAGAAAGCACCCTTGCCTTTCCCACCCCAATAAAAAAAAACTGTTATTTACGTAGCACGGCATGGACTATTACTCTAATGTCAACACATGGTTCTTAGAAGCAATCGACATTTACACCTCTCGATAGGTAGGTAACTTCGGACCAACAACTATCAATGGGCTCAGCGCCTGATCGGTTTCACGCATTTGTCCCATTGCTGACCATATCTAAAGGAAACCTATGTTAAATCAACTTCCCGACTTTTCGCTTTGTCCCTTTTCAGGATAAAATCTTGTTGTTGTTGATGTTTTCAATCCCCTTCGAGCAGGAAAGCCTACACTAAAAAAAAAAGTCCGTTTGATCTTTCCGCGTAATAGTCTCACACACCAGGTCTTGCTCTTCATACAACTGTCGCAGGGAAATGCCCCAGCAGTCTAGAAGACGAGCAGAAGAAGCAAGGAGAGAGCAGGGACAGGTAAAGAAAGACTTTACCCCCTGCACAAAAGTCATACTACACAGGTGATCGCTTCTAAGGCGCGCCAAGGCCATCTGATGATCCCTGGAACTCCTGAACTGTATAGATAGGCCAGGACTCTTAGCTGCGTAACAGTGGTGAGCAGGAGGGTTTCGCCCAGTCAAATTCATTTTATTTCTTTGGAAGGAAGGAATTTCCGTATGGATTAAGACAGTGGAACTGGGGTTAGGGAGATCACATCCCCTACCAGCCAGCTCATCAGCAGCTTCATTCCCAGACACACCCACATGTGATGGGATCCACTGGAGACATACTTGTTTCCTTTGGCCAAGCATAACTAATTTGGATAAAATATCTAGACCAGTACTGTCCATAATTTTTGGACAATTCTTCAAATATCGGATGGAGCTTCTGCTGTCTGTCAGGATCCAGATACTGTCCTTATAAGAGTCGAGAGCTTGGTCGAGAGTACCACTAACAGCAATGAGTTCCGATCTAAAGACGGAACAGTGGTCAGGATTCCTGATGCTGATTTTAATATCGTTCCCAGGAGTGTTACTAAAAATACCACCCCCTGCTCTACCGAACGACTACCATCTGTGTAAACAATCAAGGCTTGATCGGGTATGTCATTTATTACTTCAAATGCCAGTTGTCTGAGTAATTCCGGATGGCTGCTATGCTTGGGAGTACTGGTCAATAATTCCTCTCGGAATTCAACATGATTAAAAGAATCAATAGGTGTGTGATGCAGCTAAAAGGTGTAGATGTGTCAGCATTGAAATCAATAAAACCATGCTTACGCATGTAATTAAGAGGGCTGTCTCGCTTTAAACGTTGGTTACTTGTCCAATTTATAATGAAAGAAGAGGTTCTATTGAAGGATCCAAAGCTTTTAATTTTGTTAAAATACCTATATGAGTTGACTCCGAATCTCATAGTAAGAGGTTGGATGTCTGCTTCGTACAGAACTATGTCAGTAGGGCAACTATATCTGAGGCCCGTGATAATCCTCGCAGCACTGAGTTGCACTCTCTCCAGTTTTTTCAAGTTTGTAGGAGATGCTACTTGAAAGATTTGGTACCATATTCAAGGACTGGGCGAACCAAGGTTGTATAAGTTATTCTAAGTGTGGAGGCTTCTGAACCCCAGTCTCTGCTAGAAAGATATTTTAAGATCTTAAGTCTATTTCTTGCTTTATCGCCTATTTTCTCAATATGTTTCTTAACATAAAAAAACACTATCATCGCACATAAATAAATTCGTTCTGCGAATTTATACGCTGTTTCAGCCGGTGAATACGGGCACGCATAAGTTATCTTGATTTTTTTATATATTTTTTTCACTTGTTTTACTTCAACCTAGCCTTAAATATTCTAAGCATCTTGAAACTTGAGAATATGTTTTGTTTTTCTCAAAAATTACGATTTAAATAGCCATTGGTCACTACTTTTTACACATGACGAGTATACTCGTCAATACAGAAAATTCTGCAACTTCTCCATGACGAGTATACTCGTCAATCACAGTTAACTGGTTAAAAAAACTGCGCAAAAAATCGAATACAAAATACATACGCCAAATGGTAAATTTGGGGATATGTTCCACAATTTTAAAAAATCGTGTAAGATGAAAAATTTCTAAATATTTCGCCAAAAAAGGAGAGTGTGGCTGCTGTGTCAAGGACATGACAGTGTGTTGTACTTGAATACGTCTCCTCCTCCTCACGCATAATGTTTTTTTATATAAAATATTATTATTTATATATTATAATCATGTTTGAATACTAAGAAGTCTTCCGGGTTTTCATGCTTTGTTTATGATGGCAACTATTTCCTTTCAATGGGTACAGGAAAGAAATCAAGTAAACAATTATATAATCACTGTGTTACAATATAACCTAATTAATTATAGGTTTGTGACATGGAAAGTACGACACAAATGGTATACAAGATACATCGAGATTTCTGGTAAATGTTAAATCAATACAGGTAATACCTAACGTTGTAGAAGTTCCGTTGCAAGACAAATTGAACTCACTGAGCATGGAGCTGGACTCTGAGCGGTCTTGTGAGGCATTAACATTAATTAAAGTCTCCGACTATTGTAATTAGTGTAGCACAGTGCTTCTCAAACTTTCGATATACGCGACCCACTATTCAATCATCATTTTCATCGTGCTTCCCTCCAGACAATAACAATGTATTGAATTCAATAATACTATACTTCGACACTAAAGCTACAATATACGACTTCAACCTCTTATGTGCCCCGAACGTATATAAACGTCTCGCTCAGCCAAAACATTAATTTTCTGGACGTATATATTCGTCTTTCCGAAGTACGATCTTTTCTGTGCAGTGCGACCCACATAACATTATTTCGAGGGCTTTAGAATGCAATAAAAGTACCTTGACAGTGTTTGCGAAGGATTTACTTATTTCAGAGGATTTTTGCTTATTTATTTCTTTTCTCCTCCCCCTCCCCCGCAAAAAACATCAAAATACGCTCGTCTGTGTGATAAACGATGGCATTGAAGAGCGAATTGCGTAACTTTTAACAGGCAGTTAAGGAATTAATTATAAACCGTACAAATTATCAAGATAAGTGTTAATACAAGCCCATGGGGTCACTGGTAATTATCGAACTTGTTCTTAACTTAGTATTGATAAATTAATAATAAATTATACATTGTACAGTACTGATACATTTATAAGAGTATTATATCAGTGTAAATGTGTATTCTATCTTTTATTATATCAGAAAGTATTTTGTTTGTTTACTTTCCGTAAATTAATCATTTTTAAATAATCTTTTGTTTTCGACTTTTCAATATGCTCGCGCCCCCAAGGGGGCACGCCCGACAGTTTGAGAAACACTGGTGTAGTAAGATCAGGATCGTATTCGGGTATAATTTTAGTGATGTTTTTGTAATATTTTAATAGTGATCGTAACATAAAGAGATTAATTTCTGCTAACGCTATGCCCAGATGGATGTACACACTCCTGAGTATGAATTCAAAGATGCCATTGACCTTTACGTTTACTAGACAGACATCACCACAGTCTTTACGTCTTTCATTACCAAATTAATTTCCGAAATGTCAATTCTAGCTCTATTACAATCAGTGAAGCTATTGATGCTGCGATGTATGACGACTCCTCCAGCTTTGCGACTTGATGATGATGATGATGATGATACCGTCACCGATAATGTAGTTGCAATTTGTATGCGCTTAGCAGTATTACAATATTATCTCAGATCAAAACCAGGTACATTCACTGGCTTGGAATCTTCCATCCGTATCGATGATTACCAAATAATCAAATCGGCTAATGATGGAATCAATAGAGATGTCTTCTGAGTGAGCAACCAAGTTTTGTGCATTAATGGCGGTGATCAGTATAAGACAACACTGATCAGGAACACTATCACAAAACTTTTTTACTTTGGAAACTAGTGTCGGTAACGGATGTTCGGCCAATCTCTGGTACTCATCTCGTACCTCTCTAACTGTAGGAGACAACTGACGAAATTTGTAATAAAACTTGAAATCGTTGCGGGTGTTGGCTTTATAAAAACCATCTAACGATGTGACGCGACTCAAAGCCACATAAACTAGTTGTTTTTGCTGCTATATATCATATTGGTACACGATTCGATCGAGCGTACCTCTTTGTGATTTGTGAATCATGATCGCACTCGCTGGCACGATGAGAAACTGTATTCGGTGACATTTCATCATCGGGCTGAGTGGAATGTTGGCACTGTGCGTTGTTATTGGTGTCCATTTGAAGTCGGGGGCCTCATGCTTGTAAATTACACGTTGCTTAGCTTTGAATGGACATCGCTGGCCTATCATCTCGAGCGGGAATTAAATCCATAGTCTGAGTCACAGTTTGCGTGTCGCCACAGACGTTGACGGTTCGTCCGGTGCCTCTAACTCCGCATAATGCTCGTCTTCACTCTATATTTTTAAGACAACAATCGCGCTATCCACTATGCCATCCTCAACATCAATGTTAGTCGTAATCATGTAAGGATAACCCAATTCAAGCGGGATCTTATAAAGCAGTCCAGCAGTCCTGAGTCGACTACACTCAGTTTGTAAAGCTTTTGCTGGTCTGTAGCAACTTCCGTGTGAATTTTGTAGCCGATTGAAGTGTCGTTGGCAACGTTGGATATCTCTGTCAAGATATAACTATTGTACGAGTCCACGCAGTGAGTTTGATGTTACAAATGCTCAACGCCGATCAAGTACGTATAGCATCACTCTTGGGTTCTGAATCGCGACTCAATGAGTTTAATTTCATCAACGTCGAGTCGCTCTTCGTTGCCGACTTTAGTACGTATAGAAACGAACTTAGCGTCTCTTTTCCGCATTACTTGTTGTTGTGTATAGTTGTTTTATGATTGACAGAGCACGGCAGCACTTATCATGCTGCGTGTAGCATTAACTGGAGGTAACTCACGAAAGTCACCGCAGAAGAAAATATTCATGTCATCAAACGGTTGATCCTAAGTGCCGGTGATCTATCGACGTAAATCAATCTTGTGTAACACATCTGAACCGATCATGCTAACCTCGTCAATTACCACGCATTTTAAACCCACAAACATATTTTCGTAATTTTTCAGGGTCTCATTGTGCCACACCGACGCGATTGTGTAAATATGAAAGCAGATTGCACAGTTAAGCCTTGGATATTGACGGCGGCTTGTTGACAAACGGCGTCGTGAAACATGCCTTAGTTTCTGCCCATTGTGTCTTCATAAACGTCGATCGTACATATTCGATGCGTACACAGTTCGGTGTCAATATAGAAGCGATTACATCACTCACTTGCATAATTTCAACTGCTCCAGCTGCAGATGCATTGACACCATCGTTGATCCCCTCCACTGCTTTTATTCTTGTACGTTCCCGGGTTTGCTTTACTCGGCCATATGATGTTTTATTATTACCATTAGATTGCTCAAGAGAAGCCCTTTCCACAACCGTGTACGATTTCTGTATTTGTATTTGGCTTTTTGGCGCGTATAGGCCAACATTATATGCTTTTCATAATACTTTTTTTATTTTAATACCTTATTAGAGTCTGTCACTATTTCACATTACTATTTTATACACAATCGATAGATTTTGATGAGAGCTGACGATTGGAACTAAAACGAACGTCGTAGCTTCTCCGAGTCAAAAGTTATACTAGATGAAAATCTCGATACGCAACAAAATGAACTCATAAGGGTGGGGCTTCCCCCTCTCGTGCATGATGCGTAACAGTCCTTATTTAGCGTAATGAATTCTTTGATCCTTTATCTATCCAGTGGTGTAACTGAAATTTGGATGGAGATGATAGACATGTAGCTGCAAAACTAAACTGTATCCCCCAATCGTTTTTTTCAATTGCCTCCCACCATGGGCGCAATTTGAAAGACGTACTCATGTCAAAAACCACGCAAAAAAGTAATAATCAAATCCATCTTACATATTTACAAAACAAAAGAACAATTCATTTTTATGACAAAAAAATTAGTGTACAGTTCAAACTTATATATAGTCTATATGTACATCAACATATAAAAATTCAAATTGAAATAAAACTTACAACTATTCATCTCTTCTTGTGTGTGATAACAAGTGTGCACGTTTATTATGAAATGGATCAAAAATGCTGTCAGAAATAGATATACCTAGCACAAATGTCGGTTTTGATTCAAATGAAGAGTTTCTTTCGCTATTAAAAGCCTCGATTAGTTTTTTTGTCGTTGTTACGAAGTCCATTATAAGCGGCTGTTTTTATTGGTTTCACAAGTTGCCTGTATACTTCTTGATATCCTTCTACACAAGACATAAGAATATGTTGAAATTTTAATGCATGCTCAACGTCATTATCATGATTAAGAAAATAATGATCCATACTTGTGTAGCAAATTTCAAGTTCTCACGAATTTAATCAGCTGTTAATACCTGAACTTCACTTTTGATTTCGTCATTGTCGACTTTTTTATTATTATAAACTGCCATGAATTCGATCAAATCATCCTCATTCAAAAGGCACAAATACCCAAATCTTTTTGAGATTCGTGCTAGAACAAAAAATTTGTGAAAAAAAAACAATTCGGGCTAAATTCACGTACCGTATTGTTTCGAAGTCGCGTAAAAATGGGTGTACTAGTTTAGTTTACGTAATCTTTATGGAAATTTCAATTTCATTGAACTGAATTAAATTGTTAATGAACAAGAAAAGTATACGATAAGATTATGCAAGACTTTATTCAATTATATATAAATTAATGCCAAAAACTGAAGTTTTTTCACAGGATTTAAATATTTAACATAACTTTTATAAATTTATCCATTTTGAAATAGGTAATAAATGAAATTTAGTGAGAAACTTAAGAAAAATTAAAATAGGGCCCCTTAAAGGTTTATTAAATACAAATATACTATAAATACTAATTTTATGTTTGAATAACTGTTTAACTATTTTGACACATTTCAAATTTGTTTACAAATTAATTTTCTAATACCATTAGAAATTAGTTAATTTAAGTTACGTAATTATTATAATGACTTTTTTTTAAATACTTATTTCATGAAAAGAAAATGCTCAGATAATTATGAGAGAAAATGCTTTAAAAATACTATATGTAAAATCAATTTATTGCACACACATTGAGAATACTCGAAACAATTTACAGACGTATTTATTTAGCTATGTGAAATTTTCTCAACAATAATGTCAGATAATTAAAATAGACCTAAAGCTCAGTATATGTTGCTCTTTTGTTAACATGTATATTATCAGTAAGTAAATATTCTATATATTTAGATGTCACATTAGCTTGATACATAATTCGGTTGATAGGATTTGGTTTCATTATATCATTTGTAGGAGCTACAGATGTTCAATATTTAGACCTACAATGAATCTCTCGAATATTATACTCATTGAACATTATTATTCAGAAAACAGTATATGAGTACGGTTTCAATTAATAACACTTTACATTTTTAAATGATAAACATAACAATTTTATATATATAGTTTTGATTAAAATAAAACCAAAAACTATTTTATCAAAACTGTTGTACCACTTATGGTTTAAACTATAGCTTATAATCTTTACATTACCGAATATCATATTGCAATACGCAATCGTTGTTTGTCAGCTTCATAAAGTATAAAATGCTATGAGATGAAATTTATTAATTTCAATATTGAGAAAAAGGTTTGAATTTTTTTATAAACTCTCCTTATTTTTGGCTACAATTAAATGAATTTTATCTTCTTGTTTTTGTCATATTAATTTAATTTGAAATAAAATTTTATTAATTACAAAAGCAAGAATCATGAAAATTTCTGAAGTTTTCATAGAATACTCAATTTATACAAGGAAAAGATTAAATTTCCGCTATTATTAGTATTGAAAAGAAAAGAGAAATAATTTAGATATATAACATTTGTTTTCTCGAGTGATCTTGCAAATACACTGCTCAAAACAATTAAAGGATATTGTAAGTTTTGTATAAAATAAAGATATAAGCGAAATTTTTTTGCCGAAAATGGAAGAAGAGAATCACAAACGTAAATTTTTCTGATTTTCAAACTGTGGAGAATGCTAATTTTGAGTTCGACGTCAAAAACATCGCTTCAGCGGCAGCGAATGAAATTTGACTTTCAACTGAAATGAAGACACGGATGATCGGCATTCAGTGACTGCTTTGTTTCGATGAGTACGATGTCTCAGCGAAGTCATTTAACCGATTCAGAAGCTTGGAGAGTTGTTGGTAGATTAGAAGGGGGCCAAACTCAAGCCGAAGTAGCGCAAGCCATTGGAGTGTCACAAAGTGTGATTTCCAGGATCTGGAATCGTTTTTTGAAGACTGGAAGTGCAGACCGAAGACCAAGACAAGGTCGTAGACGGGCAACAACGCCCAATGAAGATCGTTATTTAGTGTTAACGGCTCGGAGACACCGAAATATGAACGCTACTC
Source organism: Trichonephila clavipes (assembly GCA_019973935.1). Lineage (NCBI taxonomy): Eukaryota > Metazoa > Arthropoda > Arachnida > Araneae > Nephilidae > Trichonephila > Trichonephila clavipes. The sequence continues at coordinate 951,929 of BMAU01000510.1, read as the reverse complement.
TTCTCCAACAACACCTTCGCTCGGCTACTGGCACCACGGTTTCAACTCAGACTGTCCGAAACCGGCTCCATGGTGTAGGTCTGTATGCTCGCCGACCGATGGTATGTGTTAGACTAACATCAAGGCATCGTCGCGACCGCAGGGAATGGGCAACAGAGCATGTGAACTGGAGGAGAAATGAATGGAGCAATGTTTTTTTTTCTGACGTGTCCCGTTTTTCTGTTCATCCGAATAATAGGCGTATTTTCATCTGGAGGGAGTGTGACAGTAGGAATAATCCTGCGTCCGTGCACGAAAGTGTCATATTTGGCGGTGGAGGGTGTTGGTGTATGGTAGCATCTCCATTGACGGGCGCACAGACCTCTACATCATTCGAGATGGACCTCTGACTGCTCGCCGATACAGTGATGAGATCCTCAGACCTATTGTAGGAATAGGTCCCTTACGCTGCAGCAATCGGAGATGACTTCATTTGAATGGACGATGACTGCAGGCCACATCGTGCTAACCTGGTGGAGGACTTCCTTTTCGAGGAAGGAATCGTACGAACGGAATGGCCAGCGAGTTCTTCAGACATGAATCCAATAGAGCACGTTTGGGACGCTCTGGGAAGACGAGTTGCTGGCCACCAACTACCCCCCCAAACTCTCTAAGAACTGGAAAGAGCTCTTCTAAAAGAGTGGGACAGAATACCCCAACTCGTGATTAATAGCCTCATTGACTCCATGCCTCAAAGGTGCTCAACGTTGCTGACCGTCCTTGGAAACCATACCCCCTACTGAAAATGATTTCCTTTGAAGAAAACACCTTTTCTTATTCTTTTTTTCTCATATGCACAAATTGTGTTTTTTTTTCCTTTTGTACACAAATGCGCAATAAAATGCATTTTTTTCTGCCAAACATGTGTAATTTATTCTCATATAACCTACTACGTGTGTCGACCATGTATCAATCAGCTAAAAAGTTTCCCAGCCGCAAGATCCACCTTAAACCGCAATATCCTTTAATTATTTTGAGCAGTGTAAATAGCAAATATAGCAAGGATATTGAACGAAATTTTTATCATGAAATTCTTTATTAATATATAATGCTTTATTTATTTTTTAATGTTCTTTATTCGAAAGTCATGTAAATGAAACTAGTGTATGTTTCTAATTTTTTTGTGCAAAAAATAAAAGCAAATATTAAAAAAAGAAAAAAAAGACTGACACACACACGACAACAACTTTAGCATTAAATTGTTTTCTTCATCTAGTATTTTGTTATTGTGCTTAAAGCAAACACCATCAAGCATTTATTTGCGCTTACAGCGTAAAATAAAAGTGACAAATGAGTAAATAAGAATACATACAAAAAAATGTGATCCTTAACATGTATGCTAGGTAAATGCACTTAAATGTAACGAGATGTAAAATTCATTTAATTGCTTTGGTAGTTTTCGTAAAAAAATACTCGTGATCAGTGAACGGGAAATTTTTCACTTTAAAAAGAGTGTCGCCTAGCAACAAACTCTTGTGTAAGAAATTACTTTTGTCAGATATTATACTTTTTTCTGGGCTCACTTCGAGAAAAAAGTTTTTATTTTCATTTCCTTTCCAGTTTAAGGCTGTCTGCAGCAGGAGGTTGAATTTCAGTAACGCAATCATTTATTCTGAGGTGAATACTTTTTTGTGATATTTATACATCATTCAAATTACTTTTGCTCAGAAGAGTATGAAAATTTCAATTTGTTTCGTTTTTGATGCAGCGCTGCCGAGGGAGAAGTTTTCTTTTAACATTTTTATAAATATGCTTGTTATTTCATAAGGAACGTTTTAGCGTCATGATTAAATAGTGCGTTATTTTCTGCAGATTTTCAGTTTCTGCGACAATCCAATGGAACTTTAAAATGTCATTGCAATGCATGTATTTTTAATTGTTTTTCAGAATTGCTTTTAGATATACACTAGTCCTCACTTGCTATTTTCTTTGTGTTCTTTGTATTCATTATTTGCTTTTCTTTCAAAGTCAACAAAATTAGATTTAAAAAATGTTTCTTTACTTTATGCATATTAGTTGTTATTTAATATTGTTTCAAAAGTATAAAAGAGTTATCATGTATAATCTTTAATTGTATTAGAATGTTATTTTTAAGGAAAAGAAAAGCATATAAAACTTTACATTTCGTTTCAAGATAATCTTTGCGTAATTAAATTTCTTCGATAGTATGTTACAAAACTATTAATAAATTCCTTCTTTCCTCAGTGGCTCGACAACCCAAGGTGGGCCTTGGCCTTCTCAAGAAGCCTTTTCCACGCTAGCCTTCTTCCTGCTAGTGTTCCCCAGTTCTTAGTTCTCAAAACTAGATCATTTCCTAGGCCATCAATCCATCCAAGATTTGGCCAGGTCTTTCTTCGTATGCCAATTGGTTGGACATTGAAGACTTCTTTAGAGGTGCAGTCTTCGTCTATTCTGACAAAGTGGCCTGCCTATTTAATTCGATGTAATTTGATTAAATTAAAATTTCAGATTCTTTATATGATTTATAGAGCTTGAAGTTTAATTTTCTTCACGTTCTATTTTCCTGAATTCCTCCAAAAATAAATCTTAAAACCTTCTTTTCGTAGATATTCATGTTCTCGTCTGTAATAATTAATTAAATTTAAAAAATAAGTTAGCATTAAAAAACTCTTTAACAATATACTCCTTTCAATGCCTTATTTTTAATCAATAAATCAAGTGACGACTTAAAATATTTTTGAAGAAATTTTTATAGTACATCTGATCAGATATGAAGTGAGAATACAACCTCTGACAATAAAGTTCGGGGAATAGTCCTGAAACATTAACGTAGATGAAATATTAACGAAAGTGACCATATGTCCTTCGAAATAATCACTTTCCATAACTATGCACCGCTGAAATCTGCTATACATGTTCTGGAAACTTTGTAAGTCTTCTTTTGGGATGGAGTTCAAAAGCCTCGTCATGTTTCGTTGGTTTCTACGAATATTGTCAATATCGATAACACGCGTTTTTCTCATCACTAAATTCTGGGTAACGATTTGTCGCATGGATTCATGGCTAATCTGCAGTTCATCAGCTATCATGTACACCAGGGGATCTCAACCATTTTTTCTGCTGGGCCACATATTTGTGACAACTATTTCACGCGGGCCGCAGTATGAAGACTAATGGGGTGAAGGGGGATGTTATAAGATCAAGGGCATTTAAAATTGATCAAATAATTAAAACTCATAATTTTGGATTTATTTTAAAACTATATAAAACTATATTATATATTTCTATCAAATTCAACTTGTTAAAACAGGTTTTATGCATTTTTTTTTATTTCGTTATGGGGTAATTTCAATTGCCTTTCATCAATGCTTCAAAGTATCTTCTTCGTAACAATATATTTGATGTTAGTAGGTTTTATATAAGGAGGAAACATTTAAAAAAAGACTAAATATAATGTAAGTCATTATATAAAAAACAATTTTAAGCAAACAAATCTCTATTTGCATTATTTCATATTGTGTTATTTGAGTTCTGGAAAAAGATGTAAGCCTTTGTTTTAAGTAAATTCAATACCAACTGTTATGTCAATGCAGCTCGTTTATAGAATATAATTTTTTCGCTTTATTTCTTGAATTTCTTTTGGGTAACAAAATAACGAGATATTACAAAACCAAAATGTGGATTTTGACACAAAAGAGGAAGAAATGTACTTATAAAATATCAAAGCAACAAAAATTGTGACAAAATTTATTTTTAATGATATTTCTTTACCGTTACCTCTTTGTTTGTTATTTTATACATTTGTGGATTAATAAGTAATATTTGCTTACCGTAAAAATTTTTTAATTTAAAAATGATTATTTATCCAAGACTACTTTACAGATATGTATTTTTCAGTCATTTTTGAAAATATGCAGTACCATAAGGTACAAGTTTGTTTATTTTTTTAAATTCTGTATCATTATATATAGTGCTTCCTTGGTTAGATAGTTCACTGAAAGGTATGCATTCAACCTTATTTCATATAATGAGATCAAATAAAAGTTAGAAATGACATTACATTTTGGAACAAAAAAAGCATTTTGATTGTTTCTATGGTAGGAAGACGAATAACGTCGAAAATAAATTTATCTTCAATTTTCTAATTTTATGTTTAATTTCTTAAGATTGAAAGAGCTGCAGTAAAATATCAAAAGCGAATTTAGATATGAGAAGTAACAATTCATTGTATATTAATAAAGTTTAAGAAATTCAGTGGATTGTCAGAATTTTTGCTTTAATCTACCAATGTGTTCAGAGTTTAATAGCTTTTTGTTTTCATAACTATCCTTCCTTCAGGATTTATAACCATACTTTTTATGTTATTTTAATTTTGAGAAAAATAAAGAAACAGAAGATATTACTTAAAACAGCAATATATTCTGGTAAAAAAAGGGAGTGTGGAATTATTTTCCTGCATGACAGAAGTTGTTCTTGAACAAAGTTGAAAAAAATTAGTAATGTGAATAAAACATGATACATCAAAAATGATGCCATTTGATAGAAATTCCACACCGCAGTCAGCCTTGAGATTTCATTAGCTAGAAAGTGGAGGATGTCTACTTACTTGTCATCCTCGTCACTTAACCATGGCTCAGAATTATGAAGCCGGTTATCAATATTCCTCTTGTTGCTTCAATGCACGACTTAAGTAATAAATAATTGGTAATTATTTTCTGTTAGGAGTCTCTTTATTTACATCATCATATTAATAACCAATAACTGGTAAAAAGACGTAAGTATTTTAAATCTTTTATGCATTGAAATTATTCAAGAATAAATTTTTTTAAATGAGCTCTTCATTTTTATTTTAAAGTATTTATGCTTCAACTTTTAGAAGATTGTAGAACATTTGATATGCAATTGCTTTTCAAGACTTTGAAAAGACTTAAGGTATCCGACTACGTTCGGAACCACGATTTTTAAAAAGCACATAAATGGATAAATTTTATGATATTTAGTGCCACTTAGATTAGAATACATGTATAAAATTGTTTTAAGGACATTTCGACAAAAAATATTTAAATACAATATTTCGGCAAAAAATTAGCCTAGAATAACCTTTTTTCAAAACGTTCGACTTTTATCAAAAATACTTTTATTATAATAATATTTTGCCTGTATATAGCTCAGACCTCTGAACAGAGGCTCAACTATGATTTTTGAAAAATGCATATTATTTCCTGAGTTACAACCTATTGAAACAATTATCGGCGTTTTTTTTCTTAAAATTTCTCCCCTCGGTTGTCGTAAGACATAGATAAACCCACGTCTAAGTTATATATTTCAAAAATTCTAGTTGAGCCTCTGAACAGAGGTCTGAGCTATGTGCAGGCAAAATATTATTATAATAGAAGCATTTTTCACAAAAGGAGAATATTTTGAAAATGGGTCATTTTATGTTCATTTTTTGTCAAAATGTTGTACTTAAATAATTTTTTATTATAATAATATTCTTAAAAATTTTTTATACATTTTGTAATCTAAGTGACACTAAATATCATAAATATTATCCACTTACACGCTTTTGGGAAATCCTGGTTCCGAACGTAATCGGATACCTTAACCTTTTATTATATAATGTATAAGCAAATAAAATTATGATTGACAAGAACGCGAAATAAATTAAAAATTGAACTGGAAAATAATGTGCTTTTTGTTACTTAACTTTCATGTTTATCCATAAATAACAAGAAGCACAGATTCTAAAAACTATAAAAATTAAAGAAATTTACGAATTTTTGAATCAGATAAAAAAACTGCTATTAAATTAAATGTGAAAGACAATTAGATGGAATAAAACAAGAAAAGAAAAGAACTAATATTCAGTAATGTATTTTACTTATATTTTATAATTGATGTTTCGCAAGTGTAAAACACGTTTTTTATATTTTGTTTATTAAAGTCTTTTTTTAAAAAAAATTGTAACTGAATATTCCAACGTACATAACACGTACCTATTCTTCCAAATTGCATTTTTTAATGTTTAGGTATATTTGCCGTATGACAACCATTTTTTTAAAGAAGAAATCCAAAATAAACATTTGCAATGCTCTTATCTTTTAAAATAATTTATTGGAGGTATTGCACCAGATTTTTAAAATCCTAAAGTTCAAGAAAAATGTTAGGACGTGAAAAAAATTAATAAAGGAGAACAAATGCATCATTCTAGTCTATAAAGAGTGCGTGAGTTGATAATAAAAGATTGAAATGAAATTAAACCTGATATAATTATAAAGTCATTTAAAATGCAGTATTTCTAATAATTTAGATTAGGGATACTGAATCTTTTTTTTCCCTCAGGGGCTACATACATGTGATTGATTTTCACAAGGGCCGCCGCGTGAGGACAATGGGGAAAGACACTTAGACCGAAGTAACATTCGACAAAGTAAAATTGATAAAAAATATTGAAAGCCGTTTTTGGTTTTTATTTCAATACTATTTTAAACTTCCTATCAAACGCATAGAAAAAAAAATATATGGATTTTTTGCTGAGTTATGGGGTAGTTTTGATGTCTTTTCATCCATGACCAAACCTTTTATTTACATTCTACTATCAAAAAAATTAAATTTATGGCAAAATTGATAAACTCCCCCTCTAACTTTTTAGTACGTTGTTCTTAAATAATTATTTTTTTAGTACAATGTACATTACAGGGCCACCCAGAAAAGGCTTGCGGGCTGTAGGTTGAGTATCACTAATTTAGGTGGATTGGATTGTTATTTATTCATGGATCTGTGTAAAAGTGATAGTGAAAAATGAAAGAGAAAACAAACATGACGAATTTTTCATAGTATCCTATAATAGAGGCACATACCGAATGTGATTTTCTTTAAATAAACAGTATTCATACGTAAAAATATAATTTCTATGCTTATCTGCTTTTATTTTTAAAGCCATCCTTTTATATCCGGCGTATAACACGCACCGACAAATTTCGTTCTTATTTTGAGCGCTAAAAGTAAGGAGTATACACCGGAATATACAATAAGTAATCATTTAGAGGTAATTTTTATGTATTTAGCTTTTATTTATAAGAAACTTTTTGTTTATGTGTATTTAATTTTAATTAAAATGATTTTTATTATTAATGGGCTTTGATTTATTATCAATGGGTTTTAAATGTTTAGTTTGCGAAACAAAGACTAAAAAAATGCGTTGAAATTAAATTCATTTATTAATAATATTAATACATTAATTATTGCGTGATGCTAAAATATAAAACTAGAACCAATTTCCTAGCATGAAAAAATAAAACGTTTACGATAAAATCATAAATTTTTTGTTTCTGCAACATGGCAACAGAAGCTTTAATGAGCGGTGCTCAATATTCATAGGGATTCGTGATCAACAAGTTTTTGTTTTGCCTTATTCTTTGTTCCAACATGAGAAACTGACCAGGTGTAGGAGATTGCCGGATGGTCCCTTAGAAAAATGTGAAACAAACATGTCAGATCTTTGAATAAAAGATGAGAATTAATACTTGATACGAAAGAATGCAAATGATTGATGAGCGCTAAAATAACGTCATGTGAGTTAATATACTTCCACTGCTGACTTAGAGCATTTCCAACCACAAAGAAGAAAGTGATGTAATCTATCAAAATATAACCTTAAGATTCCATTATGATTTTTCCCAAAGTATGTTGAAGTCTTTAATAATACACTTGAAATTTTTTTAGCTTGGCTTAATTTATTTAATGTACATTATTGAGAGAAAAAGGTAAAGTTTCGCTTTCCCCTAATATAACATCAATCAATCTCAATCATTTTGATAAGTTATTGTAAGTAATATACATGTACGGACCGGATTTTTATCTTTGGCATCAGTTTGTGATCAGAAAGTTAAATGCATCCTTTCCATGGGAACTCAGCAACTACAGGTCAGATGTTTTTGAGCGTTGATAAGTAACTGGTGTACCTCATATTTATCTAAAAAGTCAGTAGATAGGTACATGTCACACAAATAATATCATGTCACGAAAAAAAAGTGACTGTATTCCTGTTCTAATTTATATGTTAATTCAGAAGCGTTGAAAGGATTTCTCTCTCTCTCTCTCTCTCTCTCTCTCTCTCTCGTGTAAAATAAATGCCATTAGAGGATTTGTATTTAGTCATTCCTTGACTTTAGTAGACTTGAAAGAATCAAAATGAGCAAAATATAACATTACAGGATTTCTAATGAACATAGTACTAAAATAGAACTTTTGTTTTTGAAATCTTGGAGAATGCTTTACTCATTTAATATCAGTATGCTTATCTAAAATGTTAGCAAGCTAAAGCAACAAAACAACCTAGTTTAAACTGTTAACTGCCACCGACGTATTTATCTTTCTCGCTCAACCAGTGCGTTCAGTGCCAAGGCCGTATATAGAAATCTATCCGAATTACAATCATTTAATCGTTTTCTTTGCACTGCTATCGGTACAATAAATCTGAAGGTCTCAGAATGCCAAAAAGGGACCTTACTAGTGTCTTTTGTCCCCCCCCAATACACCGCGTAGAGCGCCTATATGAAAAACGATGGCATTGGGGAGTGAATTTTTAAGGGGTTTTGATAGATTTAAGGGGATAATTTAAGGGGTTGTGATAGATTAAAGTAAAATACAATTTTGAATAAATGCAATTTGCACATATGCGAGTTATGAAATATAAGATGCTGTAAAAGATAGTAATAAGATGCTAAAATTAATAAAAACATATAGAATTAAGAAAAAAGCTTTCGATTATCATGTTCCATTTGATGCATAATATACTCCGCAATAATATCTCACAGTGTTTACAGCTTTCTCATTTTTGTATAGCAGTATTTAAATTTCATAACAAAATTAAATAAATTTAAAATTTATATTAGATTTAAAAAAATGAAAGCACAAAGTTTTACTGATAAGTTTTCATTAAATTTCTATAAATCTCTTTCACAACAAACATGAAGAATGAATGAGAAATGCGTCGGTTTTTAAAACATCTGTTATGTTCGAGGAAATCTGATATGTTAATAGTCTGCATCTTTTATATAAACAAAAACTCATTCTAGAATGTTGAATACACAACTTCTATCAACATATCAGATAGTTTGATGTTAACTTTTGATTTATATTTTAAAAATACCTCAATTCCATTAAAGTATATCATGCCAAGTAAACATTTTCAAAAGACTAGAATAAATTTGTTCTTGAATAAAATTTTCTATTTCTTCAAAACTGAAATCTAATTATTCGAATGAAATACAATTTATTATTCATTTATATGCACACTGAAAACATGTTTTCAACACTATGTTTATATATTGAGTTTATTTGTTATTCTAATATATTATTCTACGAATAAGTTTATGAATAGGTCTTTTGTGTCAAATGAAAGTAAGCAGATATATGGATTTCTATTTGAAAGTTGTACATAATACAATTTATTGATAAACATGGGGTATTTGATATGTTCCGATTAATAGAAAAACATACAAGATAGATTATAAATATATTGATGCAGAATATAACAATCTGAAAACATTTTTTACCAATATTCATAAGGACATATTCATCATAAATAAAACATACAATTTAAAAATGGTTATTTTATCAGCCTAACCAACATTTTAAAATCTGCCTATGAATTTATGCATTCTGTACAAAACAAATATACAGATATAGACAATACATTCTGTAAATAGATTTAAAATGTTTCATAGCAAAAAAAAATAATTTAATGAGATTTTGCAACACACATCATGAATTTTAAAAAAATGAAAAATCCAGTTAATTATAAAGATGTGTATTATTCACACACGCGCTGTTTGAGATCAATTCGGCATCTATTTACAAATTTGTATCATGTTCGTAGGTAGAATTTTTCTTAATAAATCATTATCATTTACTGTTCAAGCATTTTAAAGGCGTTTCTTTTGTTTCAAGTATTTGCACCCACGGTGTAGAGGGGATGATGTAAGTAAAATATGTCGAGGTTTAAAGTCCTCCCGTTGGCATGGTGTGATAGATTGAAGAGGGAATTATCCTTGATTTTTTAAGCTGTATTATTTACCTTTATACAAGCTTTTAAATTACAACAATGGTATTATTTTGCATTCAGAAATCGACTAATAATCGAAGGTGTTTTCAAAATATTTATAATTATTGGAACTAATCTTGATTTTAATTTATTATATATGTTATAATATTCTTTTTGATAGTAATATGCAATACATATTTTGTCAAAATTTATATGCATGACACATATTTTATTTTAATTATGAGTTGATATATTTGAAACTAGTTTAAATTTAACTTTACATTTCTTTGAGAAATATGTATAGAACCTATATTATATAATTGAATTAATGACTGTTTTGTTAAAGTTTAATATTTCCTTAAAAATGAAGGGTATTTATTAAAATTATTTCTATTTTTATAGCTAAAGTTATTGTTTGATCAATAATGTGTGGATTTTTTATTTCATCTCACATGATTGATATTGAAACAATATTTTATTATCTGGAAATATGATTGAGGTACATTTCGTTTACTGTTTGAGGTACTTTTAAGATACAAATGTAAATGCTGGAATTTTCTTGCTGGAAGTCAAAAGGTTGTCAAAGTTATTAAATAAAAAATATTCAACTCTTTTGATTTAAGACATAAATTCCTTTTAATTGAATCATAACTTAAGTGATATAATTGTAAACCTATACTATCACACTTAACTTACTTCAAAGTAACTCTTTTCGTGAGTGTAAAAGTAGTTTTTGAATTTAAAATATAAACAGTTTTGCTATGAGTTTTTTATGTAACGTAACAAATTTCATTACATACAACTTTTCAAACCGAAAAAAACGTTTGGATTGTTTAAAGGTATTTTTGAACTAAAATTTAAAATTTTAAAGTTTATAAATAAATTATTACATAATCTATGGTTTATTCACAATTAGTTGAATGTTGGAGACATTGTAATTTATGTTCCTGCTGAAGCATGATGGAAAATAGAAAAATTTATTTCATTTCAAAAAGCTTACTTTGTATATAAATTATTGTCTTTACAATGATTTTGAATCAATATAAGATAGTTGTGAATTTGAGTCATCAAAATTGTGAAATTTATTAATTTTTTAATTGTTAGCAAACAATTCAAAAAATTTTCTTTCTTAAGATATCCGACTACGTTCGGAACCGTGATTTTAAAAAGCGCATAAATGGATAATTTTCATGATATTTAGTGTCACTTAGAATAGAATACATGCATAAAATTATTTTAAGGACGTTTTGACAAAAAAAATTTACTTAAATATAATATTTTGGCAAAAAATTAACTTAGAATAATATTTTTTCCAAATGTTCTCTTTTTGTGAAAAATGCATCTATTATAATAATATTTTGCCTGTATATAACTCATACCTCTCTACAGAGGCTCAACTAGAATTTTTGAAAAATTCACATTATTTTCAGAGTTACCACCAATTGAAGTAATTATTGGGTTTTTTTCTTAAGATTGATCCCCTCTGTTGTCGTAAAATATGAATAAACCCACTTCTAAGTTATATATTTCAAAAATTCTAGTTGAGCTTCTGTAGAGAGGTCTGAGCTGTATGCAGGCAAAAATTATTATGCTAGAAGCATTCTTCATAAAAGGAGAACATTTTGAAAAATTGTTTTATAGCCGAAATATTGTATTTAAATAAGTGTTTTTTGTCAAAATGTCCTTAACACAATTTTATACATGTATTCTAATCTAAGTGACACTAAATATCATGAAAATTTTTCATTTATGCGATTTTTTATAATCACGGTTCCGAACGCAGTCGGATACCTTAATATTATAATAATATAATACGTATATGACTGATATGTGATATTATAGACTATACTATTTACGAAATAATGTTTGTAGAGAAACACCATCCATTATGATCGAAAACATGCGGCAAAAAGTAAATTAAAATTTTTAAGCTACATGGTCATGTTTTTTGGTTACACAGGGTATTATTAACATAAATAAAGTATATTTCCATAAACAAAGTTCATCATTTGAATATTTTGGAATTAAACTCGATGGTTATAAATTATTTTGACTTTTTTATATTCATTTAAATCTAATTCAATTTTATTAGACGTAAATACTGTCACAAACTTGTAAAGCATCAAATCTGTAATATAAGTGAAGATCGCCTTATAACAAAGACTATTGCTAAGTTAAGAATAGGTCATCACAGAAGAATGAAGTTTGATAGGGATGGTAGAAGAACTTCTAAAAATTGTGATTACTTTAGGTACAGAGTTGACACATGGTCATATTCTTGACTGCCCAGCTATTCTTGCTGCTGTACAAGAAATAGGGTTCCTGTTTTCGTCAACAAACCTCTATGTGGATAACATCGGACAGATTGCTAGAACAGTCATCTGAGTACATGGTACTATCCGATTTTGCCCCGTTATGGATACGACATCACCATCCTCCTCATTGAATTCAATTAGATATTTTTTTCTTTTTAAATGAAGTAATTTAAGGGCTTTATTTTTTAGATCCACTAACATCGTTATTTTTTTAGTTATTTCAAAACAAACTCAATCTTTTTCACGTTTGAAATTTTTCTTTAGCATTAAATTAGCTGTGAAAAATATTACTTATCATGAAAATTTTCTAGTAAAAAGTGAATTTTCTTAATAAATTTTTGATCCTTACTTTGTTATAATTTTATTAATTACTCTCCCATATCAAAGTTTTATTTTTTACTTATTTAAAAAAATTATTGAATGATTGACTCAAATTTTCCTGTTAAGTAACATTAATGATTTTGCATAAGTGACAAAAATTTATTAGGAAAGATATATAAGAACATAAATTATTTAATGAAAATGAAGAAAGATATAAAAATATAGTTACAAAACTCAAGATATATAATAATACCTATTAATATACCAGTTATCAATATATGTTACATCTATATTTATTAATACAACAAAAGTACAATATGTAAGAAACACTTTAAAACGAAGTATGGGCAAAAACTAGACATATACCTCTTCCTACAACTATTTCCCTCAAATTCATCAATATATTTTATTAAAATTTTTGAATGCAATTAAAACATTGTTTCAAAGCTAATTTTCTATTAAAAAATATATTTTACGTGGCAATTCGCCAATATTATGATTCTGTAAAAGTTTTTTCATTACATACATGGTTCGTGTACGGAGAAATCAACTTTAAATCATGTTTAATGAATAGCGTTCAAGTTTCATTTTGTACAACCCATTGCATTGAAAATTTAAACTTATTTTTTACATTAAAAATTTTAAAATAAATAAATAGAAAAAAATAATTGAAATGTTTTTGAGATCAACATTTGTATTCGTTTCAAAACTAGTTCATCATATTAAGCACAGTTTTTTTAAATGAAAATAGAAGTAATGAAATTACAAAAACATCAATACTTCCGTAATCTGAATTAATTTAAAATATAATCTACTATTAAAAAATTCTAATTTCATCGAAAAATTTCTTTTTTTTGTTTAATTTTTGCGTTTCTAAATTTGTTTTTACAATATAAAGATTAACCAAACTAGTATAATAAAGAGTAAACAGAAACACATTTAGTTTTTCTGAAAATCATCGAGAATTTCATATTAATACCTGTTATATTTTAGTACATACTGTCTGCTATATTTTAGTTTATATTAATGCTATTAGGAACATATATTTACATTTATTAAACGTAAATATTATATTTATTTTATTAAAATATTTGCAAGTAGAATATATATTTTAAGTTGCAAGTTTATCGGATAAAAAACTATCATCAATAAACGAAAACGAACAATGCAAGTAATTATATACAGATAATGGCATATGCCTGCATATGAAAATGTTGGCACATACCCTTAAAGAGATCTGGAATAATCCTTCTCTTCCACGCACAGTTGATGATAGCTTCAGTGAGCCCAAAGAGTTCTAAGCCGTCCCACGGTCCACTAGTACCGGCTAGAATTGAGTAATAGAGTACAAAGAGTTCTCTATCGAGATGCTGTCTTCTCTTGACTGCAGAGAGCTTCGGATGAGAATCGTGTGATTCGGCGGTTCCTTTTTAAATCTCAATGATGGGACCAGCTGACGATGACGCGGGTCAGAACGTGCGCCCTCTACCGGGAGAGATCAGAAGGAAGTGGAGCTGTATTTGACGGCAGTGAATATTCCGATGAGATGACATTTCAGATTTAAAAGATTATACTAAAACTGACATCGAAAAAAATGTAAAGCAAAATAAAATAATAGAAAAAATATATATTACTCTTTGTGTTCATTAAATTTGTTTAAATGGATATATAATGCAAAAATTTGTTTCAAACTCTCAAATTAATTACACAACATTCTGTGATTAATGATTATTCAATACATAGGAGTAAGTAATAAAAAAGAATGAGACTGGATGTTAAGAAAAAAATAGGTTTATTTAAAAAATGCTTGATACTAATTAATAGTGATTATATTTTTAAAATATTGTGACATGTTTAAGGCAGACATTTACATGTGAAAAGAAACGTAAAAAGTTCTTATAATATTCTCTCTCGTTTCTATTTTACTTTCTAAATAAATAATTCTGTTATTCAAATTGAATAACACAAATCACCAAAACTGCAATGTATTTTTCTCCATTTATTATTTTCAACTATTTAAATTATTTAATTAAAATTTTACAAATCAATATGTATGTCTTATGTAATAATTTTTTTATATAAAAACAGCAAATAACTTCTATGTTTATGTTAAGAAATTTTTACAATGAAGCTTAAACTTTATTTTAAATGTATATTTTTCTCCCACTTTTAACCCTTTTTTTTTTTTTTTGCAAATACGAGTAGATGTTAGCAATATGGATGCCAGAATAAGTATCTAGATAAAGATGAAATTTAATATTTTATCCTTATAATTGTAGAAAGAAGTTATAAGTTCAACTTAAATTTATACTAATTTGTATTAAAATAATAATAAACTATATTGTAACAGCAATGAGAAATTTCATATTATTAAGGCTTTTTTGCGGAGAAAATTAATTTATCATTAATGTATTTTTTTAAAAAAAATGTGTTTATTCCTTTCTTTCTTTCGAAAAAAATGCCAGTCACTCAAAAAAAAGAAACTCACAACTTATAAATAGAAACTTTTATAATATTCCACAAATAATTTTTTAAAAGAAAGTACTAAAAGCGAATTTTACAACTCAAAAAGTTTCATGTTTCCGTCATTTATTATGATTATGATTCAATCCTTTTATGCTATCCATTTTTCTCGATAAATCTATTTAATAATTTTTTTCTTATTTTGTTCTGTACAATTATTAAAGCAGTTGTTTTTTTATAATTGATCGCGTGCTTCTGAAATGAATTGCATTTGTTATTTGTATGCATACAATTTATTTATTTTCAATGGTCAAGGTTACAGAGGACCACTCACCATAAAAGGGAAGGGAAAAAACAGGCAAAATATCAAGAACGGGAACATAAAAAGCGTGGCGAGAAAAGTCTATGAACCCATTTAGACCTTCGCACGCGAGTAACGGCCGCGCAAAGAGGTGTCCGCTAATACTGGCGAACAACAAAGGTGTTTTCCATCCATACCATCATTTAACTTAAAAAAAAATGGCTCAGCAAATGGTAACGTTTGATGTATTATTCTCATAATATAACTCTCAAAATTGCAAATATCCTCATTATTAGTTGATTTAGTTGACTAATTTCATGTATTAAACTCATTTAAAAAATAACAAGAAATAACTTTACAATGAATAATAGTATAAAATATCCTTTAACATTAATTCCACAATTAAAGATACGAAAGCAGAAGAAATTTCAATGATTATTTAACAAGTTTAAGCAATAAATACAACCATTTTACAAGAGTTTGAACGGAATATTCAAAAAATTATTTTCCCTCGAGTTTTGTTTTGTTTATATAGTTAGTAACCCAAACAAAATTAATTTTGTCAATATCATTTATAATTAGCTATAATCAAGGTCTACAAAATATTACTGATGCTGGATAGATTAATCAAGGGGGGATTTACAGTCAATTGATGATTGTGATTTACAGTCAAGTAAAAAAGATGGAGCCCTAGTACTATACTTTACTTCGTAAACATAATGCTAAGTGAATCATAGAGAGATATACAAATGATAATAAACATTTGAAAATAAATGAAATATAATAAATCAAATCGAATAAATAAATTTGATTGAAATCAAACCTTGAATTATTAAATTTTTATCCTGGATTATTAAATTTTAAAAGTGAAACTTATTCAATGACTTTTTTGACTTTTCGATGAAAATTTTCAATTTGCATTAAATGGTACATTTTAATAAATATCCCAGTATTTCTTCCACTCAGATATAAAGCAAAAAGTTTTAATAACAGACCCTTAAACCTTAGATATTGTATTAAAGAACAATAAAATGTTAAAACAAAAATAGTTTTAAGGATAAAATATATATATAATTGAGTTTTGTGTTTCACAATAGTTATTAAAGCGTATTTGCATGCAAATATATTTTAACTGCATTTACCTTAATTATGAATGCAATGAATAAATAACTATTTAACTTGAAATATGTGTGTGATTATGTAAAAGGAGAAGTAGCGAAAATACTGAGAAAAATCTCTACAGATATGAATAAATCCAAAATGTAATTAACTCTACTTTTTTCTTTCCACGCATCATTTCAAAATAACCAGATAAAGCGAGTCACTCTTGCACAAATTTGTTTTACTTAATGAGAAAAGTAATTTATGAATTTACATTTGAATTGGTCTAGATTTCATGCTTTTGATCAAATATCTTATCTGGCATATTTTAGTACTTTTCTTTGAATAATGTTCGGTATAATTAATTTATTTCGAAAGGAAATATATTTATTCTTCATTGCTCTTTAATGCATTGTAAATATTATCAGCATTATTTCATACTTCTCAGGGAATAAAGATAGTTATCTTTGCAGAACACTTGGTGACATTCGATCATTCCTTTCGTATTCTAACCGGATGACTTGCATTCATTCTCAACGTTCCTTTTGACATTTCATTTTATATCTTTGTATTCTTTTGGCACTTCGTGCCACGTTCATTTGTTTTTCTCATGACTTTGAAATACGTGCTTTTTTTTCTTTCTGCGTTGTCTGTTCTACAGAATTCAAACATTTCCAGTATTTCGAAGCTTGAATATTTCAAAAATGTGCATTTTTGATGTAGAGGTTTCTTATTATTATCTTTCTTATAAAAATTCAAATATACTCCGTTGTAAGCTTTGAAATTTTAATGTTTTGTGCATTTTACATTTTCTTTTGATTCTTATTTGCTTAGTAATATTTTAAGTGATATATATATTTCAAAAATACATGTTCGTGAAACCCTTAATTTTTTAAATATTTTAATGGTCCCTTTTACGTTAAGATAAACATCTCCCCTCCTTGGTATTATTCCTTTCAGTTAGGAATAATTGTTTTCTCAACCACATGTCAAACAGTTTTTATTGGAATGATAAACAAGATTACTTAATACGAAATATCTTGATTAAATTACTGACTTCATATTTCACGCTCACTTACTTTCTTTCCTTATCTACTACAAGCACCTCTTCAAATTAAAGTTTTAACAAATAAAAATAAATTTTGGAAAGATAAGAGTTATTAGATCATTATTTACTTATTTTGAAATTTTTTTTTCAGTTAATTACTAATATATATTATCAATGTTTTAAATTACCCCATTTCCTCTGTTTTCACTCTTTTTAGTATACTTACCTTGAAATTTCAAATTAATGTACCACCTTAGTAATCTTTTTTCCTCCATTTTGCTAACGAATATTACCATAATAAAAGAATTCTAAAATGGTATATTTGAAATAAAAATCAAAATATAAGCAAGAATAGTCTAAAATGGTCTTTAGTTCTTTAATTTTAATTTGAAGAAGTAGGATTTTTAGCTGAACATGATAGAGCTTATTTAGTCAGTTTTATTTGAATTTAGGCTGCTACAACAGTTGAAAAATTAGTATCAAGGGCGACCACTGCATTTTGAATCCTATTCAGAATTATTTTTACGTTTTTTAGTATTTTATGCCTCATACTCAAATGCTGAGGATTTTAAGGCCAAAATATAATGTTTTAGAAATGTCTCTTATTTCACATAAAAGAACTCGAAGCGATTGGGCCTCCAACTTTGTAGCTAAGTAATGATTTAATTAATTTTCTGACGAAGTTAATTATTTAATAATTAATTATTTGAGCCTAATTTTTAGAAGATTATTTAAATAAATAATATTTCAGCATTTTTATTGGAACATAATCCTAAAAATTGTTATTTATCTTCCTTTTTCCTCTCCCTCCCTCTCTCTCTCACACACACACACACACACACACACACACATATATATATATATATATATATATATATATATATATATATATATATATATATATATATATATAATTTATAATTTATTAATAAATACTCAGAATTACTCTATATAAATATTACTCTTCATAAATACTACAGTAAAAAACACTTTTTAGAATAAAAAAAAAACTAAAAGTTTTAGAAATATTTTGTTTGACGTTTATAGCAATATACATAAGTACTTTGTTGTATTTTTGTAGCTATTTTTTTAAAAGATGTTTTATAACTCTGTGATATATTCTTGAACATATTTGAAGAACTGTTTAATTTGCAATTATGCTTTTTTGCGATGTTTTTTTAACTTTATTATAAATTACGGTATCTTAAAATATTTTGCTGAGTATTGGTCATTTGTATTGAATGCATTATATACTTAATTTTACTAATACAAGTAATTAATATTTATAGATACATACTTGAAAATATATATGCGTAACTTTAATTTGATTACAAATGCCTTCTTTTAAAATATTTAAACAGATTTTTTTAAATGTTGAGCTTGTAATGTTTCTAAAAGATATTTATACACGTTTAAATTGTGGTTTTCTTGCAATCTTTTTCAAAGAAAATTATGTAGCATTTACTCACATTTTGCAAAGTAAAATTATCCCTTTAAGACCCAGCCCGTACGTTTGTGTTGGAACACTCCGTGTTCCAGGAGATAGCAAAAACTTTATTATTATTTCCAGTCTCATTGGGGTTAATATACTGTTAATAATCAGAAGAATGTAATATTTAAAAATAAAACTATTTCGGGTTTTAAAGGGATAAGAAAATATAACCCACACATACCCGCATGATCGTGCGATCTGGGCCTTCAAGGGTTATAGGTCACATATATTAATATATATAAATACATGCAAAAAAATTAAGCTGAGATCTTTGTTTTCAAAAATCTTTCTGTTGTTGTGTCCTTCCAGGAGGAAAGTTGCCAGAGCCTGAAGCAGGTTAGACTTCTGTACGATAGATGGCGACGCCACCTATCTCCTCCTCCACAATTTCGGCATGGAACTGGAGGGGGTAGAAATTTATTTTCTTCAGCCCCCTGCACCTGTGGTTTCTGCTGCGACCATCCACAAGACTTTCGGACCCATTGATTCAACGAACAAGTATTTCGTGTGTACTTGGAGAGTATTTGGTGGCAGGAGCATTGAACCTAGACCTTCCGGGGTCGAGTTCGATGCTCTAACCACTAGACTACCCCCGGCCCTAGCAATAGCCACGGCTTATTTTTCTACTTTATGTTTATTAAACATTTTATGCTTTTCCTTTGCACTAACAGCATTTGAATGACGTAGTACGTAAGTTTGTGTGTATATATATATAATGGGAAGTTTCAATCGATTTATTATTTCTCACAATGTTTTAAATAAGGAAAGCTCTAAGTTAAAATAATTCCTTCATCATTAAGTATGCAAGAGTAAAATAAGTTAAAGAAGAAATTGCCATTAATAAATAGAATCTTAGAAAAGGAACTTTTTTGATAGAAGACTGGAGAACATGTAAGGTGAATTAGGATACACAATTTTGTAAATATTGTAAATGAATAAATCCTTAATTGAGAATTTTCAGTTTAATAGCAGAATCACAAAAGTTGTAAACAACACAGAACTATAAAAATGATATGGTAGGGGTTGTTTCTCTCAAACTCTGAGCATCTCTCTAATTTAGTTAAAATATATATTTATATATTTTCAGCAAAAACAAATATGCGCTGAATCCTAAATATTCCCCTTTTACATTCTTTATAATGCAATACATTGGCAAAGTAAGAATCTATTATTCAAGCATTTTTCGTAAAAGCTTACAGCACCATTTTTTTTTCTAATGGATGTGTATTTGTTTAAAAACATCTGTTGCTCTGTGGAATAAACAAACGCATTTTACCCTCGGAATAAAAGCTATAAAATATACGAAAGCTGTTCAACCCACAGTAACAAATGCAGCATAAAATATTTATAAACCTCCGATAACAGCTTCGTTTTCGGAAAATATTTTAAAATTCAGGATTCATTTTGAAGTTTATACCTGACACTAGTAAAACAAGGTCGCTTCTTTATAAATATGAAACACTCCGGGTGCCTGCATAAAATTTTCCTTAGCCTACGCATCCATATTGTATCACGAACCACTTTTTTAATAGAATATGCTTAGAGCTCTGAGTATTACAGTTTCCGTTGTCATGAATAATGCAACTTGAGTACTTCAATTGAAATTAAGGAAAAATTACGTTCGCTAATAGATACTGCGGTAAACAGATAGATTATTTATCGTGCTATAGGATAGGGAATAATGTATGATGCATAGGAATAGATAAATAATGAATACACCTATGAATCATTTAAATTTTTTCTGCATTTAAAATGATATGGTGAGTGTGGATATTTTGTAAACATTTACGGAATGAAAAAAAATATCTCACTGGGATTTTACAATAAATCTTGGGAAAATGCTCATATCTCAATATGTTAAATTTGAACTTATTTCATTAATATATTCGCTAGATAGTTGAATTACTTATAATAATTCAAAAGTTCATGGAATGGTTTTAAATGCAATTTTTTTATTTGTGTTTGTATTTGAATTTATTACTTTTAAAAGTAAGAACATTAAATGAGTTTTTTTTAAAAAATTCAGGTTAGACATTAAAAAAAACAAGCATGCGAAATATTATTTTTTGGATTCGAATTTTTATGATCTCCTTGTGTTGTTTTTCCAATCCCGTTCCATGATCTCAATGAAAGTAAACAAACCGATTCGAACCCGAACTTTTTACAAGTTTCGTGATTTGTGGTTGGCAGCAACTGCAATGCAAATCGAGCGACTATTTAAACTCGGCTCGTGTTAGTTTTTTTGGAGAAAGAAAGAAAGGAAATATAAGAAGTGTGTTTTAGCTCTTAAATAGAGAACGGCTGGTTGGCTACGCAACTGTATGTTGCATCACCATTTTAAAATGATAAATTCGTTTTAAATATTAGACTGTATGAAGACGGTTCGAATCTCCGGATGTCTGGTGAAGTTGATTTTTTTTAACTAAGATTTTATTAGTCAACTTAATGTTTTTGATTGCTCCAGTGACGAGCACACTTCTTTATCCTTGATTATTTATAAAAGTCATTTTTAAGAAACTGCTTTCATCTTTATGCCTCCTCGACACAAAAATTTTCACTGCCTGCTTTGCCAAAGCTTGGGTTAGTTTACCAGGAAGTGTAATAATTATCTGGTTGATTTTATAAAAGGGTGATTTTTGAAATTTTTTTTTCAGAATTTGAAAGCTTATCTAAGCGGAAAAGTTGCTCTACGGGATATAGATGAAGGGAAAAAATAAGAAGAAATCTTACATTAAGTACTGCCGCAAGAACAATGAAGTTTGCGTGTTTGAATTTTTCCATGGTAAAAAGTCAATGCAATTTTGATCAAAGTGTATTTCAATTGTAGTACTTTTTAACATTTGTAACGATGAGAGGACACATACTTAATAGTTAGAAGAAAAAAAAACATCAGATATATTTAAGAAAATAAATATCTACTGTCCAAATTATAATCTAATATATATTATAAATGTGAAAGTTTGTGAAAAAATCTTTGTTAGTCTTTCACGCAAAAACTACTGAATGGATTTTAATGAAACTTTACAGTAATATAGCTTATACATCAGAATAGCACATAGACTATAATTTATAGCATAAACTATAATTTATAAAGATATTGTATGAAGTGTCCAAAATATAACGATATTTGACAAGTAAGTAGGAAAAAATTCTGTCATCTGCTAGCAATTCTGGCATGCGCTGCAAAAAAAAAAAAAAAAAAAACCACGTCTGCATATATCTATCTTTTGTTTGTGAAAAACCATTTTTGTTTTGGCTACGCAAGGTGCTCGCTTCTAATTAATTCCTCTGATATAATGCCTATTTTTTAGTTCAGAATCAAACTAAGTTTTGAAGGGAGAGGTTGTTATAAATCTCTCTATATTTTAATGTTTTTTTTAACATTTTATTACGCACATTTGGTAGTAAGAAATTGATCTTTTTCCAAATAAATGCTTTTATCAGTTCTGATACTTAAAGTAAATAAGCTTTCTCTTTCACACTGCATCATTTGGACAAATTTTCAAAATTTGTTTGTGGTTAATAGTTAATTATAACACTATAATTTTAATTTAATAGGCAGATATTGCATTTTTAAGTATAAAAATAATTAAAACTACTGTACTGTATCTTTTGGAACGAGTGAATATTAACGTCGCACTGTTAAGCTACATGAGGGCTTTTGGCAACGGACCACGTAATTTTGAACCATGGTCAAGTGACGTGGACGACACCTGATCTGGCACCCTCTTCTCCTAAATACCACACCACACCAACTTAGAAGGAATATTCTACCAATACTTAGCAGGAATATTCTTTGAAATCCACTCTTCCAAGATATATAGCAGCACGGGTTCCATGATGAGTATTTTAGCGGAAAAAATAGTTTGTCAAAATTTAAGTGTCTTATTTTTTGTATGTTAATGAAGACCTTAGAAAATTATTTGACTACTTATTTTAAGTGAATGGTATATATAATTAATTTTACAGTGGAATATCTTTAATTTATTAGCTCTAACGGATTAAATTTTCCAAAGTGGAGTATTTTGTTTATGTATATCCCTTAATTTTTTAAATGTAGTGATCCAAAAACATATTTTATGAAAAATGCAGTAAATCATAATGCGGTTGGATAAAGTATTAACGTGCATCGCACCCCTACATAGCGGGTCTTACAAAGCTCTAATAAAGCTCGAGTTATGAAAGTAGCTAGGCATTTGCCAACTTTACTCTATCGTTAACATTCCGCTATGTTTTTTATTGAATCGTCATTATAATTTAATAAACGGCGTTGCTTGCGAATATTACAATTTTAACATAAAATAAATACTACAGAAAGTAATATTAATGTATTATACTTTCAGATAAAAAATATTTACACTATTTTAAGCGTTCATTACACAAAACTTTTAACAATGTGTTTCTTTTGCTGAGCAGAGATCAGCTTAGAATGGTATTTTCAAAAATCGACCCTCAAGAGTGTTAGGGGAGTTATAAATAAAAAATATCCTTTTTATCAGCTATTAGATCTACATACTTAAAATTTAACAAAGGTGTTTTATTTCTCTCTTTTTTTGTTTTTGTTTTGGTGAGCTACGCAAAAAAAAGCTTTTTTTTGTTTAATTTGCAATTCACGTAAAATTAACTCATTATAAACTTCTTTATCCTTCAATCTGTGTTGTTTAATTTTTCAGTTCACCCGTGCGAAGAACGGGTATACCAGCTAGTACGCAATAAAGCGGAAGACGAAAAAAAGCTCGGATCGGTCTGTGGATCGGCAGTGCTAGTAAAAAGAGCTGGGTTACGAAATGTTACACTGTACTACTCGTTACTTATTAATCAGTAATCAACAATTTTAATTAATTATTCTGTAGAATTATAATTATTTCGAGTCAAAAATTATGTAGATTTTAATAAGTCATTTTTCTATTTTTTTTTGAAAATTCAATCTCTTTGTAGCAATATTAAATTCTGAAATTAAATTTTGAAATTATTTTTCTCCTAATCTCCATATTATAGAATACCTTTTCCGTATAGATAGGTTCCAATTAATAATA
The DNA here is from genome assembly GCA_019973935.1 of Trichonephila clavipes. Taxonomy (NCBI): domain Eukaryota; kingdom Metazoa; phylum Arthropoda; class Arachnida; order Araneae; family Nephilidae; genus Trichonephila; species Trichonephila clavipes. The sequence goes on along the minus strand of BMAU01000510.1, from coordinate 927,804 downwards.
ATTTTTATACTCTATATATAACTCTGATCCACCTTATTGTATAAAATTTTAGTCTAATTTCAAAAGGAGAAGTCAACAATTGTATAGAAACAGCCTTGATAAATGTAAATGGGAATACAAATCACAAATAAGATTATCAAATATGCGGTTTAACTATCTTTGATAGCACAAAAAAGATACAAATTATTCAAAAAGGATAAAATATAAGTGCCCGTATTTTAAAACGCCCAAGTCAGGCCTTTAATTTGATTACCTATGCTGTAAGAATTTTATTAAATGGCAACTAAGAAACTTCAAATTCGGTTGAATACCGTTCTTAAGGGAAATAAACAAACAATAAAACATTCATGTACAATGAAATGTACCTTCTTTATAATTTTTACCGCGTATCCGACTTCAAATGTAGAATTAAATTTAAATAATAGATTTTTCCATGAGAAAAGGAAAACTTGTAGTTGAAACACAAAGAAAAGTAATGTACATCAAATATATGCTTAATGAATATTTATGTATTCAATTTTCATTTATGAACTCATGTTTCCTCATTTAGAAATATATTTTTTCAACTTGAATGCAATATATTCTACTTCTGCATGGCTTAACACTTCCTGAGAATTCCCCATAATGTTTCAAGTTCATAATTCCTTTAAAAATATTAAATAGTATTAAAGTATTCAAATTTAATTATATAAACAGCAGAAACTCTTTATTTAAATATTCCACAAGTGCCCGTCATGCATCAATTGAATGAAGTATGCTATTCAAATTAAACACACACATATTTCAAGGGGAATACATAAAGGCTAGAAATTTCGTAGGCATGTTCCTTTCTTGGATTTTTCGCAAAATCCATTAAATATAGTTTTATTAAAAAATCTACCCCTAGGGGTGTTGCGAAGACTTAAGGGGCGTTATGAGAAAAAAAAACTTTTGATTTTGAAGACTCAAATAGTTGTAATTTTGTATGCATTTTGCTTTTGTTGAATGGAAAACAGTTAATATGAATATAATGAAAATCGACTCTCAGAGGGCTTTATGGAGCTTATTGATAAAAAAATTTCTGTTTTTTAACTAATAGATTCAGACTTCAAATTTGGCAAGAATATTTATTTTGTTGAGTAAAGATCCCCTAAAAATAGGTTTTACTGAAATCCACTTTGGGAAAGGGTGTTAAGAGAGCATAAAAGATAATTCCGAGTCATCTTTAGAAATTATCATTTACAAGTTCTGTTCTTTTTGAATCAATGAATGTAAGAATGTTTCTCAAACAACCAAACACTACATATATATATGTTTAATTATAACATCTAAAGATCGTTCAAATTCAAAAGAGTTGTTTTTAAGACTTAAAACTAACTGAGCAAAAATTACAGAAAATTTGATTTTGTTTTTTGATTAGTATATAAAAAGACAGATAATTAGTTTATTCATAGTTTTTTCAAAATCTGATATTCTTTTAAAGATGATTTTTATAACGCTTAATAAAGCAAAAGAACTCTCATAAACATGGATATGAGAACAGTTATATATATATATATATATATATATATATATATATATGGGACGGTGTCTAGGGGTAATGGTGAAATTTTGGACGAAGGAAAGCATAAGCCGCGCGTTTAAAGAACAATTAATTTATTAAGATAAGGAACAGGCTATATTTACAGCTTTGAATTATTTACAAGAAAATAAATGAAAGATAGTTCGAAAAGAGAGCAGGATTTCACCTGTGAGATGGGGGTGTCAAATATCGCTAGGACTAAAGAAGCGTTGTTTACGAAGGCAAAGTTGCTAAGAGGGCGTCGACCTTACTTCGTTCGTGTCCGGTGTGCGAGTCCCAAAGAATGATCTCTCGCTCAGGGACTATATGCGTCTGACGTCATCGCTCCGAATTCTTTCATTGGGCACTGAAATGCCTCGATTCAAATAGGTTTGTTTGGGGCCGCCATCTCTTACATCTCTCTCACTCGAAGTATATTGAAAATTTAAAACATTCTAATTATTCGAAATTAATTAAATACTATTTCCTATAAGTTCGGCCATCCTGGAATCACTGACCCCAGTGATTTGACATAACATAGAATAATTTGGCCTATAACATCACTAGATAAATGAACATTAAAAATTTAAAAAGCATAAGAAAATACAATACAATTCACGCAAACGAAAAATAACAGTGACAATAGATAAAAATAAAAGAGAAACTCAGTACACAATAATGAATTAAAAAACGCTCCATCTCTCATCCTGGTGAGTAAAGTTTCATTAAATTGGCGGAAGAAGAGGTTAATTTAGGACCTTCATGGTTGCCTACTCTTTCTAAATTATAGCTATCTCTAGGTTTAACTTCGATTGTTTTATATGGTCCTAAAAATTTAGGCCTTAATTTTAAACCTGATCCGAATTGTGTTCTCTGAATGGCCACTAAGTCTCCCTTCTGATACCTAGGTGCCTTCTTGCGTTTCCTATCGTAAGTTCTTTTATTTTCTGCTTGAATCTTCTGAATATTTCTTTTCGCATCTTGTCGTAGTTGGTTCCTCTGTTCCTGCAATTCTTCTACCATCTCTTCCATTAATAGGTTTCTCGTGTAAAGGTCTTCCTTATTTCTCATGGTAACGCCAGTCAATAGTTCAACTGGAGACCACTTGGTACTTCGGTTGGAGGTGCTGTTTAGAATTCTTTGAAGTCGGTCTACGAATTTGTACCATTTTGTAGGATCGTCGATTGACAACTTGGTCAAAACAGAGATTAGAGTTTGGTGGATTCTCTCCACTTGACCGTTCCCTCGGGGTACGCCGGTGGTGATCTGCAGATTTTGGATGTTCTCTTCGGTACAATAGTCATCAAATCCTTTGGAGTTAAAAGGAGAGCCCTTGTCTGTTATCTTTCTTTTGGGATTGCCGAAAGTCTTTTGTTGTAACTTTAATTTGTCTAGGGCATCTTCTAGGGTGGTGAATTTTACAGGATAAAGCCAGGTAAACTTAGTAAAGGCATCAATTATTGTGAGGATATGTTTATATCTTTTGTTGGTAGACGGCAAAGGTCCAATGAAATCTACATGATAAGTGCTTAACGGCACGTCCTCTTTTGGAATAGGATTTAGGAATCCTTCTTTTTTTCCCACACTTTTTGGCTAGAATACAAGGTACACAGTTAATGATCACGTTTTGTACTTGTTTGCTTAAATTAGGTATAAAAAATTCTCGTTTTACAATTTCTTCTGTTTTAGCGGATGAGAAGTGCCCTTTCTCATGAGCTAACTTGATTAGCTAGGTTTGTATATCCCTTGGTGCAGCTATTAATTCGCGGCCATATACGTATTTGTATAATATTTCATTTTTAGTAAAAAAGTCCGTAGCATTATTTGTTCCTATTAGTGACTTTAAATTTCGAATATTTTTGCCTTCTTGTTGGGCTCTTTGTAGTCTTGCGGTGAGAGTATCGCTTGTAATTATGGTGACTGGGTACCTGCTCAGAGCGTCTACATGTTGCATTCTCTGGCCGGAACGATGTACAATCTCGTAGTCGTACTCTTCTAACAGTAATGCCCATCTTGCTATACGAGTAATTAAATCTTTTTTGTCCATATTTGAAAAGCTGAACAGTCCGTTATGATTTTAAAAGGATTTCCCAGAAGGTAGGTGCGAAATTTCTTTAAGGCGTTGACAACAGCGAGAACTTCCAGTTCATAGCTACTATATTTTTCTTCTGCTTGAGTCGTTTTCTGCGACATATATTGGACAGGATGTAATTTTCCGTCTTCTGCTTCTTAGAGTAAAACGGCGCCATATCCTTGCTGACTCGCATCGGTGTGTAATTCGGTAGTTTTTCCTTGCTGAAAAATGCTTAATACTGGACTTTCAGTCAACAATTTCTTAAGCTTTTCGAATGCTTCCATTGGGGTTGCTCGAACATAAATGGGTTGTCTTTCCTTGTTAGGTCACTCAATGGTTTCGCTATTTGAGAGTACGCTGGAATAAATTTGAGAAAATAACCGGTGAGTCCTAAAAAGCTCTGGACTTGTTTGACTGTTGTTGGTACCGGAAACTTCTTGACGGCTATTGTTTTTGCAATTGAAGGACGTATTGTCCCATTTTCAACGACGTGGCCCAAAAATTCCACTTTTCTTCTTAGGAACTGACATTTTTTAAACTTCATTTCTAAGCCATACTTCGAGGCGACCTCTAATACTTCCTTTAGTTTTTCTAAACCTTCTTTCTCATCTTTAGCAGGAATTATCAAATCATCCATGTAAATTATTACAACGCCTTTCCGCATGAGCTCTCTGAAGATACTATACACATATCTTTGAAATACGCTGGGGCTGATGCTTAGACCGAAAGGTACTTTATTAAATTCGAATTATCCGTCTGGAACAACGAAGGAAGTGAGGTGCTTGCAATCTTCATTAACGTCAACATGGAAAAATCCATTTTTTAAATCTAACGTTGTGTACACTTTGGCTCCCTGTAGTTTATCTAATACATCCTCTATCAACGGCAATGGAAAGCGATACTTGACTAATTTCCGGTTCAGTTTTCTGTAATCCACACACAACCGGGTGGTACCATCTTTCTTTTTAACTAATACAATTGGACTCGCATATTCGGATGAGCTTGGTCTTACAATCCCTTGTTCTAACCATTCGTCGATTTGCTTGTTGACATCTTGATTCTCAGAAAATGATAAGCGGCGTGCAGGTTGGTAAACCGGTCTGTCGTCTTTCAGGATAATTCTCATGGACACACATTTGTCGTTTCGGTCTTCTTTGGCTCATAGTTGGAGATTAATTCAAGCAGTTGTCTTCGTATTCATGGATTGGTAACATGTTGAACTACAATTTCGTCTTCCACTTCTGCTTCGTAAACTTGCATTTGCAGGAAACAATTTTTATCCTCGTGTTTTCGGAACTGAACACTTTCTTTATAGAAGCAGACAGAGGCTTGCTCCAGTATATCTGAACCTATTACTGCTTGAAATTCCAAACTCGGCGTAGGTACGACATGCCACGTCAGAGAATATTCTTCTCCATCTAGTTCAATCTTTCTCTGGAATGACCCTTTCGTTTTGACTTCGTACTTCCCCAGTCCGATCAATATTGCAATGTCTTTCGAGAGTTTCGACGGTTCGATGATTCCTTTGCTTACATCTTCTCGAATGAGCGAAACTGAACTGCCGCTGTCAATGAGAGCTTCAATAATCTTGTTCCCCATCGTTATTTTTCTGGTCTTAATTCTTTCTCGAGAGGTTCGTGAGCAGATTAGGATTGATGAGTCTGTAGAGTTATTAATTTTCGAGCATTTGTGGCGCTTCGTACAATCCACGGCATAATGACCTGGTCCTTTACAGTAGCTACAAGTTAGTCGTTTACTTTTCCGGAGTAGGAGGTACCGTTCAATTGAAAATGTTTTTTCTCACGCCTATTACTTCCACCTTGGAGATATTCAGTTCTTTGAAAGTAAGTATCGCTTGATCCGCTGGCTTCGTATCTTCCTTTGGCAAATGAGTTGTAAAATTTCGGTCTTAATGTTCTTCGGACACTTTCATACTCTTCAAATTTTTCCGCTATCTCGGCAGGTGAACTAATAGTAGACCATTCATCTAAAAAGTGTTCCTGAAACTCGTACGGTGCATTCTTCTTTATTTGGTCGGCTATAATTAGTTCTCGCAGCTGTTCGAAAGTTTCTACATTTAAACCGAAAATCCATCCATCGAAGTACGTTTGTATTTCGTATAAAAATTCTTGCCAAGTTCATTCATTAGATTTTCGGTGAGAAATAAAGAGTTGACGAAGTTTCTCCGGGGATAACTTGAACCTTTTTAGCAGTAAACTCTTAACGCGGTTGTAATCGTTGCATTTATCCGCTGGCTCTCTGGCAATCAAATGAGCAATGTCGATAGAAATCAGTCCTATAAGCTTTTGTACCCAGTCCTTCTTCGGCAAGAAAGTTAGTTCCTCATGTCGTTCAAATAAAGTCAGGTTCAAGCTAATATCGTCCTTCATATTAAACTTATGAAAAGTTTCGTGAATCAGTTTCGGTGCTTGCGCGTTTTCGGAGTTATTCATAGTATTGACATTCTTTTCAGCCTGTATTCGCAATTTCTCTAGTTCATATTCTCGCTCTTCTCGTCGCAATTTCTCCTCTTTTTCTTCTGTACGTATGCGATCCTTCACGATGTTATCGAACATTACTTTAACATCCTCTTCGACGTAATCTGGGCTTTTCACGATGAGATCCTTTAGTTTGGGTTTAGTCAAGCCTGCTTCGACGATCAACCCTAACTCTTCGGCGAGTTCTATTAGATCCTCTTTTTCTTCGAGAGAAGAAATGCCATTTTTTGCAACAAAAGATCAAGAGTGGTGGTTCAGAGAACAAATTTAAAATTTTAAACTAAGTTTAATTTTTTTTAAATACTTAATCCGGATGTGAAAAATTTATCCAATAACGCAGAAAAAGCTCCCTTACTCAAACAAGAGGAAAGATAAAACGTAAATAAAGTACAATTATAACAGATATATGAATAAAATGAACAAATACTGAAAAACTCTGAAATCGACGCTAAAAATATTCATACAACGAAATTGAAAAATTATGACAGAGTAATATCTTAATTTCTTGAAATATAATCAATAAAAAAAAATATATTGAAGAATTTATAGCAGAGCAGTGTTTTTTTAAAACTAATAATAATATATCACAAACTAAAAGAAAACCACAAAATATTCGTAAAAGTATTTAAAAAATTAAACAAAATATCTTTTCCCTAATTGCTAGAAATATTATTTAAAACAATGTTTGTACACAAGAGATAAAGATATTTTACCAATGTTTAAATCTTATTTTCGAGGAATCAAAAAGAATAAAAGACAGTTTTCTACTATTGAGAAAATCAAATAAAAGAAAACATTATTTTTACAAATAATCCTTATTCATAACTAAATCATTCACTTAGTCGCAACTACCGCTAATTAAATATAATACTCTTATTGTAAAATACTTTTATGAGACGAATTGATACGAGAAGAAAATAAAATATTTATGTGATTCTTAGTTATTAATCACATGAAAACAAATTTTAAAATAACATGGACAGATGATCATTTCATACATTATTTCTGCAATCGTTATTTGATAGGAAAGTACCACACTGACCTGGCGATTCGCTGATTTTCGATGATGACGGGAATAGATCACGACGAAATTCTTGAACGCTGCTAGCTGATTTTCACTGGTATGGATGACGACGTTCTTGGGATCGCTGGTGGGCTTTTTCTAAAATGAACTAAAAAAATACATTAGAAAGGGAGTTGAAATCGACACCGACGAACAGGCAAGGTCTCGACGTTTTGAAAAAAAGTTGTTGAAAGGTGAACACGAAGAAAAAATAATGAATAAGGTATTTGCTATATATAGGCAAATGCTTAGTACGAAGAAACGAGTTTAAATCTCGGCCAAAGTCCCCAATTTGTGGAACGGTGTCTAGGGGTAAATGATGAAATTTTTTTTTGGACGAAGGAAAGCATAAGCCGCGCGTTTAAAGAACAATTAATTTATTAAGATAAGGAACAGGCTATATTTACAGCTTTGAATTATTTACAAGAAAATAAATGAAAGATAGTTCGAAAAGAGAGCAGGATTTCACCTGTGAGATGGGGGTGTCAAATATCGCTAGGACTAAAGAAGCGTTGTTTACGAAGGCAAAGTTGCTAAGAGGGCGTCGACCTTACTTCGTTCGTGTCCGGTGTGCGAGTCCCAAAGAATGATCTCTCGCTCAGGGACTATATGCGTCTGACGTCATCGCTCCGAATTCTTTCATTGGGCACTGAAATGCCTCGATTCAAATAGGTTTGTTTTGGGCCGCCATCTCTTACATCTCTCTCACTCGAAGTATATTGAAAATTTAAAACATTCTAATTATTCGAAATTAATTAAATACTATTTCCTATATATATATATATATATATATATATATATATATATATATATATATATATATATATATATATATAGCCAATATCTTAATCATTTTTTACTATTATTTTTATTTTGAGTTTTATGAAATTTGCTTAAAACTATCAATTACAAATAACATTTTCTTATCGAGAAGTTCCTTCTTGATTATTTCATTTAGTAAAAATTCTTTTAATTTGCTGTAAATTCAGCGGATTTATTTTTACATAAGGCTCCACTAATTAAAATTTTTTTAAAAGAAAATAAAACACTATTTAATGAAAACTAATGAAATGCTACCTAGAGGTAGACAACATGATACGTAAATTTTTATCTTCATGTTCCCGTCTCTCATATCACTTTATTACCATAGTAACATAAAGACTAATTGTTTCATTTACGAAAGGATGCATATTCACCCTAAAAGAGAGAAAATTTCGAAATATATTTTCACACCCCTTACTGAAAGTGCAGTTCAGAACAGACATCCGTAATGTGCTAAGACAATTAAAATGCAGGAACGGGGGAGATACGAATATTCAACAGTTTATCCCTCCACCTGAATGGCTGTTTGATAGAGCTCCCGGCTGTTCTGATGGCTAAATGAATGCGCCGTTTTCGGGCTAAACGGTGTTCTTCCGTATTCGAAAGCTCGTTACAATCGCCCCCCGTAATTGCAGTCCATCTGTCGAGATTGTAAACAAAGCTCTAGTGTCTTCCCCTCGTCCCTCTGCAGGAGGTGAATGAATGGGCCATTTGTCATAGGATGGCGAAAGGAGGGAGAGATATTCGTTTTCATTCAGGAATGGTTGTAAGTTACCGAGTGCTTTACGCTTATAGCATTAAGGTAGAAGATTTGGGGAGTTACTATAAAAATGTTGCCTTCTAGGATCTTTTTTTACGCTATTCTTAGGAGATTTTTTCACAAAAATAGTATATTACAAGAGTATATTTATTTACAAAAAAATGAAAAGTAAATTTTGGAGGTTGTAGCTCACAAATTTAATCAACATTACAAAGTGCTATCATACGTTTTTTTGGAATTACACGAAAAATCATAGAAAAAAAAATGCCTGTTCTCCGGAATATTCAAAACGGTAGCAGAAGCGATTCGAAAAATGTGTTCATTAATAATGAAAACTAGAATAACGAGAAAAATTGTAATTTTATTGGAAATGAAATACCGTAACCACAAAAGTTTTTTAGGCATAATCAGGGTCGTTTATGGACTCCACTTGAAAATATCCTACTCGCCTTTTAAGAATAATAAGTCTTTCGGAATTTTGAGAATGTGTGTTAGAAATGTGAGCATATTTAGTGTTAATAAATTGGTTTATATCGATAAGAAATTGAAATTTTAATTATATGAAAAAATATTTCCATAAAAAATCAAGTCTCTTAGAAATGTTCGAATATATAATAGAATATTATGTATATGAACAATATGCGGTGTTTCTGTTTAGAAATACTGCTTTGTTACTCCTTTTTAGAACGTCTGAAATATGACTACGAGAATTTTTCGGATATAATTTTCAAGTGATTCGAAGAATTCTTTAATTATTAACCCATTTTATTGCAATGTCCAATTTAGAGGACAGCTGAAAAATATCATGTGGAAATCATTATTTGCATGATATGAACATTTTGACAGTTGGAACTTGTAGGGATATGTATGAGCTTCTTCCAGCGTGATTCATGTGTCTCACCCTCTTCCCCTTCCTCTCGAAATTTTGCTTATTCATCGCATTCATGGGCGCTGTTTGTATCATCTCTTTGGGTCTGCAGAATTCTTTTTCAGTTTAATATGGACACTTGGATGGGCATTTTTATGTGATATTACTCTTTCGTTATGATCTGGGTGGTTAATTAGAGCGATATTGTTCTTAGGTAAGATTTTGCAAATTATTTTTTAACTGTCTTCTAAATAGGATAGCGGGACCATACGCATGCAATTGACACGTTCATTCTATCTTTATAACGAAGAGTAAAAAAGACAGTAATAATTTTGCTTCTAGCGTTTCATTTCTGCTTAGTTATGTCAATGAAAAGGTTTCTGAAGTAGGAGGAAGCATTAGAACTATTAAATAGTTTAGATTCAGATGAGAGCAATATTGAAATTGCTGTATTACCAGATATCAGGGAACTAAATGACGAAGAAGGAGATAATAATGAAGTAAATACTGTTGAGATTATTATAAAAGATGTTCCTGGGTCTTTGGAGGTGAGAAGAGCAGATATTTTCCAGCCTGAGCCACTCACAAGCTATGTGTTTCGACAAAAAGGAGCAGAAAAAAAGCTAAAAGACATCAGTCATTATGTATAAAAAATAAATCACCGCATTATCAAAAAGGGTAACACAGTCTGATTCAACTGCAAGTGACTAGCTCAAGCAAATGGAAACTGCATTGAAAGATAAAACCCCATCTGAGATTTTTGAGCAGTTTTATTCCAGTAAAACTGACGATCTCAATGCAAAAGAAACTATGCTATATACAGCAGATGTAACAAACGAACACGGTTTCTTGACCACTGCTGACGTATTTCGTCAGCAGTGGTCATATAGGAATTTAGCTTCTAGCTGGTTATCATTCAAATACCTGTGTAGGTGATTATTAGTCAGATGCTGAGACCTTGAATTACCCTATTAAAAAATGTCATGCCACGAAACCGCTTCCAAAAGTTGAAATTTTATATACACTTTGTAGACAATGAAATTGTAAATCAGCATGTTCAGTATCGATCGTTCAAAGTAAAACATATTGTTACGGATTTTGTGTAAATAGTGTAAATAATTTGTATTTGAGTGTTTAATGCATTTATATTATTCTATGTTATATTTAGTTCATGTTAAAATTGTACTATTCACAAGCAATACCGCCCCTTACGTTATAATGGCGATTTAATGAGAACTTGGCGAAATCTTGGCGGTAGAGCCAAGTTGGCATCATTTTTGACGACCAAGTTGGTGGCCAATTTGGCGACTTTGGCGACCATTTTGGCGTCATTGGTGACCAAGTTGGCGAGTTCAGAACCCTCTGAAATCTTCTAGAAAGTAGTAGATCTCTCCACTAGTGTCACGTTCAACGACACGAGTGGTTATATTTCTAGAAGTTTCTTTCGCGCATATAAAAAGGATGCTTGCCGGTACGGCGGTGAGTCTTGATTAAGCCAGCGAGTAATGAGGATTGTTTTGACTAGCGATTAGCTCGGCTGTGCTTGTGAATAATCTTTACGTACGTGTATTTTTAAACACTTGTGATTGTGTTTGATTGCTGTTGAAAGTACGAAGACCTTCGGATATTTACCCCGTGAATATTGCTGCTAAATCCTGTATTTAAAGGATTGGATTTTCCATAATAAATTCACATCGCTCTTAAAGAACTGTTTATTTTCTTTGTGATTGTTTTGCATAAAATCGATGAAACCGAATCTACGTAGCAATATATTTGGCATATTTAATAATAATTTTATGAAATTTGGAGGCGAGCATGAGGACACAAAGATAAAGTTAACGGGAAGATGCCAAATTTGATAAATTCTTACAACAAACATATGGGTGATGTGGATCCTCACAACTGGTTGGCTGGACTTCATTCCATTAAAGTTCGTAGGAAAAAGTGGTACGGGCCGTTTTTTATACATTCACTGGATATAGGTATTGTAAAAGCTGGATAATTTACAAAATTTTCAACAAAAATGAAGTTCGAAATTTGAAAGAGTTCCGAAGAGCTATAAAAACCGTTTATCTAAAAATAATGTGATAAGAACAAAAGGTAGATCTGGGATATTGTGATTGTACCTTCTGGTGCAAAACAAGATATCCATAAAGATAGTGTCGGTCATTTTTTACTAAAACTAGAAAAACAACGTAGTTGTTAAAGAGAGAACTGCAAAGGAAAACTAAAAAACATACTATATCAAATGTGACAAAATCTTTTGTCAGGCTTACTTTGGACCTTTCCAGCAAAATTAAAGAAATTTAATTGAAAAGTGAAACGCTTTGTAAACAAGACAGTATTATTGAAATAAAATAAAATTTTGTACTCGGAAATAGCTTGTCATCATTGAAGAGAACACTAAAACCTGTAAATGCAAGTTTTATCCCCTTTATCCCAGTGTCCTATTTAGAGGATGGGTAAGATTTCTTATATATAAAATATATAAATTTTTTAAATTTTGCTATATTTAGTTTGTTTAGGTTTAACTAACTTTAGAAAATATCATTATACTCAAATTTGAATAAAATAAATAAATTGGGATAAAATGGGTTATAATGTTGAAAATATTTAAGCAATTAGGTTTAAATTTTGATGCTATGGTACATATTATAAACTAAAAGCATCATGAGAATGATAATAATAGCGAACCTTCGCCAGATGTATAAACTTATCTGTAAAAATACACGAAGAATAAATAAATAAAAAAATCTACTTCCATGAATTCGTTGTTGGAACATAATTGATACAAAACCACTGTAGAGAAGAAGAGTAATAGTGTAAAATATACTTTAAATAAATTCTGTGTCTATTCTCAAATTGGATTTTATTTTTACTTACCTAACATGAATTATTTAATGAACATTATTTAAGATATACTTTTGATTATGTACCCCAATCATTACAGAAATATCAAAATGGGAGCTAAGAAATACACGTGACTAAAAGACAACAATCAGAACTCATACGTAACTCTTTCTTCATGCCAGGATAGTAATTCCCAAATTTTTTTCTGTATGCGTGGCATTTTAACCTTGAAGTTTCCGTCACTGTAGCATTCTGCTCCCAAAATGAAATAACAATCAAAGGAACACAACGCCCCGCGATCGCAAAGAGAAAAGGGATATTGTCAAATACTTTAGACCAATTTACTAATTTAAATAGAATAAATCCAAACAAATTCATTATTAATTAGTAATTTTAATGAATTTATATTAGAATTTACATTCCGGCCCAATCTTTAACATTCTGTAGGACTTGGCTGCAGATACAAAAAAAAATGGGGGAACTGAATGGCTGGTATTTGGTCTGCACAGGTTGCTCTTTCTTGCTCGAATAATGGAAAAGGTTTGATACAATGTAATTTAATTCTGTTATAAAAGAAAAGATTTACAACATTAATCTTAATACATGTATAAACTAAAAAATATTTGCCTTTTTCACTATTCAGACTCTTCAACAGGCCATATGAGTTTATCTCATAGCCTTGTATCTAATAGTGGAAAATAAAGCCTGCTCGGGGAGCCACGGAGCTTTCGGTCATATGTATCACGTAGCATACCGATTCATACTGCCTCATAATGAATATTCAGTACCATACACACATACAAAGTCATTGTTCATAATAAAATTTCCCTTGAATATATTAAGCTTTAAATTCGAAAAACTTAGTAATACATAATGTTTGTAATATTCAATAGCTTAGCAATATATTATAGCTTATTATATTTGAATAAACCATTTAATAAATGCTTGTATGTGTATTGTTTCTGTTGATATAAATACTTTCATTTAAATATTAAAATTACATCAGAACTGTAGAGTAAGTCTGAATGCTTTTATGTATTTATATTACATCGAAATAAAATAATCAACATTGTTTGTGATTTGAAATGAAATAAATATTATTGATATTTTAAAAATGCATTATTTTATTCCTTAATTTTATTTCTTCATTTACATAGAATATCAACTAACTATTACTAAATGAGAAAACAGAGCAACAGATACTTTTTTAGTCTTTTTTTATCGTATTTACTTTAATTGTTTTATTTTGAAAGTTCCTAAAAACTACAGACCGCTTTCAATTTAATTTATGTCATTGGAAAAAAGTTTCATGACCCGAGGCTCTTTCAGACTGCATGCAATCCATTAACCGATGGTTAATCGTTTCGATTAATTATCCTAGATTAATGCTACAAATCAGGAAATTCGGCATACAGAGATGGAATTTTAATGAAGATGGAACACGAAGCTGCTTTTGCTCTCTCTCTCTCTAATCCCTGAAATCTTTTTCCATTAATCCATTCTGAAGAGAAAAGTTTGAACGTGCAATGATTACCATTTTCTTATTAAGAGAAAAGTAAAGTAAAGAAACCAAATGAAAATAACTAGAGTTTGTATCACAGCGATGTGAATTAAAAATAAGTTCAAATAAAACATTTTAAGGATTTTAAATGAAGAAATGTTTTCTTTTTGTTGCATAATATCACCGACCAAGTAACTAACAAAATTTTCAAAATAATCCTTTTTAATATTTGTCGGAATTACTTCCTATATATTTCTTTCCCCCTATTTGCTTAGAGCTTATCTTGCTTACATTAAATGTTTGAGAAGGAAAAGCAACTGTCATGCGTAAATACATTTTCTCTGTAACTTAAATGTAACAAGAACTGAAGAACTTTCATTATTTTTCAAAAAAATTATGCCTATTGAAATGGAGTTTAAAAAAGTTCAGAATTTTTACCTCTCGCGATTTATAATTTTTAGAAAAAAAGAGAAGGTTTTTTTTATATATATAAATAGCTATAACTATATATCTCTCAAAATTCTATTGCTTGAAACCCCATGTATTACCAAAATGTTAAAGTAATTCTAGAATAACATATATTACTAGGGTTACCTTCCAAATGAGTTCTATACGGCCACTTCATATTTATTTAGGGACCGATGCAAATAATTCAAGTTAATTTTTGTAGTCCTACTGAGGATGCTGTTAAAGTAAGCGCTGTATCTTATAAGAGTGCATTCTCGTGATCTGATTATGATGAAAAATCAAACTTTGCCAATAGATTGTTCTGTATATCATGTGCGTGTAATCAAATATTGAACAGAATAACATTAAAAAAAACGTTTGATTTACATCACTTGATTTTAATAGAGATTTTTATTTAACTGTATAGATTAATATATATTTCGTTCGAAGAACATTTTTAATAAAGAATTTCTATTTTATAGACTTTTGTTTTATTGTTTTCATTAACTATCGAACATTCTGATTGATAAAAAATCAATTTTAAGTAAGAGTTTAAAAAATTCTACAATTCTTCTATACACAAGCGTGTTTAATAATCTCAATTTTTCCTAATAAATTCTTTAACTTTTGCCATTGAAAAAAAATTAAATTTAAGAAATATTTACTGATTTTTTCTTGCTGTTTTCCTAAGCTTACATATTTATATAGTTTTCAATTGAATCTCCTAAAATTTTTGTTATACCTAAAATCCAGAGCCTATATAATATTTTATGTACTTAGAATTTTTATCTATGAAAGAAGATGATTAAAATTAGAAAGTACAAAACAATTTGTCTAGGTATTTTCCTGGATAATTGACTTTAAAAACTTTAAAAGAGATTATTAGATGAAGTCTAAAAGAAAAAGGGGGAAAGAGAAGATTTATGTCTGAAAATAGTCTAAAATCTGACAGGAATAATTTTTTTAAAAATGAAAACCTAATATTTTTCATTATGAATTATTGAATAGCAGTATGCAGAAAAATATTTCTAGATTGTTTTCTTCAATAAAAAAAGAAATATTAAAATCATTGTATTTTTTCTGATTCAAAAACATGTGGTACTTTAATCAGCAAATTGGAATAAATTTTTAATTAAAATGAATGAAAAAAAAATTGCTTGAACGTATTTAAAAAATTTTGATTAAATTTTTCAGAACAATATCACAATTGCTTTTATTAATATCCAAAGTAGAAATTTTTTTTTCAATAATTCAACTTTTTTGTTGGTTTCATATTTCGCATAAATTTTATACAATGAACAACACAAAATTTGTATTAATATCACATTTTAATTAAAGAAGAAATATTGATAAAAATTATATGAAAATAAGTCTATTTAAAAATTATACCTTAATTATTACTTAACCAAAATTAATTTTTGAATGCCATTTTAAAAAATTATTTTGTGAACTATCTTTTTTTATTTAAGAATTTTCTCAACAATCATTGTTTAACTGTGAATAGGAATTGTTATTTTATTTCCCACAACATAATTTCTTGATATATTTTCCCTAATATATGCAAAAACTCCTAGCAGAATACGAATTAAATTCATGATAACGTAAGAGAAATGGAATTACCATATAAATGTCTTAGTATGTATCGTTGCCACACTGTTCAGACATCAGAATAAAAAATATTTATTGTTCTGGAAAGTACAAAAGCTGTGAAACATCTGAAAGAAAAAAAAAAAATGTTCATTTGATCTGCGTACGGAGAAATGGAACAATGCATCTAAAAAGTCAGGAAGGCACCTTAAAGAAAGGTATAAGTACGGGATATGTCCACCATGGAGTGTGATGCAACATTCCACACGTCGTACCATACTTTTGCACAACATTATCCAGCAGCTGTTGAGGCAATTTATCCCATTCTCTCTGTGAGTGCACGGATAGAAAATGTTCTTGTTTGTCGGAGGATAGTTTCGACCAGCAACTTTGCCTCCCCAAAGCATCCCACACATTTTCAATGGGGTTTAGATCTGGAGAACGCGCTGGCCATACGAGACGTTGAATACCCTCGCTGTCTAGACAATCCTGAACAGCGAGTGTTCGATGACATGTTGCGTTGTCGTCCATAAAAACAAATTTATCACCGAAAGCACCACGGAAAAGACGAACATGAGGAAGTAGAACTTCATCAATGCATCGTTGGCCCGTCATAGTCCCATTCGCAACCACATGTAGGCGCGTGCGGCCATTGATCATGATGCCGGCCCACACCATGATACTGCATGTCGGATATCGGTCCTTTTCCTGGATATTTTCTGGACGATAAGCAGTACCACTCTCGCGCCAGATCAGTTGGCGTCTACAATCCGATGACAGACTGAACCTACTCTCATCTGAGAATAGTACGCATGCCCAGTCCTGTTCATTCCAATTGTGATGCTCACGACACCATTGCGATAGGGCAGTACGGTGCTGTCTGGTCAATGGGACACACACAACAGATATGCGTGCGTATAGTCCTCCTCCTCCCTCAAACGTCTGGCAACAGTTTTTCGGGAGTTCTGCTTTTGAGGCAGCAAAGAAACTGATTTGCCACCTGCTGAGCTGTGGTGCGCCTGTTCCTTTTTGCTGATAGGACGATATATATGTCTTCTGCAGGCGTCGTACTTTTAACACGACCTCCCCGTGCCGTCTACTACATTCCAGTAGTTTTAAATGACTTCCACAGCCGTGAAACAACGCTGTGAGCGATGTCGAACTCCCCTGGCAACATCTGTTATTTTTCGCCCCTTCTTCGATCTTTCCAAAAATTCGGCCACGCATAAAATCATCTATGTGATGTCGGGAATACATGCCAAAAATTTTAAGTTCGTCTATTAAATCTTTCCTGTAAAACTTTGACTTGAAACAACAACTGTCCACACGCGTCAAAACCTTTAAAGCTCTTATGAACGCTATCACGTGATGAACAGACGTGGAAAAAATTTGCTACTCATACTTCTACTAATATCCCGCCTTATTCTAATTTTCCACATTTTGCTTCCTTTCATTTTGTGGTTGCTATGAATGATAATGTTATACGTCCTTAGCAATTGTCCAGCAGTGTATATGCAACACATATTGAGAAAGAAAATATTCTTATTAAAAATATTCACATATTTATAACAATACAAAGGACTATTTTTAAAATTTTAAATGTATTTAAGAAATAAATTTATAAAAAGCATTTAAAAAAGCTGCATATTACAAAAAATAGAACTAAATTTTTGATGAAAGCTATTATTAAAATGAAAGAAAAAAGTATTATTTATAATGAAATAAATATTTTTTAATACTTTAGTTCTCTATTTATACACATTCATCTTTCCTTACCCTCCACCTGGCAATGACGAAAATAAATAAAATATTGATATTTCCTTTTTTATCTCATTTTTCTAATGTTACTTTCATTTTTATTTTATTTTTAATGAGTTACATATTCTCTTAAATGAACTCACAGCTTAACCAATATCGATACAGTAATATGATATTGTGAATAAAACGATAATTTAATAGGTTATAAAATAATTTCAAGAATTTCCTTTAATCTACATATAGAGATATAGTAAAGCAGATTTTTGAGACTCTAGGTAGATTCCTTGTGTGCCGACAAGTATAACACAAGGCTTACAAACGTATATCAATACTCAATAGTGGTAGGAAATTTCAAGTAAAGGATATAGGACAAATGCGAAACAAAGGGAAAAAGAAATGAAAACAAATGGAGAAAATACAATAAATACAGAATAAAATACAAGATTGCTCACTTGCAAATGGACACATTCAGTAATTAAAATTATACAATGGAGAAGATTAGGAAACATCCTCATAATAAGATTTTCAAAATACAAATACATCAAGCTTATATACACACATAGGCACACATGAGGAAACACACCACACACGCACATATATCTAATATATATATTATAAATGTGAAAATCTTTGTTAGTCGCTTTCACGCAAAAACTACTGAATGGATTTTAATGAAACTTTTACAGAAATATAGCTTATACATCAGAATAGCAAATAGGCTATAATTTATAGCATAGACTATAATTTATAAAGATTTGGGAAAAGTGTCAAAAATATAACGATATTTGTCAAGTAAGTAGGAAAAATTCCGTCTTCTGCTAGAAATTCTGGCATGCGCTGCAAAAACACAACAACCACGTCTGCATATATCTATGTTTTTTTTTGTGAAAACCTTTTTTTGTTTTTGGCTACGCAAAGTGCTTTCCTTTCTAATTAATTCCTCTGATATGCCTATTTTTTATTTCAGAATCAAACTAAGTTTTGAAGGGAGAGGTTGTTATAAATCTACTCTTTTATTTTAATGTTTTTTTAACATTTTATTATGCACATTTGGTAGTAAGAAATTGATCTTTTTTCCAAATAAATGCTTTTATCAGTTCTGATACTTAAAGTAAATAAGCTTTCTCTTTTTCACACTGCATCATTTGGACAAATTTTCAAAATTTATTTTTGTGGTTAGTAGTTAATTATAACGCTATAATTTTAATTGAATAGGCAGATATAATTATTTTTACACTTAAAAACGCAATAACTATTGTTCTGTATTTCTTGAAGTGTGAGAATGAGTGAATATTAATGTTGCACTGTTCAGCTACACGAGGGCTTTTGGCAACGGATCGCGTAATTTTGAACCATAGTCAAGTAACGTGGATGACATCTGAGCTGGCACCCCTTTCTCCTAACTACCACACCACACCAACTTAGAAGGAATATTCTACCACTTATTAGCAGGGAATATTCTTTGAAATCCACTCTTCCAAGATATATGGCAGCACGGGTTCCATGAATATTTTAGCGGAAAAAATAGTTTGTCAAAATTTCAGTGTCTTATGTTTTTTGTATTGTAATGAAGACCTTAGAAAATGATTTGACTACTTATTTTTAAGTGAACGGTATATATAATTAATTTTACAGTGGAATATTTTTATTTAATTTATTAGCTCTAACGGATTAAATTTCCCAAAGTGGAGTATTTTTGTTTATGTATATCCCTTAATTTTCAATGTAGTGATCCAAAAAATATTGTATGAAAAAAACTGCAGTAAATCATTATGCGGTGGATAAAGCATTAACGTTCATCGCTCCCCTACAGGGTGGGTCTTACAAAGCTCTAATAAAGCTCGAGTTATGAAAGTAGCTAGGCATTTGCCAACTTGACTCTATCGTTAACATTTCGCTATGTTTTTCATTGGATCGTCATTATAATTTAAGAAACGGCGTTGCTTGCGAATATTATAATTTTAACATAAAATAAATTCAACAGAAAATAATATTAATGTATGACACTTTCAGATATAAATTATTTACAATATTTTAAGCGTCACAAAACTTTTAACAATGTGTTACTTTTGCTGAGCAGAAATCAGTTTAGGGAGGTATTTTCAAAAATCGACCCTCAAGAGTGTTATGGGAAATAATACAATTTATAAAAAAAAAAATCCTTTTTATCAGCTATTACACCTACATACTTAAAATTTAACAAAGGTACTTTATTTCTCTCTCTTTTTGTTACCTGAGTTACGCTAAAAAGCTTTTTTTTTTGTTTAATTTGCAATTCACGTAAAATTAACTCATTAAAAACTTCTTTATCCTTCAATCTATGTCGTTTAATTTTTTCAGTTCCCCGTGCGAAGAACGGTATACCAGCTATATATATAAGACGCATTTCTTGTCTGTTTGTCTGTTCCCTTATAACTCAAGACTCAGACAAACCAAATACCAAGAAATTTGTTTTCACGCATACAAAATTACATGAGGAAGGTTCTTAAATGGTTTCGCGTTTGTAATCCTTTCTAAATTTTTAAAATTAAATTTTTAAGTGATTTTCCAGTGTTATGACGTCATATGATGTCACGTTTCTCACTACGTGGAAAATTTGTACTTTACACGCAGTTTTTCAAGATTATTACATACTTTTACTGTAGCTATATTTATCAGTTGGAATATTTATTCAATTTTTCTATTCTATGATATTTAATTAGGATTATTTTTCGAATAAATCATTTTTTTTAAGGATCATTCTGTTAACAACCCAAATTTTGTTTTGTTGTTTTGGCCACATTTAGGTATTATCGCGGGATGTTCATGTGTGTGATTTTGCTTACAAATTACAACTTATTGATTTATTTCTTTAGAATGAGAAGATTATAATTTTGACAAACTAAAACTTCTCCGTGAAAAAAGGGTTATATTTCATTTCGGTTAAAAAAGTAGTATAGGGGGGCACTTTGGATTTGGCGATTTTTTCTTCGGATTTTTTCGATTTGTATCTAAATGTCATGGTGAGATATCGAATTCATTCTAAAATAAATAATACCGAAAAAAAGTACCTTGGTGACCACTTTTAGTCACCAAAATAAAGTACCCCCCACTGTACTACACTTGATCCAATAATACTTTTGCAATTTCATGTGTCTTTATTTTAACCTTTAAGGGTATACTATTGGCTTCAGTGTATTAAATTGCCATGCAGAAAATCAAACTTGGGTAATCATACTGCCCAAGAAAAGTAGTGTTGGTAGTAATTACATATCAAACTGGAATAGGCATCAGAGAATGATCAAAACAGACAAATGGCTTAAATACCTGTTGAGGAAGCAGGTAGTCGTAAGATAAATTATTTTTGAAACTTATGTACTTCCCTAACAATCGCCACCGTTCAAAATAACTTGCCAAGTTGGAAACCCCGATTTCGCATATCATATATATGCTGAATTGTGAGTCATTTGCTTCATTTCATATAATGTCGCCAATAGGTTGCGGTTATTTGTAAGTACCTTATTTTTTGAATTATGCTTTTGCATTGATAAAGTTAGTTCAGTTCTTTTATGTCAGTTAATGTTAGTATTGTACTTCATTTTTCAATTGATTTTTATGCTCGGGATATATATACTTTGGATAATTTTTTAGTATTTTTTTTATTGCACAATCGCCAACGTTCAAGACAACTCGCCACTTTGGCAATACCAACTTTGTATGCGTTGAATCGACAATCATGTGCTTCCTTTTGTATAATGTCACCAATAGGTTGCAATAATACGTAAGTACCTTTAATTCTGTACATTACTATGACATTAGACTGGCCGCAACATACCAATTTGGCGTGATTTCAGAATCACGCCAAAAATGAGTAGCCAACCAATATGAAATTAATATTATAAGTATTATCTTAGCCTGTTTTATCTTTCCCTCAATAATCCTCAATTAATTCAATATATAATTTTTTTTTTATATTTTAGTACTTACATTTTTTTTTTTTTTTGTTATTATGTACTGTAAATATTTTTTTGCACATTGCGATGTCTTTGGCAAAATTAATCAGTAGTATTTTCTTAAATATGTTTTTTATCTGTTTTTGACAATTTTTAAAATTTTGTTTGATATCTGTCTGAAATGCAAATAGCAAAGTAAATATTTTACAATATATATATTGTGTTTGTACGAAAATTTTTATACTGTGTGTGTGTGTGTGATTTATTCAAAATTTTGAGCCGTTTTTTATTTTTGATATCTTTTTAAGATTTAATTTTATGTTATAACTAGCTATACCCAGCTAAATGTTACTGTGGCTCAGTCAGCTTTAAAAGACTGGTACACCATAAAGTATGTCATGAGGCGTACAAAAGTAATAATACACAAGAATTCAAACAAATCTATATACATATAAGACGCATTTCTGGTCTGTCTGAATAAACTTTCTCTTTCACACTACATCATTTGCACAAATTTTCAAATTTTGTTTGTGTGGTTAGTAGCTAATTATAACGCTATAATTTTAATTGAATAGTCAGATATTGCATTTTTAAGTATAAAAATAATTATAACTACTGTACTGGTTTTTTTTTTTGAGTGAGTGAATATTAACGTCTCACTGTTCAGCTACACGAGGGCTTTTGAACCATGGTCAAGTGACATGGATGAACCCTGAGCTGGCACCCCTTCTCCTAACTACCACTCCACACCAATTTAGCAGGAATATATTCAACCAATACTTAGCTGGAATATTCTTTGAAATCCACTCTTCCAAGATATAGGGGAGCACGGGTTCTATGATGAGTATTTTAGCGGGGAAGGCGAATAGTTCTGTAGCAAACATTGCGTTTTCAGCTGACGGCGTTTTCAGCGGATTATATATATATATATAATCCGCTGAAGCAAATATATATATATATATATATATATATATATAAAGACACATTTGTGTTGTCTGTTTGTCTGTTCCCTTATAACTCAAGACCCAGACAACCAAATACCAAGAAATTTGTTTCACGCATACAAAATTACATGAGGAAGGTTCTTAAATGGTTTCGCGTTCGTAATCCTTTCTAAATTTTTAAAATTAAATTTTTAAGTGATTTTCAAGTGTTATGACGTCATATGATGTCACGTTTCTCACTACGTGGAAAATTTGTACTTTACACGCAGTTTTTCAAGATATTACATATTTTTACTATAGCTATATTTATCAGTTGGAATATTTATTCAATTTTTCTATTCTATGATATTTAATTAGGATTATTTTTCGAATAAATCATTTTTTTAAGGATCATTCTGTTAACAACAAATTTTGTTTTGTTGTTTTGGTAACATTTAAGTATTATCGCGGGATGTTCATGTGTGTGATTTTGCTTACAAATTACAACTTATTGATTTATTTTTTTAGAATGCGAAGATTATAATTTTGACAAACTAAAACTTCTCATTGATAAGGGTTATATTTCATTTCGGTTAAAGTGTAGTATAGGAGGGGGCACTTTGGATTTGGCGATTTTTCTTCGGATTTTCGATTTGTATCTAAATGTCATGGTGAGATATCGAATTCATTCTAAAATAAATAATACCGAAAAGTACCTTGGTGACCACTTTTAGTCACCAAAATAAAGTACCCCCACTGTACTACACTTGATCCAATAATACTTTGCAATTTCATGTGTCTTTATTTTTTAACCTTTAAGGGTATACTATTGGCTTCAGTGTATTAAATTGCCATGCAGAAAATCAAACTTGGGTAATCATACTGCCCAAGAAAAGTAGTGTTGGTAGTAATTACATATCAAACTGGAATAGGCATCAGAGAATGATCCAAACAGACAAATGGCTTAAATACCTGTTGAGGAAGCAGGTAGTCGTATTTAAGGATATACTATTAGCTTCAGTGCATTAAATTGCCATGCAGAAATTCAAACTTGGGTAATCATACTGCCCAAGAAAAGCAGTGTTGGTAGTAATTACATATCAAACTGGAATAGGCATCAGAGAAGGAGCAAAGCAGACAAATGGCTTAAATACCTGTTGAGGAAGCAGGTAGTCGTAAGATAAATTATTTTTGAAACTTATGTACTTCCCTAACAATCGCCACCGTTCAAAATAACTTGCCAAGTTGGCAACCCCGATTTCGCATATCATATATATGCTGAATTGTGAGTCATTTGCTTCATTTCATATAATGTCGCCAATAGGTTGCGGTTATATGTAAGTACCTTATTTTTTTGAATTATGCTTTTGCATTGATAAAGTTAGTTCAGTTCTTTTTATGTCAGTTAATGTTAGTATTGTACTTCATTTTTCAATTGATTTTTATGCTCGGGATATATATACTTTGGATAATTTTTTTTAGTATTTTTTTATTGCACAATCGCCAACGTTCAAGACAACTCGCCACTTTGGCAATACCAACTTTGTATGCGTTGAATCGACAATCATGTGCTTCCTTTTGTATAATGTCACCAATAGGTTGCAATAATACGTAAGTACCTTTAATTCTGTACATTACTATGACATTAGACTGGCCGCAACATACCAATTTGGCGTGATTTCAGAATCATGCCAAAAATGAGTAGCCAACCAATATGAAATTAATATTATAAGTATTATCTTAGCCTGTTTTATCTTTCCCTCCAATAATCCTCAATTAATTCAATATATAATTTTTTTTTTTTATATTTTAGTACTTACATTTTTTTTTTTGTTATTATGTACTGTAAATATTTTTTTTTTTGCACATTGCGATGTCTTTGGCAAAATTAATCAGTAGTATTTTTCTTAAATATGTTTTTTTATCTGTTTTGACAATTTTTAAAATTTTGTTTGATATCTGTCTGAAATGCAAATAGCAAAGTAAATATTTTTACAATATATATATTGTGTTTGTACGAAAATGTTTATACTGTGTGTGTGTGTGTGTGTGATTTATTCAAAATTTTGAGCCGTTTTTTATTTTTGATATCTTTTTTAAGATTTAATTTTATGTTATAACTAGCTATACCCAGCTAAATGGTACTGTGGCTCAGTCAGCTTTAAAAAGACTGGTACACCATAAAAGTATGTCATGAGGCGTACAAAAGTAATAATACACAAGAATTCAAACAAATCTATATACATATAAGACGCATTTCTGGTCTGTCTGAATAAACTTTCTCTTTCACACTACATCATTTGGACAAATTTTCAAATTTTGTTTGTGTGGTTAGTAGCTAATTATAACGCTATAATTTTAATTGAATAGTCAGATATTGCATTTTTAAGTATAAAAATAATTATAACTACTGTACTGGTTTTTTTTTTTGGAGTGAGTGAATATTAACGTCTCACTGTTCAGCTACACGAGGGCTTTTGAACCATGGTCAAGTGACATGGATGAACCCCTGAGCTGGCACCCCTTCTCTAACTACCACGCCACACCAATTTAGCAGGAATATATTCAACCAATACTTAGCTGGAATATTCTTTGAAATCCACTCTTCCAAGATATAGGAGCACGGGTTCTATGATGAGTATTTTAGCGGGGAAGGCGAATAGTTCTGTAGCAAACATTGCGTTTTCAGCTGACGGCGTTTTCAGCGGATTATATATATATATATATCCGCTGAAGCAAATATATATATATATATATATATATATATATATGTGGAGACAACATCGGGTCCAAGACGTTGGTCTATCTTCTATTTTATTTTAACATTAAACAAAAATTAATTAAAAAGGTAGATAAGTTTACAGATAAGTTTGACGATGATATTCAGAAGGTAACGCCTGCTCGCGCACCTCTCGCGTTCTCCTTTCTCTCTGCTCTCTAATTCTCTGCTCTAATGTCCAAAAGTTTTTGTTTCACTTTCACTAGTTCAAAAAGTTTCCACAGTTTCGGTTCTCATTAGCTGCGCCTGCGCGCGAAGACTGTGTTTTGCTTTTGGCTGCATGCCACAACGGCCATTCTGACCGTACGCTGTCCGCAGCGGTACTTCCATGGAGACCAGAGGAGAATCTGAAACATACAAAAAAAAAAAAAACGGAACAGACAAGGACTATACGACAAATATACAGAGATTAAACATATCAAAATTTTGTTGAACTAGACAGTTTCTCCATCATGTGAAGGCACCTCTTCGACATCCGGAAGGTTCCACAGGAAAACATTGTGTTTCACCGGCATAAGAATGTCTTTTTCAACAAGTTGATCTTTGGTTGAACGCATCGATTTTTTCCTCTGTAGAGTTCTGGACGTCTGTTCGAAACGATTTCTCTTTTTCCTTCGTTTCCACTGCCAGGGCTGGAAGATCCTTCGGAGCAACACAAACCGATGATAATTACGTTCCATAGGTGAAGGGTTAGGTGAGCGGGAGATAAATTCCACGGAACTCGTTTTCATGGCACCATTGGCTTTCTTACACAATACTATATCAGAACAGTTTTCTCTTACAATACTCAATTTTAACTTAGTACTCTTAATTTTATTACACTTATAATCCTTAATTAGAGAACTCGAATCATTTCTAGCATTAAAGTTCTTAACATATGACAAATCATAACTAGAGTTTTCTATCACATTTGAAACAGAAACATTTGGAAAAGAAACACCACAATCTGCACTCAAAGAGGATCCCCTTTCACTCAATAAAACATCGCTCTTTGCGTGGCCTAGTTTTTCTATTTCAGAATATACACTGGGATGTATAATAAATTCTTCGGTCAAGGTCGGTGATATTTCCTGTTCCAACACTTAAGCTAGAGAGTGTTGATTAAGAGAAATATTTATGGGTTTAACTTCTACCATACGCTGTTCGCCAAAACATGAACTTAATGTTATGATTTCTTCGGAAGGTGTTTGCACTCTAATTAGTGAGGAATTTAAAAATGGGATCTGGCAACCTGAATCAATCAAGGCTGTGACGGGCTGATTTTCTACAAAATGCTTAAGTATTGAAGATTTGCGATTTCACCGCTATTTTGTTTTTCGCTCTCGACTTTCAAAGTATTCACGTTTATTTTATAACGGATGTGGCTGTTAGATTTTTAGATTTAAAACGCTTCTTACAGTCTCTTGCGTAATGAGATGAATCACCGCATATATAGCAATTTTTATTTTCTCTTTCAAGATATTGGGGATAGTTCTCTTTAATCTTTGGTTTAAAGTTTTGTGATCTATTTTTAAAGGGGTCTTGGGTATATCCATAAGTAATAGGAATTTCTTTACGTGATCCGTTTCTAGATGAAATATAAATATCACACTCTTTAGCTAAATCAATAGGCCTAAACCAATCTTCTGCTTCTCGAATGCCAATATGAGTTGCAGTTTCCTTATTTAAAGTTTCAAATAATTTATCAGAAATTATAAGATCACATAGAGATTCAAAGGAATTAACTTTTCTTAACGAACAATAATATTGGAAGTTTGCCGTCAATCTTGCAGCAAATTGGATGTATGTCTCGCCTGATGATTTTACAGCATTTTTAAATGAGTTTAAACACTCGCGAGGGGTTAATTGGAATTCTCTGAGTACTATAGATTTTAGTTTTTCATAGTCATTTAATTCCTCTTCTTTAATATACAGTAAGACGTTATGAGCTCTTTCGCCCAGAAGATTTATTAAAATTTCAGATTTATATTCGTCATTTATTTTCTTTGGTTAAAAATGCGCGTTCTAATGATTGGAAGATCAGATTAAAATTTTCAGATCTGGTGGGAACAGGAAGAGATAAAGTTTTTATACTTTTTATCATATTTTCTATGTTAGTTTCGAACTGTTTTTCTTCGACTTTAGCTGCAGGATTTAAACTTAATGCTTTATTTTTGGCTAATTGAAGTTCGATTTCTTTTTTCTAATTTTGCCAACTGAAGTTTCGCGAGCTCAATTTTTTGTTCTGAAGTTACCTCTCTTTCGTTTTGCGATACTCTCTCATTTATACAGTTTTGAATTAAAGTTTTAACGAAATCTGATCACTTTCAAATGTACTACTGTTCTCAATTTTAGTCTTTAGTTTAACTATAGTGTCAGTACTTTCGACAATACCGTCTAGCTCTTCAACTACTCTTATGAGATCCTCTTTAAGAGCGTTTTTATACATTTTAGAAATGGAAAGATCCTACCTTTAACCAAATACCAAGAAATTTGTTTCACGCATACAAAATTACATGAGGAAGGTTCTTAAATGGTTTCGCGTTCGTAATCCTTTCTAAATTTTTTAAAATTAAATTTTTAAGTGATTTTCCAGTGTTATGACGTCATATGATGTCACGTTTCTCACTACGTGGAAAATTTGTACTTTACACGCAGTTTTTCAAGATTATTACATACTTTTACTGTAGCTATATTTATCAGTTGGAATATTTATTCAATTTTTTCTATTCTATGATATTTAATTAGGATTATTTTTCGAATAAATCATTTTTTAAGGATCATTCTGTTAACAACCCAAATTTTGTTTTGTTGTTTGGCAACATTTATGTATTATCGCGGGATGTTCATGTGTGTGATTTTGCTTACAAATTACAACTTATTGATTTATTTCTTTAGAATGCGAAGATTATAATTTTGACAAACTAAAACTTCTCATTGATAAGGGTTATATTTCATTTCGGTTAAAGTGTAGTATAGGGGGCCACTTTGGATTTGGCGATTTTTCTTCGGATTTTTCGATTTGTATCTAAATGTCATGGTGAGATATCGAATTCATTCTAAAATAAATAATACCGAAAAAAAGTACCTTGGTGACCACTTTTAGTCACCAAAATAAAGTACCCCCCCCTGTACTACACTTGATCCAATAATACTTTGCAATTTCATGTGTCTTTATTTTAACCTTTAAGGGTATACTATTGGCTTCAGTGTATTAAATTGCCATGCAGAAAATCAAACTTGGGTAATCATACTGCCCAAGAAAAGTAGTGTTGGTAGTAATTACATATCAAACTGGAATAGGCATCAGAGAATGATCCAAACAGACAAATGGCTTAAATACCTGTTGAGGAAGCAGGTAGTCGTATTTAAGGATATACTATTAGCTTCAGTGCATTAAATTGCCATGCAGAAATTCAAACTTGGGTAATCATACTGCCCAAGAAAAAAGAAAGTGTTGGTAGTAATTACATATCAAACTGGAATAGGCATCAGAGAAGGAGCAAAGCAGACAAATGGCTTAAATACCTGTTGAGGAAGCAGGTAGTCGTAAGATAAATTATTTTGAAACTTATGTACTTCCCTAACAATCGCCACCGTTCAAAATAACTTGCCAAGTTGGCAACCCGATTTCGCATATCATATATATGCTGAATTGTGAGTCATTTGCTTCATTTCATATAATGTCGCCAATAGGTTGCGGTTATATGTAAGTACCTTATTTTTTTGAATTATGCTTTTGCATTGATAAAGTTAGTTCAGTTCTTTTATGTCAGTTAATGTTAGTATTGTACTTCATTTTTCAATTGATTTTTATGCTCGGGATATATATACTTTGGATAATTTTTTTAGTATTTTTTTATTGCACAATCGCCAACGTTCAAGACAACTCGCCACTTTGGCAATACCAACTTTGTATGCGTTGAATCGACAATCATGTGCTTCCTTTTGTATAATGTCACCAATAGGTTGCAATAATACGTAAGTACCTTTAATTCTGTACATTACTATGACATTAGACTGGCGCAACATACCAATTTGGCGTGATTTCAGAATCATGCCAAAAATGAGTAGCCAACCAATATGAAATTAATATTATAAGTATTATCTTAGCCTGTTTTATCTTTCCCCTCCAATAATCCTCAATTAATTCAATATATAATTTTTTTTTTATATTTTAGTACTTACATTTTTTTGTTATTATGTACTGTAAATATTTTTTTGCACATTGCGATGTCTTTGGCAAAATTAATCAGTAGTATTTTTCTTAAATATGTTTTTTTATCTGTTTTTGACAATTTTTAAAATTTTGTTTGATATCTGTCTGAAATGCAAATAGCAAAGTAAATATTTTACAATATATATATTGTGTTTGTACGAAAATGTTTATACTGTGTGTGTGTGTGATTTATTCAAAATTTTGAGCCGTTTTTTATTTTTGATATCTTTTTAAGATTTAATTTTATGTTATAACTAGCTATACCCAGCTAAATGTTACTGTGGCTCTGTCAGCTTTAAAAGACTGGTACACCATAAAGTATGCCATGAGGCGTACAAAAGTAATAATACACAAGAATTCAAACAAATCTATATACATATAAGACGCATTTCTGGTCTGTCTGAATAAACTTTCTCTTTCACACTACATCATTTGGACAAATTTTCAAATTTTGTTTGTGTGGTTAGTAGCTAATTATAACGCTATAATTTTAATTGAATAGTCAGATATTGCATTTTTAAGTATAAAAATAATTATAACTACTGTACTGGTTTTTTTTTTTTTTGGAGTGAGTGAATATTAACGTCTCACTGTTCAGCTACACGAGGGCTTTTGAACCATGGTCAAGTGACATGGATGAACCCTGAGCTGGCACCCCCTTCTCCTAACTACCACGCCACACCAATTTAGCAGGAATATATTCAACCAATACTTAGCTGGAATATTCTTTGAAATCCACTCTTCAAGATATAGGGGAGTACGGGTTCTATGATGAGTATTTTAGCGGGGAAGGCGAATAGTTCTGTAGCAAACATTGCGTTTTCAGCTGACGGCGTTTTCAGCGGATTATATATATATATATAATCCGCTGAAGCAAATATATATATATATATATATATATATATATATATATATATATATTTGCATATATATATATATATATATATATATATATAAATATATATATATATATATATATATATATATTTGCTTTCATTTCGGTTAAAGTGTAGTATAGGGGGCCACTTTGGATTTGGCGATTTTTTCGGATTTTTCGATTTGTATCTAAATGTCATGGTGAGATATCGAATTCATTCTATAATAAATAATACCGAAAAAGTACCTTGGTGACCACTTTTAGTCACCAAAATAAAGTACCCCACTGTACTACACTTGATCCAATAATACTTTGCAATTTCATGTGTCTTTATTTTAACCTTTAAGGGTATACTATTGGCTTCAGTGTATTAAATTGCCATGCAGAAAATCAAACTTGGGTAATCATACTGCCCAAGAAAAAGTAGTGTTGGTAGTAATTACATATCAAACTGGAATAGGCATCAGAGAATGATCCAAACAGACAAATGGCTTAAATACCTGTTGAGGAAGCAGGTAGTCGTATTTAAGGATATACTATTAGCTTCAGTGCATTAAATTGCCATGCAGAAATTCAAACTTGGGTAATCATACTGCCCAAGAAAAAGCAGTGTTGGTAGTAATTACATATCAAACTGGAATAGGCATCAGAGAAGGAGCAAAGCAGACAAATGGCTTAAATACCTGTTGAGGAAGCAGGTAGTCGTAAGATAAATTATTTTTGAAACTTATGTACTTCCCTAACAATCGCCACCGTTCAAAATAACTTGCCAAGTTGGCAACCCCGATTTCGCATATCATATATATGCTGAATTGTGAGTCATTGCTTCATTTCATATAATGTCGCCAATAGGTTGCGGTTATATGCAAGTACCTTATTTTTTTGAATTATGCTTTTGCATTGATAAAGTTAGTTCAGTTCTTTTTTATGTCAGTTAATGTTAGTATTGTACTTCATTTTTCAATTGATTTTTATGCTCGGGATATATATACTTTGGATAATTTTTTTAGTATTTTTTTATTGCACAATCGCCAACGTTCAAGACAACTCGCCACTTTGGCAATACCAACTTTGTATGCGTTGAATCGACAATCATGTGCTTCCTTTTGTATAATGTCACCAATAGGTTGCAATAATACGTAAGTACCTTTAATTCTGTACATTACTATGACATTAGACCGGCCGCAACATACCAATTTGGCGTCATTTCAGAATCATGCCAAAAATGAGTAGCCAACCAATATGAAATTAATATTATAAGTATTATCTTAGCCTGTTTTATCTTTCCCTCAATAATCCTCAATTAATTCAATATATAATTTTTTTTTTATATTTTAGTACTTACATTTTTTTTTTCGTTATTATGTACTGTAAATATTTTTTGCACATTGCGATGTCTTTGGCAAAATTAATCAGTAGTATTTTTCTTAAATATGTTTTTTTATCTGTTTTTGACAATTTTTAAAATTTTGTTTGATATCTGTCTGAAATGCAAATAGCAAAGTAAATATTTTACAATATATATATTGTGTTTGTACGAAAATGTTTATACTGTGTGTGTGTGTGTGTGATTTATTCAAAATTTTGAGCCGTTTTTTATTTTTGATATCTTTTTTTAAGATTTAATTTTATGTTATAACTAGCTATACCCAGCTAAATGTTACTGTGGCTCAGTCAGCTTTAAAAGACTGGTACACCATAAAGTATGTCATGAGGCGTACAAAAGTAATAATACACAAGAATTCAAACAAATCTATATACATATAAGACGCATTTCTGGTCTGTCTGAATAAACTTTCTCTTTCACACTACATCATTTGGACAAATTTTCAAATTTTGTTTGTGTGGTTAGTAGCTAATTATAACGCTATAATTTTAATTGAATAGTCAGATATTGCATTTTTAAGTATAAAAATAATTATAACTACTGTACTGGTTTTTTTTTTTTTGGAGTGAGTGAATATTAACGTCTCACTGTTCAGCTACACGAGGGCTTTTGAACCATGGTCAAGTGACATGGATGAACCCTGAGCTGGCACCCCTTCTCCTAACTACCACGCCACACCAATTTAGCAGGAATATATTCAACCAATACTTAGCTGGAATATTCTTTGATATCCACTCTTCCAAGATATAGGGGAGTACGGGTTCTATGATGAGTATTTTAGCGGGGGAAGGCGAATAGTTCTGTAGCAAACATTGCGTTTTCAGCTGACGGCGTTTTCAGCGGATTATATATATATATATAATCCGGATTATATATATATATATAATCCGCTGAAGCAAATATATATATATATAAGACGCATTTGTGTTGTCTGTTTGTCTGTTCCCTTATAACTCAAGACCCAGACAACCAAATACCAAAAATTTGTTTCACGCATACAAAATTACATGAGGAAGGTTCTTAAATGGTTTCGCGTTCGTAATCCTTTCTAAATTTTTTAAAATTAAATTTTTAATTGATTTTCCAGTGTTATGACGTCATATGATGTCACGTTTCTCACTACGTGGAAAATTTGTACTTTACACGCAGTTTTTCAAGATTATTACATATTTTTACTATAGCTATATTTATCAGTTGGAATATTTATTCAATTTTTCTATTCTATGATATTTAATTAGGATTATTTTTCGAATAAATCATTTTTTTAAGGATCATTCTGTGAACAACCAAAATTTTGTTTTGTTGTTTTGGCAACATTTAGGTATTATCGCGGGATGTTCATGTGTGTGATTTTGCTTACAAATTACAACTTATTGATTTATTTCTTTAGAATGCGAAGATTATAATTTTGACAAACTAAAACTTCTCATTGATAAGGGTTATATTTCATTTCGGTTAAAGTGTAGTATAGGGGGGCCACTTTGGATTTGGCGATTTTTCTTCGGATTTTTCGATTTGTATCTAAATGTCATGGTGAGATATCGAATTCATTCTAAAATAAATAATACCGAAAAAGTACCTTGGTGACCACTTTTAGTCACCAAATAAAGTACCCCCACTGTACTACACTTGATCCAATAATACTTTTTGCAATTTCATGTGTCTTTATTTTAACCTTTAAGGGTATACTATTGGCTTCAGTGTATTAAATTGCCATGCAGAAAATCAAACTTGGGTAATCATACTGCCCAAGAAAAAGTAGTGTTGGTAGTAATTACATATCAAACTGGAATAGGCATCAGAGAATGATCCAAACAGACAAATGGCTTAAATACCTGTTGAGGAAGCAGGTAGTCGTATTTAAGGATATACTATTAGCTTCAGTGCATTAAATTGCCATGCAGAAATTCAAACTTGGGTAATCATACTGCCCAAGAAAAAGCAGTGTTGGTAGTAATTACATATCAAACTGGAATAGGCATCAGAGAAGGAGCAAAGCAGACAAATGGCTTAAATACCTGTTGAGGAAGCAGGTAGTCGTAAGATAAATTATTTTTGAAACTTATGTACTTCCCTAACAATCGCCACCGTTCAAAATAACTTGCCAAGTTGCAACCCCGATTTCGCATATCATATATATGCTGAATTGTGAGTCATTTGCTTCATTTCATATAATGTCGCCAATAGGTTGCGGTTATATGTAAGTACCTTATTTTTTTGAATTATGCTTTTGCATTGATAAAGTTAGTTCAGTTCTTTTTATGTCAGTTAATGTTAGTATTGTACTTCATTTTTCAATTGATTTTTATGCTCGGGATATATATACTTTGGATAATTTTTTTAGTATTTTTTTTATTGCACAATCGCCAACGTTCAAGACAACTCGCCACTTTGGCAATACCAACTTTGTATGCGTTGAATCGACAATCATGTGCTTCCTTTTGTATAATGTCACCAATAGGTTGCAATAATACGTAAGTACCTTTAATTCTGTACATTACTATGACATTAGACCGGCCGCAACATACCAATTTGGCGTCATTTCAGAATCATGCCAAAAATGAGTAGCCAACCAATATGAAATTAATATTATAAGTATTATCTTAGCCTGTTTTATCTTTCCCTCCAATAATCCTCAATTAATTCAATATATAATTTTTTTTTATATTTTAGTACTTACATTTTTTTTGTTATTATGTACTGTAAATATTTTTTTGCACATTGCGATGTCTTTGGGAAAATTAATCAGTAGTATTTTTCTTAAATATGTTTTTTTTATCTGTTTTTGACAATTTTTAAAATTTTGTTTGATATCTGTCTGAAATGCAAATAGCAAAGTAAATATTTTACAATATATATATTTGTGTTTGTACGAAAATGTTTATACTGTGTGTGTGTGTGTGTGATTTATTCAAAATTTTGAGCCGTTTTTTATTTTTGATATCTTTTTAAGATTTAATTTTATGTTATAACTAGCTATACCCAGCTAAATGTTACTGTGGCTCAGTCAGCTTTAAAAGACTGGTACACCATAAAGTATGTCATGAGGCGTACAAAAGTAATAATACACAAGAATTCAAACAAATCTATATACATATAAGACGCATTTCTGGTCTGTCTGAATAAACTTTCTCTTTCACACTACATCATTTGCACAAATTTTCAAATTTTGTTTGTGTGGTTAGTAGCTAATTATAACGCTATAATTTTAATTGAATAGTCAGATATTGCATTTTTAAGTATAAAAATAATTATAACTACTGTACTGTTTTTTTTGGAGTGAGTGAATATATTAACGTCTCACTGTTCAGCTACACGAGGGCTTTTTGAACCATGGTCAAGTGACATGGATGACACCTGAGCTGGCACTCCCTTCTTGACGCCACCACCAATTTAGTAGGAATATTCTACCAATACTTAGCTGGAATATTCTTTGAAATGGATGAAGATATATGACAGCACGGGTTCTATGATGATTATGTTAGCGGGGAAGGCGAATAGTTCCGTAGCAGACATTACATTTTCAGCTGACGGCGTTTTCAGCGGATTGCAAAGATTACCATTTTTGTTCCAAAAAAATAGTTACTGTCAAAATTTAAGTGTCTTATGTTTTGTATGTTTATGGAGACCTTAGAAAACGATTTGACTATACATTTTAAGTGAATGGTGTATATAAGTAATTTTACAGTGGAATATCTTTAAAATATATTAGCTCTAACCGATTAAATTTCCCTAAGTGGATTTTGTATATGTATGTCCCTTAATTTTCAATGTAGTGACCTAAAAAAATTGCAGTAAATCATAATGCGTTAGATAAAGCATTAACGTGCATCGCTCCCCTACGGCGGGTCTTACAAAGATCTAATAAAGTTTGAGATATGAAAGTAGCTAGACATGTGCCAACTTGACTCTATCGTCAACATTTCGCTATGTTTTTCATTGAATCGCCATTGTTATTTAGGAAACGACGTTGCTTGCGAGTATTATAATTTTAACATAAAATAAATTCAACAGAAAATAATATTAATGTATGACACTTTCAGATATAAATTATTTACAATATTTTAAGCATTTTAACAATGTGTCTTTTTTGCTGACAAATCAGCTTAGGGAGGTATTTTCAAAAATTGACCCTCAACACAATGTGTTATAAACATAAAAAAAAATTTTTTATCAGCTATCTGCAGACTTAAAATTTAACACAGGTATTTTTTTTTCTTTCTTTTTTTTTTTCTTCAGCTGAGATATGCGAAAATCTTTTTTGTTTAATTTGCAAATCACTTAAAATTAACTCATTAAAAACTTCTTTATCCTTCAATCTATGCTGTTTAATTTTTCAGTTCACCCGTGCGAAGAAAGGGTATACCAGCTAGTATATATATACACTGCTGGACAATTGCTAAGGACGGATAACACTATCATCTATAGCAACCACAAAATGAAAGGATGCAAAATGTGGAAAATTAGAATAAGTGCGGGATATTAGTAAGAAGAAGTATGAGTATGCAATTTTTTTTCCACGTCTGTTCATCACGTGATAGCGTTCATAAGAGCTTTAAAGGTTTTGAAGCGTGTGGACAGTTGTTGTTTCAAGTCAAAGTTTTACAGGAAAGATTTAATAGACGAACTTAAAATTTTTGGCATGCCTTCCCGACATCACATAGATGATTTTATGCGTGGCCGAATTATTGGAAAGATCGAAGAAGGGCGAAAAATAACAGATGTTGCCAGGGTGTTCGACATCGCTCACAGCGTTGTTTCACGGCTGTGGAAGTCATTTAAAACTACTGGAATGTGTAGTAGACGGCACGGGGGAGGTCGTGTTAGAAGTGCGATGCCTGCAGAAGACAGATATATCGTCCTATAAGCAAAAAGGAACAGGCGCACCACAGCTCAGCAGGTGGCAAATCAGTTTCTTGCTGCCTCAGGAAAGCAGATCTCCCGAAAAACTGTTGCCAGACGTTTGAGGGGAGGAGGACTATACGCACGCAGACCTGTTGTGTGTGTCCCATTGACCAGACAGCACCGTACTGCCCGTTTGCAATGGTGTCGTGAGCATCACAATTGGACTGAACAGGACTGGGCATGCGTACTATTCTCAGATGAGAGTAGGTTCAGTCTGTCATTGGATTGTAGACGCCAACTGATCTGGCGCAAGAGTGGTACTGCTTATTGTCCAGAAAATATCCAGGAAAAGGACCGATATCCGACATGCAGTATCATGGTGTGGGCCGGCATCATGATCAATGGCCGCACGCGCTTACATGTGGTTGCGAATGGGACTATGACGGGCCAACGATACATTGATGAAGTTCTACTTCCTCATGTTCGTCTTTTCCGTGGTGCTGTCGGTGATAATTTGTTTTTATGGACGACAACGCAACATGTCATCGAACACTCGCTGTTCAGGATTGTCTAGACAGCGAGGGTATTCAATGTCTCGTATGGCCAGCACGTTCTCCAGATCTAAACCCCATTGAAAATGTGTGGGATGCTTTGGGGAGGTAAGTTGCTGGTCGAAACCATCCTCCGACACACAAGAACACCCTCATCCGTGCACTCACAGAGGAATGGGTTAAATTGCCTCAACAGCTGCTGGATAATGTTGTGCAAAGTATGGTACGACGTGTGGAATGTTGCATCACTCTCCACGGTGGACATATCCCGTACTGATACCTTTCTTTAAGGTGCCTGCTGACTTTTAGATACATTGTTCCATTTCTCCGTACGTAGATCAAATGAACTTTTTTTTTCTTTCAGATGTTTCACAGCTTTTGTACTTTCCAGAACAATAAATATTCTTTATTCTAATGTCTGAACAGTGTGGCAACTATATTTTATCCTACTAGGCCTCATGTCTCGCTTAATGTTATGCTACATAGCAATTTGTGATCCGTCCTTAGCAATTGTCCAGCAGTATATATATATATATATATATTCACATGTACAGTAAATGTTAGCAAACACACAAAATTTACAATCTTATTAATACGAGAAAAATGCTAGTAATGTAGGCACAGAACGATGTAAAAGATGATTTGCTTTGAAGAAAGATAGAGAAAAGAGGAGGCTACGCTATATTGTCCTTTTGTAGGCAATTCATGACTGTATGTCTTTCGAAAGAGAATTTAGCAGAAGCAAGTATCAGATGCTTGACATCCTTTACTGTGCCACTGTTCAAGGAAGAAGAACACTGGTTAGTAGGCGACAAATTGAAGCGTTTCAAATAGGCTTAAAAATTTCCATACCCAGTTAGAAACTGGGTAGGTTTAAAATTAGGTTGAAGTGCTTAGCCTTTACACGGCTCTGAATAGAAGGAATAAATTCCTTCGAGAGATGCTCATTATTTGATATTTGATGCAGGTTATTCCACTCGGAAATAATCTTTTCCTTAAAACATTCTTATAATACGATTTCGGAATGCATATAGGAATCGAATCAATTAATTTTGTCGCTTGTCCAATTTATCAGGTTCAGTATTCAAGATGGTTTTGAATACTGTTCACCAAAGAATCGAAATCTGATCAATAAAACTAAAAATATCAACCATAGCTTAACAAATACAATTTCAATGATTATTTATTGAATCAGAGATCAATTTTTGAATTTAATGCCTTTTTTTAACAATGAGAGCTATAAAAATATTAAAATTTTTTTTTTTATTAATCTATGTAATTACTCTATTCTCTATGTGTATAATACTTCCATTATATACGTATGTTTATTTAAAGTTATTGCTTATGCATGGCATTGATTTCTCGACATAGGTGGTGTTGCTTCTAATTTTTACGAACCGTTACAATAGTAAACAGCCTTTTCAAGGATGGAATAGTAGAATCTTAGAAACTAAATTAGAACTTTTAATAGTATTTGAACAAAGACAGTATATCGAAGGTGTAATGCCTCTTAAAAAATATTAAACATCTCACTAATATTATGTAGCACTATTTTGATTTTTATATATATATAGTTTCATAAAAAATCACGAACTAATGTTGATATTAATATAAAATGTTAATAATATATATTATTTTACGTTTTATTTACTCATCAACAAACTTTTAAGATTCCCTTCTTCAACAAAAATAAGAAAAATAAAGTTTAATACTTTAGATCAATACTAACCATTTTTTGAAATTATTGTAAAACTTATCGAGAAAAACAGATAATTTAAAATGTCATTTTGATAGGAATAAAAATGCAAATAGATATAAAAGGTTATACTAACTAATTAAGAATAATTTTTTATGTGGAAGTAGCTAGAAAAAAACTGAAATTACCTTTTACAGCATTAGTAGTGGAGTGGTCAATTCGGCGAATTTTATCACCGTCTCTCTTCAAATTGAATCATAATTTCAAATCTTGATTTTATTAAGAAGCCACCATATTGTTCCGAATTTTGTGTAAAGTAGTGTAATTAATTTGTATTTGGATGTGTAATGCCTTTATCTTATTCTAAATTAGATTTAATTTACGTGAAAATTGTAAAATTCACAAGCAACGCCTTTACGTTATAACGTTGATTCAATGGAAAATTTTGGCGATAGAGCCAAGATGGCGTCATTTTTGGCGACTTGGTGATCATATTGGCGACTATTTTTGGCTAGTTTGGGATCTTTTGGATTCTTCTAAAAATTAGTAGAGAAATACACTAATTTCAAGATATATGACGCAAGCGAGCATTTCTCGAAATATCCGCCAGGGATATAAATAGAGAGAGATGTTCGCCAAAAGTCAGTTAGTCTTGTTTGACTGGCAATTAGTATTGCTCTGATTGTTGAAGTGATTAGGGATTACTTTGGCTGTTGAAAGAGCGATTGCTTATGAATAATATCCATATACGTGTATTTTCGACATCGATAATTCTGTCTGATTGCTGTTGAAGGTGTGAAGACCTTTTGAGATTTATTTTGTGAATATTGTTGCTGAATCCTTTATTTAAAGGATTGGATTTTCTACAACAAATTCTCATCTCTCTTAAAGAACTGTCTTGTTCCTTGTGACTGATCTGCATAAAATCCTCGAACCTGGATCTACGTAACAATATGTAGAATAATTGGAGCTGTTGCTCTTTAAATAGTGAATGAGAGTTGGATTCGAAAATTTTTGCTTATGCTGTGTTGAAGTTAAAATAGGGAGACATATCAACTCAGATATATTTTATAATGGGGTAAATCGAAAATTTATTTTCAGAATTTTAGAGCCTACCAGTGGTGAAAAGATACTCTCTGGTATATAAATGGATGGAAAATAAAATAAAAAATTTAATATTTATGTTAGGCACTGCCACAAGGTAAATGAAGTTTAGGTATTTAAGTGTTTTTTATGGTACAGAAATCAGAGTAATTTTTAAAAAGGAAAACAGGAATTTTAATACTCTTTAACGTTTATTGCAATGAGAGGCGTACGAAGCAGTTACTAGAAAAAGAAAACATTTAACAGTTTCTTCAGAATCGAATTTTGAATTAAAACCCATTATCAAAATTATAGTACACAAAAAGATTATAAACTTGGATAGGACTCGATATGTGAGGAGAGAGAACTGGAGTTATGAAATATTGCAATGTACATAGTACTCAGTACTACTCAATACTCATTTATCAATAAGAATTGCTTTTGGTTATTAAAATCGTAGAAAAATAACTTTTGAGTCTAAATAATGTAAGCATAATTACCGTAAAATCCGGTGATAACGCGCATTTTTAACGCAAAAAATAATACTGAAATTTATGGGTGCGTGTTATACCCCGAGTATAAAAATAATAGCTTCAAAAATATAAAAAGATATTGGCATTAAAAAAAATTGACTCCCGCATAAATCAGAATGCTGTTCATTTAAAAGAAATGTGACATACCTAATGAACTTAAAATGTTGTAGTTCTAGAAGTAAACTACTTTTTCAAAATCTTAGGATCATACCGAAAATAATTGGCTTAAAAACATAATAGCATTGAATACGTATATTTCAGGTTTCTTCGTTAAAAAGAGGATGCGAGTTATACGGTGAATATACATAAAAATTCAAACGGCAGCTAGGAAGTATAGAAAGTATAACACCGGTGCGCGTTATACGCCGGATTTTACGGCAAGTCTTTATTCATTTGTTTGCAAACTCAACTTCTTTGTGGCAATATTAAGTTTTTAAATTATTTTTAATTATTTTTGTCCTAATTATATGAAAGAACACTTGTGTGCATATGTAGGTTCAGAGTAACAATAATTTTTCCTCCGTTTAACCACGATCTTGTACACATCAACTTGAATGTGGAGGAAAAACATCAGATATTTTAAAAAGCCACTCGCCAATTTAATCTTGTATCAGAATTGAAAATAAAACAAGAATTCTAATGCATAAATTGATTATCCGCAATCTATACAATTTATTATTATCAAGCAAACAAAACACAATTCCTTAAAATTATTCATACAAGCTGATTCTTTAAAAAGCATTTCAATGGAAAGGGTTTGAATAACTTTCAAAGTAATCCCTAAATTTCATCGACTGAAGCAAACTTTTGTGCATCATTTATTGGGAGCCAGTTAGCTGAAGCCATTCCAGCGTCCGATAATGAGGAAAGCAATAAACGAAGAAAGAAATATTGATGAGTTCTTTCTTCGAACGCGTTAACCACAGAAGAAAGTAACACCTTAATTAACGGTGATCGAAGGAGATTTTCGTCGGTTTGATTCCGGACGTGACAAGTTAGATTGATAGAAATTGATTCGTTCTTATGCACCCTTAACAATGAATCTTAGGAAATCAGTGAGCAATTTTCTCTATTTATACCTAATTTTACGGTGAAGAAAAGTAAGATGATGATATCTGGATTAGATTTTGGTCTGTATTCTCCCTTTTAATATTACGAATAAAATGTTTGAGTGCTCAGGCGTTATTTAATTTTATTGAGATGTACTTAAAATCCAAGGAAATTCAGTTACGTGAGATTTAGAAAAGAAAGTAAATATAACTCTTTCAATACATTTATAATTTAGGAATGCAGTGTTTACTGCATTCCTAAAACTGATATTTAATTTTTGATAATTGGTAAGAATTGTGTTTTGTGCTGCCTAAATTGTTAATATTCAATAAGCTTTGCGATTAAGTTTTCAGGAAAGAAGTATATGATACATTTTTGAACACTACTTAAATCGTATTTTAACCATTTAACAAAACTCACACAAGAAAATAGGGGAAATAT
Organism: Trichonephila clavipes; assembly: GCA_019973935.1. Classification (NCBI taxonomy): domain Eukaryota; kingdom Metazoa; phylum Arthropoda; class Arachnida; order Araneae; family Nephilidae; genus Trichonephila; species Trichonephila clavipes. The sequence continues at coordinate 885,741 of BMAU01000510.1, read as the reverse complement.
AAATGCTTATAGCGATGCCAATAATTATCGCAAAGTAAAAAAAAGATTTTGGGGGGATTTTATTCAATAATATAAATAAAAATAGAATGAATTCTTTTAAAATAATTTTAAAACATGTCATATAGTTGAGTATTTTATCCACAACTTCAGTTACAATCAAACCTTAAGATAATTTAACTGTGTAATAGGAATCATTAACAGTAGACTAACTTAATAAATACAATTACACGTTTTAATGCTGTTAATGCTATTTTGATTACAAGAACTTCATTGGGTAATTGTGTGGAGAAATTATATTCGGGCAGTTAGAATGGCTGCAATGTTTCTGGCAAGCTTCTTTACTGCATATCTTTTTATTTGACCTTCTACGATTGGATCAATTTGGATTTCTGAGGCATTCCCCCTAGGACTGTATATTTATTAAATATTTTTTTTTTGGGGGGGGGTATTAGATTAGCAGTTTGGAAATTTTGAATATCAAGGGAAGAAAAGAATTTATATTCCGGTATTTTAGCCAGTGAAATACTTTTCTTTAAAGTCAACAGTTCAATGAAATATTATCACAAGATTAAGGGATATATTGGAATTATTCACGATGCTTTCTTATTTTTAGTTTGTTTTAAAATGAAAATTAATTTTGAAAAAAACTGTAAGAGAAATAATTACATAATTCTGAAATAACTAATAAAAATACAAAAATTTAGAACTTAGGATTGAAATTTTGATGGTAGGTTTTCGTTAACGTAAGAAATGATAAAAAAATATATACCTTAGTGATTATTTCTGTTAATATTCTATCTTCTTATTTTCTGTTACATATATGTAGTTATTACTTCTAGAAATATACGCTTACTATATATATATATATATACATACATAAGCAGTGTTCATTTAATTTAATAGTTAAACTTTTGTTGCGTGATAAGTTTACAGCTAAACTATATATTTTTATTTTATAAGCGCATGTTCTTTCTTATATATATACATATTTATCGAATAATGTTTTATGTAGATTATTCCCCTTTTCTTTTTTTAAACTAGAATAATATAAAATGAATTGTATAATATAATAATTCTTTTAAAAATGAATCAATTGTTACTAAGTAACATATGTTTGTTTCTGATAACTGTTAATCTTCTGTTTTGTATAGAAATAAGTTCTTTTGTTCGAGAATATCGGAAACAATAAGTGCCATAGTTCTTTTTGACACATAATATTACAATAAGAAACTTAGAGATATTTTATACAATATTCCAAGAAGTATAGATAAATTTTGTTAAAGATATATAAAAACAAATGATTTTTATTTTATTCGAGAAACTCAAAATTTTCATAACAGAAGTTTATTATTAAGTTTCCCAAACCGTTTTAGCTATGACACAAAAATGAGATAGTACAGGAAGAAAATCATGGTTGCCATAATTTTCAAAGGAATTATTTTATTCAAACAAAGTTTCAATTCAACTCATTTCCTAGAAATATCTCTAGACATGGAGACTGACTGAGAAACAAACTTCTGTTATATGAGAAAATTCACTAAAATTAAAAAAAGAAAACAGTTTTATTATTTATGAATTAAAATATTATTGAGCTCCGCAAATTATTTAAAAGTAATGAACAATCCAAAAATATGTAATCTAAGATGAAAGCTTAAGATTCAAACATTTATTTATAAATACATACATATTGAACTTCTTATTATTATATTAAGGTATCCGAGTACGTTCGGAACCGTGATTTTAAAAAAACGCATGACTGGAAAATTTCATATTTAGTGTCACTTAGATTAGAATACACGTATAAAATTGTTTTAAGAACATTTTCACAGAAAAAGTTATTTAAATACAATATTTTGGTAAAAAATTATCTTAGATTAACCTTTTTTTCAAAATATTCTCCATCTAAAATGCTTCTAAAATAATAATATTTCGCTTATATAAGGTAAAGACTTCTCCAGAGAGTCTGAACTATGTTTTTTGAAAAATTCACCTTATTTTCAGAGACAACCCATTGAAATAATTATCGGCGTTTTTTGCTTAAAATGTCTCCCCGCTGTTGTCGTAAAACATGGATAAACCCACTTCTAAGTTATATATTTCAAAAATTCTACTAGAGCATCTATATGGAAGTCTGAGCTATATATAGGGAAAATATTATTATAATAGAAGCATTTTCCACAAAAGGAAAATATTTTGAAAATGGGTCATTCTATGATCATTTTTTGTCAAAATATTGTACTTAAATAACTTTTTTATTGTAATAGTATTCTTAAAACAATTTTATATACATTTTATAATCTAAGTGACACTAAACATCCTAAATATTATCCACTTATATGCTTTTGCAAAATCACGGTTCCAAACGTAGTCGGATACCTTTTAACTTAACTTTTTATTATAACCATGCCTTAAATAGAAAGCATAACACAAATATAAAAACAAAAACATTTAGACCGCAAACAAAAATCCAAATATAAAACAATTTCAAAAATTTTCTCTGAATCTTCTTGGAAAAACTGCTTAAGGCTCTAATGGATGGCCGGTGCGTGTGAGAGCGCCGGAAGGAAGATAAGCCATAGTTAATACAAACTCTGTTTATTAACAATTCTCGCTAACGATACAAATTCAACAACCCAATTAAAGAAAGTCGCCAACTTCTAAATATGGGGAGCACTAGCGAGGTAGACGAGATAATGGAAGTTATGAAATTTTGAATAAGAATTTTCCTTGTTCCTCTTGGTGTTGCATTTTACATGACCAGCATTGTTAATAACCGATTTCCGAACTACCAGCAATAAGTTGCTTGTTATTGAATTTTTGGTAAGGATGTTTGACCATTGGTAAAACTTGGGTTAAAGAATACGATTTTTCATCTTGTACCTTAGACAACTGAGTTGAAATGCATTTCACAACGGGTGCCAGTTATTGGGCGCTTTCATTTCTGTCATTGCCAGTTTCGATTTGCAAGGATAGGTGCTCTGCAACACCATTAACTCGGTTGTTGGATCTGTTTACAAGTAATGCTACCTGTGAGGGCATTTCGCTTCCCAAGAGAAATGTGTCACTATCTACCATCATTTGGCCAAAGTAAAAATGAGGTTCACCACTAAAGGTATCTTACCACACTTTTTGTATACAACAACAAGTTATTTTTATAATGATCGATGTCAGGAGTAGCTACTGTGCTTGGAAATAACACTACAAGCTGGAAAAAGTTCAGTGCCTCCATTGCAAGTCCCAATGTGTGATAATAAAGAATGGCGCTAATTTATTAGTAGTCACGATACTGAAGCAAAGTTCTCTTTGCCACTAATTGTGATCATCTCGTGCATTCGTGGAACTTGGCCATTTGAAACATTAATAGTATGAGCATGTTCCTAATTGAACAAATTAGCAATTAATTGACCGTACGTTAATTTAAGTGATTACGGTGCGAAACTACTTTATACGAAAATTTAAAAAGACATATATGTTATTTTTTCTTAGTTACTTGACAAATGTTGAATAAATTTTCAGAAAATTATTGTAATGAGCCAAGAATAAAAATTAATATAAAAATTTAAATGAGAAAAAGTTTGTAGATGCTTTTATTGACCACTTTATTACAGATTTAACGTTAATTCTCTGATGGTAAAAGGGTCTTATTTCAGCGAAATCAGCAGGTATCACTATTTTTTCTCCGTATGTAAAATTGTACTAATACCTACTTTTAAATTATGCAGTTTTATTTATGATTTCAGCTCTATTGCCTTAAAGTAATTAAAATTTTATTCTCATTTTCTCTTTCCTTTAGCATTTCATTTTTTTTTTTTTTTGCATTTTTTACAAAATGTAGAAATTTTTTATTTTAATTATTTAAAGGGAAAAAAACAGCTATTTTTTGGCAGATATTGTTCTATTTTAAAGAATATTACTCATGACGAAAATAAAATGAACTAATGTCTATTTATATTTGTAAATATATTAACAAACCCTTCCTGTTTTTTTCCTTTCAGCTTTTTAAAAGATTTCTTTTCTAATGAACAAATATTGATAATAAAGAAAGACAAGTTTTTCTCAATTTTACGGGAAAACAGTATTATTATTAGCTAGAATTCGGAATTTTGTAATATTATTTAAAGATGACTAATGATTCCTGGTGGTTAATTTACTAACAGCACTATATTAATAATAAACAAAGTAAATTATAATTATGAAAATAAAGAAAAAGAATACTATAAAATAACTTGATACTCATTTATTTCACTAAAAAAAATTATAATATTAAACAGAAAAATATTTTGTTAACTCTTCATTTCAAATTTTCGAATAAAACAAAGGGAAAAATTAAAACTTCTATTAGAAGCAATGTACAAAAGTATATTGAAAGAGTATTTTAATTTTGCGAATGATAGCGTAATATGTATTTTAAAAGAAAAAAAGAGCTTATACCTGTGCTATACATCTATACATAAATTAATAAAATAATTATGCATAATTTATTTTAGAGACTCGATTTTTTACCAGCAAGACGGGAAATTTTTACCATTATTATATTCTAAAATTAATGAAATGGTTATATAAAATGTTCATCTCATAAATAAATCTCATAATTGAAACAGAAGAATTAATGTTACTTACACAAAAAATCAGAATTGGGAAAGAAATTTTACCTTTACCGATAATTTTGACTTTACTCTTAAAACATTAACAATCGATGAATACATTTTTATTGTTACATACAAATAGTATTATTTCATAAAGTTTAAAATAAAATTTCATAATTTACACAAGTAATTATGATAGTTTAGTTCATTGTAAATTATGAAACACGCTTAATGATTTACAATAGTAACTATGCTATTTAAGTTAATTGTAAATAATGAAATACGTTTTCAAAACATGGAATTAATTATTTGACTTAATTGAATTGTTAATTATATTATTCTTTATGTTGATTTAAAATATTCTAGAAATGAAGCTTTAATATATTGTATCAAGATTGATTGGATTTAAAGTGACCACAAAAAAAATCAGAATTTTAATTAGATAGTAAGTAAAAATATTTTTATTGCACAGAATTTACCAAATTTTATTTAAATGCTACTTAAAAATTGATTTTAGATGTTGAATCTCGTAATTGAAAAACACTTTTTTATACATTAAATTATATTATGCATTGATGTTATCAAATGGAACAATAATACACTATTTTTGACTGAAAGCTATTGTAAAAACTAATACATATTTCTTATTTTGTTAAAATTAATACTATTTAACAAGATAAAAGAGGTAAGCTATTACCTCAAGAGATGTAAGCTATTATAAGTAATAAGTTTTAAAAAATGTTTCTTAATTTGAATACATACAAAGAACAATAGGTTTTAACATAAAATGCTTAGGGTAAAACACTTTTCCTTTTCTTAAGAAATGAGATTAAACACAATATAAAGATTTTTCTCGTTTTTTAAAATAATTATCTTTTACTCTTAAAGTCGTTTAATACAATAAACTGAACACTAAAATGATTAAGAATAAGAAATGAGGATTGTGAAAACGTGGAACGTAATTACATACATTAAAAATTTGTTTCAAAGAAAAGTAAATACACAAAATTATCATTTCTTGTTCATCAGATATTACACACTTCTTATATTTTCTGCCTTAAATTATTTCCCATTTGTTTAGAGACAGCTGTCAAAAAATAATATAAGCTAAATTCCTTCTTGTATGTCATTTAATTAGGCTTATTTCTTATTTAGCAGTAAGGTTTTTGCACTTCTCTAAGTAAATGTGTTTTATTTAAAAAGAAAATATGGTGTTGTGTAAACATTCTCGTTGCCTTTGCCAAGTATAGAACTTTTCACGGTAGTTTTGTATTAGTAATACGTTAAAGAGTTGTATTTCTTTTAAGAAAATTCTTTTAAAACAACAATAACAACTATAGAATATCGAATGTAAGGATGAGCAGTTTGTGTTCTTTTTACTGGAAAAATATGCCAATCATCTTTGTATCTGTGTAGATTTCATATACGAGTATATTGATCTTTCAAGAAGCAATCCTGAGTAGAGGAGACAGATTTTATGCTTTTAGAAGGAGAAACAAATAGAATTCCTCTCACATTAATCATGTAGATTTGATCGGAGGTTTGTCAAATTTCGAATTTATACAGACTTATTCAGCTTATTAATTAAATAAGTGACAATTTGTATTTGTTCAATATTTCTATTTTTTGATAATGCTGTTTTTTCAAACTGAGACGTCGTTATTACTACTGCGAAGCTGTTTCTCTAATGTAACTTTTATATAATGCAAAAAACTGTTAAGTTTTCATTCTGTCTTACAAATAAGTGTATGTGTTTGATTATTATGTACCTCGATACATTGCAATTACTCAGATACATAGTCAAAATTTGTTTGTTTTTACTTGCATTTTATTTCTAGTTTACAATTTTTATTATTCTTGTTTTGTTTATCTGAAAGTGAGTTTTGTATGTGTTACACTCTCAAGCTGAGACCTTGTAAAAGAATAAGTCAAGTAAGAAGAACTGTTTATATATAATTATTAGTCCGTCTAGTCCAGGGGTACTCAACCTTTTTTCCCTCTGGGCCACACCCACATGACAAGTAATTCATGTGGGCCGCAATATGAAGATAATGGGGAAAAAAACACTATAAGACCAAATCAAAATTAATCAAAATATTTACTCATTTATGGCTTTTATTTTTAATACTATATTAATCTACAAAAATATATTCAAACATACAAAAAATATTTACTTTTATGCATTTTTTACTGAGTTTTGGAATAGCTTCGATTTTATTTCCTCCATATGATCAAGTCTCTTACTTACTATTAAAAAAAGCATACTGATAGAGGTGATAGCTTAATTCATGGAAATTCCCGCTAAATTTTTAGTGCATTTTTCTCCAATAATTGAATTTCTTAGTGCAATGTTCTATGACCGGGCCACTCAGAAAAAGTCGTTAGGCGGCCACATGAGGTCCGCGGCCGCAGGTTCGGTATCACTGGTCTAGTGTGAAGTTTCGGGTTCTTAAGACCTAAGAACTATTAAAAGCTGTAGTTAAAAAATTAAGCTCTCATAAATGTATTTATTCAGGTGCTTGTATTAGTTCCTACATGAATTAAAGTTAATATAATCTTTAAAAGATCAATTTCCTGTTAACTATACCTATTATGTATTTCTTATATCAGTAAAAATATTTATATCATAAACTCATATCCAACAAAGTATTTAGTTAAATTGTAAGTCTCATTTTGTATTATTCTAAGATTTGTAACATAAATTTAAAGTGGAAACGTTTTTCTCTTTCAAAATTTTTACTACTTTATAATAGCTGAATATTTTTTATTTTTAAATATTAAAATTATGGGAAGTATAAGAAAATATATTTGAATAAAATATTATATATTCATATAATTAAGTGAATATTACAAATTATAATTTTTTTACTGGTAAAAATTTTTAAAGAAATATTAGAGAATATTTTTAATTTGATTTTTTTTCTTAAAAATATTTTTTTAAAGCAATAGCTTTTTCAGAATTTTTATTTTATTTTAACAACGTCTTATGTTTCTTTAATATTGTACACATTTGTTCAATAGAATCAGAAATCATTCATCAAAGAACACAGTTTATACCAGTTGAGTTTCAAAAAAATGAGAATAATCCATATATAAAATTCATAATACATATGAATAATAAATTTAAAGCTTTGCAATAACTTTTAGCCAACGCACCTTTGTTGTTATGCATTAAATACTTGTGAAATTCTGTGTGGAAATTTATAAAATTCTTCGTAATATTTATTATTTATTCAATATTGTACTGAACATCAATTATTTCTATAAGTATAGAAAAATTCAATTTTACTGTTAATAAATATACTTTGTTTATATATTATTTCTATTCCACTCCCCAATAATTACAATAACTGAGGTTCACTTAAATTTCTTTAACTTTTTACAAGCAATGATTCCTTGAATGAAAATAATTAAATCATTTTAATGGCTACAAAGATCTTTATGCAACACCCAATCCTAATATAAAAACGTAAAAAATATGTAGAGAAATGCTCATAGTGAAAAAAAAAACAATTACGAATTTAAAATATATATACATAATTATTCATTTGAAGAAATATTATACAAGTGTTTTTTAAGTGATTAAGGAATACATTTATAGATTAGAAACACATACTATTTTGTATCACGACAAAATTCCCATCAGCAAATATTAAAAGGTAGAACTTCCATCAGAATTCAAGAGCTTGATATTTCTTTATGTAACAAAATATTCGCTTCCCATATTACGTAATCTGTTGTCATTTTTGTAAATAATATACAGTAATTTCATTAATATCTTACATAGGTATTGAACTGCTACAATAGAGAGCTGATAATAAATAATGTATGTACAAAAATAGGTTATCACGATTCCCATGTTAATCAATCCAAAATGTTTATCTACGATGAAGCCCCTATATATATGAATAATCGCATTTCTAGGAACTTTCATACTACTATTAATAAGGAAGATAACAATTTGAGCCCAGGATTGGGTAACATTAAATGAAACACAGTAATTTGATTGTGCGGAAAAGACTATTTATTGAGCTAGCGAAGATAAAATGATGATAATAACAGTTGAATAACCATTTCTGTCAGCCATTTCTTATTTTATGTCCTAAAGGTCTTCTCGCTTGTTTTTAGTGATAGTAAAATAAAAATGATTATATAAGATTTACAGTAATTAGTCAGTAAAAAATTTATTATTAACTTTTACAATTTTTTAATCGTATGTTTTTTTTTTTTTCAAATTCTTAAGCGATGTTTGTCTTGTATTCTAATATATTTGTAAATATTTGCTTTATAAAAATTTATTTAAGCTTCAGAACTAAACTAGAAACTGTTTTTGTTTGTTCCAAACTATTTAGTGAGAGAATATTAAATAAAAATGTTACATTTTTCATGATCTACCAAAATTCTGAATTTAATTGTGTCTTTATATGAATGTGTTTAAGTTAGTTTTGCTTAGCTGAAGGAGGAAATAATATTGAATAATATGTTGTCTCGTTTAATTCAAGAAATAAAAACTAAAATTAATAAAAAACGAGAAATTGTACCTCTTTTAATGTCGCATTCCATCATATATGTTTGCTGCTCTTCCCGACAAAATCTTTTTCTTTCAATGTAATTTTCTAAGAATCAGTTTGTTTTTACGTTTACTAACATTTTTCCCGAATTAAACTGTTATAGTTTTAAATCCATTTAAAGTTTTTCATTCACGTTACATATTTAAATCATGACTGTAAGCCCATTTGGTCTGAATGATTATTTGTGCTGCAAGCAATTGTTTCAAACCTTTAAGTATGTATGGAATAAATTTCGAAATACAAAATAATTATTTGTATATTTGAGATTTCACAAAAATTTTACTTGAGAAAATACTAGTCCTTTCCTTCTTTTAGTTTTTTTACCGATATCATCTCTTATCTCTCTCGATGTCAAATTAGTCTTAACCCTTAACTTCCCAATCTTTTAAATTTTTATGAAAAAATTATATCAGCTAATTCTCAAGTAATAATAAAAGGGAAAAATATATTAAAAAAATTAAGCTGTTTTAAATTGAATTTCAGTCATTCTTTTGTTTGTTGCAGAAGTGCAACATTGCGCAGTAGTGCTGTAAATTACAAAACTTTTTTTATAAGAGGATTTTATTATTCATTGTTATAAATTGCTTTAGCCTTACATACAATGAAAATTTTTAAAGCAGTTATTGATTTTGTTGTAATAAAGTTCTACTTTACACTTTTCGCACACCAAATCCATAGTTTCTCTTGGGAGAGTGTCATCTCCATGGAATTTTATTACTTCATCATTCAATGAAATGGTTTGATTTTTCCATAAAAAATTCTTTGACAATGTTATATTATTCTTAAAAGTTAAATTTAAAAAAGGGGTTCTCTGACTAAAATATTTCTATATTTTTTATTATCATCATCGGTTTTTTTATATTCTGAATTGTATTTTGTGAACCAATACCATCTTTACAATGGCTATCCAAATCTTCATTAGATGACACTCAATCAGTTAAAAATCAACATCATCATCAGAATATTCAAGACCATCCTCACTTAATTCACTTAATTCGCCTGAATCATTCATATATTTCTCAATTTCAACTTGGGTTAGCATACGCCTTTTGGACATGTCAAAATGATAACCAAAGACCAGATCTTCCAGAGCTGCAACATATAATTAAAATCAAATTTCTTTCAAACTTTTTCCATTAGAAAATCAGTATTACTTTTAAATGAACATAAAATGTTTAAACTTCTTACCTGGTAATTTATTTCGTCAATAAGCAAGATGAAGCATAAAATATAATGGATTCTTTTTATAGCAAAAGCACAGTTCTTGAGGCATCAGAAATTTTTATAATTGTTGTTATTTCTGGAAAAAATGTATTTCGATCTATTGACAAAATTAGCATGTATTCTCAGATAAGTGGTTTGTAGGTAATTAAAAAAAGTATTGAGTTTGTTAAATAATTAAAATAAATCATATGTTGATGAAATGCAACAGTGGGAAGTTAAGGGTTAATACTTTGTTTGAGATACTTAATCAAAGTTTTGTAATGGTCTAAGCATTTGTTTACAAGATATATAAAAATTCTTATCCACAAATGTGCCTTATGTCATTAATATAACTATCTTAACTAAAAATTAAACCATTATTTTTATATTGTATACTTTTTAAAACTTAATTAAAATTTTTCAATTGAAGGAATTTTAGAAGTATAGTATATAAACAAATATATATATATAAATATATATATATATATATATATATATATATATATATATATATATATATATATATAAAGTAATTTATTAGCGAAGTTAAAGCGTGTATATGTGTGACTCTTTTAGCCATTAAATTTCCCTATAGTTCTTCAGAAACGTGAAAATTCAGCAATATTTCTCTTAATCTAAGATTTATATTGAGGAAACTCTTAATTAAAATGAAGGAATTTCCAGGAATTGTAGATTTAATTTACAGTTGAAACTGAATACGAAGTTGAAAAAAATTAATTTACTCTTAATTCCTTTTAGTTGCAAGTTCTCTTTCTTATTTTTAAACTTAACTTTGCAAGATAAAAAGTCAATTTATAAGTTCCAATTAATTAATTTGTAGAAATTAAAGAAAATCCTGTAAGTGTGTGTTTTCTGACACGTGCAAAAGAAAACAAATCGTTTGTTCATTAAGTTCTGAATACATCAATAATCTGAATAGCATTTCTTTTTCGGGTCAGAGTTCTTCCGTTTTGAAAGAGTATAATTTTTCTTATATATATATCCAAAATGGATAACTAACACTGTTTAATAAAATAAATTGCAAAAATATAGAAAAGTTGTTCTTCATGCACAAATGTTACTTCTTCATAAATATAATAAAGTTTTAGAATAATAATATTTTTCTTCTAGAAATTGCAATACAAAATTTTTTTAAAGAACTTACTCGTTCCGGACCATGATAAAACATGTGATCACGCGTTTCTTCCTCCAGGGCCCACGGTATAATATATGTCATTGCGCTTTCGATGCTCTGAGGCTCATGACCACACCGGTGTGGTTTGAGTTTGGAACAATTCATATTAATTTTTACAAAGAACTAGGTGGTGGTTAAATTCCGTTTTTTTTTCAAATAATGTTTCACAAAACATTGAAATTCAATATGGGCTTTCGGCTTCAAGTTGTTTTTTTAACTAGATTCGGAAGATTTATGAATGTAAGCAACTGCACAGGCTTAACTCTTTCGAGAGAATTGGACAGTTAAAGGTTCCTGATTTTTTTTGCTCTAAATTTCTGTTTATATTTTGAGTAATTTGAAAGCTTATTAGTTTATTGGGCATTAGACATTCATAATAATAGTTTCAGTATTTATTTAATTTTTTTTATTTTGTTCAGTATCACAACAATAATTTTTATTCTCAAAAACGTTTAAAAATCAGATATTTATAAAACAAACGCGATGACTCATTTTTAACGGAAGAGAATCGTTTGTTTTTAATTATTCATTTTTAATTCAGTAAACAAACGATTTTTTTTCGTTTTTATCGCAAGCGGAGTTGTCATAATCATAAGAACAGAAAATAAATATAATACTTATGTGATCCTAAGAAAGCTATAAGAATTAATTAATTAAAAAAAATAAGATATATTAGCTGTTATTTAAAATATTTGTATCAGTTCAAGCCTAAACAAGTTTGTGTGAGAGTGAATTTATCGTTTGGGATTTGCCAGATTGTATTTTGTAAGTTTTGTGCCTATTTAAGTTTAATAAACAAAATAGGTGGTGAAAGAATGAAAAGAGCACTTTTTTTTATTAAAATAGAAACATTTTCTGTAAAATTCGCATTTTTTTATTAAATATTGAGAAAATTTTTGTACTGTATATTTAGATAAAATCAATGATAGTAAATTGTAAATTTTAGCGTATTTCATTGCATTAAAATTTTTATATGAATTTTAAAATGAAATTAGATTTAGCAGTGAGATTCGCCAGGTCCCATGCGTGCGTGTACTCTAGGAACGTGCGGACCCGGGGAAACATTTCTTTCTCCTTTCGCAGGTCCTGAAAGGGTTAAGTTAGTGCTTCTCAAAGTTTCCATAGTCGTGACCCAATACTCAATCATAATTTTCATCGCGCCTTCCTCATACAATAACGATGTACTGAATTGAATATTACGACGCTAAAATTACAATACGACCACAATCTCTTTAGTTTAACCGGCGTATATAAACGTCTCGCTCAGTCAAAGCGTTAATAAACCCGGACGTGTATATATACGTCCTTCCGAAGTACGATATTTTGTTTGCACTGCTATCCATATAATTATCCCAAAGGCTTTGGAATGCAATAAAAGAACCTTGACAATGTTTGTCAAAGATTTACTATTTACTGTTTGCTCTTCTTTATTCTTCACCCCCCTCCTTCCCTGAAAAAAGAAACACATACGCATTCCTACGTGGAAAACAAATCTCGTAAACTTTAATCGGCATTTAACGGATTGATTATAAGCCGTACAAATTATAAAGATAAGGGTTAATTTTTGTATATAATTTTATATATGACAATCCCATGGGGTCACTATTAGTTATAAACTTGTTCTTAACTTAAGATTGTTAAATTATTTATAAAATACATTGTGTAGTTCCGATACATTTATAAGTGCAATATATCACTGTAAATGTGTTTTATTTTTTATTATGTCAGAATGTATTTTATTGTTTATACTTTCAGTAAATTAATAATTTTTAAATAATCTTTTGTTTTTGGCTATTCAATATGCTTGCACCCCCCTCTTAGTGTCGTAACGCCCCTAAGGGGGGCGCCCCACAGTTTGAGAAACACTAGGGTAAGTAAATTGGAAATTAAAAAACAATTATTTCATCTTTGAGTAAAGGTTTCTCTAATACAAGGCCTTAGTAACTTTGTCCTTTGCGTATTTTGACTATGGAATTAATAAAGCTCCATCTAGCAGAATTTCTTAACCATTTGTTTTGGAGGAAAAATTTACTTCAAAAATAATTGCGACTTGTATGAATTCTCATTAACTGATTACTTATTATATTTCAACGTATTACTTTAAAAAACATGATAAATGACATTAATTTTTAAACGAATGTATGCCATTCCATATATTAAAGCTATATTTTGACTGAGATATAATTTATCGTATTTATACGAATCTAAGCCGCTCTTCTTTCCTCTCAGCTGAATGTCGGGTGCTATTTAAAATCGAAAGTGGAAAAATTCGTTTAATGGGTTAAATTAAACATGATCCTGACTGTTAGAGTAGTTACAGGTTCATACATGTATTTAAAACAATTTAATAGTGGCAAAATAAATTAATTATATTTATTCTTATTATTTATCTAACATATTTTCTTAAAAATGTCATAAGTACAGATATTGATTAAAAAAAACGTTTTGAACTGTTTTTTTTTTTTTTTTCAGAAACACGTGTTGAAACATTGGAAAGTGGCTTAGAAGTGATGGTGGCTGAGATTAGAATAATTACGGCATATCATTCAATTGTTTACGGCATTAAATGCACCTTTAAAGCCTGTTTAAGAATATGTTCAACATTTCTTTTTGCTTTTATAATCGTAGAAATTTTTTTAAAGTTACAAATTGCTGTGGCTTTGAAAATAAATTGCCGAAAGCGAATAAATATTCAAATAATTTAATGTCTTTAATCGAATGATGAATTAATTTATAAGTGTTTAAAGGAGGGGCATCCGTTACCTTTCTTGATAACGATAAAAACATGATTAAAAATAAATATTATTTCATTTCCTCCTTGTATTTTACTTAATATTACCTTCTTTAGTTTTCATACATTTACAAATATATTGCAACTACTAAAGAAGCAAACTTACCTAACCGTTATTTATATCTCAATGGATAGCACAGAAGCTGCAGTTTTATTTAAACATAGTTTAAACAGACGTCGAAATAAAAGTGTTTATTTTCTATTTCGAAACGTATTTGAGAGAAAACTGAAATTCTATTTAATCTCCATTTTACCTCTAGATTTTCTTTGCTTTCATTTTTACTGTGATGCATAGAGGTTTGAATACGTATCCAAAGGGACACAACAATGGTGATATTCTTGAAAAGTTTTCCAACTGCTTAAACAGAATATTAATTTCTTCCTTCTCCAAGTTCAAAAGAGTAGTTGAAACCTCTTAGATGCAGATACTACAACAAATCTGTTCTTCTTCAGAGAAGAAGACTCCCAGAGAACTAAGAATATGCAAATGGTTAAGAGTTTCTGTGAAAAGAGTGTTCAAATTCGGATGTCATCACAGCTGCGACAAAAAGACAGCGTCCTCGGAGGTGTTGTCAAATTCGAAAAGAGTTGATCATGAAAGGATTGTTAGTTCAGAAGACGGTTTCTGCAGCTTGGAACACAAAGAGTTCATTTAGCTACTTTCCGCGTTGTTAGAGTTGCAAGAATGGCAGAGTTTGGTTTTAAGTTTCGAGAACTAAAAGTTAATTGTTTAAAAGATTTCATTTTTAGCATAAGAACAAGACAAGTTAACTGCATTTATGCCTTTTACTTCCTGTAAGAATATTTCCTTTCAGCTTTAAACTTTAATAGATGGGTTAAAAGGAATTTGAAGTTACGAAGGTTAAAATCAAAATATGCAAGGATGCTAATATTCCTTAATTGTTTTATACCTTAAGTAATTAAAAGTGATTTAGAGGTAATTGTTAAAAATATGATGAAAATCTTATTTTTTGTAGGTTTAAAGCAAATAAATAAAGAAATCTTACTTAATACAATTTCCCATTATTCTTATTGAGCTAAGTAGAAATATCGTCTCGAAACTGATATATAATACACATGAAACTGGGTTCAAGAAAATTTTATCTTGTGAAACCAAAAATATTCCTTCAAGTCACACACACATCATGCTGTTGAAATCTTGAGAATGCTATTTTGAAATTTTGTATGTGAAAAAAGTTATTAATTTTCTTTTGTGTATACTATGAAAGTGAAAAATATCATAGTATTTATTAATGTGAAGCTGAAATCTGTTTATATATATTGATAATATTTAGTTTTTTCTCATTGTCATGATGATTCTACAAAACATTTTGTACAAAATTTAGGTATTTTTAGTTTTATTTCAGTCACACACACACACATGCCAAGAAGCAAACAACACAAAAGTTTTTACTATCTAAAATTGATTGTGAAAGATATAAAAAAACTAATCACACACACGCACACACACAAATTTACGCCTGAGAACTATTCTGATAAATGGGCAAAAATATTCATATATCTAAAATTGTGAAGAATGAATAACACAGGAGAAAAATTAGAAATTTGTTAAAAAAACTCAACACAAGTTTTTGAAAAAGTATATATTGTCACGAAGATTCTTGAAATAGAACAGGTAGCAATACAACAGTTGAATAGAGCAATGAGAATTTATTGAATGCAAGCGTGGTCTACTTGATCGTACACCAGACAAACTGCCCCCAGCCCCAGGGAAGTAGCTTATATAAGATACAATGGTGACATTTGGAATATTCTAGAAGCACTTGGACTAACATAAATTTGCATACGCTGCAACTCTCTGGAAAATTCCAGAGAGTCAACTTAAATCAAATTTTAAAAAAGACTGGCAAGAAACAATTGGTAGGTTTTGAACCTGAGACCAACAGTTTCACTAGCTGCGGCTTTACCACTCGACAACTCGTTCGTTGAAATGTTTACGAAACAAGGCATTAAGTTTTCATATAAAATTCATAATTTTTGTTTTACTTATTCATAGAATTTTTGCTGTCCAGATTGTATGATAGTTCTAATGATCTACGAATAATAAATTATATACCATACGAAGGCAATGTATGTAAATATTGAAGAAAAATTGAACTAATCTAGTTTATCAAACTTATCACCTTCAGTTAATTTGCATTACGTATTTCTCGTTATAACAGATGATAAAAAGTATTCATTTTAATTATTTTAAATTAATCTTCGTTTCAGATTTTTTTTTAATTTGAGTCTTGACTTAGATATTTTAGGCATTGGTTATTTCGGTTATTATTGGAACACTAAAAATATGATTTTGAACTAAGAACAGCAAAATTGGATAAAATATTAACTTATTTTCCAACCATCATTTGCAAATGAAAATTTTGGCAAACAATTTTATTTTTTGGATTATTAAAAAAAGATGATGATTTAAAATGAAGAATTAATATTATTAACTAATTAATATGTTCCCACACACAAACATATATATATATATACATATATACACACAGACATATATATATATATATATATATATATATATATATATATAAAGAAATATGTATTATATATCAAAAATAAGAAATAATAGATAAAGAACATAACAAGAAATAGCATAATAAAAATATAAAACCTGAACATGAAGAACAAAATTATAGAGAAATAAAAAAAGAAACTACAAAAAAGAAGAATCTAGCGAGTCAGAAAGCAATTTCGGACTTAGGACCGAATAAGTGGGGTTAAACTAGTTTGAAGGCGCCTACCTTCCCCCTTTGCAACTCGGTAGGAAAACCAAATAAAATAAAATAAACAAAACTTCAGAGTTTGGATAACTCAGAGAGTATGAAAAAACCACTCATTACTATTATGTAACAAACTCTCCCAAACTCTTAATGCAGAAAAATCACAAAATAATTGCGTAAGAAAAGTAGAAAAATGCTAAAACAATTACATAAGAAAAGTATCTTTCAAGAAATAATTTAACAAAATTTCTTTACTCACAGAGCTTTTACGAGGAGAATCAAGCGTCTTGACATTAATGAAAATCGATTATTCACCAAGTTAAAAATTCGAAAATACATAAACACATCTTTTGAGCTGACTTTTAAACCAGCCAGCAAAGACAGGTATAAAAAAGACGACAATCAAATACGGTAGAATTTGAATTGGTTGATTGTCAAAAATGTAAATTTGCTAGTCTCTAATTTGGTTGGTTGTCAACAATGTGTAAGGTGTTCAAGATGTGTGTGGAAAAAAATGTAAACTGTGATATGAGTGTTATGATATAATCTTCACAGCAAGACCACTAACATGCTGACTTTGAAATCCTATTGTTGTGTGGTGGTTTTGGAATTCGAAGTAGCAAGACGGTTAATGTATTTGTGATGAATATAAGTTCTTAAGAAATTAAAAGGGTATTCATGATCTAAACAACATTGAAAAAATTGTTTTATATTATTGTATTTATCTATTTTGTGGGTAGTTAAGCTATCATTTCTAAATAAAAAATTCAAAATGATATTTCTGTAAATTGATATATGCAAATTATTATTCCATACGGGAATTTTAATTATATGGAACTTAAACGAATCTCTTTTGTCAAAAATGTTACTGACTACATTATTGTTAATAAGATGCAAGTCTAATATATATATATATATATATATATATATATATATATATATTATTATAGTTCTTTTTTCTAAGGCTTGGTAAAACATTTTGTGAGTTAGCTTTATAAAGTTTTATGTCCTAGGTTACAAGTGATACTTTTATCTATATTTTAATTCCGTTTGTATTATGGTGGGATAGAAAAAAAATTGCTTAAAATTGCAAAATCGGAAACTGGGAGATTTTTGACGTAATTTAACATTTTTTTTTCATTTCTATTAATAATCAGTTGAAATAACATACAAAATAAATTGCCTTTTAAAAATAAAATAGACTATGCTAAACTAAGTAATTATTTTTTTGTAGAAATGATTTTTTTAAAAAAATATCCCAGCACCTCGAGATGAAATTCTAAAGATGAAAAATATTGAATTATTCATAAATGCGAGCGTAAAGTTTTCAAGTAAATGTAAAAATATAATCCAAATAAATATTTCAAGAGCTTTTAATTTTCAAAAAACACATAAGAACTTTCAGGAAAATTAACCCCTTACACAGAATTTTAAATGTTATTTATGAATGTTCGGTAAAATAAATGTTCCAAATGCTTATTTTCTGTCCTTATGAAATTCTTCATTAATAATAATAATTCTAAAACCCAGTTAACTAGCCTCAGAACACTGCGTTTTCTAGAAAAATCCTAACTTTCAGAATCATTTATCCGTTTCGTACTCATCCATTTGAGAAAGGACTTAATTACTTGTCTCAAATAGTGTTGAGTCGTAAGTATTATGTTGTTTAGAAAATTGGAGTTTCGATGGCCAGAAAAGCATTTAAATGAGATATGTTTAGGATTTCTAGTGGACGTAATTGTCCATTTCGAATAGTTAAACTTTGTCGAAATTCTCTTGCGGAAGGAATATAGGCGGAGTGCTGGTCATTCAGCAAATCCTACTGATGTTTAACTAAATAAACTGTTATCATGTAAATGGGTTCTACACCGTTAACTTAAAAAATGTTTGTTTAAAGTATACTCATTAATGTTTGAGTAAAAAAGTATTGAAAATAGAAGTCATTGTCAAAATCTTGTTAAGATATAGATAATATATTATTGACTTCTTGTTCCTGTCACTTAATTTATTTAAAGATTAATATAAACTGATTTCATTTTAGATGAAGTCAAAAAATTTCAGTAAGTTTGAAAAAAAATTAAAATTTGAATTTTGAAAACGTTTTGAAGCTTTTTTAAGAAAACATAATATAACATTTTTTAGAAAAGATTATTATACAAATATTCTTATAAATATTGTAAACTAGCTATCTACACATTTTCTGAAATTAACAAATCATTTCCTGATCTTTTTAATTCATAGTGATTAAAATAGTCCCTAGCTTAATGGTAACATACAAAATACCAAAACCACTGAAACTTAACTGAGAATTGTGTTTCAAATATATTCTCTTCGCACCCCTAACATTACAAGTCGCTTCTTCCAGTAGTTCTCTAAAAATCTAAAAGACTGTCTTAAGACCAAGAATTCTCTTAAATTTGAACACCTTGTGAAGGTCCCCTTGGACCTCACTTTGAGAGCGAGAATAAATAGGAGTCAGATAAGAGCCAGTAGCCATTTTTATAAATAACTTTCTTTATTTGGTTATCTTTCCCAAATAGAATCAAAGACTTATTAACAAATATATCTAAATAGTATTATGAGGTTTAAAAGATACTTTCCTTTAAATAAACTTAAATATTTAATGATCCAATTAATTAACAATTAAAATATCGATCACGCAGAGATTACCACGATAAGAGATCCCAGATTTATATTTAATGATCTTATTGAACATTTAATTTTAATCTCACTCGTAATAATAAGCTTTAATGAGACTTTAATTAATATTTACCACACTGCAGTTCAACTCAGCTTTTCTCAGAGATTAAATTATCCAACAAGAAATCTTCAATAATAAATTTAACTTCACTATAACTTTCTGCTTCAATCTCTCTCTCCTACTGCTCTAACTTTACTACTCCGTTTGACTTAAATACTTTATCTAATCTACATATAACAAGGAATCCTGTCCTCTTTTTGGAGCTGATTGGAAATAGGTAGGGAATTAAATTTCCCTAAAAAGACGACTCAGAAGGTTAGTGATAAAGTTCCGTATAGATTTGTCACAACCTGTGTATTCAAAAAAAATTATTCACTCATTCCCCATAATATTGAAAAGCATTTGTATGGATATTTCTTCAAATAGCTGTATAACGAGTGGAATTCCTTGTTTATTAATCAGCCACCAAATATTTTATAACCATTTTTTTCTTAACTTCATCCAATATATAAAGTAAAAAAAAAAATTGACCATTTTTTGTCGCTTGGAATTACCGATGAATACTCCGGAATATGATCTCATCGACAACTATCAATTATTTTCGTCCCCCTCACAATTAAATAGTTCAGTCATTTACAGCTATTGACTCCTAATGACTCCACAGTACAGACTACTATGTTTACCATGGTGCTGGGCTGGAATTACTCGAAGGGCGGATTAGCACAGGATATATGTTCTCACACTAGTAATCTTTTGTTTATCTAATGAAAGTCGATGTGCACGCGTGTGGCATTACAACGTGGTGCCGGATTAGATTTTAAAACCCAACTGGATTAAGGGACTTTAATCTTTATGCTTTTGAATTCTAGGAAGAAGCCATTAGCCTTAAAAAATGTTAAAAACATTAAAAGGATCAAAACCCCTCTTAATTGTACAAGAGAAAAACGAGAGTGTTATTTGAAGTTATCATACCAAAAACTCCTTGTTTGGTTGTGGCTGACTAAAATACATATGAAGAGTTGGAAGATATAAATACTGATTGCGTTAAACCTGCAGTGAAACTCTCAGTTAGTGTCCTAATATGGGGTGGCCTAACATCAAAAGATATTCGAGGAATTTGAGAGATAATGGAAAATATAAATGCCTCAAAATACATAAGTACTTGAGACCCAAATGGAGCCGTTCATACATTATCTTTTCCTAGATAATTTAGCATTTATATATTTCAACAGGATTCAACTCCATGCCATATTCCTACAGTGTGCAAAAAGTTGTTTCCAGATAGTCGCACTCGAATGGCCTGAAAATAGCACAAATCTGAACCCAATCGAAAATCCATGAAAACAATTGAAGGAACTCACGAGTAAGAAACAACACCCAGGCAATAAAATCCTATGAACATAAGAAATAATTCAATCTGTATTTCTCATTAAAACAATTGATGAACTAAAAAGCTATTTCACTTCATGGAAAGGCGTTGTCATGCCTTAATTAAGCTAAAGACTAACCTAAATTTTAACTAACATCAGATAGTTTGCATGTCTCATTTTTTATTTGTTTCACTTTTTTATAACTTATGTTATAGTAAAATTTATCTCAAAAAAAGTTAATCCATCAAAATTTAGATAAAATTATATTTCCAATGAAAAATAATTTCATAAAATTAATCTTAAAATACTTAGTGTTATGGACCCATAAACATCAAAATAAATTTTTTCAAAGGTTTCCCACAAATTTGATACCATCACTTCATGTATAAACTGCTGTTTGTAAAAGATGCACAACACCATGAACGAATCTTCAGAAATAAATGAAATTTAATGCACAAATGACTTGTATTAGTACAAATAAATGACGAAATTTTCAAAGCAAAAAAAACAATATTAAGTGTCCAAAATCAGTATTTGGTGTACCAACACTCGCTGCAATAAGTGCTGCTATACGACGTGGCATGGGGTCAAACCGATTTTGAATGTCTGCTTGTGAAAGAGAACCCATATTGCTTGCAAGAGCAGTAAAATTTGGTCTTTTGAAGCAGCAGGACGCGGATCACCAGCGAGACGCCGATCCCACACGTGCTCAATAGGCGACATATTCGGTGAATAGGCAGACCAAGGAAGAACTTGTATGTGTTGGGCCGAAAAGAAGTCTCGGACAGTCTTTGCAACATGTGGGCATGCACAAAGATAGATACAGGGATGCTTTGAAGGAAGGGAACGACTTCGGGCTGTAGCACTTCATGGACGCACCTGTTGCTATGGAGGTTATCCTCAATTAGTAGCAAATTGGATCGTCCATGATTCGAAATTGCACCCCAAACCATAACTCCAGATGTTAGTCCACTATGCCTTTCAATAACCTACACTAGAAGGCAGCGTTCACCGGCATAGCTTCTAACACGAATACGGCAATCATGGTTCCATATATTGAAGCGTGATTCATCTGAAAAGACATCTTGGTGTTAATCAGCTTTCCAAGCTCAGTACTCATGAGCCCTTTGCAGATGCAGCCGTTGATAGTTTGCCGTGAGGGGGATCATGTATAAAGGCACCTTTGCAAGCAATTCTCCGTGAAACAGACGTAGACGAATTGACGAAGCCCATATTATTACATCTGTAGCAGTAGACCAACGTGCTGCCAACCGTGCTGTACGGTCATTCTCCGCCCATGTGGAGCACGTGTCGATCGCCACATTCTAACGCCACCTCCCGCCGTCCAGTGCCAGTTTTTCGAATTGTTCGGTGCTCGTCGGTCGACTGTTTCCAAACTCGCATCACTGTGGAACTGTTCCGCTAAATTCAAGCTCCTATTGCGTAAATCTTCCTTCTCAAAGACGGATAATTCTCCCCCGTACAAACTCATTAAGATGTTGGAATTTCTCCTTATTTCGTTGTGGAGGCATACTTAGGTCTCACAAAACGTTCTCCACTAACAAATAATCATTAACTATTTTCAACATCCTGTTACAGCAGTGTTTCTCAAACTTTCAATATTGGTGACCCCATTTTCAATCATAATTTTTGTCGCCCCCCCTGTACAACAATAATGTATTTACTGCAATAAAAATGCACTTTGAGAGAGAGACGCTAAAGTTACAATACGATCTTAATTATAAACAGTACAAATTAATAAGATAAGTATATTAAATTTTGTATATGTAACTTTTAAGTAATATATATATATTTTAAGAAAATTACTTAAAATATATATATTACTTACTTATTATTATGTTATTTTTCTTCTTCTAATTTTTAAATTGGAACATATCGCAAAATAATATATTTAATTAAAGATTTATTTCCTTCGGCATCCATTTCTTAAAGTACAAATGTCATTAGAAAAATAGTCTAGTCTATATTGCTCTCTTTCAAAGCCATCACATCTGGCATTATCGGGTACGTTTGCGTGAGTCTGGGCAACCTATCGGACGTCTGCGCAAAACATGTAAAAATGCTTTTCCTCGTACAATTCCAGTCAGTTTTGGTCGACTCGATACTTCTATAGCTACCGAATCTAGCTTGAATGTACATTTTTTTTAATTTGCACGTTAATTGTAATTCACGGTAATTAAGTATTTACGGCAGTAGATTAAAACAAAATCATACATAAATTTTTAGTCTTAAGCAAACGTTCGATGATAATAAAGGATCAACAAGTACACAGACGGGCATGGTTCCGAAAATTAAATCAAGGCAATATTCTCCAAAATACTTATATTTTTGATTTACCACTACTGAAGTAAATGATGGGGGGAAAAGCCCCAGCTCGCTATGTGTTAAAACTTACAAATCTGAAGAACAACATGGGAAAGTTGTTTTTAAAACCATGTAAAATCATTTAGCAATGTTGGCAAAGAATTTTAAAAAGTATTTTCAGAATGAGGACAACTTGGTTGCAAGCTACGAGTGGATTAGGCATCTATTTCAAGGCACTCCAGAAGGGCTCTCAACTTCCGAAGAAATCTTCATAGATTTCACATCCAGTGAAAAATTAAAAGGCAATTTTGTAATAAATCGCTCTTTGAATTTTGGGTACAGGTGGATGATGAATTTTCTGTACTGAAAACAAAAGCACTTCGTATACCATTACCATTTTCAACATCCTATCTTTGTTAAACCTAAATTTTCTGCGGTGGCTGCTTTGAAGACAAAATATAGATCTCAGCTAAATATAGAAAAATAACTCAAAATGTCAATTTCTCATATTATAAACCTTCCTTTGAAAAACTTTGCTCTACAAGACAAGCCCATGCAAGTCCCTAATAATTATTAAACTTGTTCTTAATTTAGTGTTAAGAAATTATTTATAAAATACCTTCTTCAGTACTGATACATTAAACGTATACTGGCTGAAACACCGACTCTTCGTACGAGTTAATTTTTTTTAAAAAATAAAACATTATTCTTGATATAATAGCTGAACTGTAAAGAGAATAAAAAAACTGCGTGCATGACATTGTATAAAGAAATGTAAAATGATTTTTTTTAGATAAATGCTATAATTGTAAATAACTATTTAAAAGAACTGTAATTTTTTTTAAACCGCACACAATTAGCATTTAGAATTAATGTTAAATAATGAAAAATAATACAAAATTCCGATGAAGAATAATTGTGTTACTTTTTAATATTTAAAGCGAGAAGACTTCAAAATGTTTTAACCCGGGAGCAGGCTCGCACTTGATACTAACGCTAATGGTAGTGCGGGGGGACTCAGTCACCCCAATCATTTGTTTATAATTATTATTACTGTACACGATACAAATCGGAATTCCAGTGAATAATTTAATTAAGAGAAAATATACTTACCGGTTTTCAAGAACTATTCAATTTTTCTTTGATGATTTGAGATAAATACAATAAAACTGATCTAAAATGATTCAAAAGTGCAAAACCTTAATAAAGGACGCAAATCAGAGACACTTTTCACTAATATTACAGAAATGTTATTTGCTGGCAAAGCTGTCATATTTTGTTCAAGTTATTGTAGTTTTAATGAGCTTTCATTATCGAATGAGTGAATATTAACGTCCCGCTGTTCAGCTACACGAGGGCCTTTGGAGACGGATCTCGTATTTTTGATCCATGGTCAAGTAACGAGGACGATACTTGAGCTGGCCTCTTTTAACTACCTCACCACTCCAACAAGAGGACGTTTGGGCTCTCGACAGATTTAACGTGCATCTCTCCCCTACACGGCGGGTCTTTAGTGGTACTGGGCTCGAACTCGTGACACCTTTGGTGATCAACAAATAGCATGTTGAACTTTTTCTTTCTTGTGTCTTTTTGACAAGGCGAACTGAACCTTTTGGTACACTTATGGCTTCATATTTAAAGTTGATGGAGTTCTTTAGGAAGCATTTGAAAATTTTCCTTTCGTTTCATGTTCATCGCGTTTCTCAATCATGAATAATATGCATCCTTTCAACTTCCTTCAATAGAGATAACACATGTCCCGCGCCACAGTTCCCGGGTTAAAAGTGTATTCAGAAAAAAATACGGATGATCTAAAAAGGATTATGACGTTTTTCACTATACTTTATATGTTTGTGAGAATACTCATAAAAATATAAAGCTTGGCCAAATAATCCTTCAAATCAATCAATTATTTTCCTAATATCATAAAACTATTTATTATATACAATTTCCCTAAGCAATAAACAAACGGAACTAATGTAGAACACTAACTATACCAGTAAATTTGAAGGACAAATCAGCAAATGTATTATGCAGCCTGGCTGAAAAGTGAATCATGTCTTCCTTTTCTTTTTCTACAACTAATGTACAGTATTTCAATAATAATTACAGTGATGAATTGTTTATCTTCTTAGAATTTTTCTCATGGTCTAAGTTTTGTTTTTTCTTTTAATGAGTAATATTTTATGTTAAAACGCAATAAAAAAATCTCTCATTGAGGAAATACAGCAAATTAAACAAAATGTTTTTTTTCTTTAATTTGGTTTTGGGATCAAAGATAGCTATTTGATGACGGAAAAACGCCAGTTGATAAACATAAATTATATCAGTGTTGTGTATTTTTTATATTATGGAAGAAAGTATTTTGTTTTACTTCTCTTTCCGGTTATTTTTTTAAAAAAAATCTTTATATTTTCGATATGCTCGCGCCCCCCTTGTAGGGTTATCGTGCCTCCCAGGGGGGCGCGCCCCACACTTTGAAAAACATTGTGCTACAGCCCTGTATTCATACGCTTTCAGCATCAGTTCAGAGGGCGCTGCGCACGCCACGCATGCGCAGTGGCTCTGAAACTTCACTATTTTACGTAACATCCTACAATTAATATTTGCTACAAAGTTCATTAAATTCTGATGATTCCTTCATGGTGTTGCATTTTTTCAAACAGTAGTGCATATATATTTCATGGAAAAAATTGTGCGTACATAATAAGTATTATTTGACACAAATTGTCACTGTTTCATATTTTGACCGTAAATAGGCCTTTAAATTCATTTCTTTTTTTCAGAACCGTAAGTAAGCTTTTCATTTTTGTTATTGCTGTTTATTCTTCTTTAAATATACAGAGCACTTTTATTTATCCTTTACCTCTGAATAAAATTAAATTAATGCTGACTTTGAAAAATTGCTTTAACATTTTGTAATGACAATTTCAAAATGCGGAAGTTTTTGTTGCGAAAATGGATTTCTAGAGAATGAAAATAATTTATTTCTTGAGCGTTTGCCTTTATATATAAATTTAATCACTTCAAAATGCCTTTTGAGAACTTTTCACTACGGAAATTTTTCTCGCTATAAGCCGTTCAGAAAGGAATACAATTCACTTGATTTTAACAAGTTTTTATTGAATTAGTAAAACTGAATGTTTAAAATTAAATATAAAATTTTTCATTTTATTTACACCAAAAAAATCATTGGAACTTTAACTACATAGTTATATTTTGATGTGATGTCTATTACAAAGAAGGGAAGAAATTAGAAACAGTTTGAGTATTTAGAGTTGCCTTATTTTTATTTATTTTAAGGGCAGCAAAGCATTTTGTGAAAGAAAATTTCAATATATATATATATATATATATATATCGTGGCCGTGGGTATATATATATGCTCGATGTCATATGTACTTAAGACAGTTGAATTGAGAAAAAGTGGAGATAGAGGTCACTTTTCTCTTCGTGTTTGTAATTTAATGTATGTATCGGCAATTAGACAATTATACTCCTTTACAATTTATAATTACATTATTGTTATCAAGTTATTGGTTTGTTTTGTTTATAAGTTTTACTTACGTTGTTTGCGTTAAGATGGAGTTCCCTTTCGCTGCCGCGCTTTCATCAATTTCTCTTCACTTATTAAGAATTCGCAAAATGTTGTCACCATTTTGGTTGTTTCATGTATTGTTCGAATAATTAATAACACAGGGTTACAATGAAAAAAATACAAAAGCAGTGGTAGCTGAACTTAATGTATTTTTGGTGCTGATTTCAGAAATAATAATGAAAATTTTCCACCACGTCACATTTTTTTGAAAAGTTTAATTTTACTTGAATTTTTATGCCCATTTGCCAAAAATGTTTTACAGTTTTGAATTTCTTCCCTCCATAGCTGACCTTCTTTAAACCTTAGTGAAACGTACAGAACACCACTATGGGATGTCTTTACTTTGCCTTCCTTCTCTTCCTGTCGCAATATTTCTCTACCTATAGCGTCACGTGAATCATCAAGTTTATCTTGGATTGATAACGCAAGAACGGTCTCTCGTCTGTATTGATTCTGAAAGTAAGACGCTGAAATTTTGAACTTGGTTTCAATTTTTTTTTCATCTGTAAAATATTATAGTGCATGCGTTGGGTAAGTGGGAGCCTTATCTCTGAAACACTTTTAACAGTTGTTTTCTTTCAGTGCGCTCGTTAAACATAGCTTTGAGTTCGAGACGTTACGAAAGTTTTCAGGGTGACTTTTGTTACATATACAACGAATATAGTTTAATTAAAAATCTCATAAGAAACATTATAGACCATGTAAAACAACTTTATCTTGCGTATTTTGGCATGAAACTTTAAGACCAAGGCAAATCATAGGCTCATCATACAATTTGTGTAAAGTGCCTCAACGATCTACGCTTCTGACTTAAAGGAAAGAAGACTGCTATACTATACTTTGGATTTTGTATGACATATTTTGAGGGGAACAGAAAAACCACTCTGACGATTGTTATTTTTGTTCCTTTTTTATTCATAGGTATGACCGCAAAAATAAAAGGCTGATATCTTTTCTTGATTTTCCATCGGCCATACGCCTCGTTCCTCATGGACCCAATATTCCAGTGCCTTTGCCTCCAACTAAGTTTCAAAAACTTTTCAGGTATATCCAAAGCCAAGTTGACAGAGAGAATCTTTGTTATTCCAGATATTCGCAGCTTTTGAAGGACAACGCATTTGAGACTTGCATGACAGCAAAAGCAAAAGAAGCATGAGTTAATTTCAAAGATGTCGTCAGAAAGTTTCTGGGTTATTGCAAGGATCTTGACTGTAAAAGACTTGCATTGAATAAACTGGAGAAGTTTTAAGAGTTAGGTTACTCCATGAGTGTGATAATACATTTACTTCTTTCACATGAGATCTTTCCCCCGAAAGTTTAGGATTAGTCAATGAAGAACAGGGGGAAAGGTTCCATCAAGGTATCAAAGATATGGAGCGCAAATTTCAAGGAAGAATGGACAGGAACTTGCTAGATGACTATTGTTGGATGTTAAACGAGATAGGTCTAAGATTAAATTTAAAATAATAACTTCAAAAAGAAGTTTCAAAGGAAAAAGAGAACGTACCCAAGGAGAAACTGTTTCTTTTGCTTTCTTGTGCTTTTTAAAATATGTCTCAAACTTGTATGAGCAGAAGCATAATTTTTGCTCCTTTTGGTCAATCGTCCATATTGGGTAAATACTTTAATAAAAAAAAACAAATTAAAATAGTGTGTTGGGGATTTTTTTTTAGATATTATACCAAAATTGGTTGTAAAATGTATAAATCTTAAAGGAATTTCTTATTTTTCTCACGATCAAAGACTGCCTGTGAGGTCTAGAAACAATGGTTTTCATCTAATTGCTGAAAAATTCATTTGCATCACCAAGAACCAATATTTACATAGATTTAACTGAATAAAAACCACTGTTGCCAAATTTCCCAAGCTAAATTATTTGAGAGAATTTCTTTTCAAATAGGGTTTTAGCAAAAATATTGATATCGATTTTACAAAAAACCCTGACGTGATGGGAAAAAGTGGAAGCCATTTTTGAAATCAGCACACTAAATAATACAAAAATCACTAAAAACATATTTTGTATTTTTTCGAAACTTTAATATTGTACCCCTCTGTAATTAATCTAGTTTTCATTTGTGTGAGTTGAATTAAAATAGCTGTATATAGTTAAAAAGGTTTACTTAATCTTTCAATTAAATAACGGAATAATAAATTTTTATTGGTTTTAAAATAACTTAACTTTCATCGTATTTGCATCCAAGGGAATCAATTATGCATTTTTTTCAGAAATGCACTGTTTAAACTTTATTTAAAATTATTTAACACACAAGTATTTATGTATTTTGTTGAAATTCTATATTTTGAAACAAAGCTGTAAAAATTTATTTATCAACCCAATAAATTTGATACAAAAGTAGCATGTTTTAAGTTAAGTTTGTTTAAATGTAGCAATTAAATTTATATGAATCTCCTTTTTTAAAATTCCATATCATTTAAAAAACAAACGTAAAAATTAATTAGAAAATACACTTGGAAAACTATGAAGAAATGTTTAAAAGGATTTAAAGTTGTGCAATATTTATGTAAAATAGGTTAATTGTTCGAACATAAAATTAGAATAATTATATTAGAAGTTTTAAGAATTTATATAGTATTTACTACCGATGTGATCTTGAAATTTGAATTTTACAGTGTATTCTTTGCGGCTCGGATGGTGTTTCGTCAATATTTGTGTGGACTGTAAAACTGGTTAAAGAATAAAAAATCAGTGTTTTTCGCAACGCTAAGCCTACTTTATTCGTACACCCGCTTTTGTTGGGGTACAGCTAGACAATGTCTACTTTTACAATTTTTTTACAGATGGCGCTACAGTGCGCTGATGACGTAACATTCCGCCCGGCGTTGAAATATACAATATTTCAAAAAATATATTTAAAAAATGCAATTTGCTATATACAGTTTACAAATGCCTAAATGAATTAAATACAAATAAATTCAACATTCTAAAATAAGAAAAAAAATACAATATTCAAAAATAGAAAAATACAATATTTTAAGAATATAATATACTTCACATTACAATTTAATTTATATTATTATTTTCTATTGGTAAGATACATGTTTTTGAGATATGAACGTGTGAGAACCCCCGTGGCAGTTTTTAGTTTAACGACTCTGACCTTACCGTCAGTTCCATAAATAAACTCAAAGATTCTTGCCATTGTCCATTTGCAGGGAGGCAAATCATTTTCCTTTAAAGGCACTAAACACCCTACGGCAACATTATTTTTCTCGAACTGCCACTTGTTTCTCTGCTGTAAATGATTAAGATAATCATTTTTCCAGCGTTTCCAAATAATTTGTACACACTTTGTTGTATACTGCCACCTATAGATAGTCTATTATCTGAAATATCTAAAATTGCGGGCTCAGGTATTGCACTGATAGGTCGACCAATTATAAAGTGTCCAGGAGTTAAAACTTCATATTCATTGGTATTATCTGACAATGGTACTAATGGACGTGAATTAAGTATACCTTCAACTTGAATTATTATTGTCTCGAATTCTTCGAAAGTTATTTTACTATTAACTAAAGTTCTATAGAGATGGTGTTTGAATGATTTTACCCCTGCCTCCCACAAACCCCCGACATTAGGAGAACGAGGTGGGATAAATTTCCACTGGATAGCTTCTGAAGCAAAATAAATTGCTAATGTCTCGTTTTTGTTACAAATTAATTTTATGAAACGATTTAATTCTGCAGCTGCGCCTTTAAAATTAGTTCCGTTATCGGACATTAATGTAGAAATGCGTCCTCTACGGGCACATAGCCTCTTCAAAGCTGCAATAAATGCCTCAGTTGTTAAATCAGTCACTGCCTCTAAATGAATAGCCTTTGTAGCCAAGCATACAAAAATCGCAACATAAACTTTTGAAAACATCCCCTTTCTCTGATTTTTAAATTTTATTTGAAAAGGTCCGCAAAAATCCACCCCAGAGTTTAAAAATGATGCACTTGGAGTTACTCTCTCTGATGGTAAATTTCCCATTAATTGATCTACCCCAGTAGGCATCTGTCTAAAGCATGCAATGCAATCATGGACTGTTTTTCTTGCAATACCCTTGCCATTAATGGGCCAAAACTGCATTCTAATTTGATGTACTAAACCCTGAGCACCAATATGAAAAACTTCTTATGCATATGCTCAAAAAGTAATTTAGTAAATTTATGTTTACTAGGTATAATTATTTGATGTTTTGCTTCAATGGTAAATCAGCATTACAAAGCCTTCCACTAACTCTGAGTAAAGAATTCTCATCTAAGAAAGGATCTAAAGCCTTTAACTTACTAGAGTTTTTGAAACACCTTTACCTTTTTTCAAGGCATCGATTTCTGCTTTAAACTCACTTAATTGTGCTATTTTAGCTAAAAATTCCGTACTCCTCTTTACTTCATCTGCAGTTAGATATTTCTCCTTATTACAAGACTCCTTAGCTTTGATGTTATTAATGAACCTAAAAATAAAGCTAAAAATTCTAATTAATTTTATGAAATTATTTGTAACGTTAAAGAGTTCATCATAAAAATTTGAAGAACACTCAATCATTGAAAGAGTCACAGCACATTTTAGTTCATCTCTGTAGGAAGGATCAGGAAAAAGTTGATTGTCCTCCTACTCATCACTTTGTAAATCTGGACCCGAGAACCACATTTCGTTCTTTAAAAGTTCATCTTCATTGCAGCCTCTAGAAATTAAGTCGGCAGAATTGTTCTTGGAGCTAACATGTTTCCAATGATAGTCCTTTGAAAGTGCTTGGATCTCCGCCACCCTGTTGCTGACAAATGTTTTGAGTTTATGAGGTTCAGTCTTTATCCACGCTAAAGCAATCGTTGAGTCCGTCCACATCCAAATTTTATGAATAGATAATTGAAGAATTGGCACAACCTTTTTGACTAATCTTGATAGTAGTAAAGCTGCAGACAGTTCTAACCTCGGTATGGTGAGTGTTTTCAAGGGAGCCACTCTGGACTTGCTGCATAATAATCTAGTTTGAGAGTGTCCAGATTCGTTGAAACATTTTATGTAGACAACAGCAGCATAGGCACATTCTGATGCATCGGAAAAGCCATGTATTTCAATCCGTATTGTTGCAGGAAGTAGAATGCACCTTGGGATTTTGAAGTTATTTTCTTTCGATAATTTTGGTAGAAGTTCATCCACTCTTCCATTGCATCTGGTGGTAGCTGTTCACTCCAATCTAATTTTATTTTCCAAAGTTCTTGGATGAATATCTTAGCCTTCGTAACAATGGGTCCTATCAGGCCCAAAGGGTTATAGAGCCTTGCAATTTCTGAAAGCACGTCTCTTTTTGAGAAGTGGACTTTGTCACTAATCTTTACTTTGTATGTGAGACAATCCACCTTTGGATCCCATAGCATACCTAATGTTTTCACTGGAGCATCCTGAAATTCCTTATCAAACACATAGGAAGATGCAGATAAATCTTTCAACAGTTCTGGGCTATTTGACACCCATTTGTGTAGCTCAAAACTCCCTCTCTGTAATAGTTGAGATAATCTGGTTTGGAGTTTTTTTGCACCCTCTAATGTAGACTCCCCAGAAAGAATATCATCCATATAACTATCATTACAAATCACATCTGCTGCGTCAGGAAATTCCGCTTTTTCTTCATCTGCTAAGGCACTTAAGGTTCTGGTAGCTAAAAATGGTGCAGAAACTGTCCCATAAGTTACGGTAGCTAGCTTGTAAGTCTTGACTGGAGCATGTGCACTAGTCTTCCACATAATTCGTTGTAAATCCCTTTGATTAGGATCAACAAGTATCTGCCTGTACATTTTTTTAATATCTGCACTAAACGCGTACTCGTGTTTTCTAAATCTACTGACTATGCAAAAGAGATCTTGTTGAATAATTCATCCGTTTAGTAAAATGGAGTTTACAGAAAAACCACTTGTTTTTGCACTTGCATCGAAGACAACTCTCAATGGAGTGGATGTCTTCTCTGGTTTGTATATGGAATGATGAGGAATGTAATAGTTAATCTTATCTAATGTTTCATTTTTAATCTCCTCCATATCGCCTAAAAGTTCATATTCATTCATAAATTCTTTATACAAAGTTCCCATTGTGTTGTTTTTGTTTAATTTTTCCCAAATACCATTTAGTCGTTTGATCGCATTCTCTTTGGAATATCCTAATAATGTTTCTGCATTTTCCTTTATGGGTAACCGAACTATAAATCTTCCCGTTTTATCTCTTTTATAGGTACTAACAAAATGTTCCTCACAATAAATTTCCTCTTCACTTTTTGTTATTTCCTTAGAATCATCTGGAAGTGATTCCAGTTCAAAGAATTTCTTTACTGTTATATCTAAGCTTGGTTCACTTATTAAACAACAATTGGCTTGTTGTTGTGACTGAGGAAGGGTACCTGTGACTAAGTAGCCAAATTTTGTATTTTGTAAAATTACATTTCCTCTTGCAAATAATATTGTTCTGGATTTAAAATTTCAAAAAATAGTTCACTTCCTATCAATATATCTATTTGACCTGGCATATGGAAATTAGAATCAGCCAGCTCAATTGAAGCTGGAATATTTAAATCCGATATATTTAATTTCGATACAGAAATCGCATCGGTAATTTTAGGTAAAAGTAAAAATTGTACATTGCGTGCAAAAGTATAATCCCGATTAGAAATTTCAATTTTTACTGAATATTTCGAGGCTTGCGTAATCCCGTTAATGCCTGTTATAGATTGGTTTGCAGACCTAAATTTAAATCCCAACTTTCTTGCTATGTCTTCTCTCATAACGCATATCGTAGACGCATTATCTAATAATCCTCTTAACTTAATTCTATATCCATCAGCACTTTTAACGAAAATCATGAATGTATTCAATAAAACTCATTTATTTCCATAAGTCAAAACCGCAACTTCTGGCTGACCTTCAAACCGAGTAGTATTCGAAATGGTCTCTATCCCCCTTTCCCCTACAGTTTGATTTTTAACTGCAGAGCAAAGTTCAGCAGAATCGTGAAGCAATGAATTATGTAATCCTTTGCAACCACTAACTGTGCATTTATATTTAGACATGCAGGCACCATAATGAAGCCTGAGGCAATTTATACAAAGTTTGTTATTGGTAACAAATTTCTTTCTGCACTCCACATACATATTTTGAAATGCAATACATTTATAAAGAGGATGAGAATTTCGACAGAGAATACAAGGTTTAACAGTTATTTTTTTACTATTAACTACCAGCGATTTGGCTTTATTTGACGTTGCAGTATTTTTATGGATCATTTTAGTACTAGGAATGCGAATAATGTTTTCTAACACAGCACTTCTCTTTTCTAAAAATTTCATAATAGAATCAAATGTTGGAACTTCTGCTGTTTTCAACGAAAGTTCGAATTGTTTTCTAGATTCTTTGTCAATTTTTTGAAGAATTATATTTATTAAAATTCTATCTGATAGATCATTCTGCTCATATTTCAAAACTTTAAGTGCTCTAATGTTTCTATTAATACAATCCATTAAAGCGCGCAGTTCTTTGGATGATTCGCTATAAATTTTTTCATAATTAATTATCTCAAGGACATGAGAATCTACCAACTGTCGTTTGTTTTCATAACGATCTTCTAACGCTTTAAAGAGAGAATCGAAACTATCGCTAGGCGACTCTAAGAGCTTTGCTTCTCCTTTTAGAGATGCTCGAAGATAGTATATAGTTTTTGCGAATCATTCAATTGCTCATTATTACTTATTAAATTAATAAATTGATTTTTAAAATTAGAAAATTCTGCTATTACACCAGAAAATTCTGGCAATGGAATTTGAGGTAAGCGGATACTATTTTTACCATTGTCATTTAAATTAATGTTTACATTTTCAGAATTTTTCAAAGAATACATTAAAAGTTTGAGACCTACCTCTGTTGTCTCGATCCGTTGATTTATATCTTCAATGTCCAGCTGAATGATTTCCAAGCTTTCGAAAATTTCTATTTCACAATAATCCTCAGCTATTTTATCTAGATTTATCTGTAATTGCTCAATTTTTTTGAGTTTAATTTCGATTTCAGTGACACTAAGTATCCTTTGACACTGTCTTCCCGAGGTAAAAGCCTCTAACCTAGTTAAAGTTCCTTTGATTGAATCTTTAAACGATTCAATTTCTCTTCAGTAGTTACGTTGGAGTTATTTTTTATTTTTCGATTTTTTATCCATTTTCTGTGGCTTCGTAGGACCAATGTTTCGTCAATATTTGTGTGGACTGTAAAACTGGTTAAAGAATAAAAATCAGTGTTTTTCGCAACGCTAAGCCTACTTTTATCGTACACCCGCTTTTGTTGGGGTACAGCTAGACAATGTCTACTTTTACAATTTTTTTACAGATGGCGCTACAGTGTGCTGATGACGTAACAGAGTATACAAACATTTAATACAAATTTCCTTGCTTAGGTTTCGAATTTAATCAATTTGCAGAGGACAAATTAATGTGGCGATTGACAGTATCGTAATTGGATATTCCCTGATTTGAAAAAAAAATGTTTTTCTCACTTAATAGCGTTTTATTCTCCATCAGACCTATGGATGTTAGTGTATGCGACGAAAAATGTTCAAAAAAGAAACATCTAAAATGATTTCCGGAAGAATTTAAGATAGAGAAGGCAGCACTTTAGCCTGGCCAATGTTTTCATGGCATTACTCGGAAATCAAGAAACGAAATCAACGTGAGTATGCATCTATCTTTGAAGACTATGTGCATTCCAATATACTGATTGTCCTTCCAGAATAAGATGATAGTTTGCAGAGCAAAGCAATGCGAAGTGCCATGCAGCTGGTTGTGTGCAAACGGAATTTGGAGAGCAGTAGAATCAGTTTAAATCATCCATTTGGTTTCGAAACACTCCAAGTTTAAATCAAGTCAAAAACATGTGAGACTACCTTAATCGGTTGCCTGCGTCATGGATTATCAATATCGGGCAACCTGGAGCAACTGACTATTTAATTGGAGTCGGTGTGATACTTTATCCCTATAAAGTACCTTTGAGAGTCTCATGGGCTCGCCATTTGCCAAAGAAGTTTCCATGACTCAGACAACCCATCCAGGTAATTTTACATATTGATTGGTTATTTTGAATTCTGATAAGAGACCACTATTGCTGCGAATAAACTATGTAATTGTGAGTCACACTGCCAAATTTATCACATTTCAGTCATTCATAAAATCATATTGATTATTGTGATATCATTCCTTTTTTGTATTGTTCTTTCCAGAAAAACCAAAATAAACTTAAAGGCAAATTCTTCTTTGTGAGCGAATGATTTTTTTGTGGTTTAGGTATATTTAGAATCGTATTTATATAATGGATATTAGTTTTTAGTTCAGCCTGCAGTCTCATATAGTTTAATTAGAGTATGATATGATAACAACACGATGCATATTTTTTCTTTAGGCAAATCAAATACTTTTAATACAACGTTTTTCAATTTAAATTCTTATTTTCAAATGATAATAAAATTGAAGATTTAAAAGTTAGTGTTCTGAATACTGATTAAGTATTTAATTTATCTCAGATAAATAAACACTTCCAACTTTCATTTTATTTTATTTGAAACCGCAATGAACTGATTGTACATAAAATGAAGTTTATTTTCATTAAGTATATCATTCAATAATGAAATCAGAGGAAGCATGTATACACATGAAGAAAATTGTATTTAAAACAGTATAATTTGATTGATAATTAATCTTTTATTTTTTTCCATCATATAATAAAAGTTATAAGAAAAACGGTCAAAACTATTGAAAGCACGTGAATGGATGAAAGGGACAGCCATTCATTGGTTATCATCCACACTTTTTTTATCACCAACTTAAAAGACATTTTTCTTTCGCAGCATTAAGCTGTTTCGTTTCATTTCAGGTTATTCATTCAGAATCTGAAACAGTTATCTTTCCATTGACAGTAGTACAAAACCTACTGGATATTCCTTCAGATTTATGGTGGATTCATTGCAAGTAAAGCGCTTGAATTGATAAACACAAAATCAAAATAACGTCCTTTAATATATTTACTTTCCTCACTTTAGATATTTAATTACAGAAGCCTCATTCAACCTTAAAAATATCAGAATAATTTTTAGTTGAGAGCCATAAAGAAAAACAACAAACTATAGAAGAAAATATGGGTATTTTCTGATGTAATGGAAGGAAATTTGTTTGATATTTAGAGAAAAATAAATGCTTATTCTGTATATATTTAACAAGCTTTTGTAAGACAAAAACACAACTATATAATACAATAAATTAACAATTGGATTTCAGAATTATTATAATTAATAAAATATTACACTTAATATTTGTACATATGAATTCAAATTTAATTTAATTTCAAATTCCATCTTGACCTTATATACTAATATCTTTACATGCAATTCAGTTTTAAGAAACACAAAATCAGTAATTTAATGTTTAAGCATACATGAAACGACAGAAAGTATGGATTTTGTAATCATATTAGTTTTAATTATGTATTTTTGAATGAAACAGATCTTACAACCTGAGTTACTATTCAATCCTCATATATTAACTCTATGTTATAGTAAAAGCTGAATAATAGTAATAAAAATAAGAATTCACCCCATTAAGTAATATTTAAAAAATAACAATTATTATTATGTTTTATGTCATTCACCCTCACAAACAACAAAGATTCTCATAACAATTTTGAATTTTGAAACGTGTGTGTGTGATTTGAATACTTAATCTTAATTTTTGTGTTTGATGTTTTAAAAATTTATTGACTCGCACTTCATTTTCTTTTTATTTATTGTATAATCTGAAATTGAATAAAAGAGGCAATGGAATATATTCCTTACTATACCGTGATAAATGTAGTCATGCTTTTTCGGTTAAATTCAAAGCTGATAATATAATACAGATATATTAAAATTTTAAAAAAATGAAATAAAAATAATTTTTTATATTACAAGGGAAATACATATTACAATGAATTTTATTTACCTATGTGCTATATTATTGCTCGCAAATATGTATTTTTATGTAAAAGGAAAGTAATGTGTAAAAGGAAAGTTTTTGTAAAAAGTAAATGTTGGCAATGTGCTAAATTCATGTGATGCCATGGTCTCATGATAATGACAACGACCAGTTTCAAGCCAATCAGAGCAGAGCTAAAATATGCATGCAACGTCATAGTTACGCGATAAAAGCAGTTAGTGTGTTTCCAACTAATCAGTTCATGCACTTCGTTCTTGTCAACTGTTGCTCTTTGCAGAAGCCTTCTCATAAAAGTACATATTTGTCAACAATAATAATGGACATAGGTATACAAAATGCATTTTATTTAAAAGTATATGCATTAAATAAGATTTTTTAAATTTTAAAATCTTTTTGAAAAAATTTTTTTATGGCATTTATATATTTTTACCCAATTATGAACTCTGAAACTTTACCTAAGTTTTACATATAAAAAGGCAAGTACAATTAGTTTTGTTTCTATATTGAGTTCAATGGAGAACGCGTGTTTGTTTTAATCATGTGACCGTAATGAACTGAGCCAATAGTGAGATGCATGAACTGATTAGCTAAAAGCACGTGATCTGATTCATTATATGCTTATTACGCTGCATAAATTTATCAAATTGCCTTAAACAGCATTTCTCGCGCAAGGCATGTCTCATACCCACCATCTAACTTTTTTCAACGTTTCTTCTAAACCTTTTTTGGAAAATGAATAATTTCTCGTGTAGCTGACTTTATGGTCATATCCTTTGAGGAGCCTTAGCTTGGATACAGTTTCTTCAGGTCTGTCATACTCTACGCGTGAGTCACCGTTACAGTTCTGAATACACGAGCACGTTTTAAATCTTCCTTATGCTATGGCGCATCATTGTAGTTCTGATGAAGAAATATTATATTTAAGTTATTTAAGAGATACAGAATTTAATAGATATAGTACAATAGTATTTTCGGGTGAAGAAATTTTCTTCGCAGCTATGATGAGCAGAAATGAAATGATGAACATGACGACAACAAACATGATTCCTCCACTGAAATAGATCCAGATTTAGAAGAAACAGACACAGTTGAAAATAAATGTTTTATATGTAGACACAAAAAAATTTGGGAAGAACGTAATTTTAAAGGAGACAACTAGGAAACATCTTATTCAGATTCAGATGAACTTTTGAAAAAAAAACTATTGCTGGAACAATAAGAGAAATTTTTTTTGAATTTAAGCAATAGATAAGTTTACTCCCACTTGTTTAATTTTCAAAAGATACAGGTTAAAATAAAATTAAGATCAAGAGAAAATATTGCATTCAATCACAACGAGATTAAAGGAGTGCATAAACAATGTAATGAATGTCATCATAAAAAGAACAGAAAAACTAAATTTAAGTGCGAAAAATGTAACAAATATATTGTATTTCCTACTTTTCTTCCTTTTTAACTTTCGTATAAAAATTTTACGGTAAAAACATAATGTAAATACCCTTGGGTATGAGATACCCTGCGCGAGAACTTTCGGTCGTTTTTTTCACGCCAGTGTGATGCCGGGTTAAGAATATATTTAAAAAAATATCTTTGAAGTAATAGATACATTAAATTAGATTTTCATGAATAAAATTTTCAAACCTTTTCTGAAAGTTTAAAAATTCTATTGAAGTAAATATTAATAAGAATTAAAATATTAAAATTAAAGTAAAATCATTCGTTTTAAGAAAAAGTAACTATCGCAAATCCCTACCTTAAATGATAATACACGAAGGAGAACATAACTGTAAGAATTTAAAAGTAATTGCAAGTATATTATCTCTCTAATTACAACGAACATTTGTCAAAAAGTTCAAGCAATACTTCATTCTTTTGGTAAATTCCTACAATATTAATAAAAATGAAACCTTTTTTCTTCAATGAAAAGTTGAAAACGATAGGAGGGGGAGAGGATATTTTTGGCTTGAATTTATCTTGTATTTACTGCATATTATTTGTGTTTATTCGAAATTTACTTTAATAAAGAAACTTTCACGTAATATGGCATTACAAAATTTTGAGGTAGATAAATGGTCAATAGTAGTTTAGTTTTCACATTTAGATGAAATGTAATGTATTATCAAAGTATTTTTGCGAGTAAAGAAATAAATTATTTATATTGTTTTGCTAAAGGTTTTCAAGCATTCATAATTTAGTTGGCACTTATTTCAATAACTATAGAACATACTTTATTTGCGTATAAAATTTCTTTAGTGTGTGTGTGTTTGAAAGTTCTTTAAATAAATAATGTCCCTAAAAATGCAATTTCAACTAAATTTATCGAAAACTGGTAGCAAAGTAGATTTTTTTTGTTGACATGTTCACAAATAAAAGACGATTTAAAAATATTTAGCTGGTACTCAATACTTTGGTACAAAGCAAAGGTTTGTTCTGAACGCAGATCTCAAAACAGATGGTGAGAAGAGTGTTTTTAATTTTATATTTAATTAGTTATCACTTTAAGACACTAACTAATGAATTCAATTTTTTGAGTGAATTTATTTTGAATGAGACAAAATTCCTTAAACTGTGGTTATTTTTTATTGATTAATTTAAAATATAAAACCGATTTCAAAAATCAATCAATTTATGTGAAATCCTTTTTAATAGCGACTTTATCTAAAGAGTAAATAAAAATCAAGATTCGATTATATCAGAAGTAATCTACAAATTATATGTATGTTTCAGGATCATATTTGTCCAATTATATTTAAAAAGAACTCTTCAAAAAGATATAATGCTTTGATTAAGTTTAAATTTTTCAAATTTTTGATGTGGATACGGTCGGTTTTAAGAAGAAATCATTCTCTAAACTTTTCCTGTATTTAATGTCTTCGCGAAATAAACGTTATACGCTTATTCCTCGACTTACGCTACCCCGACGTACGCAAACCCAGTGTTACGCGATTTTAAAATCTTGTCCATTTGTCTTTTGTTTGAGTACTACACAACGAGCTTTTGACTTGTTTAAAGCACTCAAGTTTCTTTTTTTTAGAAACGAAAGACCTTTAGAAACAATTCAATGTTTTAGATGCAGTGAGGATCCTCGGACAATCTTGGAATGTTTTACAGAAAACTTTAAATGGCGTCCAGAAAAAAAAAGAAAGAAAAAAAACCCTTCCTTTTTTTCCCATTACCGAAACACATGTGGAATAAGTGCCAAGGGCTGATAAAATTGGTAATGTGATTGAAGTAGCTGTCGATCTTACAAGGAAAATAAATTTAGAATGGATAAGGATATCGTTCAAGAGAACTGCTGTATTCCCACAATCAGGAGTTGACAATTGATGAGCTCAGAGAAATGCAAGAGCATGACATTGAAGGACTCGTTTTTAGAACCAGTTCAATCAAAAGATCGAATGATTGTTGTGAATGTGACCGAAAGCCTTAGTTTAATTGGAAAAGGGTTAAAAATTTTAGAAAAAATATATTCCAACAAAGAGCATATTTCCCCCAGCAAAATAAGGAATAAAAGAATTATCGAATAATTTCGAGAAAGTTTTGTGTGAGAAAAAAATATCTTTGAGCCAGCAGATTACTTTGTTAGATTTTATGAATCCTTTTAATCAAAATAACTATGGTTTGAGATTTTGTATTTGTGTTTTATCTAAGATTTTCTTAAACATTTTTTCTAAATTATTTTCTTTCGTTTCCGGCCACAACAAAAATAATTTACATATATTTATATGCTAAATTATACCCCGACTTACGCGGTTATCACTCAGTTCCATCTACCGCTTAAGTTTGGGGTATTATTGTATATGATTGATTTTTTATTACCTTCTTATTATGAAGCTACTTTAAGTCTATTGGCGATGGACATCGAGATTTTTAACTTCTGATTTGGAATCCAACTCACCAAATCTCAGCACCACGCCATGTAAGGACTCTCTTAGACTCGTCAAATTGAACTCGCATCAACAAACATATTTTTTCCTTCACATAACGGATACCTTATGACGACAGGCCTCGAAACAAAGTTGGCCATAAGTTGTGGCTTTGTCCACTCGGCTAACGCGATCTGTGATAAAATTGAAATAGAATTGTATAGCATTTAAATGATTGGAAAAAAATATACCAGACCTTGTTAAAAGTTCATCTGGGGCTTGAATAAATAAATAACTTGAAAAAATGCATCTTTCTTCTGAATTAAAATACTTTTAATTAGGAAAAAAATGAATTTGTTTTGCACATATTTTCCATTGGTTTAATAGAATATCCGAAGAATAATTTTATTAAAGTAGTGAAATCTCGTACCAAAGTGTAACGTCATTAATGAATTATTTGCGAAATTTATAAAGTGTCTCGAATTTCATTTTGTAACTGCAATTCAAAGTAAATTAGGAAATGTATTGAAAATAATTTACTGTGAAAGCTCTTATCCATCAAAGAAAAAGCTTTAATAATTAAATTTTTGAGTTAAAAGATTTTGAGTGTGCAATGAGAAATTCTATCCAGTTGAATAAATTTAAATTACTTTAGATTCGTTTCAAATGGAGAGTCGTTTTAGTTTTTATAAGCCTATGCTGTTATAGTCCAAAAATTGTTGCTTAAACACATATTTCAAACAAGATTATTGCAACAAAGAAGAATAATTCAAATAAATATAACAAAAGTCAATAATTCCTCAGTAATTTTTGACAAAGGAAAATAGAAACATACAAAATAAAATGTATGAATGCTTCAATGTTTGATATATATATCTCTCTCTTTTGTGAAATAAATAACACCTTAATTTCATTTTAACCTGTTTTCTTTTCTGATGGTTTTTTATATCTTTTTAAGTTTTACTCCAAAATCTAATTATATTGAAGCGAAAGATAACTTTTGCTGTCGTAAAAAAAATCAGTAAAGAGGGTTGCTTTTTTCTCCCCTTTAATAATCAAATTGACTTATGTTATAAATTTATTTGGTAAGATAAAATGAATGCTTTAAAGTAATGAAGAGTTAAATGATTGTAATGAAAGAAATGTGATTGCATATAAGGTGTCATAATGGTTGCATGAAATGTTTAAATGTGAATTAAAGTGTGTTTCTAATGAAAGACAGCATGTAGTTTGATTGAAAATTTGAAACATTTATAGTGTGTGAAATATAATATATAATTATATATAACAATGCGAAGATTTTTATGAAATTGTTTCTTGTATTGTTCTTAAGAGCATTCTTTATTATTAGCTATATTCGTTCTTTATAGAAATTTCTTTTTTTACTCCTAAAACTCATTTGAAGATTGAAAATATATTCCTTCCTTACTGTTTTCTATTCATATTTTCAGAATCTTCCATAATTCGACCTTTTGAAGAGGAACAGGGTTTTGAAAAGATTTAATTGTCTTGCTGCAAATA
The DNA here is from genome assembly GCA_019973935.1 of Trichonephila clavipes. Taxonomy (NCBI): domain Eukaryota; kingdom Metazoa; phylum Arthropoda; class Arachnida; order Araneae; family Nephilidae; genus Trichonephila; species Trichonephila clavipes. The sequence continues at coordinate 842,273 of BMAU01000510.1, read as the reverse complement.
GGAAATAACTTCGAATATCATTGTTTCTTTACTTAGAATAAATAACTGTCGATCTAATTATTTACAGCATGAAGAATTTTCATAACATTGAGATCCTAATAATGACGGGAAGGTAGGTGGATTTTTTTATATAGCGTGATATATTAACCTCTTAACTGCCGAATCAAAGTTACACGATTCTCTTCCCAGTGCCACTGTTTTTCACACAGGCGGGTTTATGCAGAGTAGCAGGGGGGAAAGAAAAGGAATAAAAATAAGAAAATTCTTCTCTGAAAATGTAAATCCTTCACAAATACTGTTTAGGTCATTTTGTTGCATTTCAAAGCCTTCAGAATAATTATTATTGATAGTAAAGCATAATTATATCCGCACTTCGGAAAGACAGATGTATACGTCCGGGGCAGCTAACACATTAGCATAGCGAGGCGTGTATATACGCCATCGACCTTACAGAGTTGATTTTTTAACTGCGATGATACAATAGGTAAGAAATTTAACTCGCAGTTCCTTGAGGTGTTTTTAATCTGAGGAAGGGGATCTGCATTTTAATAACAAGAATTTATAATAGACCTTCAAAGTTTTAAAAGGCGATGATTCCATTTGATAAATTAGTTAACATTAAAACAATGATATCTTATGTTTCAGATATACGGAACTACAAAACAGATTAGTTCTTTTTTCAATTTTGATAAGTAATTAATATTAAAACAAGATAACTTATGCCTCACATATCAGAATTAGAATATGAATAAATTTATTCAGTTATTTTATAGCATCTGCTGTAACTTGAGTAAAAAATATGAAAATTATTATAAATCAGAAATTTTGTTTCAACAAATATACATATGCATTCATGAATATATATATATATATATATATTCTAACTAAAAACAATCAAACCCTCTTAGGCTTTCTTTCATTACCTTAAGAAAAGTAAGGGATTATAATTACAGAAAAGAATAAGTAGAGGTTTAGATTTATTCTAATGCATTCAAAGAATCTAGAAAAGAAACCATCTTTAAGAAATTAAATCTCGTTATAAACCTTGATGAGCAACTTCAAGAAGTATATGAATTCAATATCATCAGCCTTTTTCAAGACTAAGAACAATATAAAAAGTGTTTTTCCAATTTAAGAACATCTCGGTAAACGAAAACCAGTTATGTTGAATGAGAACTACTAATTTAAACTTACTCTTCACAGAAAGCGTTCGGTATTTGCATATCGTAAATTCTGGAAGAGAGATATATATAAATGTGTAAGTTTTCTCCACCTGTGTGTTTCGAAAAAAATATCTTTAATCGTATTCTTTAAGCTTTAGGTGACTCAAATAAGCTTCCTTAAAAGAGAAGGATGTAACTCGTTTAAATAATTGAATTTTTTTTTTGATTTTCAAAGGTTTTTCCTTTTTACAGTAAAATAAAAGACTATAGAAAAGGAAACGAAAGCAAAATTTAATTTAGAGTTACCTTCCACAATGAATCATGAAAAAAAAATTTAAAAAAACAGCCTTTTCTATCGTTATTTGCTTGAACAGACTATAAAAATACACTGTTGTAAATAGACAAAATTAAATAAAAGTAAGATTCTTGCTATCATCCATTGACGGTGAATGTACGCCAAAGGAATTTACTTTTTTTGAAAACAAGAATCAAATTTGGAAATGTGTGTAATTTAAGAATAATAAACATTCCGAAAGATGATAATATTAAGTCTAAAGAATCAAACGAAAAATTAGAGGTCAATTTCTTATTATCAATGCAAAAACATAGAATGTTTTCCAGCAAGTTGGATACAATATTTTAATGCTATATGTAAGCTATGCTTCTTGATTCATATATTTTCTTTTTATTTGGAAGAGTGGATAATTTATTAGATAAGTATATTTATAAGTATACATATGTATGCAGAATTTTTACAATTCAAGCTTTCCGGTCGATTTCTTTTAGATATATTATATTTAAAACAAATTAAAACAAAAAGTTAAAATTTTTCAGATCACATGCACTGTTATTGTAATGATATTTCTTGGATACAGGAAATAAGGAATGTGGAATATCACTTTATTTTCCGGAGATCTTGGGGTTATCTAATCAATCCATTCTCCCAAATATATGTTATCCTAAGCGTTCCACAAATTCATTCTGTAATGAGCTGATGCCATGTTTTGGGGCTTACAGATGATGTGGGATGTCTGCAGGAGCAAGGTTTAATAGTTTTGACAATACCTATAACAACAACAAAAAAAGACACCAAGATTTCAATATCCATTTAGGCCACTTGACAACAGTTGATGAGATCAGGTGGTTGAGCCTCTCTCTCTCTGATTTCAGTTCCAGTACAAACATCAATTCGACATGCCACTGTTAAGAACCTGAGTTCATAGCGTGTGCATTATCAGTATTCTCATGATAGTTACGGATACTCAGTTCTCATTTCACGGTGGTGTAAATTCGTCACTGAATAACATGCGTACTGTACTATGGCAGTCTGTTGCAGATTCTAAAAGTTGTCCAATAATCAGCTGATACGAGCTCTTTCTACGCGTCTGAAGAGTGTACTCCTTTCCCTTGCCACATCATCTGCTAAAACACATGAACAGTACGGAAATCTGTGCTACTTTCAGGACATTTGCTGATATGCTGTGTACTATTGAGTGTTGAGGATTGCTTATTCTTATACTTCCTCGGTATTCTTAATGGAGCATGACAATGAGCTTCTTATGCAGAGTTGTTCTTTCAGTCATTGAAAGATTTTCACACAGAGATTCACCTAGCCGGTAAATGCTCTTGGATCAGCCTTTGAGTTTCCTCGCATTGCCCTCTGAAGCACATCTTAGCCTTCTCTTATTTAGACATACATTAATTTCATAGATGACCCATACCAAAAATAAAGGTGACTAATGTGAACGGGGCTTTCTTTTAGATTGGTAGTTTTACGTTGAATTGTACTTAGCTAATTATGCTCCGCCATCCCATAATAGATGGATTACGAGGTTAGAAATACCCTGAATTTCTATATTAGGTTGCGTGAATTATTCCTCCTGTAAATTAAATAATCAAATAAAAAATATTACATACATATCCAACCCTTTTTTTTTCATGGTCCTTTTTTAAATTTTGAAATAACACTGTATACAAATTTGGAGAATTTTTTTTATTTAATACAATTTATTGGTTCTAATTCAAATCCCCCAAAGATTTGGGGATTCGTTCCCTTTGGATGAGGATTATTTGATCAAATTTATTACAATTTACGATAATAGAGAAGTCTATAATGATATAGTTGAAGGTGGAGTTCAGCTATTAACAGTTTATTTGATTCACGAGGGCCTGAAATTTGCTACAAGTGTGGAACAACATTCTCTTACTCATGATCCTGACTTATAAGGCATACATTAAAATTTAAAAATTATCGTAAGTTTTGTGTACCGGGATATCAAGAATTATCTAAGCAACTTGAGAAGCTAAAAAATATAGCTACTATCAATAGACTTTGTAGCAACAACAAATATGAGGCCGTTAATAACGAACGAAATTCTTCATTCGAATCAAAGCCAACAGTCGTGCTAGACGTATCCGACACATTTACTAATGATAGCATTTTTGGTTCAGTTCGTAATAAACGTACACGCTTGTTATCTAGAAGCGATGAATAGTTGTGTGTGGCAGTTAGTTTTATTCCTTATTTCAATTAGAATTTTTTTATGTTGTATGCACTTATTGACTAAATTTTCACTGGAGACACATTTTAATTTTTGTAATAAAAAGGAATTATTCTTGTTTTATATATATGTAACATGGATTTTATTATTATTTCCCCGTTTTTTTTGGGAAAAATATTTAGAGATTTTTCATTTTATACGATTTTTTAAAGTTGTGGAGAATATAAAAAATTTACCATATGTCGCTTGCACTTTTTACACAATTTGTTTTGGACGGTTTTATAAGAAACGCATAAACACACACACCCATCGTGTAAGAAAAGAGTTGGGTGTATATTATTATTATTTATGCTTTTATTTTTTATATTGTAAGTAATTTCATGAAAGTTACAATCTTAAAATTATAATTTTTATGTTAAGTCTCTTTTTTTCCCCGTGGTTAATAGAATAGTTTTAATTTAGGGTTAACCTCTACGCATTTTTATAACATCATTGATTTTAATTTTATTTTACATTCAAGAGTATCAAATTTCTGAATTTACATAACACTAACATCATTTGCTTATTCTTTTACTCAAATATTTATTTATGGAAATAATTTAGGTTTGCAAAAATAAAAGGCCTCAAGATTCTATAAATGAATGCAAATTGAATTATGAAGTAAGAATATACCTCTTAATAATTCGTCTCTACATATATCTGCTTAATATAAAGAAAAACATGTACAGAGTATCGATACGATACTTTCATTAGGCCATAATAATCTTTTTTCTTGTATAGCACTTTCTAAGAGTTGCTTGCATTATTTGCTTTACAAATATCGTATAATTTTGCTTTCCCCTGACTTGGCTGTCTAGCTATTTTCTACCCATACTCAACTATAGTTATTTCTATACTGTGGATAAAACGTTTAATCTAACACATTCTTCGAAGTAGTAAAACAGCCTTCCTAAGTGCTCTCTAAGGAAATCATACTTCCGGATTGGATCTCCTGGGGGGTTGATATTACCTCTCCATCACTGACTACTCCTATGTTATCCTTGATTAATTCGTCTGCAAGCGATAACATTTAAAATGAAAATTTCTTCTACATACTGTGCTGCAATACATAGCTCTTTTATTAGAGTAACGATACTACACGTTTTTTGCTTATAAGTGTAAGATATCTTGCTAGTTATAGTTTCTACGACATTTGGGATGATTTCGCTTATCTTTTCGTGTATTTTTTATTATTTTTTTTCAAAAAATATTTACTAAGTGAAATTTATTTTTGAAGTTGCAAATGTTTTACCTTTCAAAATGATAAAGTATATTTATTTTGTGGCTATAGGAAGTATTTAAGAAGCAATATAAGACTTTTCTTGAAAATAAAAATTAAATATTTCTGTAAACTATTATGTAAACTTTTTTATATTTCCTCACTATTTTGCTTTTAATTATGATACATTCACATTTATGTAAGTTTAAAAATACCCAGTGGTTTCAAAACTTGAAAATATCTTACGATAACTGAAAGATTAAGTAGATTCATCTTCACAGAACACGCGATGTGATGCTCTCCATCTGTCGCATTCAGAATGTAATCTTGTGTCAGAGTGGCGACTTTGATAGTTTGGGAAGTATAAAAAATACTTTACTGCAGTCTGAATAATCTCAAAACGAAATCAAAACTATTCTTATTTATTAATTTTGATTCGTAAATAAGTTTGTTTTTCAATCTTTTTAAATAAATGGTCATCAAAGTTTTCTTTTGCTTCTAATTCTATAGAATCCTAGAGTGAAATGTAACCACAGGAGTGCACTCGTGGTCGGTGCTGTATGTGAACCGTTGAACTCGTGATTTAGAGTCATGGTGCCGTTCAAGATTCGTCATTTAAATGAACTGATGAACGCTAAATCTATTGAGTATCAAAGTCTTCACATTGGAGTGATATGAAAATTTCGAGCATAGGTAGGGATGTCAGCTTAGGTGTCATGTATAAAGTAAATATTCTCAGCTTATATATTTGCAAGAAAGCGATCATCTTTTTCCATTCTAATTTTTTCAACATTTATATTTTTTTAAATATGCACCATATAACATAAAAAAGCAACTCAGAAAGAAACAGTTTTTAAATTGGGATGAAAATTGGTAGATTTGATGAGAGTATGTGTTAAAAACAAAACACTAATAATATAGGATTTGAAAATTTTCTTCTGGAATTACTGGTAAGAAATGAATAATACGTTGACCAAACTCTTGACTTAATGCAAACTATTTTTCGGCTATGCAATGATTCGCATAGTTGACGGATGTCTTCCTGCGGGAATGTTTGACATATACGTTCCAATTGGTAAGTTAAACCGGTGCAATACAGACTGGATACAGATATTTATCAGAGTGTAAAAGTACTTTATTGGAGAGAGATATGCAAGAAAAAGTGTCGGGACAGACCGTGTGCACAGCCGGGTATTATCGTGAAGAAATGTAAGCGAAGGAATCAATGAAAGAAAGGCAACATTTTGGGGCATAGAATTTCGTCGACTTTCCTCCGGGATTTAAGACAATGAGAGACATGAGCCAAAGGGGCTCTTCTTAACAAATGAAATGGTACCCCGTATTATACCTCTTTGTTTTCAGGCAGTGTGGTGTACGACAGTTAGATAAGTATCCCATTGTGTAACCCTGGACGTCTTGAAACACGTCTTCGGAAGTGAGTGAGTGATTATTAACGTCACAATGTTCAGCTACACAAGGGTTTTGGCGACGGACCACGTAATTTTGAACCATGGTCAAGTGACATGGATGACACCTGAGCTGGCACCCCCTCTCCTAACTGCCACACCACCCCAACGGGAGGACGTTTCAGCTCTCGACAGATTTAACGCATCGCTGCCCTACACGGTGGGTCTTTAGCGGTACATAGCTACCAGTCATGAGTATCTTGACCACTGGACTACCGCAGCTCTTCACATCTTCGGGAGATATTGGCTCCTAGTTTGGGTTTCATCACTGAAAAGATTCTACTTTAGTCCTTGAGATTCCATACCTAATACCCACAGCACCATTGCAAACGAATTTGGTACTCCTTGAGTTGACTTGGCACGGGTGAGAGTTAATCAGGACAATGGCCCTTGTGACCTCAGTTCCTGTTTCCTGAGTCGTTTTTCGATGATTATCACAATTACTGGTACCCCGATTATACGTTGGATCGTTGATAAAGAAGCATCACGAATTGAGAGCGTGGTTAGAATAATCACTTCGTCTTTACATTCCGTTACATCTCTCAAAGACTGCCTTCTTGACATTCTGTACCTCTATGGTTCACCTATTTCTGACAACATTTGCGAGATGCAGTAACTCTCTGATCTAAAGGTTGAAGGATACTGTGATGTATGACAACCTTCTTTTCTTTAGTCTTACAACTGGGCTTCTTCTGTGAAATGAAAATATCTCATACCGATGAATCCAGATGCAAAGCACATTCGCACGAAAATAATTTGAACGCTAGAATTTCACCTGTTTTATACATCAACTTCCATTGTAATGCATTAACGTTTCACCTGGGCACATTCAATGGTTACAAAATGTTAATCATTTGCATATTTTATCAAGTATGTGGGTATGGAATTTAGTCTTATTTGGACAGCTCCTTCTAGATGAGTCGCTTTCTATGTTATAGATTATATTTTTGTGCTTAAGGAGACATGGTACTCTAAAAATCACAAACCTATCGTTTTTTTTTTTTTTTCATTTAATCTTATTCTTTGCATTATTATCTTTCGATTGATATATCACTTTTTTTCATGTCGAAAAGTTAGAAGTTGAATAAAACTTCATTTGAAAACAAATTAGGCAATTCAGCCACACCCCTTTTTTAGAAAAAAAAAGCTAAAAAATGCGTTATGATAAAAAAATCTATTTTATAAATAGAAATAATAACTATAAAAAAGAATGTGTAGTATTAAAAGCAGAATATTTCCGAGGCAATACAATAATGTAATTTTTCTTCCTTGTGAAATGTGTGCATGTAAAATTTTTAAATTAAGGCATTTTATATTAATAATTTTATAATTTCAGTTCTTCTTCCTGATATATTTTTCATACAAATGTAATACTTTAATATTATAAGAAGAAAAACAGCTAAAATTTCTGTCGTGACAGAAAAAATTTTTTTTTAAAGTTTTTCTTGAGTTTTCTTGTGCAATTAGTACTCTCTAATAGTTGATCATTTATAAAAATGTGTGGGTTGAAAAATATGAAAATGCAATTATTTTAAAGAAAAACGTATAAGTAATATCTTAAAGTGGTATTTTAAGTTTAATTAAGCTTATAATAATTATTTTTCAGAATTATAAACTTTAAAGTGGTTTTTCTCAGTTTGTGTTTTTCGAAACCTTAGTGCATTCAAAATGCTACTCCTTCGACAATTATTTGCCAATCACTTCAATTTTTTTCCTGCGTGTTAAAAATAAAGCATGTAATAAAATTAGGGATCCGTTTTGCTATAAACTGAATACTTTTTTAAAAAAAATAAAATGTAAGACATGTTGGCTTTTTTCGTTGATTTTTAGCCTGTATATCAACATTTTATTTTTTTTCTCGAAAACGAATGAAGTTACTCTAAAATCGGTCCCTAAATTTGTTAAGAACATCCATAAGAATGTTATAAAAAATTTCAGGTCAAAAAATTAATTTTTACAAAAGGAGTAGGATTTTAAAATTTTCCCAATTTTCTTCAAAAAATTTAAATTTTTAAAATTGTGTGAATAATATATAAAAATTTTCATCTGGTAACATTTTCTTGAATAGAAACATTGTATAAAATGTTAAAATATAATTTTTAAATACGTAAATAAAGAAGTTTGCTCAAAGGGTGCCAAGTCCCCTTAATCGTTTCATATTTGTATTCAATGAATACTAGAAATCTACCAGTAAACTGATATTTATGAATCATTGAAAGAAGAAACATCAAATAAGATCCAAATAAACTGATATATTATTAAATAAAATAATTAATGGATAAATTTTCAATATAAAATTCAATTGTAATGCAAATTCTGTGTTTTGATGAATTTTTCCTATTAATAATAAAAAATGTCAAACATCGCATTAAACTAGCATTTAAAATTTATTTCTTTATTTTTAATTGTTTTAAAATTTTATTTAAATATGATATAGTTTTTAAAGTATCTTTAGATTATAGTCTATATTTTACAATTTTAACACATATATTCTTAAAAATAATCCTAGCTTAATACTTTTATGTAAATTATCATGATCTCAGTACATTTTCTTTGATTAAAGGATACAAAGTTTTTACTAGTTTCAATCAACATTTATTTTAACAAGATTAATTTTACCAAACCAACAAAGTCACTTGAAAATTTTACATTTAAAAAAAATCAAAACTTCCTTCCTTTCTTCTGCCATTCGTGATCAAAAATTACTTTAATTTCTAGATAAAATGTTTGTGAAAGCAAAAATTTATACAAAAGATTTAAACTCCAGTTTTATACCTCTTTCTGTATTTCGTTTTACACCATTAAATGCAGTAGAAATATTTCAAAGGAGTTTCTAAAGACGTTATTGTTAACACATTACGTAGTTATTTAAACACAACTTTGATGTTTATTGGCTTGAACTTTAAATTGTTCAATTTATATGGAGGAAATTTTTAGACTAATTGTTTGACAGAACCTTAAAATAACAATAAAAATGTTTTATTCAATATATATATATATATATATATATATATATATATATATTATAATCCAAATAAAAAATTTTTTTCAATATATAATCATATACATATACACAATATATATAATTTATACACACATATACATAATACATAAACAAAAATATAAAAATAATCAAAACGTTATATACAGATATATCAATGGCGATATATATATATATATATATATATTCCATCGTTTTCAAAATACAAAATTAAATATCAATGGCGAAAAAAAAAAATACCAACGTTTTAAAAACAAATTAAAAAATTTTATAAAATAAAAATTTAGGAAATATCCGAGTGCAATCTCGGACTTAGGACCGATCAGTGGGGTTAAACTAGTTTGATTGCGCCAAATTCCCCTATTGCAAATTGGTAAGTTAATCGGGAAATAATATCCAAATTTCAAAAAAATTAAATTAAAACAAATTAAAATTTAAAAATACTTTAAATTAAAAAGTTAAAATTAAATCATTAAAAAAATTAAACTATTCGCCATCGCATTCTGAAGGTATTAATACATTAAAATGTTAAAACTCTAAAATAAGTAAGTGCACAATATAATTGAATTATCGAACACCAAAGATTATGCACCCATCTTTAAAACAATCGTATAAGAAGAAAAAATATTTAAAGTCCGAAAGTTCAAATTAAAAACCCAGTATATTCACAAATGAATAGCGTAAATCATCAAAAACTCACCCAAGAGCATCCTATCAATACTTCAATTCTTGAATTTCTGAACGATTCCCCTCATATTTCCTACAACAATCACCACTCCTATATTGCTCATAACTCCCACTAATGCCTTATCATTCCAAATGATCCATATTAAACTCTAATGTGAATTAGAGTTTAACTATTTGGTATTAGATGCAAACCAGATTGCATGTAAAAAAGTTGTTTGATTGGTCATAAATAACTTAACAGTGTAGTCATATAAATAATGGTCTATGTGTTTATTAAAATGTATCCTGTGTGTGGAATGCACATATTCTTCACAGCTGGACCACTAACAAGCTGACTTTGTGGATCTAATGTTGTGTGGTGGATTTGTGTATTTCATAAATTCCATCGTAACCCATCACAAATTTACCAATTTTTTTTGAGTTTAAAAATATTTTTAAGAAATATTTTTGATGTATATATTTTCCTCAAAAGTTGAGGGGATAGTCATTCTGTATGCAACCAAATATAAATTTCTGGATGTTCTTGAATTTATCAATATTGTGTGTAGTTAAATTATTGTTTCTCATCAAAAATTTAAAAATTATATTTCTAAATATTGTATATATATATATATATATATATATATATATATATATATATATATATATATCTATATATACATACATTTGTTTATAAATTTCTTAGCATTTTTTATTTTTAAATTTTTAGGAAATGGAATAAAATAATTCTGAATAATAAAGCTCTTTCATGTAAGCCATTTTATTGAAACTGTATATCAGATTTAAAAAAATGTTTTAATAATTACTTAGCTAAGTGGAACATTTCTGCTTAGTGCGTGTTTCAACTTCTCTTCAGTTACTGATCTCGTAACAGTATCTAATATCATGTAGGATCGATCAATGACCTCAATCTGTCAATTCAACGGATAATTTAGCATTCGCTTTTATTTACTAACATGCATTGAAGGGGGGAAATCTCAAAATAAAAGCAAATAGGTTTTACCATTATATCATTACTTTAATTTAAAAATACGATTTTATTATTGTCACTCCAGATCAGTAGTTCCTAAAATTATTGTACCCATGGTCCGCTTTTATACCAAAAATTCGGACATTAATCTCCTATTGAAATAACTTCAATGCGTAAAACAAAAATTACAAATATAACTTTAATGCCTTAATGCTAAATGTTCACGTAAAAATAAAATATAAACAAAACATTGCTATATTTGAAATGCAATTATTCAAATTATAACTTTTGCATCAAAATATAAAAAATTTTTGTGAATGAGATAGGTGAATCCGATAGAATAATGCTATCTTCGGAGCTATGTTGTATTAAATCCTATTGTATTGATCGCTAGGAGACTGAGACTCATGTCTTGATCAAAGGAATGTTTTCCTCTGGATTTACGGTTCGGATTCGGTGTAATTTTTTGCATGTTTAGTTTTTTGTGGTCTTGACTCATTTTTAACTCTGAATTTCTAGTTTTCGGTTTAGATGCAGTATTGTTCTTTGTCATGTGGCCTAATGTAAATGGATTGATTTGCAATTTGCAATATGAAACAACAACAAAATGTATCAATTGTATCCTAAATGCTTAAGCAACGTACTTTATCACCGTACCAGTATAAAGAATAATACTGATTTTTGTTTAAATCTAAAGAACATTTTTTTAAATTCAGGTCACAAACTTATGCACAAAACAACATATTTTAGATAAGTTATTCATATAGCAACGAACTTCTGTTCTTATGCATGCATAGACGACCTCACTCACGATCGGCCCGACTTCTACCGTGTGACGTTTGACATTACTTGTTTACTCAAAAATTTTTTTATTTTTACTCTAAAACTTTTAACACGTAAAAAATAAATACTCATTTTATTTTAACTTTCTAAAAATGGAAATGGATTACAAAATATTTTACTTTATATCAAACCTTTCGCAGATCCCTTGCGTTGTCCACGCACCCTCATTAATTTGCCACGGACCTCCTCGCCAGTTGCAAGTACCACCAAGGTCTGTAGGAACAATTTTGGCAAATTATACTCTAGAGTAGAGATGTCCATCATTTTTGGAAAAGAGTGCCACTATCTCATAAAAAAATTATGTGTGCCACTTCTCAAAAAATTTCCAATAAGCAAAAAGAGGTGAAAAAATGTTACTCGTAAGCTTGTTATGGGATTTTTATGCAAATAGCATATTTCTTAATGCAAGCCTAATTACCGAAATTTAAAAATAATATAATAAACGAGGCAAAGTACAAACTTAGATTTTATTGTTAATAAACTTTTAAAGGTTTGAATCAGTTAAGTTAGGCATAAAATAAAAATGAGTAACTTGAAACAGTGAATTCTAAATTATTACTAAACCGTCACTACTTACTTAATGGGGCTTTGAATTTGTAGTTTTTTTTTACCAAGTCATCTATATTAAGATTAGGTCTTAAAGATGCAAGGAAAATTAAGTTGTTTTTTAGGTGCATATTGGCTAATTTGAGTGATATTTTAATTTTATGTTGATAATAGAAAACATTTATTTACAAACACATTTTGACCAAATTTTAAGGGGGGTGTCAGAGACAATCGCATTTCAATTAAATTGTAAGAAAAATTGTTATTTATTATTATTTTTCAAAGCTTTTTAATTTTTTTAATGAGTCTTTGCGTGCCACAGTTACAACTCTGCCGTACCACGGGTTCACCCCCTCCTGCTCTAGATCAATAGAACAGACTATTGTTAAGGTTATGATTATAAAATGATATTCAAATTTTATGCTGTTTCAGTTTTAGTTTATTTTAAAAAACTTTTCCACCATGATTCATAATGTTTCCTTGATACACATCAGAATTTTAAGCAAAACAAGCCTCCTTGTTCTCTATTAAGATATTATTCGTAAGAACGACTTTTATGTGTGCAATTTATTCCCCTTAATTTACAAATGCTCAGAGACTTACACACTATACGGATAGATAAATATGGTACTGTGAAGAAATAATTTTATACTAAAAATGAAAAAGAATTTTTGGGTAATTCGTAAGCAATTTATGAATCAACTAATATTTTGAAACATCTTTCATTGCCTCCAAACAAAGTGACATAATGTATTGACAGAAAACAAGATGTTCCAACGTATTGAATTTATTTTTGCGCTATTTTATTCTCGGTAGTTACACATGAAGCCTGCGTCCTTCAAATAATTAATTTAATTCGCAAAATTTAACAGTCCACAAGAACTCTCCACATGATACAACTATCCTAAGAAGTGATGAAATAGATTCATTGTGCACTAAACTTCAGAAACTGATTTCCAAGCTAAGAAACTTTGCTTTCTATTTGAGGACAAAGGACACTATCTTTCAGATACGGTTGTTTTGCTCAAAACGACACATTCAAATATTCTTACCATTGAAAGGGCTTCAGTATTTGCATATTCGCAGCTTACGAAGAGACCTGATTTGAAAAGAACAAACTAGCTAATGCGTTTCCAAGAGTTTACTTTCTTATCAGTCTGGATGGCTTCACTGATTCAATAGAACATACAATTCAGGAGAACTTAGAATCCTGCTGAAATTATTTGGACACTTTTCGAGACATAGTCATTACTGTTGTCTCTGCTTCGTACTATTTTCACCTCTGAAAATTACAATAAAATGGAAGGCAAAGGAAATTAATAGAGTATACCCTTTAATCTAAGTTTTTCCCTCTACACATCTTTTCTAAAAGTCAAGAAAAAATAGTTTTCAATCTGCATCTGCCCTATAACTACTTTAAGTATCAAGGTGGGAAAATAACAATTAGCTGTAATAATCTGAAGAAACTTATGATAATAATTATAAAAGCTTGGATTTCGAAGAGGAACAACTCATTGTTAAGTATAGAATTTTTAGTTTACTTAAATTAATACTTACATACATAGCGAGATAAAATGATTAACAAAGGTAAAAAATAGCAAGTTCAGATATCATCTATTATATTCCGGTTCTTTTTATTGAATAAGCGATACTTCTTCCTTGAAATAAATTTTTAATAAGTAAAAAGAAAATATTTTTGGTGAATGCTTAAGGGTACCGTATATTCCGGCGTGTAACACACCTTTTTTACTCCTGAAAATAAATCGAAATTTATAATTCTCGATATATGCATGTCATAAAAAAAGGATAGCTTTAAAATAAAGAAATTATAAGCATAAGACAATTTTATTTCTACACACTTATATATATATATATATATATATATATATATATATATATATAAAAAGAAATATGTATTATTTATCAAAAACAAGAAATAAAAGATAAAGAACATAACAAGAAATAGCGTAATAAAAATATAAAAGCTGAACATTAAGAACAAAATTATAGAGAAATAAAAGAACTACAAAAAAGAAGAACCTAGCGAGTCAGAAAGCAATTTTGGACTTAGGACCGAATAAGTGGGTTAAACTAGTTTAAAGGCGCCAACCTTCCCCCTTTGCAACTCGGTAGGAAAACCAAATAAAATAACATAAACAAAACTTCAGAGAAAGTATAACTCAGAGAGCATGATAAAACCAATCACTACTATTATGTAACAAACTCTCCCAAACTCTTAATGCAGAAAAATCACAAAATCACAAAAATAATTATGTAAGAAAAGTAGAAAAAATACTAGAACAATTACATAAGAAAAGTATCATTCTAAAAGTAATTTAACAAAATTTCTTTACTCACAAAGCTTTTACGAAGAGAAACAAGCATCTTGCCATTAATGAAAGTCAATTATTCACCAAGTTAAAAATTCGAAAAAACATAAACACATCTTTTGAGCTGACTTTTAAACCAGCCAGCAAAGACAAGTATAAAATGACGACAATCAAATATGGTAAAATTTGAATTGGTTGATTGTTAAAAATGTAAATTTGCTAGGCTCTAATTTGGTTGGTTGTCAACAATGTGTAAGATGTTTAAGATGTGTGTGGAAAAAAAATGTAAACTGTGATATGAGTGTTATGATATAATCTTCACAGCAAGACCACTAACATGCTGACTTTGAAAACCTATTGTTGTGTGGTGGATTTGGAATTCGAAGTAGCAAGACGATAATTTCGAAGTAGCAAGACGGTTAATGTATTTGTGATGAATATAAGTTCTTAAGAAATTAAAAGGGTATTCATGATCTAAACAACATTGAAAAAAAATTGTTTTATATCATTGTATTTATCTATTTTGTGGGTATTTAAGTTATCATTTCTAAATAAAAATTCAAAATGATATTTCTGTAAATTGATATAAGAAAATTACTGTTCCATACGGAATTATAATTATATGGAACTTAAACGAATCTCTTTTTGTCAAAATGTTACTGACTACATTATTGTTAATAAGATGCAAGTCTAAATCCAAGAATTCTACCCTATTAGAGTTGAAGTTAGTTTTAAGGAGCTTGAGATAATCAGGGTAGAACGTAATATTTGGTTTGTATTCACTATTTTTACCAAAATTATTATATCATCTATATAACGATAAATTAAGTAAGAATCATTAATAACATGATCTATTTCAAAAAAATGTAAATATAGGTTCGCTAAACAATTACTAGCTGGACCACCCTGAGGTAATCCTTTGATCTGTTTATAAAGATTATGATCAAATGTAATGAAATTTTCTTTTAAAACGAGGTTAACAAGAATATCAAATTTTTTCTTTTTCATTGAAGTATATAATTCATATTTATCAAAAATTAACTGAAGAACCTTAATCATATCGTCAGTATCTATAGAATTAAAAAGGTCCTCGAAATCAAAACCATGCATAGAAAAATCAACATATCCTTAGTAACTCTAGCAATCTCTAAGCTATTTTTAATAATTGCCGTGTTTTGTAAATTATCAATTAGATTTTGAAGAAGAGATTGCAAGATCTTCCCAGAATTCGTGATATATGTATTGTATCCATTAGTGATACTACGGAATTTTATAGGGCTTTTATGAAATTTTGGTGTTAAAAAATACTTGGATATTTAATATTATTTAGATGAATATATTCAGTCTTTTGTACAAAGCTAAAAGACGATTATCATCTTCTCAATTATTGTGAATTGATTTTTGAAATGAATTATTATTTAAAATGTGGTTACTTAATATTTTACTGTAAAAATATTTACAAATTATGGCATAATTAGCAGAGACCTTATCAACATATGTAATAACGAAGTCATTTTGGATATTTACTATTGATGATTTAAGATCTTTATATATAATTTCATTTTCAACAGTAAAATCTAATTCTCGAATTTCTGTTGCTACATAAGATCTAAATTGATTGAATGCTTCAATCGGCATTCCGTATTTAATTGCCATTTTAAGGTAGAATTTATCTAAATCTTTTATGATTTGTTTCATAACGTTAGATTTATTTTTGTGATCATCAGTCTAAAACCGGTACCTTTTTCCATAAAATTTCTTAACAAATCATCTTTCACGATGCTAAGGTCTCCTGTGACAACGTGCTGATGATAATCATCAATATAGTCCCGATATAGATTGCATCTACATGATTCAGAACTTAGGAGCTCCGAGACTTGATTATAATTAAATATAAATCTACCAAATTTCTTATTGTATTTGAAAGCCTTTTTAAGAATAATACTTTTAATTGGAAAAAAGGATTGATATTTTTGAAATATACTTGAAAAATTAATTTTATTAAAGGATTTATATTCATAAATATATAATAATGTACAATATTCTGTAGAGTAATTTTCACTTGCATCTCTAATTTAATATTCATTTTTTGTACTAAATAGTTATTAAGGTCTCGAATCATATGCATACCATGAGAATCTCGAAATTTATATCTGCTTAAAATATCTGTCATAGTTTTAATTTCAGTTTTATTCAAGCCAAACATAAACGATTTAATTAAGCCTGTGTTGTAGTTATCATCAAATTTAGCAGCTAATTTTAACATAGAATTCTTGAGGGTTGACATGTCTCTAGTAACTCTTTTTCTGCGTTTAGCTTTTGAAATTCTCGCTAAACGAATATTATTACTATTATCAATAAATTTATTAAAATTCGGAAGATATAATGAATTCTCGGATTTTTGTTTAAAAGTTAATAAGACACTTTCACCTTTCCATATAACATTCAAACCATAAGGATAATTTGATCTAAATGAATCTATAAAAAAAGTTTTCGAACCATAATCTTTGTTTAATATTTGGCACTATTCTAAGTATATGTACAGTTATGTTATTGAATCCATGTTTATGAAAGTGTCCTATCTCAATCTTAGCCAGGTTTTTGTTGCAATCAAATTTCCTTGTATCAGACCTATGCTGATTCAATCTATTATTGATAGTATTAGAGGTCTGACCTATGTAAGCAAATTTACATATGTTGCATGTCATTTTGTAAACACAGTTAAAAGTCTTACAAAATATATAACCTGCATCCATATCCAACTGTTCACCACTCATCATGCCACACGCCTTGCATCTTTTATCAGTGCAAGATCTAAATTTTAATTTTAAAGCATGAATATCTCTGAAAAACCTAGTTTCTAATATGTTACCAAAATCCTTATCTCTTTGGTTTTTATCTATACTATCGGAAAAATGAATATTTCGTTTTGTTGTACGAGATAAATTCTTATATTCGAGTTCAAAAATTCGAGTTTTTAAAAATTCTAACACGACAATGTTTAGATACAGAAGGGAAAGCAAAAAATTCTGATTATCAAAACAATTCACACATTTTTTGTATTTTTTAAAAATTTATAGTTTTTTTATATGCCAACTCAGAACCTTTGTGCCCATCACCACAACTAACTAAAGCCATACCCAAATATATACAAAATTTCTATATAAGGTCTCATAAAATGGTAAATGGATGACGATGGTACAGATACCATTATACTGTACCACCGAGCAATGTCATATCCTGGTATAACAAATTGCCAGTCGCATAAAACTTGTTATTTTTCAAATTCATAGTTATTTTAAAAGTTAAAGGTACATTGAAAGGACCCAAATAAAATATCATTAGCAAAAGTTTTTTCAATCACATTAATATAAAGTGAAATAATGAGCAATAAATCCAAAAAATCTAATCCACTCATAGATAACATATCCACGATTACTTTATAGGCACAAAATCAGAAGTTGGCATAATATTTTTATATAAACAAGAAAAACACACAAGGAAAAAGAACAAAGCCAAATTAAACTTAATAAAAAAAGAAAAACATTCATAGACAAGATTTTGAATCTAATGGCGATTTCAAAATTCGCTATAAGCAAACATACTCTATATTGACTACATACATAACTGAAGAAACTCATTAGTAAATAGATTTATACATAAATAGGCGCAAAGCAGCCAAATGAATGCACAAAATATATATAAAAGAAATATGTATTATTTATCAAAAACAAGAAATAATAGATAAAGAACATAACAAGAAATAGCGTAATAAAAATATAAAAGCTGAACATGAAGAACAAAATTATAGAGAAATAAAAGAACTACAAAAAAGAAGAACCTAGCGAGTCAGAAAGCAATTTCGGACTTAGGACCGAATAAGTGGGGTTAAACTAGTTTAAAGGCGCCAACCTTCCCCCTTTGCAACTCGGTAGGAAAACCAAATAAAATAAAATAAACAAAACTTCAGAGAAAGTATAACTCAGAGAGCATAATAAAACCAATCACTACTATTATGTAACAAACTCTCCCAAACTCTTAATGCAGAAAATCACAAAATCACAAAATAATTATGTAAGAAAAGTAGAAAAATACAATATATATATATATATATATATATATATATATATATATATTTACTGATATATATATATATATATATATATATATATCAGTAAATAAATTAAAACGAAGACTAATAAATCCTAAAACATCTTAAGATCAAACCGAAATAACCAAGAACATGGAACCATTACAAACCAAAAAAGAGAAATATAGCTAGAGTGGAAAAAAATATTATGATTTTCTGAGCAGTCACTGGCTTAGAACAGTGAAACAGGGTTAAATTATGGGTAATATCTTATGAGATCTCAACCTTCCCCTACAGCGGAAATTTTCGACATAATAGCATAGGAGATAAACCAAGGCAAAGGCCCCAAAACCCACGTGGGTGATATATATATAAATACAAGCACGTTATCGAGTTATATGTGTTTCATCTTTACTATTTCCGTTACTGTACCCATAAACAATCATTTTCAATTCCATCTAGATTGTTAGATGTACTACATTTTTTAAATATTTTTTAATTATGTTTGTTTTAATTTCATCCCATACTTTTATTATTCACTTACACACTGCATCTAAAGCTAAAATCATAAGAACATTGTACATGTACATTTCAAGTTTCTTCATAAATTAAGGCCGTGCATTATACGGCGAATATACCTTAAAATTTAAAAAAATACAATTTGAAAGTATAGATACGCATTATATATATATATATATATATATATATATATATATATATATATATATATATATATATATGTGGGAGTCCGAATAAATCTTCGAATAAAAAATCAGACTCTTCAGAAGGCGGAATTTTAGATTGGCGAGGTGGGTTGTCTAGGGGTAAGTATTTAAGGGTGAGTGATGAATTAATTGAATCAAAGTCATTTAAAAACACAGATACTTCATTTAAGTAAAAATTTATTTAAAGTTAAAGGAAATATTTACAAAAGGGGATTTTTACAAAGAGAAAGACATGCAGGAATTAGGTTAATTAAAAAGTTGAGTTATACCTTTAGAAGACGGGGAAATAAACCTTTTCTCATTCTTGGACGTTAGGACTGGTGGTACCGCGCAGGGCACGAAAATGCGGTAAAGACGTGACGTGTTGAAAAGCAGTGGTTAGTAGGCCTCTGCCGAAAAATTATTCAAGCCGGAGCTACGAAAGCTCACTAGATGGCGCTGTTTCGGAATGCAGTAATAAATAAAATTGAGATTTATGGTCCTCTGAAAGGATATGACTCAACCTTTTAACAAAATGTTTCAAAGGAAAATCCTACATATATATATATATATATATATATATATATATATATATATATATATATATATATATATATATATATATATATGTATATATATATGTATATATATATGTATATGTATATATATATATGTATACATATATATGTATATATATGTATATATATATATATATATATATATATATATATATATATATATATATATATATATATATATATATATATATGCTGAAATATGCGATAGTTGATTAATATCTTTTATTCACAATATGTGTAGCAAGTAATTATGATATGGAAATGTATATTGAATTCAAGATATTCAATACTTTTATATTTGCAACAAGACTATTCCATATGAGTTTTACTTTTGTCACTTACATATATTCAGTAAATTATTTATATCATGTAACTATATTTAATTATTTGCATTATGCTTGAAATTGCAACTAATGTATTACTGCACTTAAAGTGTATGCAAATGAACCATTTTATGAAGAGATAAATTGCGTGTAAGAATTTTCAATATTATGGGTATGCAAAAAAATTTAGTAATTCTGGAAAGAAGTACATTAAAAATTCTCAGTTTTTTTAAAGTTAAAGAAAGTCTTTTCATTACATTTCTTAAAAAAATTAAGATAAAGAAAAACTAAATTGGAGAGCTGAAACAAAATTTTATGCATTTAATAAAATTGTTCCAAAAAATAAAACTTAAATTTTAGAGAACCTCTCATCTAAAATCTAATGCATTATATATGAGAACTCTCAATTTCCTTGCCTAAACATACTTTGCCATTTATTTCCCTACAGTTGTAGAAAAAGATATTAAGATAAAAATTTCATCTGGTATGTCAAGTAGCTAGATTTATAGGTCCCTTGTTGGTAATAATCTTATTTTTCTCTTAAGAAAATGTACTTTTTTAAACGAAGAAATAATTCAAAATTTTCATCTTTCAGGTCTCTTATAAGTAAGAATCCTTAGTAAGCAGTCTTGTACTTACAAGACTCGAAGAATTGTATTTATTCGAAAGATGTGCGTCTGAAGCATAAATATGGCACAGAATTTTAAAATATCATAGACTATTTTTTTATACTGTAAGTATTATCTTTCGAGAATATTCTGTATTACCTTTTCAGAAAAATGTAAAAGCTATTTGTTCCATAGAGAAATTTTATTCGGTTATTTAAAATGAACTTCTTATGTTTATTATCAAATTAGTTATGTAAATCAAAAATATGCATTCCTAACATAAATTTATAAAATACTTTTAATTACTAAAAACACCTAAATTTTAATGTTATAAAATATTAATCATAATACGAAATGAAATGGAATTATTCAATACCATATTAATGTTTTTTTTTTTTATTATTATTTAAATTTTTTTCTCAGATACATAATATTAAACTAACGTCTAATTTACGTAGAAGAGTTAACATTTAGCATAAGAAAGGTTTACAGTAATAAGTTATACGAAAATTAAATGGTATAAATAATATTATAAAATATATAGAAATATAAGAAAAAATAAATATAAGAAAAAATAAAGTTTCAATCCGTACCACACACCCTTTAAGGTATCCGACTACGTTCGGAACCATGATTTCGTAAAAGCGTATAAATAGATATTTTTTATGATATTCAGTGTCACTTAGATTAGAAAATGTACATAAAATTGTTTTAAGAATAGTAATACAATAAAAAAATTATTTAAGTACAATATTTTGACAAAAATGGAACATAGAATGACCCATTTTCAAAATATTATCCTTCTGTGAAAAATGCTTCTATTATAATAATATTTTGCCTGTATATAGCTCAGACCTCTGTACATAGGCTCAATTAGAATTTCTGAAATATATAACTTAGAAGAGGGTATTTATTACGTAAAAACAGAACTAGGTGAATCATGTGGTCGCTATCATATTATAGTAACTCTGCGCAGAGAAATGCGTGTACTTAGTATAAGAGATCCTTTTTAAAATCATGGTTAGTAGAAAAACATAAATGATATATTTTATGATTTATGAGATAAAGCTTCTAGAAATAAAATGAAAATTTAAAAAACAATTATTATTAATCCTTATCAACTCCATTCAGGGTTTTATAGTAAGGTAGAAAATAAGTTGAAATATATTATGATTAAATTCAATTTCCTTTTTAATTTCAAACTATAGAATATTTTACACACAATTTTAAAAATATGTATTAATATGCATTAGATATACCTATTATCGACGACATAGATCTGTAACAATGAAATTTGATTCACATGTAGAACATTATGTCAGTCAAATGTAAATGTTGTGCTGCAGTACTTTGAGAGTCAAAACATAAATTTAAAATGAAAGACACTTTGGGTTAACTATTCCATAAATTTAAAAGCATTTTAGTAGATTTAAAAATTATTTAAAAGTTTTGAAACTTGATTTCCTTTAGGAAAGTTGCTTCTTTTATCGTGAGATTTTCAAGACTAAAATCTTTCCCTTTCTATTAGTTTATTAATATCTGAATTTTCATTTAGATATCATGTTTTTTCAAAAAATTTTCCTTGAATAAATGTCAGAACTCTAAAAAAATGTATAGCTGAAATTGAATTCACAAACAAAAGCTTTACTGTATGTACTTTTTATGTCTGGATATTTATAAACACTTTTTACTTCAGCCTCTATGTTGTTAAGTTTAAACAATCTCAAAATAGAATTATTTATATTTACAATTATTTGGCAATTTTATTTTTATTAATTAAAATTATTCTGAATAATTTTATTACACGTTTCGAAATAGCTATCTTAATTGCATTATTTATTTGTTTATTTGACATTGAACATTTTCATTCAAATGTTGCTAGATTAATTTAATTAGCAACAATGAAATATAGATAAATTTCAGATATTTCGTTGTAGTAAAAGTATAATTTCCTTCTTTCATAGCACATTCTTTAACGATTCAGAAATGAATAAAATAAAATTTTCACATTAACAAAATATAGAAAAATTAAATTTAAGTGTTACACCATAGCTATTCAGCCTTAAATAAACTGTATTTATAAAATTAGCAAAGATTAATAACCTTAATTTTACTTTCGGAGAGAAGAATTCAATTAAGTCCCCTGACTAATAATTTTGCGAAATAAAGTAGATCCATTTTAATTTACAATTACTCATCATAATATGTGTTGTTTTGGGGAGATCCCATATTTAAGTATGTTTCTAAAGATATATTTTCTGTCAAACTTAAACTATCTTTTAAGTCAAAATGGGAAATTTCAAGTGTGATTGATGTTCATTATATACCACTAACATAAAAATCCCACACAAAAGAATTTTGATGCAAAATTTAAGAAGAAATACGCTGATAGTCTAACTATTCACATTTTTTGATTTATTAAAAAGTTAAGCGGTATTGCTTATTTTAGTACTGCCATGGAAATCTATCCTTATGAAACCATAATAATTATGTAATATGTTTCAGATTTTTTTAGAAAGACCCAGGTTTTTTTTTTTAATTTTTATAATTTCTTACTACTAAGGTTTGTTTTTAATTTTATTATCAAGATTAACTTGAAAATAAAGATGTAAAGTATTGATATTTTAATAATAATCATAATGTCAAAACCTAATTAATCAGTGTTAAAGTTGTATTTAAATCTGATATACTTATTCTGGGGGATTTTAGCATGAATCTTATTACATTAATTTGTATTTTAAGATGAAATTTTATGAAATTAAAATGCTCTTACATTTACTAACGAATAAAATTTTTATTTCAAGAAAATAATATAATTTTCTTCTAAATTTTCGAAAAAATATATATAGATGCTGTAATATATTTATACTGAATGAAACATTTCTCTTTATACATATGAAAATTACCTTTTGCATAAAGCCTTTGCAAAACGAATTTTTAAAATACTTTTACAATTACTTAAAAATAAAATTACTACAATAAAATAATATAATTTTTTATGCGTTCTAAACTTTCAAAAATGTGTATACTGTAGTATATTTATCTCGAATATAACACTTCCATTTATACAAATGAAAATTACCTTTTACACAAAGCCTTTGCGAAACGACTTTTTACATTATTCTCGAAAAGTTAATGAAGCATTGAAAAATATTTAAAAGTCGCATTTGAAAAGATTTCCTGAAATGTTTTCATATGTCTTTAACATGAAAAACATTACATACAGTTATAAGAAAATGAGTTTCTAAAAGTTACATTTGAAAGTTTTACACTCACTTAGAGAAACCCGCCATTTATTTATATTCCACCAAGTGCTACTTCTTCGAATCTTTAAAAATCAAAATAACTAAAATCCAGGAGATTATTTTCGTGCTAGCAATATTTTTAATAATTAACTCCGCCTATCATAATAATCTTCATTCGAACATTTCGGACTTAGCTTTTAAGTACAACTGCTTAAAGCGTACACTGCAATCTCTTCCGGTGTCAACATGAGTGATAACAACTGCTCTCTTGGTTAAAGAGCAAGTTGGGCCTGCTAAATGTCCAACACTTTACCCATTCCCATTTGCACTAGATTCTAGACAAAGTTCAACGATTCGAGACGGAAAATTATGACCTCTTGAAATCTGAAACACATCGCATTTAACTGCTTTTCTGGCCATCGAAACTCTAATTTTCTGAAGAATAATACTTACGAATCCTTACCATTTGAGACGAGTAATTAAATCCACTCACAATGTGCTCCTCTTCAAAACGCTGAGAGAGGAAAGGGTAAATGGCTCCAAAGGGACATCATCCATTCCAGATTTCATTACATCTGCATTCTTTGTGTTTAAGTTTAAACTTGAAATTGTCACTTCTGACAATAGGTAGAGGAATTGAGTATGCAAAAGAGAAATATAGTGAACTTTTTTTTTTACAAGTTGTAGCTTTTCTGTATTTAAATAATTACAGGCATTGGTTACAATTTTTCCCTACTATCGCGAAAAATATTGTTTTATTACGCATTAACCTTTTAACTGGTTTTCCCGAAAGGGCTAAAGAAAGCTGGCCACAACTGGTTTGCACATATTCTGTATGGGCACTGGTATTTTCTTCTTCTTATCTTGGATTTGCACATACTTTTAATTCTCACTGTGAGATTATTAGCACTAGTGTTTTTAAGTGTAGTGCGTCTGTGGTGCTGAAATATTCCTCATGCGGGATTTTCTTTGTTGTACAGGCAGGAATTTAAATTCTTGAAACTATTGGATAAAGAAAGGGATTGGCAAGACAATGTGCAATGTGTTGCTTGAGAAGAAATGAAAATGGAAAGATAATCTGAAAAAGTCGATAATATCTCTGTCCTCATTGCAATGTAAGACGTCAAGCTTCAAATTATGTGTGCATATATATATGCACACCCACAAATTCTCAACCGTTTCAAAAAGAGATACGAACAGGAAATCTTTTTGTAAGTATAGTAAAAATTCTTTTAAGATGTATGAAACATTCTTTATGGCATGCAGAGTGTACTTAGAAAAGACAAATATTTAGGAATTTTTATTTTCCACAATTATAAAATAAAAAATAGCGTGAAAACTTTAAAATTGAAAATTAAAATGAAATCATTCCATTTTCACATTTTGTTAAGTATTATGCTATAAAAATATGCAATAAAAATGCGCCGTTTTATGGAACAGTTTGGGTAAAAAATCGACCGCTTAAGAGGTTGGAAATGCATTTTACTTTTATATATATATAAAACAGTATGTAAGGCTTGTGATTGACCCCAAACATTCGTATTTCTTTTCTTAGAATATCCTTTGTCTGTTGTAGCAAGCGTTATAACTGTGTATAAAGCAAGTTAACTTCGTCTGGTACACTTCCTTAGATTATAGGGGGCAAGGCTTCCGGAAATGAACTCCTCCTAAATTACAAGATAAATTCATGTAAATGCATTCTTCTCCCGCATTTTGAATTTCCTTTCGAAGCCATGTTAAATTTGAGATAGCGAGCTGAGAAGCTAACCTGCTTGAGAGACCTGCTAATCTGCTTGAGGAGTAAGGTGGATAAAACGAGGATGTAAGATGGCAGGTCTGTTCTTGGGAAAATTAAAGCTTAATTTTTAAAACGAAAATTATCTTTCGTTTTGAAAATTAAAGCTTAATTTTTAAAACGAAAATTATCTTTCGTTTCCAGTAAGTCACAATGTGGATAAAATTTTAAACTGCATTTCACAGATCACTTTTAATCGCTTAAGGTAAATTAGTTTTATAATTTTCTTCTTCAATGGTTCGACGGCCCTGGATAGACTCTGGCCTTCTCCAGGCATCTCTGCTTCTGGCAACTGTTTTCTAGTTTTGACCTTTAAAATATTTATGTTTTTTCGACACAGCCAATCCATCTCAACGGGCAATCCATCTCTATTTCCCATGGGCTTTGCCAGAAAGATTTTCTTGCAGCAACGATCTTCTTTCACTTTAGCTAGATAACCAGCACATTTAAGTCTCTGTAATTTGACAAATTTTACTATATCAGGCTGTTTGTAAATGTTGCAGAGTTCTAAGTTAGATCTTTTTCTCTATGGTCCATTTACTTGGATTCCATCAAGAATGCAGCGTACGATTTCCTCTCGAAAATCCACAAAGCTTCCTCATCTCGTAAAGTCAATGGTCAAGTCTCTGATACATAAGTCAGGACAGATCTTATAAGACTTTTGTAAACAAGCAATTTGGTTCTTAATTTGATAAAACTATACTATAACTCTTCAAGGCATAAAAACATATATTTGTAGCAATGATTCTCTTATAAATTTCTGGGGCCAGCTCATTTTTATTATTTATCTCATTTGTAATTTTAAAAACAACGTATAAAGTTATTTAAGGGTTACATCCACGGTAATGACCTATTAACATGTTAGCTTTTTGTAAAGGCAATTCTTCTTAGGCTGTTCCTTATTCTAGTGTCTCAAAGATGTGACATGATATGAAAAAAATATAAATACATATAAAATAATAAGATGTTGCAAAATATCTTAAAAAAAGAACCTTAAATTACTTAAGAAATTTATTAAGATGTGAGAAAATATCTAAAAATATAGTAATAAAAAGATAAAGAAAAGTTATAAATGCATCGATTAAAAATTCTGAACATGAAACGTAATAATGTATTTCCTTATAATGCAAACAGCATAAACATAATTTAAAGGTAAAAAATTAAAATCGCCGATTTACTATAAAACACGCCGATAGCAGCAGAAGGACGTTTACAAAAAATAAAATTATGTACTTTCATTAATAAAACTAAATTTTGTGTCAATAACTACATGAATGTGTGTTGCGCGTTATCTCCATTTGCAACAAGCATATATCTCAACTAATGATAAAACTTTTGCAGAAAATTCTTTAGCATTTTTGAAAAGAATTACAGTGGAATTTACTGTCTTGTAGATTATTAATCTTACTTAATGACAAATACTTGATTCCATAAGCAGCACTCAAGAAAAAAATACCTTCGTGTTAGAATAAATGTCCTGTGTGGTTTTTGTTCACTATTTTCATCAACGCTCTATTGAGTACATTTTGCAATAAAAGGTTTCTCTAAAGACATGACAAGTATACGGACTTGGTTGCCGAAATGACTGAAATAGCGGATGGAACCATGGGCAATCATCTAAAAATTCAGCACAATTATTTGCAAAATTTCCCAGCATTTTTGTTTTGTTAAAATCTCTTTTCGTACTTTCCCTTTAATTTTTTCCTATTTCCTTTATTTTTCCTTTGAGTCAATTATTAATGCAAAGTGAGTATTTATTAAGAGACTACTGCATCGAAATTTTAAATGTTTCGAGCTATGTTATTCTACCTACCGAATTCCATCCTTTCTACATTACTTCCTCTCAAATTGAAGGACTAAATTAATTAGAACATTTAGTGAATATTGATTTGTGAAGGTCAAATGTAAGCAAAAACTCACAATTTCACAAACTCTTTAAGCCACTGAGTTTATGAGTCGCATTCATTTTTTTCCAAACGGGAAAAACGTATGTTTTTGTACGTTATGGAACGCATATGTCTTTTTCACCAAACGGGGCAAAAACATATATTTTCATGTTTCCCTTAGCTTGTGGCCATGCACACTGTGTAAAAAAGCATTTCTCTTAATCACTTGTTGTCTGAAGAGTTTTCTCAAGTACCAATTTGTGCAACTTGATAAAATGTCGCGAGTAACTTCAGCATGAGCGCTATACATATTAACCTTTCCAAGGATTACACAAATCTACATTCCAGGGCTTCTAATAAATATATAAGTGTATGTGAATGGTTAGTTTATGCAAAATCTCGATACTTTGCAACAACTTGTTTCCGAATTTATCAAATTTTCGATGAAAAATTCACAGAATTTTGAAGATATCCTGCTGGAGATGCTTTGTATGCTGTAATGTATACGCATTTCCTAATATGTGTGACTCTTTTTTCTATAAGTAGACTTTATTACCAACAATTCTAGTATTCTTATTTCATTTATAACTTGTATAGGAATATTGCTATTCTCTCTCACATATTGTCTTAATTCCTTGTAGGGATAAATTCAAATTTGAAAAAAGGGTGATAGAATGTTTAAAAAATGAAGTGGAGCAGACAAGAATAATTAATTTAAAAGAACAGAAGTTCCTATCCCAACCGGTGGTTGTCTTCAGTCTACCATCTAAGTCATTGAAAAAGTTAGAAAAATTTGGTTGCTCAGAGTATGAGCATTGCATCCTGTACCGATTTCTAACTATTTAATTGGCAACATAAATGCCAAGTTCATGTCGTCAATTCCTTAATAACAGGTAGGAGAAGAAACACACAATATTCCTCATTTAATTATATTCATTAGATTTACCCTCGATTATGAGTATTGTTTAGATCAAAACTCTTCCAAATGTTATGTTTTTTAACATTTATTTACTTTCAAATTGTATATAAATTTTTAATTGCATTATAAACTTTAAGGATTCATCTATGTGATAGGGTAATTTTAAAAAGTTTTAACTCATTAAAATTTTATGAGTAAAAATCCAATTTTCTTAATTAAAGAAGAAAAAAGGCTTTATCTAAAAGAATTTCTTGTTAAATTCTTCGGGGTAAGGGTTTAATCAAAGCTTATATTGTTTAAAATATGAACATTATTAGCGATTTAATGCAATGAATAACGTAAATATTTCCATATATAAGAAAATGCTCCCTCTTCCACTCTGACGTTCCTCGTTAAATAAATTGTAAAAGAAACAGTCAAAACTTCAGTCGTGAACACATAAAAGAGGTACGAAATGAGTGAAAGAGATAGCCACATTCAGCTGTTATTATCATCACTTTATCGTCCTCCTCCCCCCTCAGCCCAAAATATATTTTTCTCCCGCACCATTTAACTGCTACTTTCATATAATGTAACCCATTATGAATCTGAAACAGTTTTCTCCTCCAGTAACATTAATACCAAGCTACAGGATAAGCGTCCATTCATGGCGATTCCATCGCAAATAAAGGGTTTCGATTGATCCTAACGCAGGAACCGTAATAATATCTTGTTACGTCTATTTTCCCTTGCATTTAAGAATCTTATTAGCAGTATTTTTAGTAAGTCCTAAATGTATCTGATAGGGTTTTATGTTTGCACTATGGAAAAGACAACAAGTCATAAAATAAATATGAAATTTATTCTATAATGAATAACAATGTCTCGAAATGTGATTACAATAGGACATTCTCTTATTTAAAGAAGGTGTGTGACTTTTTTATACATGTACTACTTTGTTTTATGAAAATATTTTGCATAAATTATTTTTAATTATTTTGAAAGATTACAGTGTATTTTTTGTATAAAATAGAAATATTTTTAGGATTTTTTTAAAATTATTAGAAAGTATAATAAAAGAATACACAAAGGTACACGGATTTATAAAGCTGTATCAGATGTATTTTGGTTCATTTAATGGATCCAAGGTTTTGTGTAACATAATTCAAAAACATATTAGAATACTTATGAAAAATTGTACATGATTACTCTTTTATTTATTAACTAAGATTTTTTTTATTAACATTTACTTAATTGTAACATTTTAACATTTCATTTGAATGCAAATATTTAAATTCCTGTAAGTTTGATTTTAAGCAATCTAATCTCTAAAATATCCTCTGCAATATTTTCTGTCTCCTTTTAGTTTCTACAAGCTCGACACAGTAGTCTTGATAATTTTACTGTGGCTATTTTAATAATTTAAAATCAATGATTTAATGTTGGAATATATAAGTATAAAAAAGAGGCTTTCAGTTTTAGATAAAATTTTAAGAACTTACCTTTTCTGCGTTTGTTTTTTATGTACCAATTTCCTTCATCATTAATTTTAAGTATTAGCTAATTTAAAAAGAAGGAACGTTATGTAAGCAGTAGGTGAGATGAAACTTCTCTTGTTAGACTTCGCAGTGGACACATTCGAGCTCAAAGGCATGTGGCGGTCTTAAAGTTTACCTTCCTTATCTGAATTGCAATGTGACCCAAGCCGATTCTGCTCACATCTTGGCCTGCATTTATTGCCATAAGAACCAGCAGCTCTCAAACCCTTCTACAGTCCTTCATTCTTTAAAAACGCACGAGTTCATGGATCTAGAAGTTTCTGCCGATTAAGTGGGATAAGAAACAATAACAAAAGAAAGAATGTGAAAAGTACAGGCTAAGTCTTAAATTATTATTATTATTATTTTGTTTGCATTTTTCTGTTAATTTTTTTCTTACAGCAGCAATGATTAGAAAAATGTGCTGAGGCGGAGCCCCCAAAATACCTTGGAACAATCACAAAACCGAAACAACAGGAAATAAATTATCCTATTATAACGAACTTTCGTATGTAAATATTATTCGATCAAATATGACAAATATAGCAGTCCTTAAATAATTAGCTGATATTGTCAATCCCCTTAACGTAGCATTTAGGTGTTGTGTAAAAGAAAAAAATAATTATATATCAAATCTTTCATTCAGATTTTATTAAAACAGAAAAGTTATCTTAAATTCAATGTTACCTTTTGAGTGTTTTTAAGGAGAATATTTCAAGTGAAAGATCATTTCCACACATTTCATTGGGCACAGTAGGTCCTGGCCCTCAGGGGCTGTTGCGCCACTGAGTTTGAGTTCTATGATTTTATATGAATTTTTAAATGGAGTTAAGCTTAACAGGAAAAATTGCCTCGTCCTGAAAGGGTTAATTAGTTTATGATGATTCATTATAAACCTTATAAATGAATAAGTACAAATGGGGAAAAGTAAACAATTTCGCTGTATTAGAGTAATTTATATAATTTGTCAAATTATTCATTAGCAGAAAAATATTTCAAACGGTCTTTCAATACATCATATCCAAATGGCACAATTTGTTATTGGAAAACAAGAGCTGGAAATATAATGAATTTTATGCATTCATATAAAATCGCGAACGGGGCCCCATTCAAACAATTTTCACAATGAACAAAAATTATAAGTTCACCTCCCAAATCTTGCAAGCTGACTGTTTGGGAAGTCGCTGAATAGATTCTCTTTTCGGGCAAAACTTCCGCAGACGCTTTTAGAACTAAGAATCCTATTACAATCACTCCTCTTCTTATTTGACAACACCTCAGAAGACGCAATCTTTTAGTAGCAGCTGTGGTGACGAAAGACGACTAATTCAAAAATTCTTTCCACAGGAAAATCTCCAACATTTGCATATCTTTAGTTCTCGGAAAGGCTTACTTTGAAAAGGACAGGTTCACTGGTGCATTTCGAAGACTTTTCTTTCCATCCGTTTTGATACAGATTTGACGATTCCATAGAACTTTCAGCAACGGGAAAATTAGCATGTTGTGTAAGTTATTGGAAAAGTTTTCGAGTACATGGCCATTGTTGTCTCAGGTTCGTACCATTTTAAACCCTCTGTGCATTGTAATAAATGGAAAAGGTAAAGAAAAGTGAGAAGTGGAATGAGGGCTAAATTTAAATAAATTTTTCTCTCACCACAGATTAAAGAAAAGTAAAGAAACACACTTTTATTGCAACTGCTTTAAACCCGTTTCGAATAAAATGGCTGCTGCAGTTAATTGAAATATAAATAAGCACTTAGTAAATCTTCACCTGCGAATAAAAGTAATTGGAAATGTACGTGAACTAAAAAGAAGAAATCTGCTTTGAGATTATTGTTCCAGACAAAAATAAGTTAAATAATTTTCGAGTATAAAATATCAAGACTTCAAGTTCTTTATATGGAAACCGAAAATAATGTTTTGAAAACATACATAACAATTTACAGAGCAACTGTAAATTGCTGAAATATTGGAATAATTTAAAACGATCTGTTATTCAGAAGTGAGTCTTATAATAAGCCCATAAACCAATTTTCTACAAGGTTTCAATCTATTTTATTTAAACTATTCACAGCGAATTTCATTAATTCAAATAACTCTTGTACGTGCAAAGTAAATTGGTTTTGACAGAAATCAGAGCTATTTATTCTTTTATACGTTTTTCTTTATTTATTCACGCGCATAACACAACTTTTAACGAAAGTATGCCTTATTTAGTTCTGTTAAATGCTTGAGAATGCTTTCATTTTTCCCTTACTTCTTCATCAAAGTAAATTAATATTGACTTTTAAATTGCTTCACCATTTCGTACGTCTAAATTCAAACGTGAATTTTGTTGTTATGAAAAGGGATTGCAAGTAAGTTAAAGTAATTTGATTCATTTTAAGGATTCTTTTTCAATCAAATACTAAATAGTTCTATGAAGAGTTTATTTTTTTCTAAAAATTGTAATTTACATTTTAAAGTTGGCAGCGTAAAATTTCTACGAGTGAAATGTTTAATTTTGTTTTGATAAGATTTTATTCAATTATAATGTAGTTGAATATGTTCTAAATGTTTTGATGAACTTTTGATATTCCATGTTTACACCTATTCACTTTGCAAAGAATTGCTTTTCATTCAAGGAAAGTTTGATGAAAGTTTAGAAAACTGCTTGAACGCAAAAAACGCAATCTATTGCATCTCACAGATATTCTCTTAAAAGGTCGAATAAATAAGTAAATTATCTAAATATAATATTCACTTTATGACATCAAATCATTAGTACCGAAAAATAATTTTTCTCTAATTTAGTTTATTTGTTTAAGAAATGTATTTTAATCCGATCATCTGTGATTTGTTTTGTCCTATATAGTTGTATCAATGTTACGATAATCTATTATATCTTAATATATATATACAGTGGTGCCAAAAGTCCTGAACAAATTCCTTTTTTCTCCTATTTCTTTTTAGTTGGATTTAATTTTTCGACTTGTAATAATTCCACGATCTTAGAAATTATTATTTTCATAATGGAATTTTTCATGCTGATTTTAAATCTGTTTGTAGGTTTTGTGTTAAGTAAATAGTTTTATTGATATTTTAGAAAAACAATGAGAACAATTAATATTTAGAAATACAAGTACAAGGTTGTTGTAGTGTAATTAATGATTATTTTTTCAATCAAGGAAGTACTCCATTATTCCAACCTTTTAGAGAGCATTTGTGATAAAAGCTTGAAAACGGAATGTGAAGCAAATTTTAGTGCATTTAAAGCAGTTCTGTGTTGCAAATGGGTGGATAATATTGGAATTATGGATAAATTTTCCTTTCTTCCTTATAATGAAAGATACAAAATACTAACTTTGGAGGAAGAATGTTATTCTATGCACCAAATTGTTGCGGGAGTCAAGAGAACGTTTAAAAGATATCCTGAAACAAATCCTATTGCGAATAGGAAGCAATGTGGATGACTGAAAAAAAAAACAACTTTACGTAAATACAAGACTTTACATTGAAACAAAAAGCTTAACTCACAGCAAATTTTGAAAAAATCGATTTTGTTATCAATTGTGGATACGAGTCTAAGAACTGTTAGAGAAAGATAGCAGAAAATTGGATTACGAGGCTTCAAAGCACGGCCTAAACTACTGTTTCTGATTGGCGTATGCAAGGGATCATTCATAATGAACTGTTAAGGTATCCGACTACGTTCCAAACCGTGATTTTGAAAAAGCGTATAAATGGATAATATTTATATGATATTTAGTGTCACTTAGATTAAAAAATGTATATAAAATTGTTTTAAGAATAGTATTACAAAAAAATTATTTAAGTACAATATTTTGATAAAAATTGAACATAGAATGACCAATTTTCAAAATATTCTCCTTTTGTGAAAAATATTTATATTACAATAATATTTTTACTGTATGTAGCTCAGACCACTGTACAGAGGCTAAACTAGAATGTTTGAAATATGTAACTTAGAAAAGGGTTTTTCCACGTTTTACGACAACAGAGGGGAGAAATTTATGAAAAAAACGCTGATAATTATTTCAATTTGGTTATAACTCTGAAAATAATGAGAATTTTTCAAAAATCATACTTGAGCCTCTGTGAAGAGGTCTGAGCGATATACAGGAAAAATATTATTATAATAGAAGCATTTTTGACAACAAGAGAACATTTTGAAGGAAGGTTATTCTAAGTTAATCTTTTTGCCAAAATATTGTATTTAAATAGTTTGTTTTGTCAAAATGTCCTTAAAACATTTTTATACATGTATTCTAATCTAAGTGACACTAAATATCACTAAAATTATCTATTTATGAGTTTTTTTTTAAATCACGGTTCCAAACGTAGTCGGATACTTTAAGGACTTACGGTAATGTTGATGATGAAAATCAGTTTTGTGTTTTGGGTAAGAAAAATGATGCCTACGAGTATGTGAGACAACACACTCATAAAGAATTCAGCTCTCAGCGTCTGAAGCTCACAATGAGGCATCCAATTAAAGAGATTATATGAGGCTACGTGTTTGCTCGTGTAGATATAAGACGCCTCAGAGTGAAAAGAACATAGAAGACCATGGAATACTACAAAATAATACAATTTGTTACAAAGTTAATTGTTAACAACAGGGAGGGATATTTACGGACATCAGTCATGGATTTTTCGGGAATATAATGTGTAAAGGTAGTCCAAAATTGGTTCGAAGACATTACTATGAATAAATTGACTTAAGCAGGACAGTCTTCGGATCTTAATCTGATAAGTAACCTATAGCATAACGCTGGTTATGATATTCGGATGAAAAAAATCTTCAAGAAAACGCAAGTTAATTGTTCTAA
This sequence comes from Trichonephila clavipes, assembly GCA_019973935.1. Taxonomy (NCBI): domain Eukaryota; kingdom Metazoa; phylum Arthropoda; class Arachnida; order Araneae; family Nephilidae; genus Trichonephila; species Trichonephila clavipes. Next base: position 807,011 of record BMAU01000510.1, on the reverse strand, counting down.
TGCTTTGTTTCAACCATGTAATTACGAAAGAACTTCTGGTGAAATTTGTGCATTTAATGCCCAAAATATATGAGGCCGTAATTAAAGCAAATAACTGGCCCACAAAATATTCATGTTCAAATATACAACGTTCATATAATTTTCAAAAGCCTTGTTAAAAGGACCGTGTTTGTAATATTTTGACTTATTCTACTACGTATCCTATATTTTTCTATGTTTTGTTATATTGTACATACAATACATTCCTGTGTTCCGGCAGCTATACTGTACAAAATACTTGCAAGATAAAAAAAAAACTAATAACAGAATAAAAATAATTAAAAAATACATTATAATCAATACCAATATTTAAGATGGTATAAAAATTTTATAAGGAAAAATTACATCACAAACGCAAAGATAACATACAAAAAATGATTGTTTTCAGGACTTTTTGTGACCACTCTATATTTACTTAATGTTTTATACTGTAGTACTATAATATGCAAAAATTAAGAGTGAATTCTAAGAATTAGTACATCAATGGAGAAAATAGCCAGGATAGGTTGAAAAACCAATCAGGGGAATCGTCTAAAGCAGAGGTGTCCAACACGCGGCCCGCCAGTACGTAAGCTGCGGCCCACCCACTCTTTTTTTAAAAAATATTAAATATCAGGTTTTTAAAGTTTTTTTCATTTTGAAATTTATTTAAGGGAAAATTATAGATATATATATATGTCGCAGAGAAACGATGAAATTAGGGCTTTCGTCAAATCCCTAAAGGAGATAATCAATTCAAGCAAAATGTTGCAATAACGTCTCTTTGATGTCTTTTCCTTGTTGTAAGTAATTGAATTAGTTAAATCCCCGAACTGTTTTAGTGAAATAATGAAAAAACATAATCCGCTTGGTGCTAGGGGACTGATATTTGGAGGATCGAAATAACTTTTGCTATGGTTAGGATCTGCTGGGACGCATCCCCCAGTTCATTCCTACCCCCTCTACAGCTTTTTGTCCAATATCTCGACACCTGAGCCTCACAGTCCATTCGAACCTAGCTCATTCGATCCCTTTCTAACTACTTTTCCAGTTATTATAATTTCATGCTCATAGGACTATTCCGTACATAGTTTTTAATTGGTTTAAACTTTTTTAAACTTTTAAAATTTATTTAAATCCACAATATCTTGGCTCCTGTTTGAGTCTCGGACTTGAGATTTGATGTGGCTGTTCCACTCGTCGAGACCCATCCAGTCATATATTTGACTCCCATTGTGTAGGCATGGGGAGGGCTTAAGCACTAAAATATTATGCTCCCATGTTAATACTAAGGAGTGTAAAGTCCCAAGCATCTAAGTGATGACACTTATTTGGTCTTTTGTAGATTTATTTCCCAAGCACACAGGACAGTTCACAGACATACAAAAATATGTACAATATTTACACTTTTGCAGAAATCATTAGCGATCCGATTATTGACATTTGCAGAGAGGTCATTCCTTACGCTCGCTGATGGAGCTAAATACAGTCTCTCGTCGAGAGGTAAAAGCCGACTGCAGATATCCACACTGCGCTCACGGGTGGAGCTCACAGATTCCCACTGCTCTCGTCGAGAGGTAAAGGCTGACTGCTTCTGGCTTGGCACTCGCGCATTCGCAGTGCTTCCGATCAGTCCGCGTTGCCACATAGAGTTTTAGAAGGGGTTTCGAGTTTGTTACAAACTCCTCCCCCCTCCAGATTTTGCTCTCTCCGGACACAGGAGAAACAAAAGTTCTTTGTCTAGTTCAGTTGATCTACATTAATTGTAAAGATGTTCAATATTAATAATATCATTTTTGACAACACTATTATGGAAGCGCTCTCCACTCATGACCAGGCAATAAAAAGAACTTATGTACACAATAAAATAATATATGCAGCAAAAACATAAAAATATATAAAATAAAACTACTAATTAATTGATTATACATGATGAACTAAAAATAATACACACACATAAATATTACACATTATAAAATGATTTTAAAACAAACAACGATAATATGGCTATACATAGTACACATAGATTGACCTATCTAGTCTGAATGTAGGAAGTTCCTACTTATGCAATCCACATTCACAAATCGTCTCTCCCTTTTTTATGCGGTATGGTAAAACTGAAAGATTGTGAGGCTAAAGCCCAGTGGACCAATCGTCTATTATTACCAGCATTATTTTTCAGCCATACCAAAGGATTGTGGTCTGTCTGAATGTAAAATTTGGTTTGCCCGTCGAGATATAAACCTTTCAATTTTTTTATTGCTTATAAAATTGCAGCACACTCCTTTTCCGTTGTGGAATATTTCCTCTCAGTAGCAGTAAATTTCATACTGAGAAACAATATAGGATGTTCTTTGCTTTTATCATCCTTTTAGGTTAACACAACACCATATCTCTGATCTGACGCGTCTGTTTGTAATATGAAGGATTTGGAAAAATCGGGTGCATGTAACATGGGCTTCCCAGAAAGCTTTTCTTTTAACATTTTAAATGACTGACTACATTTGTCATTTCATACAATTTTACCCTTTTTATTAACCCCTTCAACAAATTTGTTAAAGGTGCGAGACTATAGCGGAAAACATAGGAATATATTGTCTATAGTACCCAGCTAATCCTAAAAAAGCTCTGATTTGTGTTTTAGTAATAGGAATCGGAAAAATTTGAATTGCTTCTATTTTTAGCTCAGCGGGAGAAAGTTTACCTCGACCTACAACGTGACCAAGGTATTGTACTTCCTGTTGTGCAAATTTGCACTTGGAGGGTTTTATAGTTAAATTAACATTTTTTAATCTTTCTAAAATTTCTTGTAAATGTTTTAGATGTTCCTCCCACGTTTCCGAAAAAATTGCAATGTCATCTAAATAAGGAGTAGCATATTTTTCACATCCGTTTAAAATTTCGCTCATCATTTTGCTAAAATAATAAGGAGCGTTTTTAAGCCCAAATGGCATCCGTAAAGGCCTATATACGCCGAAGCTGGTAGCAAATGCAGCAATTTTCTGGACTTTGGAGCTTAGCGGAATCTGTCAGTAACCTTTAGTTAAGTCTATCAAAGTAATGAACTTGGCTGCTGCCACAGTTTCAACGCGTTGTTCTATATTAGGGATCGGATAAAACTCAGTGCGCGTCATTTCGTTTCATTTTCTGTAATCGATACAGGGTCTCTACCTGTCGTCTCGACAAGGATCATGGGTGAAGTATACTCAGATAGTCCAGGTTCGATAATTTTGTATATTAGCATCCTTTCAATTTCGGTTTTTAAAATTTCGTTCTGCCTGTTTGTCATTCTATAGGGCTTATGTTGTACATGTTTGTCACTAAATAAATCAATATCATGTTCTACTAGATTGGTTTTCCCTGGAATATTTGAAAAAAATAGCAGGAAACATAACTAATAGTTTTCCCAACTGCATAATTTGCTCATCACCCAGTCTTTCTTTGAGTTTATTGTTTTCTACAATTTCCTTGAAATCAAATACATTGGAGTCAGTTAGCATACAGGGAAAATCCTCTTCCAATTCTGATGACTCAGTAATCTCGGTATCAACAAGCACCACGTTCAAAAAAGCTCAGGTCTCTTATGATAAGGTTTTAAAATGTTAATGTGGTACACCTTATTCCCTTCCTGATTTCTGTCAAAAGTAACTACGTAGTTCGTTTCGGATAAACGTTTCTCCATCTTACCTGGCGCTTTCCATTGAGGAGCAAGCTTATGGGGTTGGTTTAGGGTTAACACTAGTACGGCATCTCCCTGCTGAAATTCCCTTTTTATGGCATTTTTGTCATACCATTTCTTTCTCCTGTCCCTCACTTCTTCCATTCTAACCGTAGCCAAGTCCCTACATTTCTTCAATCTATTTAACTCAAAGACATACTCTACGACGGTGTCTTCTTTTTCCTCAGAATCTAACCAACTCTCATACAATAAAGTGACCAGGGTTCGAAGATTGTTTCCATGTACTAATTTGGCCGGACTAAAACCAGTGCTTTCATGCGTCACTGTCCTCAGAGCGAAGAGAGCAGCCGGCACTTGAACTTCCCAATTTGGGGCAGCCTCAATACATAAGTTTAAAACCCGTTTTACTGTTCGGTGGAAACGTTCTACTGTGTTTCCCTGAGGAGGGAAAATTGAACCCTGGGAAATTTTTTATGTTAACTTTCTTAAAGAGTTCAACGGTTAAATGACTCATGATTGATTTCCCTTTATCCAAATGTATTTCTCTTGGAAAACCCATCCGACGAAATACCTGCAAAAGTGCATGTATTACAGATTTTGATGTTTTATCCAACACCGGAATGACGTCAGGATATTTAGAGGCAAAGCGCCTAATTGTAGTAAGTTTATTATTGCCTTCCGTAGACGCAGGCTTAGGCTCGCAAGCAGATACATCAGTTTTACTGGATACTTCCGAATTTATAGGGGTAAGTTCTTCACTGTTTTTTTTTGTTTAGCAAATAAAGTACTCGAATTTATTTTAGTCACATGACTTATGCGGCTACAAGGGCCAACAGGAGACAATATCTCTTTGTGTTTTCAGAGTTAACCTCTTTCTCCTCTTCCCTATCTAACCCGATTTGTTCAGAATTTTGATCTGTGTCAATTAAATATTTTGTTTCCTCAAATTGTGGCACTTGAGAAGAAGTAACAAAAGTGTTTTGTTTCACTCTCAGGCATTCTAGTTTTAACTGTAGGTTTTCAACGCCTTCTCTCATTTTGAAATAATATTCGAAATTCTCCATCCCGTATCTCCTTTTCTAACTGAAATTCCCTCGCTAATGCTTGCTTTTCCAAGTTTTCACTCTCCATCCTATCATTCATACACTTTCTAGTAAATTTTTAACGAATTCATCCTCAAAATTTTTACTACCTACGATTATTTGTTTTAATTCTATCACTTTCATGTCTTCTGAAACTGCCTCCCCCAACTCTATCGCGACAAGGACTAAATCCTTTTTTTTTCCTTTTTCCAAAAACGCTATATTTTTCCAGAAAAAATTTAATCTTTAAGCAATTAAAAATTTAGCAGTGGAAACACAGTTAATACAGAATGCACACAACAAAAGTACTCAAACTAACAACAAGAATTCACACAATAAGGTATTAATGAATATAACAAATAAAATATCGGAGATATATTAATAACCCTCTTAATTTTTACAAAATCAAGCAGATTACGAATAAAAATAAAACTCGTTCACTTTGTATTGACTGACAGGGAGAGCACAACAAGTATAAAAATCTTTAGTAATATTGGGATATGAAACACACAAATTAAAATAATACGTTATTTTCACCTCGCACTGCTAGATATGTATGAGTATTTCAGAACCAGATAATCTAAAAAAGCCTTTTTTTTTGTTAAGAGCTTTACCATTTAAAATGACATGATAAAATGTAACACTTACATAAAAAAAAACACGCACACACACACAAAAAAAATTTCTCGTTGTATTCAACAACACTCTGAGTGTTTAAAAATATTATGCACTGATGTGCCTATGGAAATGATTTCCCGAGTTCACATAAACAATAGGTACCTAAATTATATTTTACATTTTCTGGCATGGAAATGAATAATGTGGAGAACACATACCTTTCTCTCTTGTCAATTATCTCGGTGGAACCTCCATTTATATAGGTCTGTAACGTCCCAAGCATCTAATTGATGACACTTATTTGGTCTTTTGTAGATTTATTTCCCAAACACACAGGACAGTTCACAGACATACAAAAATATGTACAATATTTACACTTTTGCAGAAATCATTAGCGATCCGATTATTGACATTTGCAGAGAGGTCATTCCTTACGCTCGCTGATGGAGCTAAATACAGTCTCTCGTCGAGAGGTAAAGGCCGACTGCTTCTGGCTTGGAACGCGCGCATTCGCAGTGCTTCCGGTCAGTCCGCGTTGCCCCATAGAGTTTTAGAAGGGGTCTCGAGTTCGTTACAGGGGTCTGAAAGAATTTCACCCCCCCATAAGGAATTGAGCTTGGGACTTGATTTTTGGAGGTCCGCCGTATTTTCATGTATGCGCGAGCTTTACGTGGAAAATTGGCCCTCTCCGGGGCTCCACCCCTACAGGGCTTCCCCATTAATAACTCGAATCCTATACTATCTTAGTCAACCGCACCGGCTGGATTCGATTGTTCTCCCTATGAGCTCTTCAAACATGTAATGTTATCCCAATAGCCCCATTCCTTCCCCTCATTTCACGTTCTTAAACAGTTTTAAAAAATTTTAAAATTCCCGATAGCCCCTAGGATTTTTGACCTGTGTAGTTCGGAAGTACAAGGACTCGACCTCCCAGGTGTCTCCCCCCCTGGACAGCATTTTGCTAATGAAAACCCTGACTAGCTCATTTCATCATTTCACTCAAACAGTTCGGGGTTTGAAAAAAATCACTTACTCATCATGGAAATGACATTGAAGAGACGTTATTTTAAAATATTGGCAAAACGCTGTCCAAAGTGGGAAGGGGAGACACCTTGGAGGTCGAGTTCTTGTACTTCCGAACCATTCAGGTCAAAAATCCTCGGAGCGATCGGGAATTTAAAATTTTTTAAAATTGTTTAAAAATCGTGAAATGGGGGAAGGAATGGGGTTATTGAGATAAAATTACATATTTGAAAAGCTCATAGGGAGAACAATCGAATCCAGCCGGTGCGGTCAACTAATGTAGCATAGGATTCGAGTTATTAGTGGGGAAGCCCTGTAGGGGGCGGAGTACCGGAGGGGGCCTATACCACATAAAGCTAGCGCATACACGAAAATATGGCAGACCTCCAAAAATCAAGTTCCAAGCTGAATTCCTTAGGGGGTGAAATTTTTTCAGACCCCATAGGACAGGGATGGCGAACCAATGGCACGCGACACAATTACTTGGGCACGTCTGCGATCAAAACGGTTAGCATTTTAGTTCAAAATAACAAAGTTCACTATGAAGTATTACGAATAAACGCGAGTGATCAGTCGCGTTTTTACAGACATATGCCAACATTTCAAAGAATTGAATGTAATGTCTCAAGACACAAATAAAAAATATTATCTTCAAGAGGGATCTCAATGCTTTTGACGCTAAATTGCATATTTTCAGAAACGATATTATTACAAAAAACTACTAGTACTTCCCGAACTTGAAAAAATCAGACGAAGAAAAGTTATTCAAGAACTTAGTTCCATAATTTTTATGTACCCTGATGTGACTTCATTTGATGAACTGAACTTGTCCCAATTCGATTGGAAGAAATTGAAGAACTTGAACTGTGCTTGATTTCCAGTCTAGTTCAATATGGATTCAAAACTTATTGAAACAAGAAAAATGTTGGAACTGATTGAAGCAGAAAATTAGCGAGCAATATCAGTAAAAATGCCAGTAACGAAATTTTGGAAACATGGAATTCGATTCCAGATACATTTAACTGTTTGAAGAAGCTTGGCTCATGCTTTTTAAATTCTATTTTCATCTACCTATGCCCCCAAATCAGTATTTTCAGAGATAAATAACATTTATGATTCACTTAGAAAACCATTTGGCAGATGACTCTAATTCAGCATGTGTTCTGCTAAAAGAAACATTTTACAATCCTAATGTAACTTATTTGTCATCTGATCGGCAACAACAGAAGTCACACTAATGTTACTTTAATTTGAATTACAGGTATATCCAAAACATTTACTGCTATACAGTGCAAAATATATTTTTATTAGTAAATAAAGAGTTTTGAATGGTTAGCATTTAATATTTTTATTGTTTTCCCAAAAATCACAAGTCATAATTATTTGACGGCACGTCTATACCCCATTAAACACTTTTTTAGAAAAAATGGCCGTAGGATTAACATGGGAGCATGATATTTTAAAGCTTAAGTCCTCCCCATGCCTAAACAATGGGAGTCAAGTATATGACTGGATGGGTCTCGACGAGTGGAACAGTTGGTTCAAATCTCAAGTCCAAGACTCAAAAAGGAGTTTAAACCAATTAAAAACTATGTAAAGAACAGCCCTATGAGCATGAAATTATAACAACTGGAAGAGCAGTTAGAGAGGAATCGAATGAGCCAGGTCCAAATGGACTGTGAGGCTCGAGTGTCAAGATATTGGCCAAAAAGCTGTTGAGGGGGTAGGAATGCGTCCCAGCAGATCCTAGTCTTTACAAAAGTTATTGTGATCCCCCAAATATCAGTCCTCTAGCATAAAAAAGTGGCATATTTTTTTCATTTCATCATTTCGCTAAAACAGTTCGGGGATTTAACTAATTCACTTACTTACAACAGGGAGAAGACATCAAAGAAACGTTATTGCAATATCTTGCGTGAATTGATTATCTCCTTTAGGGATTTGACGAAAGCCCTAATTTCATCGTTTCCCTGCGACATATACATATAATATCTTTAATATATTTGCGTGTTACCTGTTCTTGTTTTAAAATAAATCCTTTTTGATAATAGAAATGTCCTTTACATTAAAATAGATTTATATTTTTTTTCAGACAGTTACATTTGATTTTACGTTTATAAATTACTTTTTTAATAAATTCTGAATTGCATCTGAACATGATTCTCTGTGTGTGCGACTTTCGTTTCTCTTCCTCTTTTTCTGTTTGGAGTGCCCAATAAGCAAGAGGCAACCAGAGATGTTTTTTAAAGTTTCAAAAAAAATATTCAGGACGGTTAGATAGAGGGCAATGTATACTTAATCGTTTGCGAATGACAGTACAATCAAATTTCAACAATGAGTAACGAAAGATCAATTCAAAAGAAACACCGTAATTTTCAAGAAAATGGCAACTGTAATATTTTAAACATTATTTGATCATCACATTACTATATTTTCTATGTCTGTATACGTGAAAAATAATGAAAACAATAATAATAGTTCATTCTGCTTTAAATTTTCACTCCAATAAATGTTTTTTTGTTTCCAAATCTGATATAAAGGTACATATTTTTATGTGCGGCCCGTGAGATAATAATGTTTTTCCGAAGTGGCCCGCAAGGTCATTTGGATTGGACACCCCTGGTCCAAAGAAATAATCCTCAACCCCGTGTCCACGGACCGGTACTAGTCCGTGGATCAAACAGTGCCGGGCCGCCTAAAGAAGATTAAACTATTGCCATTTTATTTAAAGTGGTGCATTTCTCTCGGATTTGTGCAACTTTCCACGGAAATTACTTTATATTCCACGTTAAATCATTTGTATTCATTTTTGGTGTAACTATATTTTATTCTGAAGGCATATTTAAATGTAACTTAATAAAAATTGTTAAATAAAAACAATCTAAAATATAAACAATCAACGTGTTCCACCCTCAGCGGTCCAGGGTAAAATTATCAAACATTGACTGGTCCAAAGCGATAAAAAGTCTACGGAGCACTGGTCTAAATTCATGTACAATAGAGCATACGTGTATATGCAGCCTGATGTACTGGATGAGAGTCAAAAGGTGTGAAACACGTTGGCAATGCAGACTCAGCATTTTCGTAAAGGTTGTTGCTGGTCTTCATCAATTTAAATAAGAATATTCACATTCGGTTTGCCTCCAAACTTAATATGTCAAAAAACAAATCCTGCAAACACATATGGATGTCCTTACTTGAAGTCTAATAACTGGAAATATGGAGGAAGTTAAATTGGGATTAGTATTACTGAAAAGAGTTTGGGATTGCTCACAACATCGTTTCATAAGCTTAGAAAGCATTTTGAACTATAGGAATAGCTGTCCGAGGTTTATGCAGTGCACATTCAAGAAAAATCAATGCGGTGGTTGACAGGTATATTTTGTTACAAAGGAAGGAGATAGATCGCAAAGAGCGGAAGAAATCTCAAAACGCATGCGATTGGCTATTGAATGACCATGAGGCTGCACAGTGGTAGTCTATTTGCAGCGATGTCCAGTATGATATATGTTAAAAACGCCTGCTCACCACAAACTGCGCCTTCTGTCTTATTAGAAGCATACAAGTTGGGGAGATCGATAATCAGGTCGAGCATTCTGTACACATGCCCATCTACAGAAATCACGAAGATGCAATTATTCCTATAATATCATGATGCTAGCTGTCACATCTTCCAAGAAAGTTAACTTACTAACGTAGAGGCTCTGCTAACTTAGTACTGTGTTTCTTTAGAGGTGCTATGGCTCCTTAGTCATTTTCGTGGATGACAGGGTTATACCTTATCGCACAGTAGGTGCCGAACATCTGTTACAGAATCAAAATATTCAATATAAGGATTCACCGGTAAGAGGTCCCTGAATCTAAATTCAATCAAGTACCTTCAGAAGATTCTAGGAAGGCGCTTGATAGCATGTTACCAGCTTCCGCTACAAGAGTAAATGATAGCAATACTTCAACTGCTCTTTGAAACCTTGTACTCAACATAGAGAGACGATGTTAATTTTACGGAGTAGGGGGGAATGACGATATCCTTTATTAAAGGCTCAATTTTTCTAGCCAGCCACCTACCCATGGATGTTTGATTTTTGTCTAAGTGTGCGGGATACTAATTTTTCAATAAACGACTTTTTTACAAATCGTTTCGGGTTGAGTTTTATTTATTTTTGTTTATTTTGTTACATCTTTAGAATATCGTGGTAACCCTTAGGGGTATTTGGAATATTTTTGCAGGACTTTTTTTACATTAGAGAGATAGAGAGAGAGAAATAGAGAGGAAAACTATTTTGTGTCCTTAATTTTTGCGCACATGTTTCTTATGTTAAATTAAAAATCTAATTCAATGCAGAATACTTTAAAATTTTAAAACTTTTTTGCATTTTTTGAATGTTATTTCGAAAAAAAATATTACATTTTATAATTATTTCCACAGTAAGTTACACTTCTATTATTTTTTAATTGAAACATTTTCTTGTATAACATTTAAATACATGTATTTTGCAGTTAAATGAATGAATTATTTTGGAACATTACATATTGTTTTTAATGCTTGATTTTTTTTAAAAAATGGGCTTCAGAAGATTTCAAGATAATCCAATGAAGTTAAATGAATTAAAGTTTAATGCAGGTAATTATTTAAAATTTTCTTTAACTTGATACAGATTATTACAGTTAAATAATTTTAAAAGATAATGTCTTATAAATGATCATATTATGGTATTTATGAACTTTTAATGCAGATTTACTTGTGAATTCTAACATTTGAGAGAAATTCTCTCCATGTTAGATGGAGATAAGATGGAAAAGATGGAAAAAAACTGCATTTTTATTCAATAATTTTTACATTCAATTTTTTATATACATACATATATACATACTCTTATTAAATGTTTTTTAAGTTATTGAAACATTTATTTTTCTATAAGTATTTTTACACATCAACTTCTTAGAATATTATAGACTGAAATTAAAAAGTCGCATATTAATGTTTTTTAGACCTTTCATTTGAAAACTTTATTAATTTTACAGATTTTATAATTACTAAGACTTGTATAAGTAATGTAAATTTAACCAAACAATGGATAAAATTCATTTATAAAAAAATCGATTAAAACGGGAATATTGCAAAGCTTGGAGTTCAATGAATATAGTGAAATATAGCATTTTTTTTTTAGAAAATTAAAAATACACCTCAATACTTGAATATGTAACTTATGGGTAAGTATAAATAACTTAAAATCATACGAAAATAGGATTACCTTATAACCATCAAATAAAAAACGACCACAATAAAGTAAAGAAAAATTAAATTCATGAGGCTCTGAAAATCTGAAAATTGCTGCACACAATTGAATATTATTTTGAACATATTACATATGGTCACATATGAAGTAATACATAATCGCCTATGAAATAATTAAGTATATAGAATTACAGAATAACCAAACGTCAAGGTATGTAAGAACAAGATAGCTATACTTAAAATATATACATATACAGATTATATCAAAATAAACATTCAAAACTAAGGATCTTGCATAAGAAACACAAAAATATCCGAAAGTGACAACCAATAAATGTTTATCACCACTGTTTTTGGTCACGCATCTAGAAAAAGGTTTTTCTATAGCACTATAAATCTGCTACACTTTATTTAACGTAATCTATTCTGGAAATCTGAAATGGTTATAGTTCTCAATGTTATTAATATGAATGGTACCGAATATTTGCCCATTCAAAATGGTTATATTGCAGTTTGAAGATTCCAAGTAATCAACGTGAGATCGTAATGATATACTTTTGATATATGCATATATATTTTATATGATCTAACACTTATATATTCCACTACAATAACTGTAGAAAATCTTAAATATGGGAACGTAGTTTCTATACCGATAAAATAGTAGAAGAAAATGAAAAACTTCCCAATGGTAACTTAATCCTGAAGGTTATTGAATTATATATCCATCTATAATTTGATAATTAATAATGTGTTCATAATTATGTTTCAAATATTTTTTACCTTCATTTTGTATATTTATCGAGTCTTCTAATATGTAAAAGGTTTGGTATTATTTTAACTAAACATATTTTAAAAACTTTTTCATGTTTTTAAATGATGGAATTATCGTGTTTCTCAAAAATGAAATATAAATATTTAAAAAATTATCAAATATTTTATTTTAATTCTCATCAATCCCGTATAATCATTGGAGAATTTTAAGAATACATTAAAGTTTCGTGAATTTGAAAAATTCATCAAAAGTTCAATTTTATTCCAAATAATCATTTTTTATTTGTCTGAGTATCCTTTTTATTGAGCACAATATCAAAAGAATTATATTCTATTTTCAATTCAACTTCTTTATTTGGTCAAATATTTTTTTAACCTTTTATCTTCTAATGACTTTCAAATTTTTTTTCTTTCGCAAGGAAAAATGCTGATAAAGCACTCTGTGCGTGCTTACATATATCTAAGGATAGTTTTTAAAAAATCCCAGGGAACATTCTTGTTAATCCTTAGAATGGATGAGAAATTCCGAATTATTGTGTTATTTGAGCTACCATAATTTCAAAATTAGTCTGAAGTGGATCTTTTTTCTTCGCATTCTTTCTTTCTCAAAAATTTTTTTAAAACGTTTATTTTTCCTACATAAATATTTTTAATCAACAGAATATTTGTACAAAACTGATTTTATTGATTGATTTAATATTTACAGAACTTCAATTTACTTCTCTCAGATAATGTATTAAAAATTAAATGATTATAAATATTTATTACTGAATATAATTATTCATTATGAGTGTTTGTAAGAACATAAAAAAAGCTCTATAAAGGAATGCCTATTTTAATTGGATTTGGTTCTCACACACATTGTTTTGTGTGAGTAGCTTCAGTGTGTCTCAAAGAATCACATCGGCATCACACATTCGTACACAACTCTGAATTCGGCAGAGAAAGAATTGTTACGTATAGAGAATGCGTATTATTATATTTCCGAAAAATCAGTGGTCACATCGTTTTCGACCTAACCAAGAAACAATGATGTAGATTTGTAACCGATGGGTGTGCAAAGAGACAGATTGCATCAAACTCGTTGCATCAGTATACTGGATGACAATCATATTGTGCGGTTTTTCAATAATGGATTGTTCTGCTACATCAGGCCAAATACGGTCTGTTGCACGATAATCAATGCCTAAAAGTGCCGTTTTAGCACAAGTTAACTCACTTAAATGTCCTAAAAGTGCGAATTGTTTCAACTACTCTGAAAATCATTGGCGTTTGTGTGTCTGCAATAATGCGTTGAAAGGCACTTATGGACAACTTAATGACACGATATTGTCGTAACAGATGAATCACGCTTCTGCCTGCAGCACCATGATCGAATTGGTGTCTGGAGATATCATGGTGAGTGGTTGGTTGCTTAACTGTTGCCTTATACGACGCCATACTGGTTCTACAATTGGTATTATGATTTGGAGTGATATTGGATTTCATTCGCGAACCTCTTGGCATGCATTCCTGCACAATGACTAGTGTATATCTTTGGTCTTGGAGCTCGAAGTTCTACCTTAACATCAGATTTTGACAGCAGCTTCACTTCAACAGAATAACACACAGCCACACTTGTAAAACACATTGTTCAATATTTACCTCACTAGATTGGATTTTTTCTTTGACCTGTGCTCCGCCTGTTCTCTCGAACGCGTTTGACCGATGTTTGAAGAACCATTAGGCCGGCCAACATCATTCGTATCTAAACAATATCGGCTTTAGCAGTATGTAGAAGCAGTATTAACTTCCATACCTCAACAATGCATCGAAAGTCTCTTTTTTCTTCAATGCCAGGGTGTGTAGCCCATGGTTATTGTTTGCAAAGGTGACAGAGTTCATTAATGATTTCATCCTGTTGCGAATTTTAAAAAAGACTAAACTGTCAGTCCTTTTACCATTTTTTTCTGTTTGTAATCATTCTGGTTTAGCTTTACTGTTTCTTGTTATTCTATGCGTTGGATTTTGAATGCCAAAAAACAATTTTTATGCTAGTATAAACTTTCTGTTGAAAAACAATTCACAAGCATTACCCATTATTTATAGCAGATTATGGAATGTGGCAAGCTACTCATGAATTTTTAAAAGAGTCTTGTCCAATTGCCCTCCAATTTCATATTCAAATAAAATGACAATTTTTACTGAGAGAAAACAAGAATAAATAATTTAATGAATTTATTTAATCTAAAATAAATTAATAGATGTAAATACATACCTCTTTCCAAACGTAGGAAATCTCAATCTCATAAACAATGTGAATTCACAGCTACTGGGCTATAACTACGTAAGCTAATATTTAAGTTACCGACATACCATCACTATAGCTTCTTTTGCTATTTGACTACATCACTTAAGGTATCCGACTATATATGTTTGGAACCATGATTTTGTAAAAGGTTATATAAATGAATAATTTTTTAATGTCACCTGAATTAGAACATACATATAAACTTTCTTAAGAATATTATTACAAAAAAAAGGAAAGAAAAAGAAACATTTTAAAAGCAATTGTTTGGCAAAAAAAATTATTTCATTATAATAATAATCTTTAACTACGTTCGGAACCATAATCTTGCAAAAGCCTATAAATGGATAATATTTACATTTAGTGTCACTTAGATTAGAAAATGTGTATAAAATTGTTTTAAGAATATTTTATTACAATAAAAAATTATTTAAGTACATAATATTTTTGACGGAACCATTTTCAAAATAATCTCCTTATGGGAAAACTGCTTCTATTATAATTATATTTTGCCTGTGTATATAGCTCAGACCTCTGTACAGAGGCTCAACTAGAATTTTTGAAATATATAAGTTAGAGGTGGCTTTATCAATGTTTTACGACAACAGAGGGGAGAAATTTTAAGAAAAAAACACCGATAATTATTTCAGTTGGTTGTAACTGTGAAAATAATGTGAATTTTCCAAAAAGTGTAGTTCAGTCTCTCTGGAGAAGTCTTTACTTTATGTAAAAAATTATTATTTTAGAAGTATTCTTTATAAAAGGAGAACAGTTTGAAAAAAGGTTATTCTAAATTACGATTTTGACAAAATATGGTATTTAAATAATTTTTTTTCAAAATATCCTTAAAACGTTTTTATACATATATCCTAATCTAAGTGACACTAAATATCATGAAAATTATCTTCTTTTATGCGCTTTTTAAAATCATGGTTCCGAACGTGGGATACTTTAAACAATGCTATTTATTATATATATAATATTAAAATATTCATTTATACGCTTTTTTAAAATCACAGTTCCGAACGTATTCCGATACCTTAAAATGCAATCTTCCAGTCAGCATTTGATGATACAAGAAAACTAGTTCAAATACTTTTTCGAACTATATTTTATACATATATATTTGCATTTCTTAACTTTTAGAGATATCTTTTCTGATAAGAACACGCGTGCAGGTGCGTTTAGAAAACTTTTCATCTAGTTCAAGGTATTTTTGACACAATTCTGTTAAACTTTTAATAATATGAAAATTAGCATTCTGTGTAAGTTATTGGCAAAACTTTTAAAGAACTTTAGCATAGTTATCTCCACTCCGCACCACTTTTTAGAAAGATGAAAAAGCAAGGGAAACCGTGAGATAAAACGGAGGCTAAATTTAGTTTAGACTTTCCCTTTGACATAGATAGTACAAAAAATATTATTCGATTGGTATCTTTCTTAAACACTTTGCAAATAAAACTTTTCTACTATGATGGGTTCGGAAAGCTGTTTGATAGAAGTGAAGCTTTTGTTTTCGATGGGCCAGTTCATAAGCCTACGGTGGATAATCCGTTCCATGAGCTTGCAGAGGGTGCTGGTGAGGAAATTGGCCTATAGTTATTGCACTCTGAAGCATTCTTGTTTGGTTTCAAAATTGGAATGACGGTGGAAAGTTTCAGATTTGGGCAATTTGCCAGTAGCCCATGAAAGGTTAAAAATTTCCAATAGTTCTTTTTTTGCAAGATTTCCAAAGTGTTGGACCATGCGGCCAAAAATAACATCCGGGCCAGGGGCTTTGCCGGATTCATTTTAGCAATGGCAGCTTCTAGCTCTTCCATTAAGAATGGTATGGTGAAGATGTTTTTATGGTTATATCTTTTTGAGTCTTGATGGTTTTCCTGTAGGTACGCAGCAGTTTCCTGTCATTTGCGTTGAAAGTTAACTTGCTTTTGTTTTCATAGTGCTTTGCTAGCAGGGAAGCGAGTTTCCTTATTTGTGGCTGCATCTCTTCAGAGGATGATATGATATTAGTAGGAATGTCTGCTTTTGGTGTGTTGATTGATTATTAAGAGTTTTGATGACTTTCAATGCTGAGATATTTTTTGGGGATCTAAAGTTTCACAGAATTCAGTCCATTTTTTACGCTTGCAGGAGGAAATAACCTCTTCAACTTCGTGACAAAGGTTCGTGAATCTTATTCTGTTTGTTTCAGTATTATTCTTCTGAAGTTCTGTACTTAGTTTTGTCACGTTCGTTAATTAAGTTCTCTATGTTGGTGTCTTTCCAAAACGGGACCCAGTCATTTCTTCTTTTGACCCTAGGGATAGAACGTTTTGCAGCAGCATTAATATGCGAAAAAGGACCGTAGTCTCTCGTCGAGGGTGTGTGGCGAAGAAGGGAGCAGAGCAATTCAAGTTCAGGGGTGAATTTTCTCAGTTTGCTTTCCGAAAGTTCAGGATCTTTTGCTTTGGATGGTGCCATCAACTCTTTGATTTATCCAATTATAATAGGAAATGATCGCTAATAGCACTTTTAGAATCTTCCATGTCGCTTGACTTGCTGTTTGGTGGTTAATGGCCGTGATGTCAAGGGCTGATGTTGTGCCGTTGGTTTTGGAGAGGGTAGGTACTTCTCTTGTCATTTAGTATGGAGAGATCGTTGTCACAGAGCAGGTCTTCAATCTGTGAGCCTTTCAAGTCTAGAGTCCTGGACCCCCAAGATGGGCTCTTGGCATTAAGGTCTCCTAGCAGTATTTTTGGACATCTCAGCAGCATTTGATAGAGTTTGGCGTCAAAAAACTGGTCCATACTATCCAAGGCACCGGAATTAATGGCAAAGCGTTATTATGGATAAATGATTTTCTCAGAGGAAGAAAATTTTCCGTTAGATTTAACGGGGCACTTTCAGAATCTCGCAGAATGTGGGCTGGAGTTCCTCAAGGCTCTGTCTTAAGCCCCTTGCTCTTTCTCATCTTTATGAACACCATCCACCATCATATTCACCCAGACACAAATATCGCCTGCTACGCTGATGATATTGCTATATGGCACTCACACAATGACATTACAGAATCGGAAAAGGCCCTAAACACAACACTGAAAGGTATTGCTGAATGGGCAGAGAATCTTAAATTAACCATCAACGCAGACAAAACAAACTACTGCATCTTCTCTACCGATAGACGACACAGAAGCAGTTTTAATGCTAATATCAAAATACAGAACTCTCAAATCAAAAAGTCGACCTTCCCACCTATCTTGGAGTAACCTTAGATCCTGAACTCCGCTTTTCAAAGCACATCGAACAAACTACCAACAAAGCTCTTGGAAAACTGAATATTCTTCGAAAGCTATGCGGAACTTCTTGGGGCTCAAGACCTCAAACCCTAAAAGCACTTTCTGCACTGTTATCAGACCGGTTTTAGAATATGCGACCCCAATTTGGACTCCGGCCTCTATTTCTGTTAAGCGGAAACTTGATTCTGTACAACACAGAGCTGCCAAAATTATTATTGGAGCAGTGTCATCAACCAATAATGAAAAGGCCGAACAAGAATGCGGCTTGCCTCCGCTAGAAAGCAGGCGCAAACTTGCCACTATCAAGTTCACTAATAAACTACGCTCATATGGTTTGGACCATATCTCTAGAAGAGTTTTTGATAAATGGAAGCATTCTACAAGGCTCAAAGATCTTCGACTCTCCAACTTGATAGTGAATTCAGAAAAGAACTCAATTTGGATCATTCCTCCTAGAGTTCCTTCAGGAGCCCCTCATTCCAAAAACCCACCAAAGAATACTTGTTTCGAATTGGAATTGCTGCAGCCATGTTCCAAAAAAAAGAAGACCCTGTAACTCTCAGACAAAAGGACTGGAAACGATAGCAATACTCTCTCAAGATAACTTTGCAATCGCCTACACTGATGGTTCCTCAGACAGATCCCTCAGCAATGGAGGTGCCGGAATCATCTTACTCCCACCCAGATGGTAATAACTACAAACACAAAATTAACACAGGCATAATCGCCTCAAACTTCACAAGTGAACTCGTGGCAATTAGAGAGGCCCTTTTATTATATCAACAAAACCCACATGTTATTGATTCTACAGAAGGATTAGTAATCTTCTCAGATTCTAAATCCGCTATAGAAGCCATAAGAAATGGAGAGACTAACATCTCCTGTGATATTATTACCCTTCTAGAACAGCTGCACAACAAAAGAAAATCCTGTATCCTGCAATGGATACCCGCACATGTCAACATTGAGGGTAATGAATGTGCAGATAGCCTCGCCAAAGCTAGAGACATCGAACATAAGTGCACCACCATCACACTTGATGATGCTAATGCAGTAGCCAAACATAGAATTATGAATCACACTTTTAAAAAACCCTAGTTACGGAATTTGACTGTCCCCGAATTATAACATCCACAATTGCCAGATTGAGAACTGAACACCTTAAGGGCATGAAGATTCACCCAGACAAGACAAGATCATATGTTCAATGCAAACACTGCCCAGATCTTCAACTGACGCCCAATCACATCTTGAATGCCCAACCGTCGCAACAAAGTTACTAAAAATGGGAATGGTCCCTCTGAGGGACTCTTTGTGGGAACTCCTATACAGCCCTGATGCTCCCAGAATAGCAGAGGCAGTGATCAAGACTTTCGACGGAATCTAGTGATATCTACTGCATTTATTCATGGACACGAGAACAACAACAACAACTTTTTCTACTATCTGTTAGAAAGTGAATTGGTATCATCCTTGAAATTTCAGCTTTAGTAAGTTTATATATTTTCATATAAATTTGGAAATGTGTAAATTAACAAACAGGAAAATCAAAAAGTGTAATTTTATTAAATATATTAAAATCGAAGAAAGGAATTCAATTATTATTCTTTGTGGACTATTATAAAATAAATTTTTGAAAGAGTCATAAAATTTTAAATGCTTTCATATTAGAAAAAAAAAGAAAAAAAATTAAGATTCATAAAAAAAAGTTAGTTGGCATAAACGTAGATTAATGTATAAATAATATATTGATTGGTTAACAAAGATGGTTAATAATTAAACACATTAGAATGCTTAAATCGATACATAAATACTAATACTAGAATACAGTAAAATTTTAGAGAAAAAATTAGCAGAATTCACTGTAATATTTTACCAGTGGCAATAGGTGCATCATGATTGATAATTCTACCATACTTTTGAAATTTGAAGCAAGGACTGGAGCAAGGACAACTTAATCCAACCTAGATAAAAATCACAAAATCGATCCTCCCACATCTATTTTAAAATTTTTAATCAATAATTTTCATTGAACTCAGTGGCCGCGGTAGCCCAGTGGTCAAGGTATCGGATCATGGCAGGTATGTCATGAGTTCGAGCCCAGTACCACTAAAGATCTGCCGTGTAGGGGAGTGATGCACATTAAATCTGTCGAGAGCTGAAACGTCCTCCCGTTAGTGTGGTGTGGTGTGGTAGCTTGAAGAGGAGGGTGCCAGCTCAGGTGTCATCGATGTCACTTGACCATAGTTCAAAATCACGTGGTCCGTTGCCAAAAGCCCTCGTGCAGCTGAACAGTGCGATAATTAACATTGTAGACTTGTTTATTTTGAAATACATATGATAATTTAGTAAACGAGAAAAAAAATTTAGTTATATAACAGCTAAAAACAAGAATAGATTTAATATTTTAGAAAATTTAAACCAACATAGTTGTAACCATTTTTTTACAGCTTAATATAACATTAAATCCAACATTTTTTAATAGACAGTCGAATTAAATTTGAGTGGTAATACTAAGAATTATTCAGGGGGAAAGAACAAAACGTTTTTTATTATACAATAATGTTTTGATGTACAAATTTTTGCTTCTCAATGAATAAAATTTTCGTTTTAAAATCACTAATATTTCAATGATTTAAACCATTATTTTAAAATTTAAGAAGAAATGGCTGAATTATATAAATATAGATTTTATTCACACACATATAGTTTGATTTTAAGGAAAATAGTAGTGAATTGATAGTAAATAAGAAAGGATTGTAAGAAATACTGTTCCTTAACATAACAGCTTTTTTTTATAAAATAAAGGGTGTTTTTTAGAGGTATAGAACTTTAAATTGCAATAAAACAATGATGTATTATTCGATTGACATGAATTTTTTTTATTCGAAAGATAATCTTGTGGCATTACATTTTAAATATGATTTCTGGCATAGGACTGCCACGGCTGGCTCGGATGTAGTCCAATCTAGACGTCCAAGTTTTGATGACTTTTTCCATCATTTGGGGCCATATATCGGCAATAACACGGCGAATGTTGTCTTCCAAATGGTCAAGCGTTTGTGGCTTATCCGCATAGACCAATGACTTTACATAGCCCCATAGAAAATAGTCTAGCGGTGTTAAATCACAAGATCTTGGAGGCCAATTCACAGGTCCAAAACGTGAAATTAGATCATGGCTCTATACCGATCACCATTGACTGTAACGTTGTGGCCTTCATCGTTTTTGAAGAAGTACGGACCAATGATTCCACCAGCCCATAAAGCGCACCAAACAGTCAGTTTTTCTGGATGTAACGGTGTTTCGACATACACTTGTGTATTAGCTTCACTCCAAATGCGGCAGTTTTGCTTGTTGACGTAGCCATTCAACCAGAAGTGCGCTTCATCGCTAAACAAAATTCGCTTATGAAAATCGGGAACAACGGCAATCTCGTTTTGGGCCCATTCGACGAATCTACGCCTTGCTTGATGATCGTTTTGATTAATTGCAAATGCAAACTGAGAATAAATCACTTGACAGCTGTTAAATCGGTCGCCATCTTGGAAAGTAATGCTAAGTTAAACTTCTATACCTGGGGGAAAAAACACTGTACATCAGAATATTATTAATGTTAAATAGGATTTTCAGAATTTTCAAAAACACTTCGTGAAAACAATTTCCATTATTCTTAACGTAAACTCAAAAATTATTCAGTTTTTTTATCCAATACATAGAATTTTTGCAAATGAGGTATTCATAGCCTTGCGTTTTAAAATGTAATTTTCCAAATATTTTAAGCAAATGCAATTAAATTATGCATTATCAAAATAAATAGTTAAAAATAAATGACTAGATTAATGTGCTATGATCTCGGCGCAAAATTATTTAAAAATTGAGTTTAAGAGACCTTTTCTAAAAGGTTTATCTAATTTTTCTAAAAGTTATATAATTTGACAAGTTTGTTGAAAATTTATCATGATAAACAAAATTAATTTGCAAAAGTCGTTCTACAAGCTTGAATTTAGCTATTTCAAAATCATTTAAATTTCTCGACACGCATACATATTATGAAAGGTTATCTTAAACATTTTGGGTAAACACAAATTAGATGAATCAAACAGATAATTTTCGCGTCTAAGCAACGTCTTGAAACTTCCTAGCTTCTACATAATCATCTCTTTATTGAAATACTTCTGAATGAAATTTAAATATAAATGCTTAAGCTTATACTGTAGCCTTCTCCGGCCCAAATTTGAATAACTTCTCTCTCATGATTAAAGTGCAAATATGGTCTGCTAAATGGTCAATTCTTTACACATTCCTGTTTCTGAGAGGTTCATTCTAAGTTCAACGATTCGGAATGGGAAATTTTACCCTCTTGAAATCTGAAGATCATCCCATTTTATGCATCTCTAACCATCGAAACGTCCCAAACACTAATACTTAAACACTTGAGACAAGTAATTAAATCTACTTTCCATGTGTCCTTCTGTAAAGTGCCAGCAATGAGAAATGAAATGGTTTTAAAGGAATCTTGTAAGTGTGTGCCCTTCTAGAAGAATACATTCCACAATTTAAATGAAAACTGTCGTAATTTGAGTGAATAAAACCAAAACATCCACACCGAGTAGTTATTTTGGATGTGTTATAGATGTATTTTATTTTTATTTTTATTAGCAGTAATTTAAATATTAATCATAATGTTATTTAAATCCTATCAAATTAAATAAAAGAGCTACTAGAAGCAAACCTCGTAGTTTTGAACCTGGGTTTAGTGGAGAGGACGACAAATGAACTGTTCTCTACACTCCGAGCTTCCGTACCATGATATATGAGGTTTTTGAGTCTCAACACATTAGACGTGCATGCGCTTCTTTATACAGTTGGTCTTTAGTGGTACCAAGACTCTAACTCACTAATCAACAATTTAAAACGCAGGCCGCGAACTAGTATCCATGACCAAAACAGATTTCGAATAAAAACAGATATATAATTCATTTCCTTTTATAAGTTTTAAATTAATCTGTTCTAAGGTATTTTAAAAAATTTTCCATTTAAAAATTTTTTTTCTCATTCTTAGCCTAAAGTAATGATGTACAAAAATGAAATATTGTTTAAATCTTGTAGAAAGATAAATGCTTTAAAACTATAACATCATTAACCCATTAGGAGTCGAGTTGCGAAAACGCAACATTAAATTCTGAATTTGCGTAAGCATCTCTCTGGTTACTTTAACTTTATCTTTAATACTTAAATTGTTGAGATTATAAATTAGTTTTATTTTCCCAAAAGCAAATTTTAGCAAAATTTTCCCACCTAAATCAAAGGAATTTATTTTCGCGTTTGAAGGAAAAAAATTGAAACTTGAATGGGTTAAGATTTTATTTCTTCGCTGATGAATCAATAATATGCAATTTTATAGTGATGTTATAATAGTTTTATATTTTTTTCAGAGGTGAAGATAGATAAAAGTGATTTTATTACATCTAGTTCTTTTCATATTCAGATTTAATTGCAAACTTCAGAAAGCGAATCATAGATTAGAGAAGACATTTCACATGCCAGTGGAAATAAAATGTCAATCTTATTCATTTTCTTTTAGATAACACAAAAACATGATAAAAAAGTTTATAAAGCTAGTTTTTAGTCAAACCAAAATATATTAAATGTTATGATTCAGTGAAGAATTAGACAAGGTGTTGTCTAATATACACTCATGTCCATAAATTAAGGATAATGAAGTTCAGGCAAAGAAAGAGACAGAAGCAAAACAAATTTGACTTATTTGTAAAGTTTATTTATTAAACAAAAGGTAAAGAAAAAAAAGATGCTATGTGTTTGGCATAATTAATAAAAGTTGCGATTTTTACTCCCTGGAGCAAATTTAAAAAAAGAACCTATTTACAAAAAACAGTATAACATGGTTAGTATGATGGTTAATACGGAGTATGTCTCCCGGACGATGCAATACAGGCCTTTCAACACCTAGGCATGCTGAGTATCAAATTATCAATCTGATCTTGGAGAATATTACACCACTCATCAAGCACAATGCCCTCCGAAGTTCTGGTAGACAGTTGGGAGGGGGTTGAGGGGCTGCAATTCGATGGCCAAGCATATTTCACACATGTTCTATTGGATTCAAGTCCGGTGAGTATGCTGGCCAATCCATACGGGTGATATCCTCCGATTGAAGGCATTCGTCTACAATGTTTGCTCGGTGAGGACGGGCGTTGTCATCCATAAACAGAAATTCAGCATCCATGGCACCCCGAAACAAACGTACATGTTGTTCCAGAATGACATCCCGATAGATGTGGCCTGTCATCGTTACACTCTGAACATGCAGGTCAGTTCTGGAACCAAGAATAATTCCTCCCCAAACGAGCCATCCTGCACCACCGTAACGGTGTCGTTCAATGGTGTTCTCTTGGTGGTAACGGGTACCTGGAGCTCCTCATATTAAAGTCCGGTGAGAATGAGACTGCAAACTAAACCTGGACTCGTCGGAAAACATCACACAAGACCACTGTTGTGATGTTTACAATACATGCTCTCTACTCCAGGTTAATCGCAGGCGACAGTGAGTTGCGGGAAGTGGAACACATCTGACTGGCCTACGAGCATATAGACCAATGTGCCTTAAGCGTCTGTACACGGTCTGCCTTAAAACTGTCGTACCAGTAGCTGAAGAGAGCTGGCGCGAGACAGGTCTGATGTTGTGCTCGTCTGTTTCTTTTGGAGTAACTGCCAAATACCGGTCCTCCTTCGGCGATGTAACTCGGGGGCGACCTGTGCTGTAATATTTACTCACATTACCATCATCTTGGAATCATTGCCAAAGCCTGGAGATGACACTCTGGGCTATTCCAAGGTCCTCGCATACTTCTAGCTAGGTACGTCCACATTCCAGTCGTCCAATAATTCTACCACGTAAAAAATTATCCAAATGCTTCCTTTGTGCCATAACTATGCGGTTATTGCACTGAAAGGCTTTTAAAGTGCTTGTGAACAATTTTACTCCTTTGCCACCTTTCCTTATATACCCCTCTCTTACACTCTCGTCATTGTGACGTACTATCCGCGCCATCTGGTGGTTTCCTGTAATTTGCATATTCTTCTTAAAGATGTGTGTGATAATTCTACAGGTGAAGTTTTTATTTTAGAGTTCAATTTCTGTGTGATTCTGAATTATCCTGAATTTATGGACATGAGTGTAAATCTTCGGTAATTTAAATATACTTAAAAGAAATTGAATACAAATCATAATTTAAGCCAGCGCTTCTCACACTTTAAATGTTTGTGACCCAATTTTCAGTCATAATTTTCATCGCACCCTCCTTCATACACTAACATATATTGAATTCAATAATAATGTACTATGATGTAACGCTACAATAAAATTTTAACAATAAAACGTACACATTATTAAGTTAAGTATTAAATTTTGCATATGACAAGCCCATGGTAGTCATTAATAAATACTAACCTTGTTCCTAACTTAGTATTGATAAATTAATTATCAAATACATTGTGCAGTACTGATGCATTTATAATTATATTATATCAGTTTAAATGTGTATTTTATTTTTGCTAATTCAAAATGTATTTTGTTTTGCTTCCTTTCAGTAAATTTGTTATTTTTTAAACTTTTTATTTTCGACTTATTGATATGCTCGCGCCCCTTTACAGTGATATCCCGCCCGCCTAGGGGGGTTGCCCCACAGTTTGAGAAACATTGATTTAAGCAGTTAAGTAACAAAAGCCCTATTTAGTAAAATTTTCATCCGTAAATAAAATAAATTCTAGATATCTATTTCTGAAAACATTGGAGTAAATTATCCAGTTCCGAAATATGAAGCTTTATAAATGCATGTGTAAAAAACAACAGAAAAATGAGTAAGTAAAGCAAATATATTTAAATAATAAACATTGAATAATTAGTAAATACACATATATATATTTATATTGCTTCTGTGCAAAAGGGAAATTGTCGTAGCTTCTGTCACACGCCCATAAAACAGACATAAAATGGTTGAAGAGATAAGCATTCCATAGTTATCACCGCCTTTTTCTCATTTGCCAGAAAAGTCATTTTTCTTACCAAACATTTAACTGCTACATTTTATTTAACGTAATCCATTCAAGACATGAAATGGTTATCTCATGCATTGACATTAATACGAATGTTACCGGATATGCGTCCATTCATGGCAGCTACTTCGCAGATAAAAGACTTCGACTGATCGCACGAGGTCATAATAACATCTTTTTATATGTCTGCTTTCCTTTATTTTCAGGACCTTATCATAGAAACTGCTATAATTTCTAAATGAAAGGGAAAAGGCTGTTATTATAGGACACAGGAAATGACAATAAAATATAGAATGGGAGGAAAAGATATTTTATTCTACGAATGAATAACAATTTTTCAGATCTGATAACAATGAAATTATTCAGTAACTAAATTTTTAATGACGTAAAGAAGGAATTGAGTGTTATTTTGTTTTTAATGTTATTCCTAAAGTAACTGATTCCTGGAATGTGTATTGCATTTTTTCTTATTTAAGGTATCCGACTACGTTCGGAACCGTGATTTGCAAAAGCGCATAAATGGATAATTTTCGTGATATTTAGCTCACTTAGATTAGAATATATGCATAAAATTGTTTTAAGGACATTTTGACAAAAATTTTATTTAAATATAATATTTCAGCAAAAAATTAACTTAGAATAATCTTTATTCCAAATGTTCTCATTTTGTGAAAAATGCTTCAAATATAATATTTGGCCTGTATATTGCTCAGACCTCTCTACAGAGGCTCAACTAGAATTTTTAAACTATATAACTTAAAAGTGGGTTTATTCATATTTTACGACAACAGAGGGAAGAAATTTTAAGAAAAAAAATACCAATAATTATTTTAATTGGTGGTAACTCTGAAAATAATGTAAATTTTTCAAAATTCTAGTTGAGCCTCTGTAGAGAGGTCAGAGCTATATACAGGCAAAATATTATTATAATAGAACCATTTTTCACAAAAGGAGAACATTTGAAATAAAGATTATTCTAAGTTAATTGTTTGCCAAAATATTATATTTAAATAAATTTTTTTTGTTAAAATGTCTTTAAAACAATTTTATGCATGTATTCTAATATAAGTGACACTAATTATCATGAAAATTATCAATTTATGCGCTTTTTTAAAATCACGGTTCCGAACGTAGTCGGATACCTTAAATGTTTTGCATTTCTTCCCATGTCTACACGAAAATAACTAACTTTTAACGAATACGTTTTATTCAAACGTTCCATTAAAGTATTCGCAAGTTTCTATAGAATTTCCAAAATCTATTTGTTTTACTATTATTAATTCATTAATATAACACATAAAATAAATGGATTTTTGTGCAAATGATTGAAAAAGTATAGTTAACTCATTAATAATGCTTCTTTAGACATTTGTTTGCCTGAATTCTTGCCAAACACAATTTCAAAAAAAATCTTACTTTATTTTTTATCCGCTTATCTCTAGCATCTAATATTACTCAGACACTTTTATTAGCTCATCATCTTTTAATTTCATTTGTTTTGAAAATTTGTTAAATATAAATAAATAAAATGTTCATATTTTTTTTTAAAAAAATTGAACATTTATCTGGAGTATATACAGATGACTTTAAAAACTAGCATGTACTGAAAACTAAAATGATTCGACAATTTTTCAGCAAAAATTCAAAATTATGTTTTTTTTTATATTTATGATGTCTTAAAGTGTTCTAAATTAAACTTCTGATTAAACTTCAAATTAATATATAGTCTATCATATTGAAATGTTTAAAAAAACAGTTGTTTAATTTCAAACATTTTAAAACATCTGTTTTACAAACATTACAATATGATGGACTATATAGTACAAAATCATATCTTCTCTGTTCAATCAAACTATTAGACCTAAATTTAGTAATGTATTTCATGAAAAAAAACCATATTAACATTTAAATAAAATTCTACCTAATTAATTTCTTTATTAACTATTTGACTTGAATGAGACAAACTATCCCAATTGGCAGAATTTAACTGAAACATCAAACTTATATTACAAAAATAATTTTCTTTCTGCAAATTTATAGTTTACAACAAATGCTAGGCAAAAAATAAATTTTTAATTTTAATTACGTTGTACCTTAAATGTCTATTTTTTAAAAAAAGACATGGTGTTTTTTTATTATATTAAATTTCTATTAGAGGTCATATACCATTCTTTAATAATTTTCAGTGAACATTTTGTGGCTTTCAAAATCAATTTTACTGATTGAGTCATAAAGATAAAGATTTAATTTTTTAAAGTATTTTTGTTGGCTTAATTGAATTTATTCCTCAAAAACGAAAAATTTCTCCTAAGCTCCTTTTTTTTTTCAAAAATAAGCCTTTGTGCCACATGAAGCTTAACTTAAACTACTACATAAATTCAATATTTTTAGGTATTTTATTAAAGATATGCAATACCATATTTCTCTTTTTCAATCATTAAAAAGAAATATTTGATTATAATCTCTATCAACACCCTCTTTTAAATTTAAGAAGGTTTCTATTTGAAGAAAGGAGATTATTATCATAATTTTATATTACGTTATTTTGCAGTTTTATGTGTTAAAATTTGCTTATTTTCTCTTCCCAAAAGTGTATGGAAACAATTCAGCCCTCTTCTTAAACTTCTGCACAATGTTATTTTATATCTAATTATGTAACACACTTCTCTGTGTGTGTGTGTGATAACATTAAAATAATACTATTTTTTCCAACGTATGATACAATCTCTTTATGTTTATTTAGAGAGTTTATTCTTTTCTTCTTTATTAAATTTATATTCACGGGCAGGGTTTTCAGAAAGTTAAAGGGAAGCCACGCGCTATATTTTTAATTAAGTACACTTCAGCATGTTTATTAATTTCAAATTAAGGCAAAATGCTTTTAACAAACTTATTCTGCAATAAAATTAACAAATGCATAATCAAAATGAGAATTTAAGAATGAAAAAAAAATTGCAATTATTTTTTATTATAATCCGATTATAGACAAACCTAAGGCTTGCGAACGAATTTTCCCTTAACGTTAAGCAAAGAACTTCTGAATGTCATACTAATATATTCAGTGCTGCTAGAACATTTAACCCTTAACTTCTCACTGTTGCATTTCTGCAACATATGATTTATTTTAATTTAACAGACTCAATATTTTTTAATTATCTACAAATCACTTACCTGAGAAAAAAAGATTACTGTAATGAAGTACATGCTAATTTTGTCACTAGATGGAAGTACATTTTTCCCAGAAATGATAACAATTATAAAAATCTCTGATGCCTCAAGAACTCTGTTTTTGCTATATAAAGAATCCATTATATTTTATGCATCCTCTTGTTTATTGACGAAATAAATTACCAGGTAAGAAATTTAAACATTTTATGTTCATTTAAAATAATTTTGATTTTTTAATGGAAAAAGTTTGAAAGAAATTGGATTTTAATTAGATGTTGCAGCTCTGCAACATTGGTCTTTGGTAACCATTTTGATATGGCCAAAAGATGTATGCTAATACAAGATGAAATTGAGAAATATATGAATAATTCGGACGAATTAAGTGAGAATGGTCTTGAATATTCTGATGATGATGTTGATTTTTACCTGATTGTGTGTCATCTAATGCAGATTCGGATAACACGACTGTGAAAATAGTATTGGTTCACAAAATACAATTCAGAATATAAAAAAATCCGATGATGATAATAAATTAGATAGAAATATTTCACTCAGAGAACCCCTTTTTTAAATTTAGCTTTTAAGAATAATCTAACATTGTCAAAGAATTTTTTATGGAAAAACCAAAACATTTCATTGAATGAAGAAGTAATAAAATTCCATGGAGATGACACGCTTCAAGGAGAAATTATGGATTTTGGAGCGCGAAAAGTGTAAAGTAGAACTTAGTTACAGCAAAATCAATAACTGCTTTAAAAATTTTCATTGTATGTAAGGCTAAAGCAATTTATAACAATAATAATAAATTCCTCTTACACAAAAAAAGTTTTGTAATTTACAGCACAACTGCGCAATGTGGCACTTCTGCAACAAACAAAAAATGACTGAAATTCAATTTAAAACAGCTTAATATTTTTAATATATTTTTCCCTTTTATTATTACTTGAGAACTAGCTGATATAATTTTTTCATAGAAATTTAAGAAATTGGGAAGTTAAGTTCTCATCGTCAAAGATTGATTTTGAAAATATGTACGGAAACACGTTGGTGGAACATGCACTTTAACCTAGATACAATTCTTTATTAATCATGCAGAGAACTATCACAGTAATTCACGTCTTTGTCACTATTTGACTATATCTTTATGTTTTGTTATTACCATTTGTTACGTCATCAGCGCACTATAGCGCCATCTGTAAAAAATTTGTAAAAGTAGACAGTGTCGAGCTGTACCCTATCAAAAGCGGGTGCACTAATAAAGTAGGCTTAGCGTTGCGAAAAAGACTGATTTTTTATTCTTTAACCAGTTTTACAGTCCACACAAATATTGACGAAACATTGGTCCTACGAAGCCACAGAAAATGGATAAAAAATCGAAAAATAAAAATAACTCCAACGTAACTACTGAAGAGAAATTGAATCGTTTAAAAGATTCAATCAAAGGAACTTTAACTAGGTTAGAGGCTTTTACCTCGGAGAAGACAGTGTCAAAGGATACTAGTGTCACTGAAATCGAAATTAAACTCAAAAAAATTGAGCAATTACAGATAAATCTAGATAAAATAGCTGAGGATTATTGTGAAATAGAAACTTTCGAAAGCTTGGAAATCATTCAGCTGGACATTGAAGATATAAATCAACGGATCGAGACAACAGAGGTAGGTCTCAAACTTTTAATGTATTCTTTGAAAAATTCTGAAAATGTAAACATTAATTTAAATTATAATGGTAAAAATGGTATCCGCTTACCTCAAATTCCATTGCCAGAATTTTCTGGTGTAATAGCAGAATTTTCTGATTTCAAAAATCAATTTATTAATTTAATAAGTAATAATGAGCAATTGAATGATTCGCAAAAACTATACTATCTTCGAGCATCTCTAAAAGGAGAAGCAAAGCTCTTAGAGTCGCCTAGCGATAGTTTCGATTTTCTCTTTAAAGCATTAGAAGATCGTTATGAAAACAAACGACAGTTGATAGATTCTCATGTCTTTGAGATAATTAATTATGAAAAAATTTATAGCGAATCAGCCAAAGAACTGCGCGCTTTAATGGATTGTATAAAAAAAAAAATTAGAGCACTTAAAGTTTTGAAATATGAGCAGAATGATCTATCTCTCTCTCAGATATAATTTCAATAAATATAATTCTTCAAAAAATTGACAAAGAATCTAGAAAACAATTCGAACTTTCGTTGAAAACAACAGAAGTTCCAACATTTGATTCTATTATGAAGTTTTTAGAAAATTGAAGTGCCGTGTTAGAAAACATTACTCGCATTCCTAGTACTAAAATGATCCATAAAAATACTGCAATGTCAACTAAAGCCAAATCGCTGGTAGTTAATAGTAAAAATATAACTGTTAAACCTTGTATTCTATGTCGAAATTCTCATCCTTTTTTTAAATGTATTGCATTTCAAAATATGTCTGTATAGTGCAGAAAGCAATTTGATAGCAATAACAAACTTTGTATAAATTGCCTCAGACTTCATTCTGGTGCCTGCATGTCTAAATACAAATGCACAGTTAGTGGTTGCAAAGGATTGCATCATGCATTGCTTCACGATTCTGATAAACTTTGCTCTGCAGTTGAAAATCACACTGTAGGGGAAAGGGGGATAGAGACCAAATAGAATACTACTCGGTTTGAAGGTCAGCCAGAAGTTGCGGTTTTGACTTATGGAAATAAATGTGTTTTATTAAATACATTCATGATTTTCGTTAAAAGTGCTGATGGATATAGAATTAAGTTAAGAGGATTATTAGATAATGCGTCTACGATATGCGTTATGAGAGAAGACATAGCAAGAAAATTGGAATTTAAATTTAGGTCTGCAAACCAATCTATAACAGGCATTAACGGATTACGCAATCTTCGAAGTATTCAGCAAATATTGAAATTTCAAATCGGGATTATACTTTTGCACGCAATGTACAATTTTCCCTTTTACCTAAAATTACCGATGCGATTCCTGTATCGAAATTAAATATATCGGATTTAAATATTCCAGTTTCAATTGAGCTGGCAGATTCTAATTTTCATATTCCAGGTCAAATAGATATATTGATAGGAAGTGAACTATTTTTTGAAATTTTAAATCCAGAACAACATTATTTGCAGGAGGGAAATGTAATTTTAAAAAATACAAAATTTGGCTATTTAGTCACAGGTACCCTTCCTCAGTCACAACAACAAGCCAATTGTTGTTTAATAGGTGAACCAAACTTAGATATAACAGTAAAGAAATTCTTTGAACTGGAATCACTTCCAGATGATTCTAAGGAAATAACAAAAGTGAAGAGGAAATTTATTGTGAGGAACATATTTTGTTAGTACCTATAAAAGAGATAAAACGGGAAGATTTATAGTTCGGTTACCCATAAAGGAAAATGCAGAAATATTATAAGATTATTCCAAAGAGAATGCGATCAAACGACTAAATAGTATTTGGGAAAAATTAAACAAAAACAATACAATGGGAACTTTGTATAAAGAATTTATGAGTGAATATAAACTTTTAGGCCATATGGAGGAGATTAAAGATAAAGCATTAGATAAGATTAACTATTACATTCCTCATCATTCCGTATACAAACCAAAGAAGACATCCACTCCATTGAGAGTTGTCCTCGATGCAAATGCAAAAACAATAAGCGGTTTTTCTCTAAACTCCATTTTACTAAACGGAGTAATTATTCAACAAGATCTCTTTTCCATAGTCAGTAGATTTAGAAAACACGATTACGCGTTTAGTATAGATATTAAAAAAATGTACAGGCAGATACTTGTTGATCCTAATCAGAGAGATTTACAACGAATTATGTGGAAGACTAGTGCAGATGATCCAGTAAAGACTTACAAACTAGCTACCGTAACCTATGGGACAGCTTCTGCACCATTTTTAGCTACCAGGACCTTAAAGGCCTCAGCAGATGAAGAAAAAGTGGAATTTCCTGACGCAGCAGATGTTATTTGTAATGATAGTTATATGGATGATATTCTTTCTGGAGAGTCTACATTAGAGGGTGCAAAATAACTTCAAACCAGATTATCTCAACTATTACTGAGAGGTGGGTTTGAGCTACACAAATGGGTGTCAAATAGCAAAGAACTGTTGAAAGATTTATCTGCATCTTCCTATGTGTTTGATATGGAATTTCAGGATATACCAGTAAAAACATTAGGTATGCTATGGGATCCAAAGGTGGATTGCCATACATACAAGGTAAAGATTAGTGACAAAGTCAACTTCTCAAAAAGAGACGTGCTTTCAGAAATTGCAAGGCTCTATGACCCTTTGTGCCTGATTGAACCAATTGTTACGAAGGCTAAGATATTCATCCAAGAACTTTGGAAAATAAAATTAGATTGGAGTGAATAGCTACCACCAGATGCAATGGAAGAGTGGATGAACTTCTACCAAAATTATCGAAAGTAAATAACTTCAAAATCCCAAGGTGCATTCTACTTCCTGCAACAATACGGATTGAAATACATGGCTTTTCCGATGCATCAGAACGGGCCTATGCTGCTGTTGTCTACATAAAATGTTTCAACGAATCTGGACAATCTCAAACTAGATTATTATGCAGCAAGTCCAGAGTGGCTCCTTTGAAAACACTCACCATACCGAGGTTAGAACTGTCTGCAGCTACAGTGGCGTAACGTACACCCCCGCATCGCGGGAGGGGCAGGGCTCTAGAGGGCTCATAGCCTGACTATCACCAAGTACCTACACTTTGTAAAATCCAACTTGGGGGCCCAAAACCTGACTTTGCAGGGGGGCCCAAGTGTTCTCCGTTACGCCACTGTGCATCTATACTACTATCGAGATTAGTCAAAAAGGTTGTGCCAATTCTACAATTATCTATTCATAAAATTTGGATGTGGACGGACTCAACGATTGCTTTAGCGTGGATAAAGACTGAACCTCATAAACTCAAAACATTTGTCAGCAACAGGGTGGCAGAGATCCAAACACTTTCAAAAGACTGTCATTGGAAACATGTGAGTTCCAAGAACAATCCTGCCGACTTAATTTCTAGAGGCTGCAATGTAGATTAACTTTTAAAGAACGAAATGTGGTTCTCGGGTCCAGATTTACAAACTGATGAATACGAGGACTATCAGCTTTTTCCTGATCCTTCTTACAGAGATGAACTAAAATGTGCTGTGTGTGACTCTTTCAATTATTGGGTGTTCTTCAAATTTTTATGATGAACTCTTTAACGTTACAAATAATTTCATAAAATTAATTAGAATTTTTAGCTTTATTTTTAGGTTCATTAATAACATCAAAGCTAAGGAGTATCGTAATAAGGAGAAGTATCTAACTGCAGATGAGATAAAGAGGAGTACGGAATTTTTAGCTAAAATAGCACAATTAAGTGAATTTAAAGCAGAAATCGATGCCTTGAAAAAAGGTAAAGGTGTTTCAAAAACAAGTAAGTTAAAGGCTTTAGATCCTTTCTTAGATGAGAATTATTTACTCAGAGTTGGTGGAAGGCTTAGTAATACTGATTTACCATTTGAAGCAAAACACTAAATAATTATACCTAGTAAACATAAATTTACTAAATTACTTTTTGAGCATATGCATAAGAAGTTTTTTCATATTGGTGCTCAGGGTTTAGTACATCAAATTAGAATGCAGTTTTGGCCCATTAATGGTAAGGGTATTGCACGAAAAACAGTTCATGATTGCATTGCATGCTTTAGACAGAAGCCTATTGGGGTAGATCAAATAATGGGAAATTTACCATCAGAGAGAGTAACTCCATGTGCGCCATTTTTAAACTCTGGGGTGGATTTCTGCGGACCTTTTCAAATAAAATTTAAAAATCAGAGAAAGGGGATATTTTCAAAGGTTTATGTGATTTTTGTATACTTGGCTACAAAGGCTATTCATTTAGAGGCAGTGATTGATTTAACAACTGAAGCATTTATTGCAGCTTTGAAGAGGCTATGTGCCCGCAGAGGCCACTTTTTTACATTAATGTCCGATAACGCAACTAATTTTAAATGTGCAGCTGCAGAATTAAATCGTTTCATAAAATTAATTTGTAACAAAAACGAGACATTATCAAATTATTTTGCTTCAGAAGCTATCCAGTGGAAATTTATCTCACCTCGCTCTCCTAATGTCGGGGGTTTGTGGGAGGCAGGGGTAAAATCATTCAAACACCATCTCTATAGAACTTTAGTTAATAGTAAAATAACTTTCGAAGAATTCGAGACAATAATAATTCAAATTGAAGGTATACTTAATTCACGTCCATTAGTCCCATTGTCAGATAATATCAATGGATATGAAGTTTTAACTCCTGGACACTTTATAATTGGTCGACCTATCAGTGCAATACCTGAGCCCGCAATTTTAGATATTTCAGATAATAGACTATCTAGGTGGCAGTATACAACAAAGTGTGTACAAACTATTTGGAAACGCTGGAAAAATGATTATCTTAATCATTTACAGCAGAGAAACAAGTGGCAGTTCGAAAAAAATAATGTTGCCGTTGGGTATTTAGTGCTTTTAAAGGAAAATGATTTGCCTCCCTGCAAATGGGCAATGGCAAGAATCTTGGAGGTTATTTATGGAACTGACGGCAAGGTCAGAGTCGTTAAACCAAAAACAGCCACGGGGGTTCTCACACGTTTTATCTCAAAAATATGTATCTTACCAATAGAAAATAATCATGTAAATTAAATTGTAATGCGAAGTATATTATATTCTTAGAATATTGTATTTTTTTTCTATTTTTTGAATATTGTATTTTTTTCTTATTTTAGAATGTTGTATTTATTTGTATTTAATTCATTTATGCATTTGTAAACTTTATATAGCAAATTGTATTATTTAACTATATTTTTTAAAATATTGTATATTTCAACGCCGGGTGGAATGTTACGTCATCAGCGCACTGTAGCGCCATCTGTAAAATAATTGTAAAAGTAGACAGTGTCGAGCTGTATCCCATCAAAAGCGGGTGCACGAATAAAGTAGGCTTAGCGTTGCGAAAAAGACTGATTTTTTATTCTTTAACCAGTTTTACAGTCCACTCAAATATTGACGAAACACCTTTTGTATTTTGTCGTACACGACAACAATAACAACCCTAAGGTTATCTCAAACATTTTCAATTGAATTTAAATATAGAAAATGTACACACGAGATGTTGACTATTCTCGCTATCTAGACTAGTACTCAGTCAAGGGAATACGCTAAGGGACATTTGATAGTTCGCCAAAGAAAACGGCTTGCAATCACTTACGAGCGTATGATCAGGAATTACATTAATGAGAGTTTTTCTCTTGATCTATGTGTAGTTTCCAGCGTTTAGGGCATTTAACATCATAAACCTCTAGATTTCAGGAAAATATATGCATCCTCCATTTGTTTTTTAAGGAAACTGTGATATTTTAATAATGACTGAGAAAATAACTGAATTTAGGAAGAAAATCATTATGTGGAGGGAAAATTTAGAAAAGGGATCTTTGGAGATTTTTTTTTATCTTCGTGTAATTTTGTTCTGAAAACCCCAAGTATAAAAGGGGGGGAGAGAATTAAGTCTTACAATAGCACATTTAAAAATTTTAGAAACAGAATTTCGTAACCTATTTACCAATCTTCTAGATTTAAAAAATATTTTCAAGGAATCATGAACTCACTGGCCGAAAATGTAAAAAACAGATCCTTTTTCGATTGTAGCTCAAGAAAGGTTAATTGATATGATAAACATAATCCGACTACAATACGAATTTTAAGAAAATCTCTTTTGAACTGATTAATGAGATTAAAATCCGAATGTCCAGATTCAGTAATCCCAACAACTAATGGAATCTCGCTATTATGTTCTACACATCTAAGTAAAATAGCGTTTTCTGCAATGATAAGCTACCAAGTATATAGATGAATCAAAACCAGATATTCTATTAATTTCTTATTAACATCATCACACTGCGAAGCTACGTAAAGGTTTTGGAGATGAGCCGAGCAATTTTCAACCATGGTGAAATAAAAAAAGTCACGAGAGCCAACACCTCACTCTCCAAACTTCCATACTATATCAACGTGAGAATTTTGATCCTCAAATGATTTGACATGAATCCCTATACGGTGGTTTTTAGAGGAAATGGGGGGAATTAAAATTCATAACTCAACAATAACGCCGACCACGAATTCGTGATCATAATTACTCAGATTCTGCCGTTACACCAGATCTTGAAAATGCATAACAAAGGACATTATACGAATGCCAATTTCTCACATTGAGCTTTTATTATTCTAAGTTTATTATTGTAAGTTTTAATATCTCAAACAAACATTATTTTGATATGAATAGAGTAAAATTTTTTCATATAAATTTATAAAGCAGCATAATTTCAGCCTAAAAGACTGTTTTGGCAACTTACTAAAAATTCAACCACGTCGATACATGGCTTAGATCGTATCATAAAATGGCTATTTCAAGCTCAGAATTACTTCATTAAGACTGTTTAGATAATATAAACATATTTTTATTAGCAATGGCGTCATTACATAAATGTTTTTTAAGAATTAAGCTTTGTGTTGGAACAAATTTCTGAAGAAAAGTTATAACTATTTGTGCAGTTTAGCAAACAATCTAAGAAGCTGCAACTCCAAAATGAATTGTATATTCTAGTGGGAAAAAACAAGAGGTTCCAATTGCGATAAGGTATTTGAATTTGAACTACTTCATAAAAACTAAAATAAAGAACTTTTCAACAATTAGTTAAGCTCACATAGTCAGAAAGTAACTTGATCGGCCTTTGAAATTATAACAAAGTGGGAGACAGATGAATATGTTCATTATGCAATAAACTTCATGAACCTCATTACAGACTTAAAATTCAGGCAACAATCATTTCTGTTCCGCTTTGGCAACACCTCAGAAAGTGCAGTCTTTCATTCTCAGCAGTGGTGACGAAAGGCGAATAATTCGAACAAACTTTTCATCGAAAATCTTCAGCATTTACATAACTTTAGCTCTCTACTAGGCCTGCTCTGAAAAGAAAAACTGGCTCGCACGTGAGTTTTCCAGAGTTTTGTTTCCGTCTGATAGTAGACAGTTTCAAAGGTAAATTACCATCCTGCGTAAGTTATTGGGAAACTTTTCGAGAACTTGGCCATTGTTGTCTCCGCCTCGTACCGTTTAAAGCTTTCTGCGCATCACAATAAAAGGGAAAGAAAAGAAAAGCCAGACGTGGAAATGGAAGCTAAATTTAATTTCAGGCTTCTCTCCGCAACAGATTGTGGAAAAGTAAAGAAATTTTTCGAACGCCATCCACTTTAAGCAATGTTCAAATAAAAATGGTACTGCTATCGCTGAAATAGAAATAAGTGTCAAGTAAGTTTAATTTTCCGAAAGTAAACATCAATTGCATATATAAATTAAAAATAAATTATTCAAAATGTTAACTTTTCAAATCTAAAAGTCAAGTGAACAAAATGTGATTAATTAAATGTATTTTAAAGTGTATAAGGCTGTCTTAAAAGTTGTAAAATTTTTGTGTTCCTCTTAGTTTGAAAGGTGGGGAAAATAGTGTAAAAATATTACAAAAGATATACTTTCTTGATGTAAAAGAACATCTATTCCGAAACAATCTTAGAAAATAAATTGACTTGTTTTAAAGTATATCTAACGTGTGTGTGGTTAAATATTCTTTTGATAATTTTTTTTGTTTTCTAATGAGAAGAGATTTTTTTTGCACTACTTAAAGGTATGTTAACTTTCGAAAATTTAGTTCAAAAATATCTTATAAGTTTTTTATGCAAATAATAATAATCAATATATATGCAAAAGAAGTAAATTATTTCTAAGAGAGTATTGCGAAATATGAATTTACTGTCAAAATCAAAGCCTTGTTATAAATATTTGTTGTTACAAATGTATGCTTTTTAATTATTTCTGACGTTGTTTATTTGTAGTAGTAATTTTGAGAATATTTTAAGTATTAAAAAATAAAAAGAATTTAAGAAATCCTACTTATTTAATCTTTATATTGTTGCGTAGTAATTATGATCATTTTTTCATTAGTATATTTGAAATAAATTGCATCAATGATTAACTCTTTTGATATATATATAGAGAGAGAGAGAGAGAGAGAAACCTTTTATGTGTAAAGTGGACGAATACTGAATATTATTTAGGGGCAACAATTAAATATTCTGAAATGGAATCGGTTAATCTTAATGCAGTGTTTCTCAAATTGTGGGGCGCGCCCCCCTGGGGTGGCGTGATAAACGTACAAGGGGCGCGCGAGCATATCGAAAATAAAAGATTAAAAAAAAATTATTCACTGGAATGAAGTAAAACAAAATACTTTCTGACATAATAAAAAATACACATTTACACTGATATAATTTATATAACTGCGATATTACGTCATAAAAAATAAACGCTTCTGCTTCAAAACCTCATTTTAGCTATCTTTGATACTGTAACCAAATAAAAAACCTTTTATTTAATTTGCTGTAATCCCATGATGAGAGATTTTTTTATTACGGTTTCTTTTCAAACCAAATTGAGAAAAAACAAAACCAAGACCCATAATCAAAAAAAATTTTTTAGGAAGATAAAAAATTCATCACTGTTATATTATTGTCACAGTTATATTATTTGCTGCGGTTTGACCTTCGAACTTACTTGTACGGTTAGTTACGTCTCTGCTCTTATGTATTTGTTTTTTCATTTAGGGAAGTTGTAAATAAACTATTTCTGCTGCGATTTTTTCCTTGTAAAATATTTTTATGATTTTTGGAAAAACACAGAGAGCACTTTGAAGGATTACTTGGCCAAGATTTATTTCTATAAGTTATTCCCAAACATATAAAGCAGAATGAAAAACGTTTTACATAATTTTTTTTGAACATCCATATTGTAATAAATACACTTTTAATCCGGAGCTGTCACGCCGAGCACAGAGTGCACGAAATCGGTAATTCTGGCAAAACTGTTTAATTGTTACCAATGGCTCTGACACTATCCTTCTGTTTGACAGTCTTAACGTGTAAACCAAAATATATTTGTCACATATCTCCCCCTCTTTTTTGGGGGTGACAAACGTTTTTTACAATCTTAAGGTACTTGTTTTGACTGAGTTCCCGGTGTGATAACTTTTTTTCCGAAATATTTTCTGTGTCCTTGAAAGTAGGTGGGTATATTTTCTCTTAATTAAATTATTCACTGGAATTACGATTTTTATTGTGTACTATAAATATAATTATAAAAAAAGGGTTGGGGTGACTCAATAACCCCACTCGACCATTAGTATCGAGTGCGTGCCTGCTCCAGGGTTAAAACATGTTGATGTCTTTTCACTTTAAATATTAAAAATAATACAATTATTTTTCATCGGAATTTTATATTATTGTTCATTATTCAACCGCAATTCTAAATGCTAATTCTGTGAGGCTTAAAATTACAGTTCGCTTAAAACTAATTATAATTTGAGCAATGATTTAAAAAAATCATTTTACAGTTTTGTAAACATTGTCGCGCACGCACTTGGCTTTACTCTCCTTAAAATTCAGCGATTATATTAATAATGTTTTATTTTCTTATAAATAAACTAGTTCAAATAGCGGGTACTTCAGCCGGTATACTTTTAATGTTTTAGTGCTGCACAGAGTATTTTATAACTAATTAATTAATGCTAAATCAAGAACAAGTTTAATAAGTATTAGTGACTTCCATGGGCTTGTCTTACAGAGCAAATTTTTCAAAGGAATGCTTATGATTAGAAATTGACCCACTGAGTTCTTTGTAAAAAAAAGCTGATATCTATATTTTGTCTTCTAAGCAGCCACCGCATTTTGCAATATGTTCCAAGTTAAAAATTAGAGAAAGGAAAAATAACATAATAATTATCCTATTACTTTTTTTTTGCTTAAAAGCAACATATACAAAATTTAATACTTATGTCATGAATTTGTACGGTTTATAATTAAGATTATTGCTTTAGCGTAAAAAAAAGTGCATTATTATTGCATTCAGTACATTAATAATGTATAAGGGGGGCGCGATAAAAATTGTGATTGAAAAGGGGGGCGCCAGTATTGAAAGTTTGAGAAGCACTGTCTTAAAGTAATGTAATACATTGTAAATATGCATCGTCAAACAATGCGCATTGTACAATAATATTTAGATTGTAATACAATGTAAATGTGCATTTTTCGGACATTTACCGATTACTATTTATCAAGAAAATGTTGCACTATTCTCACCATTTATTAAAATATTCCAGCTATAATCTTTAAAATTTAAAGGTTGACTGGTTGTAAAAGAATTTATTACTTAGCATTTCATTCAGAAAAATAAAACTGCAATATATCTATGTTATATTTTAATGCAATATATGGCAAATTCTTATGAAAATGGTTAGCCCAATTTTATGAACACTATACTTTTATAAAGCCCTGGAGATGGTTTCTGTTGAATAATTTCTAACAATTGTTTATTTAATTTTTCTAATAAATAGCATTCCATAAGCTTTGTGTGCGTTTTCTAGGCTTAGCCACTTCCCTATTCTGCTCCATACCCAGCTACAGTTGTTTCTACATTGGATATAGCGTTTAATCTAACACACATCCTTCTGCGTAGTAAAATAACTCCTTTCTAAGTGCTCTCCAAGGAAATCTTACCCCTGGATTGGATCTCCTAGGGGTTCCATATAGCTTTCCATCCCCACCTCCCCATAGTTACCCTTGCTTAATATGTCTAGAACCGATAACATTAAAGATGAAAACTTTTCCTGCACTGTACTTAAATACAAAACCGTTTGGATAAGAGGAATGATAGGATCCGTCGTTTGCTCGAATTGTGTGAGAGATAGGTTTCTAGTTTTATTTTCTGCTGTGTTTAAGGTAGGTCATCGATCTTTTATTTTACTTTCCTATCAATAGTCTTTAACCAGTGATATATACTTTTTAAATATGATAACATATTTAAATATTTAAAAGTGTCGCATTCCCATATAGCTATTACAGTGTAATTTGAACATTATAAAGAAAATGTAATTAATTTTGTGCACTGCATTAAATTTGTTCTATTTTTCTCAATATTATTAATATATTCCATTCAAAATACTTATAAAACAGTTGTTATATTTATTGTATGTATTAGATATATTGAAATAAACTATTAAATATTTGATAGTAAAAATTCTAATTTAAAAGCGTTAAATCCTGGATTAAATAAAATGCGAAATGTTTATAATAAGTTTCATAGAACTTTTTTTTGCCTGTGAGAAAATCGACAAAGGTTAGAATAAAATGCATATGCTTATTTCTATTATAATATATTTAAAATACTTTGACATTAAAGTTACAATATGATTTTAGTTATAATTCTTACTACTTATAAATATAAGTATTACAATTTGTATATAATTTTGTATATGAAAAGCCCACGGGAGTCACTAATAATTATTAAATTTGTTCTTAATTTAGTATTGATAATATAATTATCAAATGCATTGGGCGGTATTGAAAAATTTACAGTAATATTATATCAGTATAAATGCGTCTTTTATTTTTTATTATGTCAGAATGCATTTTGTTTTGCTTCCTTTCAGAAAATTTGTAATTTTTAAAATTTTTATTCTTATTTTAATTTTTATGCTTACGCCCCCCACGTAGGGTTATCTCACCACCCTATGGGTGTAACTAAGAGTTTGAGAAAAGCTGCTTTACAGCGATCGTTATAATTCGTTAAAGCATTCTTACATCAAAATAAATGCACATGAAATAAATAAAAAAACCCAGTTTTTGAAACGATTTTAGACTTTTCGTGAATATCTATGATACACTAAGATTTGTGAAAATAACAATACTGAAAGAATCATGGGGAATAAAAGAAACTTATTTCCAATATTACTCTTACAGTGGTTTAAATAACAATCAAATTTTCAAAACAATAAAACAAAAATAATGCCTAAAATCAATATCTAATGAAACAATGCTGAGAGTTCGAACGCGTCGCTGTATTGAATCGTGTCGGTTTTGTATTCCGTGCTGAGGAACGGTATTCATCTGCCTTAACGGTATAGTCTCTGTCTGATACCAAAGTTCAGTTGTTTTTTTTTTTGTTTTGTGTGCTCTTTGTCCGACGAACAAGTCTCCAACTTATGATTCTTCACATGATAAATACACAACATTTACGTAAAGCGTATAGGCCGCATGAAAGAAACTGAACCCGTCGTTTACTGAAGAAGGCTTGTAAATTCCGAGCAATATATGGAGGACCATTTATCTTGCTGAAATGCAACCCCAGGAATATGTTTCTGAAAGGGTAAGATATCGATCCCCACAACTTCTCAGATGTAGCACCACTTATTCAGGGTTGCGTCCCACAACTTGGAGTAAGTGAGATCTACCATGGTATTAATAACTAAGGTGACTAACCATCCTCCTTTAGGGAGGACAGTCCTCCTTTTATAGGACATGTCCTTCCTCGAAAAGTGTCCTCCTACTTGCCCTCCTTTTTAATATTTTAAAACTAACCTATTAATATCTGTTTTCAGAGATGAACCAAACATGTTTCCAATATGTCTAAGAATAGTCTGAAACAAATATCACAGGAAATAACAGTTTTCAATGGTGTTTTTTGACTTCAATGCAAGTAAATTAAGCAAATATAGAAAGCTGTGTTAATTTTTTATCAAAATAAATGTTTAATATTAAAATCGTTGACAATGGTCTGTTTGAAAATATTGGAAGAAAGTACATTTAAATTCTAATCAATTGAAACAATTGGAAAATCAACATGCTGAAATTGATAAAAAGATGGGCTGTGAAATACTTAACCATTTCAAAAATGAACACATTCCTTATGAATATTTAGTTATTCTTTTTTTGAATTTACGTTGTGCTGCCATGTAATTAAAAAGCACCAGTTAAAAGAGTCTTTTCAGTTGGTAATTTTTGGAGAAGAGTGAGAAATCAAGATTGAATGTTGATATTTTAACTGCAGTACTTACATTAAAGATGGATATTTTTTGCTCTGAAATTTCCGATGTATTAGAAAATAATATATTGACAAACAAAAATATTCATTCAATGAGAAAATTCTCGTTTAAGTAAATAGTTAAAAGAGATGTAAGCATAATTAGCGTATATTTGTTTGAATTAATAAAATGTTTCATATAATTAA
This sequence comes from Trichonephila clavipes, assembly GCA_019973935.1. Classification (NCBI taxonomy): domain Eukaryota; kingdom Metazoa; phylum Arthropoda; class Arachnida; order Araneae; family Nephilidae; genus Trichonephila; species Trichonephila clavipes. Next base: position 762,587 of record BMAU01000510.1, on the reverse strand, counting down.
GTTGTAATGTTTTCTTAAATTTTTCGTCCTCCTTTTCATTGTAAAAAAAGCTGGTCACCTTATAATAACGTGTCAGGGCATAACTCTAGATGTACGTTCAGTATGACACAGAATAAGGCATTTCAGGAAGGTGTTTACTTCCACAGCGTCTCTGAGAAAACTACTAGTTGCCAATCAGTATTATACACTGGTTGTGTTAGTTAGCCCATTTTAGCCAGAGACATCAATGGATCAGTGTCACGGAAATCCTATACAGAGTAAATCTTGCACATAGCCTACTGCTCAGGAGATACTGATAAACCGTAGTAACATATGATGATATAACTGCAGATAAGCTCTAACATTGTGTCAACACTCTAGAGGGTGTGATACGGTTTGTTACCACCATGGGGGCAGAGGCAATATCTGTGACATATTGTGAAGCACACTGCCAGAATTTCGACTTTTCTGTCTCCATGATCAGGGATATCTTGAGACATGGCAAACTGGACCCAGGAACAGGTCCTCGGATTGCGTTAGTCTCGTTCTCGACTCGCACTTCAATAAAATCATTATCCGAATAATTTTAATCGCCAGATGTTATGCCTGGTGACATTCTCCAAATGACTGAAATTGCGAACTATATGTCAATTGGAAACAGTGGCAAGACTGCATTATTATGTAATGTTCGTTGTCTATGTCTAGGACTAGGCCTACTACCGTAATACCATTAATACTCATGTAGTCGAAAGACGGCAGGTGACCGAGATGGTTTTTGCCAAAATTTTGTGAGATTGTTTTAGTCACTCACATCTATTTGTAACAGTTTTACCGTTTGTACGAATTTTGGCAATATGCTATTTTCTTAAGAGGGTCGTAGGTAGGGCCTGATTTTAAGCAAGGGCCAGAGCCTCAAGCAGTCTTAAAAAGTCACCATCCAATATCAATGTGCTCCACATGTGCATCACAGTTGCAGCATTAAGCCCCTTGCAAATAGAAGTTTTAAAAGACAGAAATCTATAGCGAATGCCGATCATGCGGCTTTGTTATTTATTCTAATGGTATTGCGATTTTGGAGAGACATGTTGGGATCAATCATTTATAGCATTCAAACTATGATATGCAGACACAAATCAACATGATCGCTTTATAATTCTAATCATTTGTAGATTCTACCTGATTTGCAATCTGTGTATGTTTTGTTTAATTTGGTTGGTTCTTTTGTTGGGTTTTAATTTTCTTTAACAGTAATGTACGCTTGAATGCAAACACTGAAATAATTGTTATGCAGACAAAATACGTAGAAATATTGTGGTTGATCTAGAGAAATTAAACTTCTTTAATTATATATTTAGTAACAATAATCATATAAAGTATTTTCCTATATATATTAAAAAAAATTAACTATTTTTTAAAATAAATAAAAGCTTGCCCTTTGTATTATTTTAAAACGTTTCATCTAATAAATATTTCTTATGTTTGGTTATTTATTTTTGGAATATATTTAGTAATCTCTCTCATTCAATGGTTTTTAATCTTAAAAAATTTCAAAATTTTTTTTCTTAAATATAATATTTTTCACAACATCGCATAACATTTGTACAATAACAAATATTTTTTTAAATATGTTAATAACAATGGCAACAATTGAAGAAAATTTTCGTAAAAATGTATTATGAGTTTTGAATCATATCGGAATAAACATTTTAAAATTTTAGAAACTTTAACATTTAAAACCCAAAACACTCTTTTAGGAAGGAAAAAAAGCTTTGTTACTTTTTTACGTAAATTTAAAAAGAATTCAAACATACTTTTAGACTATTAAAAACTCATTAATTTGATTTCATTTTAGATAACAACAATCATCAATATGAAATCAAAAAGTTCACGTGTTTCCATTCTAGTGAGACTTACCTCTTTTAATATCCCCAAACTATCATTAATAGTTACTAAAAGTTGCTAGAAAACAGTCATTATCTCCATAACGTTCTTAACTTTTGTCTGATAAAATGCCAGAATAGAATGACACTTTTAAATCTTGGAACAATAATCATTAGTTCTTTTTTCTTCCTCTCGCTTCAAAACTCTTATTTTAATACACGAGATTTACTTCCCTCAAGAAGTTCTGCCACCAATTTTCATCCACTCTGCTAACGAAGACCATTTTTTCACAATATCTGCCAGCCAGAATCCGCCCTAGGACATCAGATTGTGCCCACTAATGGTCCTACACACAGTTCCATTTGTGTAATGAACTTTTCCAGAAATTGTTGTCTTTCTAATGGTACAAATAAAATGAAACAATGGATTGAGATGCTTTTATGAACACATATTTTATGCCATATAACCAGTGGTACTGCAAAGACAGAGAGGCAGAAGGAGATAAGTTATATGGTTAATGCGTCCATTAAACGCGATAGTTATCAGAAGTTAATTGCTGGACGTTTTTTCGCTGTTCCATCATTGGACAGCGTAATGGTTTGAATCGGATAAAAACGACAGTAATTTGTGGGTGATGGATGAGTTTTTGTATGTCGAATTTAGAGCGCGCTAATGGTGGAAGTCCACTAAAGCAGCAAAGGGAATCATTGGGTCTTCCGTCAATTAAGTTTAATATACTTTATCCAAAAATATTGGCACCATTTGGATGTCTCGAAAGTATGGAGATAACAAATCGCACTTAAGCTTAAAATGATTATGTTTTATGCACTGACTTTCCAAAGGACATTTACAAACCTGCATTAGAAAGGAATTTTGATCGAGATGTGATTTATTATGCTCTTAAATTATTGTTTTCTTATACTATTTACGGCTCACGCATATAGAATTTTTTCACTGTAAGAGATATTTTATATTATAGTCTCATTTAGAACTTTTCAAAATATCACTAAGATTTAATTGTCGAATTTTGGTTAAAATGTAACATTCCAAATAAATAATTTTTAAATCTAATTTTCACAAAAGTTTAGTCACAAAACAATCTATTTTCTTTTTTTCGTTACTTATTAAATTTATATTCAAAAACACACTTGCTGGCTTCCAAATACCTTTTAAGTCAGAATTTCGAATGCTAAATCATACATTTTTGCTATCTTTTAAAATTTTTCTCCCTGTCATTTTTGTGAATTATATATTTTTTCCAATTAATATTTTTTTATTAATTATTTATCCTAATAATTGCAATGTATATTTTTCTCGCTTTCTTTCTTTCTTGATACATTTCATTTAAAATAAAATTATTTCGTAACTTCAGCTTTGTATTTCCATCCACGATTTTCAATTTAACATGTCGGCTTTCATTTATTAAGTGCGAGACAAAGAACATAATAGTAAGTTATTTTGAATTTATATTAAAAAAATTATCTATACTAAGAATACTGACTAATTTTAAAAACAATACGCTAATATGATTTTTTCTTTATGTCATTGCTTGACTACTAGGTACTTTTTAGTAATATTTTATGTATAATTTGCGTAGTTAGTCTTAAAACTTTCACTGTTTTACAGTAACTGGGATATGAGAGGAAATATTATAGAATGTTATAAAACTACTTAAAAATGCCTAAAATTGAATAAATAATGACCTAAGAAGAAAAAACATTTCTCTTAAATTTTCATACGATATTTATAATTTTGTTTGAGAATCAAAATCCCAGGAAAATGAAACATTTGAGAAAACTAATATTTCAGTTGATGGTTGAAAGATTTCAGTATTTTTTATGTAGGTATATATATATATATATATATATATATATATATATATATATATATATATATCATGTTTTAGAGAAATTCTTGGATTGACAGCAGGAGAAATGCAACGGGCAGCCATTTGTTTTATTATATTTTATTTCAATATTCAGTAAAGAAGTCTGCACTCCAAGCCATGACAAAAACGAGAGCTCTTTCAGTGTTGATCAGCAGTGAGTGAGTCCTTAGTACACGTGTCTTCTTTAAGTCCGGCGAAAGTAGAAGTCAAAGTTCCTATGCGGGAGGTGGGTTGAGTTGTCTTGGTAGGAAGTTTACCCCAACTGACACTTGTGGGGCTGGGGATTCATCACATATATATATTGAAAAAACTATATAACCTTCAAATATGTAATACGGATTAGTATTTACAACTACCGAAACCGATTATTCTAATCTTTTTACTAATATATTTCACTTTTCAATTTAATCATGCAGCTTGTTTCTTGTTAAAAAGATATTTTTTTTAAAAATTCGCTTAAATATGAGTTTTAGATCTGCTTCATTTTCCAGTCGTCATTAAATATTGGCATTTTGAGAAAGCGAGGTTAGTAGAAATAAAGCAAAATATGAGAAATACCAGAAAAGCTATTTATCACTTTTTGTACACTTCAAGCGATTTGCTTTGGAATGTATACATATATATATAAAAGTCTAAAAAAAAAGTATTTCTATAATAAAAAATGACAAACATTAGAAAAACAAGCGAGTTTTATAGTCCATTAATAAGAAGTGATGCTTCCATGTATATTAGAATTTCGTGATTGATTGTCCTTTCTACACCTTGAGCATTCTCATGCGAGAAATAAATAATAGGATGTCCTTTTAAATCTCTTGCAGTCAGCTTTTTTTTTCATTCGCTTCGGGCGCCGTTCACTTAAATGTCTATAACGATATTTTTTCCCTAAAAAGGAAACTTTGTAGGGATAACTCACTTCCGGAGTGGGAGGAAGCAAATATCCATAAATATGGTAGATACCTATAAAAATAAACATAATAGGTTTCATAAAACATCAAAAAACTCTTCTTTTTCTCTGTTCCACAGTAAAGCTATTTTTGACTACAGGCTTTGTCTGAACTCTCCCATAGCATCCTTTTAAGAGAGGGTAAGAAAGAAGTGTGTCTTGAATAGAGATTTTGTACTTCAGAACTCAGCTTTTTGTCACGTATACCAGTTTGAAAATGTCGAAACTATTAAAATGGTCGCCATTTTTTCCCACAGACTAATACAAATGTATTTTTCGCATTTTCTTAAAATCTCAAAATATTATTGATGTTTATATAAAATTTGTCATAAAAATTGCATTACGTATCAAGTTTGGATTTATAATAAAGTTATCATTATATGGCTCGAAAGGAATTATTTATGCATTATTTAAAATAAGTAAAAATTTCGTGCCATCACTGCTTTTAAGAAAAAGGTAAATAATGCAAATAAAAATTAAAAATATATATATAATGCATATATATATATATATATATATATATTTAATTTTTATTTGCATTATTTACCTTTTTCTTAAAAGCAGTGATGGCACGAAATTTTATATATATATATATATATATATATATATATATATATATATATATATAATATATATATATAAAAATTTTAAGTCAACTTCTACTTAGATCAATAGAGGAAAATTTTATTTTGGCTACTTTTTATTAAATAGATACAATTAATACAAATATGTATATACATATGACAGAATCAAAACATTAAGTGGTAATTAATTTCTATTAATGATCATTAAAGTATCATATTTTCATCCAAAACAATCGTGTATATAAAATTTCAGTTCATCTGAATGCTTTAAAACGTGAGAAAAAAAACCTTTTCAAGTTTTGACACAAGACACTAAGAATGATGCCAACGTGGCTGTATTTGTAATTCTTTGAATAATTAGTTTTAATCAATTAATTTTTATTAATTATAATTAAATTATCGTATTGTCATCCAAATTAATCATGAATATAAAATTTCAGCTCAATTGAGTGCATTAAAATGTATATTATTAACCATTGAAAATTCCACCAATATAATAAATAAATATATAGAGATTGTAAGCTATATATAATAGTGTAGGAATTGAAAAAAAACTGATAATAATCATTATCTTTCTCCACGATCTTTCCTTCAAAATCATCTAAATTGTACTAAAATTCACTCATAATCAAGATTAAAAAAATCTAGGTAGTATAGAAAAAAACTTTATGTTCTCTTTTTTTCCCTCCCCCTTCATTTTTATTTTGTAGGAGTTTGTATTTGCCTTCTATATTTAATCTTAAGTAATTTTTTAAACTACTAAACCCGTTTCTAGGAAATGAATATCTAAAAAGTAATTAACATAATTCCCTAAAACGAGAAAGTATGTTTCTTAAGATGTTATAAAACATGTCTTAAGTTAACAGGGCCATTCTTTTGTTAGAACTAGAAAGACACATTCTTTACTAAACCATGTAGAAATTTCAGCTCTAAAAGTTTTTACACACTTCTTGAAAAAGATTAGGAACTTTCTAGAGTTTTGGTACATCATTAGGACAGAAACTGTGACATTCTTCGAAGAAACTAATTGTGTTAAGATGCATTTCTCATACTCATTTTAATTACGATGAAAAATGAAAGCTAAGAGTGGAACGTAGTAAAAGTTTGGAATTAGAGTATTTTTAAGAAAATTTCAAGACTAAACGAAAATTTAAAAACTTCTAATAAATTGTACTTTTATTTTTTTTATAAATAAAAGTGTATGGCCGAAAGCATTGGATAAAAAATAAGAATTTAAATTATTTACTTTAATGTTCTAAATAGTTTATACTCGAAAACTTCTTATTTCCAAGAATTATAATTAAAGAGTTAATATAATGCACAGTAAGATTTGGATATGAATGGCTGATTTAAACGTAATTTAGACTGATTTAAAAAATTACCGGTACTTCACGGGGATTTGAAAATTGCTTCAATAGAAAGGCATAATAATGAAGTTTTGAGTGAGTTACAGATACTGACTTTTCGAGACCTTTTGTATGAGACCAAATGTGTGGTAATTCCAAGGCGAGTGATACAATAAAATGAATGTGTGTGTGATACTTATACCTTTCCTCGAAAAAAACGCAACACTCTTGTTAAGTAGGTATGGAGTCTTCACGAAGAAAAATAACATAATATGAAAATCAGCCTAGCCACTTACATTTAATGATCTTTTGAAGATCCTGTAAAGTGATTGCGGCACAGATTATCATTTTATTCGACTTCAATAATCAATCGATACAAAAACAGGTTTAATGAGACCTTTCTAACCACGGCAGAAGACGATTGCACTTTCTTTGGATTGGAAGATGACAAATGTCTTTATTCCTGACTCTTCTCTTTCTTTTCTCTTTTTGCTGATAGTAAATGGTGTCATCACGTTTCATCCATAACTACAATTCTTTCTAAGAACAGCAACCCGTTCATCTGTATTGGATCTAATATTCCAGGCACATTCGCGTATGAGACAATTTTTTTGCTCATTGCTTGGGTGCTGGGGCGCAAACGATCCAAATTTCCAATTCTCTATGATTGTATATATAAATCCTCCACTGATGTTCCCAGCAAATAACAATGTTCTTACAATTATGCAGATATTTTGTTTCACCAATAAGACCACTTAGAAAATTTGTCGACACTAATTACAGGCTACTGTCCAAGATTAGGGAGGGTTTCCATGATTTTCAATCATTCTGAAACTGGTCATAACATTTCATCATAGTACTTTCCCATACACAGCTTGCATTTGTAGTTACAAAGTTTATTTATGGTCTCATTTTTTTCTTTTCACAAAAAAATGAATAATATCATATTGTGCTTTCTTAGACAAACTATCGCACATCTCTGCAGTTACAAGTGGTCCAAGATTAGGGAGGTCTTCCGTGATTATCAATCATTCTGAAACTGGACATAACATTTCATCATAGTACTTTCCCATACACAGCTTGCATTTGTAGTTACAAAGTTTATTTATGGTCCCATTTTTTTTTCTTTTTATAAAAAATGAATAATTTCATATTGTGCTTTCTTAGACAAACTATCGCACATCTCTGCAGTTACAAGTGGTTACTGCGTGTAGCGAAGCTGTTTCTGGAAGTTCATATAGTTAGACAATTTCATTAAAACTGTCTTCGCTTATTATAAAAGAGAAGGCCCGAATTTGTAATATTTTTCCTAGTTTGAAGAACTGAAACATTTATATTATATTTTGGCTTCGCTATCCTATAGAGAGCAGCATATTTTATCTTACTACTCATTTTTATCCGTTGACCCATTTTTTATGATATAAAATGTGTTCCGCGTTTTTAACACTCTTTCATAAGCTTCACTTGTATGTAACGGAACCTTTGAACTCAATTTTTACCCACTTTAAAAGGTCAGATTAATTCGAGATTTTGCTCACTTGTCCAGGACCGGTGACAATATAATAATTTAATAATTTTGTTCCATTATCCTGATTGGGATCATCAGGATTAACGATTGCCCATTTTCAGATCCCATCCCGCATCTGGCGACTAATTTCAGATCCCATTTCCAGGTTTGGTGACTAATTTTAGATTAGGCGACTAAAAGATTAAGTTACAACTTAATTCGATTAACTATAAAATGGTGTGTGTGCTTTAATTTTTTTAAAACTATAATTTCTCTATAATGCTAAATGAATTATCCCTTTACGTGTTAAATGGGGGAAAATAATTATTTATGGAATATTTTAAAAAGCTATATTTTAAATATATGTATGAATTACAATGTTGTAAGATTTCATATAAATCGAGATGTTTTTTTTATGAAAATGTGCTCCACGTATAGTAGGTGTGCCTTCGTATTTTACCGAAGATATCCTCAAATAATCAGCTTGGTGTTGCAGAACCAATTCATGACCGAAGGAAAAGTACTCCCGACATTCCAGCCTTTGTATGTATTTCACTCTAACGAACCTTATATATAAAAGTAAAACATAAACTATTTTATAAATGTTATTATTAATGAATTACTAGTTTGCTTACAACGATTTGTTATACATTATTGCTTACTTATTTATTTACGAGCTGTTATACATTAGAATTTAACACGGAAGAGACAGTTGAAATACTTGCACCAATTCAAATTGTTAAAGTAGTAAGCCAAAAGATATCACCCTTTTTCACAGTAAAAATTTACAGCTTGTGTCTTTAGAAAAAAAATTGTTTCGAAAATTATGATGCAATCAAGTGTACTAAAATATTAATTTTTTTTAAATCTTTCATATAAGTCTTAATATGATGGGCAACATTTACTCATCAAAAGTGAATATATAATTTATATGACATTTGGTGAATACGTAGATTAATATTGTTCCAAATCGTCTAATAAGCGTCAGACTCATATCCCCAACCTGCAACGACAGCTTCAAATAGTTGGAAATCGATTATGTTAACAATGCTGTTCACTACTCAGCTATATGATTATTAAAACGCTTTTGAGACTAGACCGAATTATTGGATGATATAACTACCTAAAATTGGTCATAAACATTAATATATAGTCGGTTTTATAAAAATCAAAACTTTTATCCTCTTGTTAAGATTATTGAGTACATTACAAAAATAAATAGAAATTCATAGAGCATAATGAGTATTCAATTATTCTTTAAAACAAAATTCAATTTGTTTCGCTAAAATCAGGATATTGTATTTTATTATGCAGCTTGAAATTTATTTTTTAAACAAAAGCCAACTTTAAAATTCAGTTGAACAAGAAAAAGTCAGTTAACATTTCGGTATAACTTTCATAACTTATAGTTAAAAATGTATTGCTTAAGATTTAAGAAAAATGTGTAATTTTTAGAGTTCATAATTTTGAATTAATAAGTACGTTGAATTTATTGTATTAAAAAGTAAGTTATTATATATATATATATATATATATATTCAATGGGATACTCACATCACTGTCTTCCGCCAAGCAAGCCGACAACAAGGATTCATGGTATGAGGTGCCATTTCATTTGATACCAGTTCCCTTTGGTTGTGATTCCATGACATCCATACATCCAAGTGGCACGTTGACGTAATTCCGCACCCCGTAATGTTGCCTTTTCTTTCACTGATCCCCAGGATTGCTTTTTCATCAGGTTAACATCCGGAAGCACATGCATGTCTTTCTATGCTTATATATTAGCTTTTCAAATGCTTCTCTGATGAACGCAATCTTCAGATATCTGCCCAATAGGTAGGCTTCTCCGTCAACTCATGCATCGTACCATTATAATTCGCCTATTGAAGATTGTATTACAAATAATTCTCAAAAAGAACATTAACCAATTCTATTTGATAATGTCCATTTGTATTACAGCACGTAAAAAGGCAAGAGGTGGCCAACAGTTTGTTGATTTTTTCTATTCATGTAATTGTTTATCATGCATAAAATATTCAGTTTCCATGATATTGTTCAAGTTTCTCGTGTTCAATACATGTTTATAGCATCTACAGATGGTCGTTCCCAGTATATATATACACTCATGGACAAAAAATTAGTGCACCAAGAAATAATGGCGAGATCCTAACGAAACTTGGCATGAAGGTATATGTTGGGGAGATATGCAAATAATTAGAAATGCAGCGTGATCGCGCATTACATATAGCCGGTAGAGGGCATTTAACGTCGTTTTCCGTGGAGTATAAAACAGGTAACCAAAGTTTGTTTGAGTGTACTGAATCGTTTACACAGGAAGAGCTGAGGCAGACATGCCATTACGCCGTTTACGAAGACAATATGAGCAGGACCTGAATTTTGAATGAATTCCCATATGTCCTTATAAGCGCTTGAACGTGTGTTCACTATTCCTTCTGCTATAGAAAAACCAACATTCCTCAAGGCAGCAATACCATAACGTATGCACTCACCCTCTATTGAACTGTCCAATAATTGAACTGTCGCAGTTTAAGGGGACTCGGCACCGTTTTTCAATTTTTTTTTATTTAAGGGTTTTAAAATATTTTTTTGTATATTATTAACAGTTACTACTAAACTAAGAAATTTCACCATGAAAAAAATTCCTAAATTTAAAAAAAAAATTTAAATTTAAAGTTTTTAAAAATTTTTTACCGATTTTCAAAATTCTTCTTCTTTTACAATTATCATTATTTTGACACCAAATTTTTTTTTTGGATTTATTAGACTATGAGTAATAACTTTAGGGATCGATTTTGCAACAAACAAATTAGTTTTGGAAAAAAAAAATAAAATGTAAACATTAATGGAAAAAAGCTAAAAACATGACTTCTGCTACATTTTCTTTTATAAAATTTTTTTTATTCAAAATATTGAAAAAATGGATCCCTAATTTAATTAAGCACATTGTAATAAAGATACACACCAAAATTCAAGTTGTTTGATAAATATCTGTAGAAGTTTTGTACTTTTTAAAGACCATGATTTCATGAAAAAAACTCGAACTGAGAAAATGCATTTTTAAGAATACCAATCAGCAAATATATATCAAAACAATGTCTAAATTTTGTAATAATTTTTCAATATGTTGTATAAATATATACCTTTAAAATAAAACATAATACAATTCAATTTCAAAATATTAAACAAAAATGTAAGCTTTTTTAAAGTGCCTGTCTGTGAGCCCAAAATTACGAAAAATAGGAAATATCATTGTGACTTATTTTTACAAGAAACATCTATGAAATATATTAAAAATAAATGAAATACATGAAATAAATGTAATAAAAATACATGAAATGTACAATAGAAAATTTAAAAAAGCTTTTATAAAAATAATTTGCTACTTAAATCAATATCTAAAATAAAATAAAGTAAAACAAATTTATGCTAAAATGTATTATTTTTTCAAAACAGGTTTGTTTTAAAATTGGCCTGCACTATAAGTCATTCCTTCTCTCCTCCTAGCTAATAACTCTTTTTTATGTATTGCTTATTTAATAAGTTTAAGAGCCAGCTTATTACTGGCATTTTGACGACGTTTTCTAAATTTTTGTTTTCGACAATCTAAGATAGTAGCAAGTTGTTTCGTTGAGCCTCCAGTAGCTACACCTAATGCTTTCTGTGTTTCTACAATGGTGCGTACTGTACCCTTATTGTATTCGCAGACAGCTTCTGTTACTACCCGCTTAACACGTCTTTTGTTTACGAAAATTTCTTTCGGACACTTTGCCCAAATCATGCTATGCAAACTTTCGTTTGCATTTTGTGTTCCACATCGAATGCATCTTTCTAACAATTCATTAGATGCAAGTCTTTGATAAATCGGTAGAATTTTTGGAAGAAACTTTTCATTTATTGGTGTTCCTACATTTAATTTATGATTGTTAGGTTTTTCCCCATTAGCAATCGCATATTGGTAGAAACACCATGAGTTTGCTCCTGCAGGACACTTCGAATGTTGAGGTTTAGCATCTGTAGAAATGCTATGCAACAATGTAGAATATATTGCTGTTTTCATAGCATTCACATCCCCTTTGTTTCTCAAAATAGCCTTTTGGTAGTAAGTAGTTAATTTTTTAATTGTGGCTTCTTTCAAACTACCATGAGCTTTACCACCTAAAGAAATACCTTGCGCACGACAGTCTTTTACAGTAGATCTCAAAGCTGTTCCTAACCGCTTACTAACATGATTAATACATTCTTCCTTTTTTATCACAATGTCAGGTCCATACACTTTTCTCGCACAAGTAGTTAAACGTTTTACAATCACCATCGGATAATACTGTAATATAACGGAATCCAAGTGATGTGGATCTTTTCCACAAGGTTAATGCAGCTTCCATTTCCATTGATGTAGATGAGCCCAAGTGATTTATATCACATTCGCTTTTATGTCCTTCATACCATATGCTGAATTCAGCACTTGACTGGCCTAGCTTATTTTTGCCACAGAGCAATGACGACACACCTTACTCATCACTTCAAAGTCAACAACATATCCGGTGAGCATATCTATAACACATCCTACACCGATAAGTGAGGTGTGACCACGAGTTAGCCACGTTCCATCAAAACTAACACTTAAGTCTGTGATTTCAGCTCCATTCTCGTACACATTTTTAATTTCTCGGTGGATTTCCGCAAATATGTTTTCAGATGCCAGAGTATATGCATTATCCAGCCGTCTCGCACACTTCCCATATGTAGTTGATGAAAAAGGATCTATATTCATCACCATACAAAATTTTTCTATAGCTGAATAACCTTTCCCAATATGTGAAAAAGCTTGAGTTATTCTCAAATTCACATCATGGCTGGTCTGAACAGACTTTAGAGATGTGTTTACAACAGTTTTGTTTTCATCACAATTGCTACACAATAGTTTTAAATTGTATGAAAATCCCAACTTGGCTCCAAGCTCCAGTTTCAAAGTTTGTTTTTCACAATATTGGCACTTTGCACTTCGAAGAAGATTGTTAACTTGGTTAAAGTCCACCAATATATAATTTCCAATAGCAGAGGTATCCTTTTTTACCACAGTGTTCAATTTTTCCAGGCGTACATTTGAAAAAAACTGAATTTTTGTTCACTTCACAATCAACTTTCGCTTTACACCATCGCTTTTCATTCATTTGCAAAGCACGTACTGAACGTTTTCTAAGAGGCATAATTGCGATAACAACAACTAATAAAATGAATGAATGTATGATTGAAGTAGCATTAAAAATTATGATTGAAGTAGCATTAAAAAATGCTGTTTTAGGTTTCTATGAAGTTAAAAACTAATGAAACTAAAAATCACACAGCAAGCGAAAATGGCAAAGCTAATGTAAATAAACAACTTTGCTGATAGTTACAGTCACAGCTTAACGGATTCCTCTGCTTCTCTGTAGTTTTTAATGTAAAATAATGGATTTATTCTCAAGTAAAAAAATAAAAACATTGAGGTGGGCGTGGCATTTAAACTGCTGACAGAGCTGTCAAAATATTTAAAATGCATTTTACTGCGTTTAAAATAATCAGATCGTTTCAAAACTTCCCTCAATTGTACCAAAGGTATCAAACTACATTTTAAACTAAAAATTGAAAAATTGATATTTTCATCGATTTTAGGTTTTTGAAAGGTGCCAAGTCCTCTTAAGAGGGGGAGAATAATCGGCATGATAGAAGCTGGGTGGTCCGCTAGGTGAGTAGCTCGTCAATTAGGCCGCCCTGATTGTGTTGTGATTAGGTGTTGGGACCAGTGGATCCGAGAGATGTCATTACACGAAGACCACGCTCAGGACGCCCTCGACAGACCAGTCATCGAGAAGACCACCGCATAGTAAAAAATGCACGCTTACAGCCGTTTCATCGGCCGCCATCCAGACATATGTAGCACCTTCACTAGGAGTCTCTGAGTCTTCTCGAACCAAACAAAGGTGCCTGGCTGAAAGGCATTTGGGATCGCAGCACCTATTACGTGTGCTGCCCTTGACGCCCACCCAGCGACGCCTCCGTTTGGAATGGGGCCACGCACGAGAAAACTGGACTGCAGTGGAATGGAACCAGGTCGTCTTTAGCGATGAATCCAGATTCAATCTCAGCAGTGATGACAATCGTGTTCGTGTGTAGATACCCCGTGGTGAACGCGTCAATCCTGCCTTTGCTTTACAGCGACACACCGCTCCCACAGCTGGAGTGATGGTATGGGGTGCCATGGCCTACAATACATGGTCACCCTTAGTATTGATCCGTGGCACCATGACAGCCCAGCGGTATGTCCATGACATCCTGCAACCACATGTGTTGCCACTGATGGAACTGCTCCCAGGAGCCATTTTTCTACAAGACAATGCTCAGCCTCACACGGCAAGGGCGTCACAAGATAGTCTCTGCACTGTTGCTACCCTTCCTTGGCCTACCCAATCCCCAGATTTGTCTCCAATTGAGCATATCTGGGGTCATTTGGAACGATGAGTCGCACATCCCACGAGCTTAAACGAACCAGAGGCAAGGTTACAGCAAATATGGAACGAAATGCCTCAAGACATCATGCAGAACTTGTATACCTCAATGCCCGTTCGTATCGCATCGCGCATTCGCGCAACAGGGTATTAAATCCCAAGTTGTGTTGCCCTTTTCTCTGAAATAAATAATCCTTTTTCTTTGATTTTCTAATCATTTACTTATATCAAAGTAGTCATTATGTATGTAAAATTTCGTTTCATTTTGAAGACTCCTTGGTGCGCTAATTTTTTTTGTCCATGAGTGTATATATCGTGTGCTAGAATAGAAGGCTTTAATTACTGATGATCGTATTTAGGCTGTTGAAATAAAGATTGCATTGATGAGGAATTATTTTTGTAAATGATACTCCAATTTATTTTACATTTAGAGACAAACACAAATAAATATATGGTCTCGACACTTAAATAAACACATATAAGCAGCAGACATTAACAGCAAATTGTGACAAATACAAGGCGTGGAATCTGTTTTCCAGAGATCTTCAGTAGTTATACAAAAGGACAACCGGAAGTTCAAAAACTTACATGCCTTCCAAGGACGTTTCTTCTGATTGGTCCGAATAATCTGATGATGCACATTACATAATCCTTACTTAAAAAACGAGTGACTTTTAATTTCGAAGAGATAAAGTTACGATTCTATCCCCTTACTTATTTACTTATTTACGCAAATTCCAGGAGGGTCAGGACTATTACAAATTTAAAAAAGATTTTAAGACAGCACAGTACCCTACAATTTTCATTATTAACGTAAAAAATTTGTTTTTGCATTTTTTTGTGGCTCATATCATTGAGACGTTTGCCATCAAATTACAGACCTGTTAACAAATTCGTTTTTGAGATGTTTGAAGTTTCCTGAGCTATGGTTTCGGTTTCGGTCTCATTTTAATGCCTTTCAACTCTTAAACTGAATTAATTAAAAATATTTTTGAGCACAATCAACTCTTTCAGTGTAAAATGTTTATTAATCTCAATTTTCATTACTAAAACCATTTCTGCTTGATTATATTTTGAGTTTTTTTGAATTCCCATAATTAATTAATTAAAATTGATTTCAAGACCAATTTTTGCTTTAAAAAATAGTGCATATAACTTACAAGCTTCATCACATTAGTTTATCCTGTTGAAAAAATACCATGGCCAAAACATTCTCAGGTTACTATGAGAAACAACAGCTCGAAGAGACGGAAAACTATTGAAAATGATGCGTCTAAAAATCATTCCTCAGCTAATACTGCAATTAGGCTTCCGAATACAAGTATTGTAAATAAAACTGAATATCTCTTTGATGTGTACCAAACTACATAACAGTAAACATATTGTAGCACTATATTTTAGTATTTTAAAGGCATGCACACTACAAGATCAAAAGCTTCCGAAACTGCCCGGAGCTGCGGTAGCCCACTGGTCAAGGTTTCGGATCATGGCAGGCATGTCATGGGTTCGTGCTCAGTACCAATAAAGATCCGTCGTGTAGGCGAGAGATGTATGTTAAATCTGCGAAGAGCTCAAACGTCCTCCCGTTGGTGTGGTGTGGCAGTTAGGAGAGGGGGTGTACCAGCTCAGGTGTCATCCTCGTCACTTGACCATGGTTCAAAATCACGAGGTCCATCACCAAAAGCCCTCGTGTAATTGAACAGTGCGGCGTTAATATTCACTCCTAAACTGACCAAATTAAAACTGAAAAAAATTAAATTTTATGAACAAACCTGGCTATTTTTAGCATAGGTTATAGTATCATTATTATTTTGTATATAAATGCTTTGTATTTCAAAACTTTTGTGAAAATATTAGGTTAAGATTAAGCTGAATAAACTATTGTCGTAACAAATGCCATCAATATTATGCAAAAACGTATTTTTAATTAAAATAATTTAGTTAGTATTGATAAATTAGTTATCGAATACAATGAGCGGTACTGATATCTTTATAAGTATATTATGTCATTGTAAATGGGTATTTTATTTTTATTATGTCAGAGAGTATTTTGTTTTGGTTTTTAACTAACACTATATAAACTAAGATTTTCAATATTTCTCTTTGTGGTCAATCGTAAAACTCTGAGATAATTTAGAGTACTGATAATAAATCGTATATACTTATCCGTAATAAATTACTTATCACGTGAGTCATTTTACCCCATATTATAATATTATTTAAACAAGAATAGTTTTAGACAGTTTAAGAACTTTCAGAATAGCCCATTATATTAAGCCTATAGTAGCTCTGTTTCATAGTAAATAGGGCATAATTTATCCACATAATTATTATGTGGATAAATTTTTTCTTCAATATTTAAATAAGTGTGTTTAGTAGTTACACAAAGCTGAAATATATTTTAATGGATGGAAATCAAAATAGACTTTAATTTTCTCACAAGCAGAATTAAAAAAACAAATATTATTAAAAAGATGCTTCCAATACAAAAAGCGTTATGAATATATATATATATATATATATATATATATATATATATATATATATATATATATATATATATATTCATTGAAAAGAAACATTGACTATAATTCTGCCAATATACTGAAAGCCTCATCGTGGCTCAAAATGTCGTCTTGTGCTGGTTCAGTGTCACTGGTAGAACTCCAACATAGTATTCGAATTCAATATCCTCCCAGGAATACGACATCTGCTATGGAAGTACTCTTGCATCTTATCGAATTGTATGGTACTATTTCGTCTACACTGTAAGTCGTTGAGTAGAACTCTTGCGATTTGCGCTACTAACAGGAATGCAATTCTTGAAACGAATTTTATTTTAAGTACATTCTTTTCAAGAAAACTACGAACCAAGAAGGCGCTTCCTATGGTAGATAAAAAAAATACGTTTAACACAAGGCTGTTCTTGAAAATTCGAATAGAAAAATAGCTAAAATATGAGCTGGAGCATGAAGGTTTCGCTTGTATTTTGGTTTGGGAATATATTTGTTCAAAAAAACCTCTCATGTAAAGTGCAATAAACAATGCTCTTTCATATGAGTCTTTACTTCTGTAAACGTTTTGGATTTTGTAAAGTAGCATTAAAACTCTCAGTTGAAAGATTTTAATATTCAGTTTAAGTGATTCCGATAAATTCCTGAATCTAACCTGGTTAAGTGTTTCACAAATGATGTATAATATGAAGCAGTATAATGTATTTTTTAAACGTGAAACGCCATCCATCTATATATAATACTTATTCAAATATTATTAATTAGTTCAATATTTTATTTTGTTTACATAATTTTGTCAGTTTGAAAAGCATGTTTTAATTCAATATTTCCAATACAGTAGAATGTCATTTATCCGAATCAATTAGGAGCGGACACCGTTCGGATAACCGAAAACGATTCATGCAGTATATGAAACTGGACACTATACGAATATTGAAAATCATCACATGCTGGAAATGTGCTTGAAGAAAAAGCAAAATAGGTGCAAAATGTTGCAATTTTACTTTTATTATGGAAAATAATCACTTGTTTTTCGCTGTACCAATGTACTCCGTTTTTTTGCTGCAAAGTCTCTGAAAAAACTGGTTCGTATAATTAAGTTCGGATAAACAACGTTCTACTGTATAGAATAATTTAATAATATAAATATATGAATTTATAAGCAGGCAATTCATGTAAAACAGTACAGCTTATAAAACTGTAATATAATTCACTTATATTTTCTCTCAAAGGATTTTATTCCACAATGGTCTTGAGCCCTCCAACGCTTCGTTCGAAAATTAGTTTTTTTTTACCCGGCTTAAGGAAAATAGCCACAACTCCTAAAAATTGCCCGTTTGCATTTTTAAAATCAGTAGATGCAATATTGAATCATCCACGTATTCTGATCAATCACAAAAGTCTACTAGAAATCATATAATTCTAAAAGCTCCCGGTTGATAAAACTTATAAAAAGCTAAGATCTCCAGAGGGAAATGAATGTTTTTTGTTTCACTGTAGTGCCCACGAATCTTTACATTGTGCTTCATCGCTGTTTGTTTTGTGGATTAAATAAAATGTGGATTTTAAAATAGCATGTTTAGTTAACAATCCTTTCAACTACTGCAACAACCAGAAAAATATCCTACCGGTGTAAAAAATATCATAAGTCACATGAAATCTTGACATATATAAATAAATTTTATTGGTGTTTACCATTTTATTCAAGTGTCAATATTGCTGGATTATTTATAATTTGTTTGGTTACATTATTATTTGTTTTATAGTAAAATATAATATTAAAAAATATGTAAAAATATTTCATCAAATAGTATCTACAATATCGTTGGGAATATTTATCCCAATAAATCAGAATTTCTTTTTGTGTTATGCGTAAAACGCATAAAAATATGCATAGTTTGGAAATTTAACTATAATCGATATCAATGCATTTTAAAATCAGTTAGATGAACAAAATAATAGTTAAACTGTAAGAAGAGAAAAGTCTATTGGATTTCCAAAATTTTACTTTTGATTTAGTGTCGTTTAAATTCATTTTGTGAAATATGCTAGGATTTTTCAACTAAATCATATTTTATATATATATATATAGCGGGTTTTTTTAAAATATTTCTATAAATATTGATTTAAAAATATTGTTTCCCTACAGATCTCTATGAAGAATACAATAGAGATTGGGAAACACAATAATAAAATGTTCAATCTAAGAACCAATACATGTATAGAAGTCTAGAGTTTAGTGCTTTAGGTAGAATACAGCTGTTACTATAATTAATCCCTGTGCAAGTCCATCGCCTTCCTATTATGCGCATTGGATCTGCCGAGAAATCGAATGTCATGACATTCTAGTCATTGATCTGAGCTTTATTGTGTATGTCTGCTGGACCGCCGTTCATATCGGGTATAGCTCGATTGGACATCCGCTCTGCTGCTCATAAAATGGAACACGGTTCCTTTCGAAGAACAATTGCCAATAAGTAGGCTTTAATAAAGATGAATTAAAACGTTACATTGGAATATGTGACATTTCATTAAGGAGCAATAGCTAGCATGTTTCAGTAAATTCTGCGGTGAATATTTATTGTCCCAATATGTATTGTTCGACACATTATATTTCGTGTCAACAAGAAAATTTATTGAAGGAAATATTATAGCAATGCATATCGCAATGCAATGTTGAATTTAATTTTTGAAAATTATGTAAATATTTTTCTCTTTTGCTTACGAAAATTCAATGAAGTCATTTTAATAATTTGAGCGAACAAATTATTATCGTTTAAAACCACAAAAAGGTCACCGATCACAGATCTGGAGTTTTCAGCATGACAGCAAAATTGAGTTGATTTCGGAATTCGTTAACTTTTACATCGTGTCAATTTTCTTTTTAGCAAACTATACTTATTATAAATGATTTTAATATAGTTATAGTAACAGTTTTATGATTGGAGTAAGCTATATTTAAATTACTTATGTTACACATCAGTTACTTAAAAACCCAAAATATTTTACATTATAATTATAAAAAAAATTCTAATCTAATTTCAATTTCTAAAATTTTAAAGTAAAGACTTACAATTCAAAATGTATTTGAAACAGATGATAAAGTGTAACTTAAATCTCATTGTCAAAAACGAAACAAACGAGATATCTATTTAACTCTGTATATATTTGATATGCATTTTAATTTATGCTATTGATCTATTTTTGTTAACATTTTGCTAACATTTTGTTAACATGGAACTTCATTCATGAATATAGGAAGTATAGTATATATAGTTATATATATATATATATATATATATATATATATATATATATATATAAATTCTAGCCTTTTTTTGAATAATTCGATTCCTCTCTTTTCTCAAAAGTATGATCGAATATAACATATAAATAATTACCATAAAATACCCATACAAATTGAAAAGAAATATCGATAAAGACATTTGTCGCAATATTATGGCTTTTATCACTAATGACAACACTTAAGAAAAGCAAGGGTTAAAATATTCCGTTTGTTGGAAGAAGAGCTCTCAACATTTTATACATACTTTTAGAATACATGATAATGAAAATGAAATACCACAAGCACGTGCTTAATAATGAAGAAATTCGGCTAAGAGAAAGAAAACGCCAACAAATTGTAAATGAAGTTTATTTCAACACAATATAATAGCAGAATAAATGGCAAAACCAGTTGATCAGAAGGATGAAGGTCCACCATGTATGGGGGAATTATGCAAGATCACTTCGCAAAATAGCGTGCATCATACGAACTGTAGCCTGAGAATGGGTGCCGCAGTTTATCCAGAGAGGTATACGTAAACGGCGACAATTGCATCCTGTATGTCCGGGGTAGGCATTAAGTCGATCGCGATCGCCTAGTGAACCGCCAAGGCATTTTTGGGTGACCGCCTTTTGTCTTAAGATATAATAATCATTTCATCATACAAAGGTCTAGAAATATTTTTAAAATACGGAGAAAAAGAATTTAATCACAAGAGAAAAAGTTCGTTAAATATAAAAGATATTCAATATTTAGAGGATAATTACGAAGAAAATGTAAATTCTCTTAGTTCCAAGAAAAAGGTTTGCAATATAGACGTTCGTAAAATGGAAGTACGACTGTATTGCAGACTTTCTGTTAGCTCAACATCTAGGCCACTGGGTTGACTCAGTGACGTAACGTACATCCCGCATTGCGGCGGTCCGTTGTTCTAGTGGTCCTAAAACTTATTGATTCCAAGGACATATTAGGGCTTAGGGGCCAAAACCTGACTTTGCAGGGGGGCTAATGTTCTCCGTTACGCCTCCGGGTGGACCACAACACCTTGAAAAAATTAAGAGTAGCCCGTCCCCTGGAAAAGTCTGCCCAACCCTGCTGTATGTGTTTAATGAGTAAATCAGGGATATTAAGTGCAAGGGAAACACCTTGGTACCTTGTAGGATTTAGCTGAGACGTGTGCCATAATTGGTTTGGTATTATTTTATAGGTAATTGGCATTTGCTGCATCTTGAGCGAAGGGTAATCAGTGCCTGCAGCTCATCAAACATGAATTATTGAGCTATCATAGCGTCTCTAACATGGATAAGTTACAATCAGCTATACAGCTGGAAACCATACAATACTGTTTCGTTTCACGGTGTAGTATCTACATCGGAACAGAGTGGTATTTTCACCATGCCTGTGTCAGACTAGCACGCTGAGATCATCCTTGCTGAAACAAAAGCGGATAATTATCGAAGAACGCAGATCAGTGGCAATCTGCTGTAGCCCATAGGTCAAGCCTTCCACCATCCAAATGTGGCCGTGGTAGCCAGGTGGTATAGGTATCGGATCGTGGCTTGCCTTGTCACAAGTTCGAGCCCAGTACCACTAAAGAAGGCAGCGATGCACGTTAAATCTGTCGAGAGCTTAAACATCCTCCCGTTGGTGTGGTGGGGTAGTTAGGAGAGGGGGTGCCAGCTAAGGTGTCACCCACATCACTTGACCATGATTCAAAATTACTTGGTCCGTCACCAAAAGCCCACGTGTAGCTGAACAATGCGACGTTAATATTCAATCAATCAATCAACCCACCATTCAAACAGTAGAGTTGGGGATGTTTGATTGATGACGTACTCTTATAGTGTTGATATGAAAAGCATTCAGAAGGACTCTAAGCTCTGAAACAGCGGAGAGAAATGAACTTCAACCTTCACTAGTAAATGTGTTACCCTAAGAGTACTGACGTCCCTTTGGTCACACTGTAACTCTTCGATTCTCTTCTCTGAACTGCATTCGCCAGAGGTGATGACCATGAATATAATTAGGCGTTGTTCGTTCCAAAACGATAGTTGAGCCAACCTATTTTTCTGATGATCACTCTTCCTTTACAAAGAAAAACACAATTCAATCATCACGGGATTGGCTGATATTGTTCTTTAACTCTTCATTATTCTTTTTCATGTATCATACTCACTAAGCGTGAGACAGGCGACCATGCCGAACCACTCAGTGACGGTGTGTTAAATACTCTAGCTAAATAAATGTAACTAAAGCTAAATGGTGAACTAAATAAATATAACTGGTGAGCTAAATTTACTCTGCAATTTGCATCTTTTTCCTGAACACTCTTTCTTGGTGTTACGCTTTTACAGTTCGACTCTATATCAGTACGAGAGAAATCATATGAGTTTATGGTCTAATTTATTTGTAGAGTGTTATTACAGAAAAAAATTCTTTCTATCTTTAGATTGTAGAATTTTGTGCATGTTTATTTAGGATAAGGAACAATGTGAGGGAATGAGGGAACAATGTATACACAAAAGTAAATCACATATAATCAAATCAATTGATAACGTTATATTTCGGGGTATGACCGCCGCTTACAATTTCAAAGTAAACACTTTCGAATTTGGATAAATGCATTATATATAATGATGTGACATTAGATAATTCTGCTTAAATTGGTTTTAAGTAATCAGTTTTACACCATTTAAAAAAGTATATGACATTGTAAGAGAGCCATTATCTCAGCAGTTTTTAAACACAAAGGAAAGAGACAACTCGCTCATCACGAGACTTCCAGAAGTATTAGACCTAATTGCTTGAAATTTGGCTGGCATGTTCATTTATGGAAGTAGGGATCTGCTAAGTACAGGTATTGCGTAAATCGACCCTCAAAGGGGCTGAGGAGCGTTGCAGATAAAAATTCCTATTTTTCAACTGTTAGACCCATGGGCACGAAATTTTGCATGTTAATTTTGTTGAATAGAGACCTCCGCAAAACGGTTCCGATATCGATTCCCAAGAGGGGGCGTTACAAGAGGTTAAAAGAAAGGTTTTTTTATAAAAATTCTCGTTTTTGAAATTTTGAACCCACAAACTTGAAATTTGGTAAATATTGCGTTCCTTTTCTTGATTAGAGATCTACCGAGAAGAGTTTCGCTGAAATCCATTCCCAAAAGGAATTACAGAGACGCATAAAAAAAATTCCGTTATTGAATTGAATTACCTACAGGCTTTGAATTTCGTCCACAGGTTTTTGATGTTGAATAATCTCATAAGAATGGTTTTATCGCAAATTGACTTCCAAGGAGGTGTTGCGAGAGTGGTGACGTTTTAGATAAAAATTCCTGTTTTGAAATGTTATACCCGCATACTTAAAATTTGGTAAGCATGTTTCTTTTGTTGCTAAGAGAGCCTCTTAGAACTGATTTTACCTAAATGAACTCCCATGGGAAAAACGGAGAGTTACTGTGAGTTGTTGATAAAAGAAATCCCATTTTCGATCTACTAGACCTACAGTAATGAAAGTTGGTATACATGTTTCTTTCGTTTAGTTGAAATCCGCTGAAAACGAATCTTAGGGAAATCAACTCCAAAGGGGATGTTGATAAAAACAAAAACTGCGTTTTCGATTTATTAGATGTAGGCTTGAAATTTGGCAATCATGTTTATTTTGTTGAGTAGAAATCCACTAAAAATGGGTTTTGCGGTAATCTATTTTAAGGTAGGGATTACAGGAGCTTAAAAGATTATTCTATTTCAATTTTTGGAATTCAAATTTGGTGCTATGAAAATCAATAGATGAGGTTTATAAGAATGTTTTCCTATACAATCGAACTCTTAGTGTTAGGACACAGATAATTATGTATTTGGTAATACATATTGAGCTATTAGAAGAAACAGATAAAAGGTATATTGACATGTTATTGGGATTCTCTGGAAAAAATACTTTTTATGCTCGTTAAAGGGCAGCTAAGTGACATTATATCTCAGGTAACGGAGAGTTAAAAACTTAAATTAATACCAATAGAAGGTCCTCAAGCTAAAAACTTTAAAATTATTCAAACGATAATTTGAAGCTCTTGTGTTGAAAATTGATATTGAAATATTTAAGACTAGAAGTACTGTCAAAGTAATTGTTAAGTAATAAACAATAAGCAAATAGAAAATTATACAAAAATAGATTAAAATAACGACATATTGTGAGGATAAAATTTGTATACTTATTTCCAAGTACATTTTTAAAAAGTTAATTTCTCAATTTACATTTATAACACATACGAATTTTTACTACAAAATTCCATATTATCAAAAAAAATTCTTTTCACTCCATTTTATATCTAAAATATCATGAATTTATTAAAATGCATTGCGTGTTTACAAAGGGCTCTATGTTGACTGATTGTAACAATGCTGGCACCGGCGTCTTTTACGGGGTCTTTTCTTTCTATATTCCTATCGGAAGGTATAAAATAGCCTTTGGTACAGAGATTGTCACAACTACAATGCCTGTCTAAAACTTTCTCAAGGGCTGTCATACTATCAGATTCTAGGGATGTCCTCCGGACCCCCCATTTCTTCATCTGAAGCTTCTGCTTCAGTTGATATTTTAAATATTCGTCTGGCCCTTAATGACTGATTGAAAACCATAAAGAGGTCACATTGCAGTGGATATCAGCACACTGTGGACTCCAAGGAAATGAATTTGAAGATTCCGTGGCAAATAAAGCAATCAAAATTGCACAAATAACAGATAAACCAATTCCTTTCTATCCCATTATATACCACCAAACGATTATTTTAAAAAATCATTTAGAGAGGCTTATTGGAAAAACATAAAAGATTCAAAAAAGACAAGTAATGGATTGAGAAAATCACAAATATTCCATCTTGGCCAAGAAACGAGCTGTTGCTACTCTCTCTCTTTTCACCTCACTGCTGGCCAAGATAGTCTCTCCAAACATCTGTATGGTATAAAAATACTGCCAAGTCCTCTTTGCGAACTGCGTAACATCAGAGAGGAAATGGAAGTGAACCATTTGAGTCACTGTTCAGTGCTGAACTCGGGGGACACTTGTGAGAGAGATACTGAAGAGTTCGGCAGAGGATGATCAATTTATAGACTTTATGTACTTCCCCACCTTTACTTCAGTTCTTTGTTCTAGTTTTAAAGTTTGTTTTTCGGACTAGAGTTTTCTTCTAAGCTGCTATTAGACACTTAAAAAATTTACGAACAATTAGCCTTTATATATCTTTGTCTTTGAAGACAAAAAGAATGATCTGCATATTTGGTTTTTCTTGTTAATTTTATAACACACACAAATTTAAAATCTTTACTCAGAATAAATGGCATCTAAAATAATTTTTAGAAACAAATGCTTTTATAAAATGAAATAGGCACAATTCCTACCTTTATTTCTTAACAATCCATGTCAAATTATGGCTATCTAGGCAAATACATACTTCATTCAAGTAGTATTTTTTTAATGTCTCATAAATATAAAACTGTCCATTAAAGATTTCTAATTTGGGAAAATATTGAGATTTTTTGGCCTTTTCAACTGCGTTCATTTTTAAGAGACAAATAAGATTACCAACAAGGGAGCAATAAACCTAAGTTAAATGACACACCAGATAATATTTAATTCTAGACTTCCTCTTCCCTCATAGAAAATAAATTACAAACCATATTTAGACTCTCCGAATCGCAGAATTTTATTATGGCATGATAAAAAGTATGTTCTTTCTTTTTCCCGAAGAAATTTTCCTATAAGTATACAATTATGTTTTGCTTTTCAAGATCGGTACTTTTTTATCCTAAAATTGCTTGGAGAATATCTGATGACTTAAGAAAACATACTACACTATTTTGAAGTTAACAAATAAGGGTTTTATAATCTTTTATAAAAGAAATAAAATCCTTTTTATATCATTGGGCCTATTGCGATAATCATTGTTACATTTTGTGAAAACAATTTCGATAAAAGAATTTAAAATAATTTCCGTATACAATGTAAAATCACAGAAGTTAAAATAACATTATCGCTGTACGTAAAAAATAGCAAGCACTATTATGAACAGCGTATTTGTATTTCTAAAGCTAAAATTTTGAATGAATACTTCAATGTATACTTCTAAGTTTAAAATAATACGTGGTGCATCTCGTAGTAAGCCGGAGTTAAAATACCACAATGAACGAAACTTTTAAAGATTCAAAAGTATATATTTTTTGACACATGTATCATTTCTAGAGGCTAAAATTTAAAACAAAATGCACATAATTGTAACACATCCATGATATACTATATAAAAAATTTAGAAATGACAAGAATATAGTATAAAATTTCTCATTAGCTCAGTGTTTCTCAAAGTGTGGGGCGCGCCCCCCCTGGGGGGGCGCGATGACCCTACAAGGGGGGCACGAGCGTATCGAAAATTTAAAGATTTTTTTTTAAAAAAATAACTGGAAAGAGAAGTAAAACAAAATGCTTTCTTCCATAATAAAAAAAAAAAAACACACAACAACACTGTCATAATTTATGTTTATTATCTGGCTTTTTTTTTCCGTCATCAAATAACTATCTTTGATCCCAAAAACCAAATTAAAGAAAAACATTTTGTTTTATTTGCTGTAGTTCCTCAATGAGAGTTTTTTTTATTACGTTTTAACATAAAATATTACTCGTTAAAAGAAAAACGAAACCCAGACCCTGAGAAAAATTCTAAGAAGATAAACAATTCACCACTGTAACTATTTTTGAAATACTGTACATTAGTTGTAGAAAAAGAAAAGAAAGTCATGATTCACTTTTCAGCCAGGCTGCATAGTACGTTTGCTAATCATTTGATTGACCTTCAATCTTATGGTATGGTTATTATCAATATTAGTTCCCTCCCATCTTTTATGCGTTTGCTTTTCGCTTAGGGAAATTGTAAATAATTGAGTTTTGCGATATTTGGAAAAGAATTGATTGGTTTAACATTTCTGTAGGATAATTGAAAAGTGTCTGATTTGCGTCCTTTATTATGGTCTTGTACTTTTGAATCATTTTAGTTCAGTTTTATTGGATTTTTTTCTCAAATCATCAAAGAATTGAATAGTCCTTGAAAGAAGGTGTAAGTATACTTTCTATAAATTAAAATATTCACTAGAATTCCGATTTGTATCGTGTACAGTAAAAATAATTCTAAACAAATGATTGGGGTGACTGAGTCCCCCCACACTACCATTAATGTTAGTATCGAGTACGCGCCTGCTCCCGGGTTAAAACATTTTGAAGTCTTCTCGCTTTAAATGATAAAAAGTTACACAATTATTCTTCATCGGAATTTTATATTCTTTTTCATAATTTAACATTAATTCTAAATGCTAATTGTGTGAGGTTTAAAATTACAGTTCTTTTAAACAGTTATTTACAATTATAGCATTTATCTAAAAAAATCATTTTACATTTTTGTATACAATGTTGTGCACGCAGTTTTACTCTCCTTACAGTTCAGCTATTATATCAAGAATAATGTTTTATTTTTTTAAAAAATGAACTCGTGCGAAGAGTCGGTGTTTCAGCCAGTATACGTTTGATGTATCAGTACTGAAGAAGGTATTTTATAAATAATTTCTTATTACTGAATTTGGCCGCGGTAGCCGAATGGTATAGGTATCGGATCGTGGCTTGCCTTGTCACGAGTTCGAGCCCAGTACCACTAAAGATCCGCCGTGTAGGGCAGCGATGCACGTTAAATCTGTAGAGAGTTGAAACGTTTCCCCGCTGGTGTGGTGTGGTAGTTAGGAGAGAGGGGTGCCAGCTCAGGTGTCATCCACGTCACTTGACCTTGGTTCAAAATTACGTGGTCCGTCGTCAAAAGCCCTCGTGCAGCTGAACAGTGCGACGTTAATATTCAATCAATCAATCTTATTACTAAATTAAGAATAAGTTTAATAATTATTAGGGACTTTCACAGGCTTGTCTCGTAGAGGAAAGTTTTCAAAGGAAGGTTTAATATCAGAAATTGACACTTAAAGAGTTATTTTTCTATATTTAGCTGAGATCTATATTTTGTCTTCAAGGCATCCACTGCAGAAAATCCGGTTTGAAAAAGGTAGGATGTTGAAAATGGTAATAGTATACGAAGTGCTTTTGTTTTCAGTACAGATAATTCCTCATCCACCTCTACCCCAAATTCAAAGAGCGATTTATTACAAAATTGCCTTTTAATTTTTCACTGGATGTGAAATTTATGAAGATTTCTTCTTCGGAAGTTTAGAGCCCTTCTGAAGTATCTTGAAATAGGTCTCTAATCCACTCGTAACTTGCTACCAAGCTGTCCTCATCCAGAAAATACTTTTAAAATTCTTTGCGAACATAGCTAAATGATTTTACATGTTTTAAAAACAACTTTCACACGTTGTTCTACAGATTTGTAAGTTTTAACACATATCAAGCTGGGGCGTTTTTTCCATCATTTACTTCAGTAGTGGTAAATCCAAAATTTAAGTATTTTTGAGAAGATCGCCTTGATTTAATTTTCAGAACCATGCTCGTTCGTCTGTGTACTTGTTGATTCTTTATTATAGTCGAATGTTTGCTTACGACTTAAAAATGTATGTATGATATTGTTTTAATCTACTGCCGTAAATACTTAATTACCGTGAATTACAATTAACGTGGAAATTTTAAAAAATGTACATTCAAGCTAGATTCGGTAGCTATAGGAGTATCGAGTCGACAAAAACTGACTGGAATTGTACGAGGAAAAGCATTTTTTACATGTTTTGCGCAGACGTCCGATAGGTTGCCCAGACTCACGCAAACGTACCCTATAATGCCAGATGTGATGGATATGATAGAGAGCGACATTGACTAGACTATTTTTCTAATGACATTTGTACTTTGAGAAATGAATGCTGAAGGAAATAGATCTTTAATTAAATACATCATTTTGCGATCTGTTCCAATTTAAAAATTAGAGAAAGAAAAATAACATAATTCTAAGTAATATATATATTTTAAGTAATTTTCTTAATATATATATATATATATATATATATTACTTAAAAGTTACATATACACAAAATTTAATATACTTATCGTATTAATTTGTCCGATTTATAATTAAGATCGTATTGTAACTTTAGCGTCTTGCTCTCAAAGTGCATTTTTATTGCAGTAAATACATTATTGTTGTACAGGAGGCGAGACAAAAATTATGATTGAAAATTGGTCGCCAGTATTGAAAGTTTGAGAAACACTGCTTTTAATGTACGAGTGGTGCACAGAGTATTTTATGACTAATTAATTAATACTAAATTAAGAACAAGTTTAATAATTATTAGCTACTTCCATGGCCTTGTCTTACAGAGCAAAGTTTCTGAAAGGAGTTTTAAGATAAGAAATTGACCCTCTGAGTTCATTTTCTATATTTAGCTGATATTTATATTTTGTCTTCTAAGCAACCACCGCATTTTGTAATATGTTCCAATTTAAAAATCAGAGAAAGGAAAAATAACTTAGTAATTATCCTATTACTTAACTTTTTTTGCTTAAAAGTAACATATACAAAATTCAATACTTATGTCATGAATTTGTACCGTTTATAATAAATGTTGCTTTATCGTAAAAGTGCATTATTATTGCATTCAGTAAATTATTATGTATAAGGGGGGGGCGCGATAAAAATTGTGATTGAAAAGGGGGGCGCCAGTATTGAAAGTTTGAGAAGCACTGCATTAGCTCATAAATATACGATTCTGAGAATATAACTGTTTATTGTTTTATAAAACGTTATACAATAATTTAAGCAATGTAATATATTAATCAAATTTTATGTTTTTACACTTAAATTTGATCATATGGTTTTAAATTACTAACAAATAGCAAAATAGAAATTTGTCTTTCCAATACACCAATAATACTTATATCAGTTATAGTAGAGAGTAAATTTCTATCTTAGGATATATATTTCATGTCCTGGACTAAAAGTTGGGCCAAACGCACAAACATCGTAAATCCCGCCTGTAGAATGATTTTTTGCTAATCTCAATCGTGATTTTAGCTCGTACTAGTACCAGAGCTAAGCTATACGATGACAAAAATACACTTTAAAGCACTGATATGGCTGTAATTTCTACTGATGTAGTTTTTGGGAGCATTAGTTTAATTTTTAAAATTGTTTTTAATTATATATATATCTAGATATATATTATAAATGCGAAAGTTTGTAAGGATGTTTGGGCGTCCTTCACGCAAAAACAACTGGATGGATTTTAATGAAACTTTATAGTAATGTAGCTTTACATCAGAATAACACATATGATATAATTTATAGAATAGGCTATAATTTATAAAGATATTGTGAGAAGTATCCAAAATATAACGATATTAGTCAAATAATTAGGAAAATATTCTTCCATCTGCAAACAATTCTGGCGTACACTGCAAAAAAAAAACCACGCGTCAGCATATATCTATCTTTTGTTTGTGAAAGAACCCTTTTTGTTTTGGCTACGCAAGGCGCTCGCTTCTAATTAATTCCTGTGATCAGCATAATCCCTATTTTTTTTTATTTCAGAATAAAACTAAGTTTTGAAGGGAGAGGTTGTTATAAATCTCTCTTTATCTGAATGTTTTTTTAATGATTTTATTATGCACATTTGGTAGTAAGAAACTGATCTTTTTTCAAAATAAATACTTTTATTGTTTCTGGTACTTACAGTAGATAAACTTTGTCTTTCACACTACATCATTTGGACATATTTCCATAGTTTGTTTGTGGTTAGTAATTAATTATAACGCTATAATTTTAATTGAATAGGCGGATATTGCATTTTTAAGTATAAAAGTAATTATAACTACTGTACTGTATTTTTTGGAGTGAGTGAATATTAACGTCGCACTGTTCAGCTACACGAGGGCTTTTGACAACAGACCACGTAATTTTGAACCCTGGTCAAGTGACTTGGACGATACCTGAGATGGCACCCCCTTCTCCTAACTACCACACCACACCAACTTAGAAAGAATATTCTACCAATATTTTGCAGGAATATTCTTTGAAATCCACTCTTCCAAGATATAGGGCAGCACGGGTTCTATGATGAGTATTTTAGCGGGGAAGGCGAACAGTTTTGCAGCAGATATGCGTTTTCAGCGGATTGCAAAGATTATTATTTTTGTCCCGAAAAAATAGTTTGTCAAAATTTAAGTGTCTTACGTTTTGGTATGTTAATGAAGACCTTAGAAAACGATTTGACTATTTATTTTAAGTGAACGGTTTATATAATTAATTTTACAGTGGAATATCTTTAATTAATTTATTAGCTCTAACGGATTAAATTTCCCAAAGTGGAGTATTTCGTTTATGTATATCCCTTAATTCTCAATGTAGTGATCCAAAAAAATATTGCATGAAAAAAACTGCAGTAAATCATAATGTTGTAGATAAAGCATTAACGTGCATCGCTCCCCTACACGACGGGTCTTACAAAGCTCTAATAAAGCTCGAGCTATGAGAGTAGCTAGACATTTGCCAACTGACTCGATCGTTATCATTTCGCTGTGTTTTCATTGAATCGCCATTATAGCCATTATAATTTAAGAAACGGCGTTGCTTGCGAATATTACAATTTTAACATAAAATAAATACAACAGAAAGTAATATTAATGTATTACACTTTCAGATATAAATTATTTACACTATTTTAAGCGTTCATTACACAAAACTTTTAACAATGTGTTACTTTTCCTGAGCAGAGATAAGCTTAGGGAGGTATTTTCAAAAATCGACCCTCAAGAGTGTTACGGCGAATTATAAATAAAAAAAATTCTTTTTATCAGCTATTAGATCTACATACTTAAAATTTAACAAAGGTTGTTTTGTTCTTTCTTTTTATTTGTTTAGTTGCGATGTGCAAAAAGCTTTTTTTGTTTAATTTGCAATTAACGTAAAATCAACTCATTAAAACCTTCTTTATCCTTCAATCTGTGTTGTTTAATTCTTCAGTTCACCCGTGCGAAGAACGGGTATACCAGCTAGTATGTAATAATTCCCTCTAGTATTCTTTTAAATAATTTTTTAATTCTTTGGTTCAGAATTAATGCGTTAATTTTAATTGTAATCGAATTGTAATATTGCATCAGAAACTCGCTCCTGTCCGTTTCTGACCAATCGTAGCTTCTGTAAGAAAAGAGTCACGCGACCTTCGTAGCCAGTATATAAAGAGAGAGCTCTTTGTGCTCATTCTCTTTGTCTCTGCTTGTTTTATCTGTGTGTGCGCGTCTAATTTAAATAATTAGTCCAAATGTTGTTAAACTTCATATGTCTGTGCACTGTTTGGAATGCCCTGCTACATCAAATAATAAAAAGCAAAAAGTACCGTGTCTCATGTCCCCTTAAGTATGCGATGACCACATAAACATAACATTTAATAACGAAGAAAAAACCTACTTGGCGTAGGGCAGTGTTTCTCAAACTGTGGGGCGCGCCCCCCTGGGAAGGTGCGATAGACCTACAAGGGGGGCGCGAGCTTATCGAAGATAAAATATTTAAAAAAAATTATTTACTAGAATGAAGTTAAACAAAATACTTTCTGACATAATAAAAAATATACACATTTATACGGAAATGATATACATATTCTATCTGCGATTTTACATCATCAAAAATAAAAGCTTCTACTTCAAAACCTCATTTTTTAGCTATCTTTGATACTATAACCAAATATAAAAAACGTTTTATTCCATTTACTGTAATCCCATGATGAAAGATTTTTTTATTACGTTTTCTTTTCAAAGCGAAAATGCTACTCTTTCAGAGGAAAGACAAAACCCTGACCCATAATCAAAAAAAATTTTAAGAAGATAAAAAGTTCATCATTGTTATATATTATTGCCAACAGCTGTAGGCAGCAGAAAGTATTTGCTGCGGTTTGACCTTCGAGCTTACTTGTACGGTTAGTTACGTCCCTGCTCTTATGTATTTGTTTTTTCATTTAGGGAAGTTTGAAGGATTACTATGCCAAGCATAATGAAAAACGTTTTACATAATTTTTTTAGAACATCCATATTGTAATAAATGCACTTTTAATCCGGGAGCGGTCACGTCAAGCACAGAGTGCACGAAATCGGTAATTCTGGCAAAACTGTTCAATTGATTCCAATGGCCCTGATACTATCCTCCTGTTTGACAATCTTAACGTGAACTAAAATATATTTGTCCATATCTCCCTCTTTTTTTGGGAGTGACAGACGTTTTTTTACGATCTTAAGGTACTTGTTTTGTCTGAGTTCCCGGTGTGATAACTTTTTTTCCGAAATATCTTCTGTGTCCTTGAAAGTAGGGGTGAGTATATTTTCTCTTAATTAAATTATTCACTGGAATTACGATTTTTATTGCGTGCTATAAAAATAATTATAAAAAAAGGATTGGGGGTGACTCAATAACCCCACTCGACCATTAGTATCGAGTGCGCGCCTGCTCCAGAGTTAAAACATGTTGAAGTCTTTTCGCTTTAATTATTGAAAATAATACAATTATTCTTCATCAGAATTATTTTTTATTGTTCATTATTCAACATCAATTCTAAATGCTAATTCTTTGAGGCTTAAAATTACAGTTCGCTTAAAACCAATTATAATTTGAGCAATCATTTAAAAAAATCATTTTACATTTTTGCAAACATTGTCGCACACTTGGCTTTACTCCCCTTGCAATTAAGCGATTATATCAATAATGTTTTATTTTCTTATAAATGAACTTGTGCAAAGAGCGGGTACTTCAGTCGGTATACTTTTAATGTATCAGTGCTGCACAGAGTATTTTATAACTAATTAATTAATACTAAATTAAGAACAAGTTTAATAAGTATTAGCGACTTCCATGGGCTTGTCTTACAGAGCAAAGTTTTTCAAAGGAATGCTTTTATGATTAGATATTGACCCTCTGAGTTCTTTTTCTACATTTGGCTGATATCTATATTTTGTCTTCTAAGCAACCACCGCATTTTGCAATATGTTCCAATTTAAAAATTAGAGAAAGGAAAAATAACATAATAATTATACTAGTACTTAAATTTTTTTTGTTTAAAATTAACATATACAAAATTTAATACTTATGTCATGAATTTGTACGGTTTATAATAAAGATTGTTGCTTGAGTGTCAAAGTGCATTATTATTGCATTCAGTACATTATTAATGTATAAGGGGGGCGCGATAAAAAATGTGATTGAAAAGGGGGGCACCAGTATTGAAAGTTTGAGAAGCACTGGCGTAGGGCATTTCATATATATATAAGAAAAAAAATTAAATTATAATATTTACGTTTTATGTGTTCCTAAAAGCTGTATAGCATAAAGCAAATGACTGACACATGTTTATTTTTCGACTAGGATTGAAACTGTTTTCGAATGCCTTTTTCGGTCTGTTAACAGTCAGCTACTGTGTTTAAGCTAGGAGTTTGTTGAATCAAATAACACCAGAAAGGCATAAATGAGAATAGACAAATACGTCAAACATATAGTTCACTTAGTAAGTAATGTTTGAAATTCTGAGTATAAATAAAAAAAAGAATGTGTGTGTGTGTGTCCCCCTCGAATCACAGAAGTTAAAACTAGAAAAAAAGTCTGTGTAGCAGAATTCTAACAAAAAACACCTAGCCGTAGCATTGTTTCATAGAAACAGGCATGTAATAGCACAATGCAAACGTTTTAAAAGGTCCAGACGCATTAATCAAGACAACGTAAGGGGAGACACAGATGGAAAGGTAATATTAAACCATCTAGGAAATCCAATTGAAAAGTAAGATTATATAGGTCTGCAGTTAGAAAAACTATCTTATTATCTTTAGAAAATTGTATTCGATTAAACGCTATGTGTCCAGAATAGAAACAAGTATGAGTTCGAAATGTTAGAGAAAAATGAGACAACTATGTTTGCGGAAGATAAAAACAGTGGTAATTTGTAAGGGGAATAATAAGAGAAATTTTCAGAAATTACTATACAAATAAAAGGAAAAAAAATCATTAACCCGGCTTCACTCGCGCGAAAAAAACCACCGAAAGTTCTCGCACAGGGTATCTCATACCAAAGGGTGTTACATTCTGTTTTTACCGTAAAATTTCTATACAAAAGTTAAAAAAGAAGAAAAATAGGAAACACAATATGTTTATTATATTTTTCACGCATAAATTTAGTTTTTCTGTTCTTTTTATAATTGCATTCAGTACATTGTTTATTCACTCCTTTAATCTCGTCGTGAGTGAGTGTGATGTTTTCACTGGATCTTAATTTTTTTTTAATCTGTATCTTTTTAAAACTAAACATATAGGACTAAAATTCTCTATTTTTTAAGTTCAAAAATTTTGGAATACCTTTTTTATTTTCTCCTATTGCTCCAGCAGTAGTTTTTTTTCAAAAGTTCATCGGAAAATAGATACGATGTGTACCAGTTGTCTCCTTTAAAATTACGTTCTTCTGAAATGGTTTGTGTCTCTACATATAAAACATTTATTTTCAACAGCGTCTCCTTCTAAATCTGGATCGATTTCAGTGGAGGTATCATACTTGCTCTTATACTCTTCATCATTTGATTCTTCCTCATCATAACCACGAAGTGAGTTTATGCATCCGAAAAAATACTTTTGTAGTACTACATCTATTAAATTTCTTAAATATCACATTTCTTCATTATAACTACAATAATATGACATAGCATAAGGAAGATTTAAAATGTGCTCATGGATTCAGAACGGCAACGGTGATTCACGCGCAGGGTATGACATACCCGAAGAGGCAGTATCCAAATATATATATTTAGAATTCGACTACAAGCTAAGGCCTCTTAAAGAATATGACCTTAAAGTCAAGCTACACGAGAAGCTATCCATCTTCCAAAAAAGGTTTATAAGGAGCGTTGAAAAAATTTAGACTCTGGATATAACATACCCTGCGCGAGAATTGTCGGGCCAAGTCTTTAAAATATTGTATTTGGTATACAAATGTATACAGGATTTGTATTTTAAGTAAGGAGAATATTTTTTGTCCTGATGTGGCTGTACGCCAGAGGGCGCTCCAACCGGTTGGAGTCGATAGTGGGGGCTTCGTCCTTGATAACGCTTTACTCCATAGTCGCCTGTTGGCTTTGGTTGAGGAAGGATCACGCGTGGCGTAGACATCTTCAAAAAAGTATGTGCAAGTTCAAAATACAACAAAGCATTGAACAGCGTTACGCAATCAAATTTTGCGTTCTCCTTGGAAAATCGGGTGCATCAACGCTGGAAATGATTCAGAAAGCATACGGCAGGGAAAGCCTACCACAAGCTCAAGTTTTTAGGTGGCACAAAATGTTAAAAGAAGGCCGGGAGAGCGGGGAGGACGAGCCCCGTCCAGGTCACCCGTCAACATGAAGAACCGCAGAAAACGAACGTGTGCGACATTTGCTGAACACGGACCGACGTTTAAGTGTAAGCATGATCGCAGAACAGCTAGGAATAAATAAAATGGTTGTGCACAAAATAATCAGTGAGGATCTTGGGATGAGAAAGATTTGCGCCAAACTCGTGCCGAAAATTTTAACGGACGTTTAGAAATTTCCGCCCATTGGAAGCTCCGCCACGACAATGCGCCATCTCACACCAGCTTCGTGGTTACCGAGCACTTGACAAAAATGGCATCGTAACAATTCCACAGTCTCCCTACAGCCCCAACCTTTCCCCAGCAGACTTTTTCCTCATCCCCAAAGGGAAAACCGCCCTCAAAGGGTGCCACCACGGGACCCTAGATGATGTCAAAAGAGCTTGCACGCATGCACTGAAGGATGTTTCGGTTGGTGACTTCCAGGGAGCGTACGAAACATGGAAGCCTCGCCTGCAGAAGTGTGTTCATGCTCAAGGAGCATATTTTGAAGATTACCAAAGTTTTGTAGCGATATCTCTAATAAATTATTTTTTGTGGACTTATTCTCATTATTTAAAATACACTCCCTGTACAGGTACATTCTATCTAGTATCTAGATGATAAGTTTTAAAGAATTATATATATATATATACTGGTGTGCAAAAATTAAGGAGGAGACGGTTTTTTCAATATAACTTTGTACAAAATCTTTCCAAGTCAACACATTTAATACCGTAAGATCCCCAATACGTAAGGACATGTGTAATATGTAAGCAACACTTACTAAAAGAGAAATCAGAGGGATAAAAAGAAGCTTGATTGAAAAAGTAGCATTAGGCGCAATGCGACTGAAGGCCGAAACATCCCTGTGATGGGTGTCCAGCAAGAAAAATCCGGTCTTTAGTAGGGGATATGATCTCCCCTGACTGTGACTTCTTCACTTTCGCAACCTGTTTTATCATTTTTATAATTAATTATTCCATTTATTTTTATTTATCAGCATATTGAAATTACATGTTTAACTTCATTTCATGTTTACTTTGTTGAGCTGCATTTTATTCTTTATTTTTTCCCTTCATTTTTGTATATTATGTGTGTACCTTGTGCTTTAATATTTATATTTAATATTTATTTTGTAGTACCTTCTCAACTTTATGTACATATATTTTTATTATTATTTTGATATATTCTGTTTATATTTGTTCTTAAATTGTTCTGATTTACCTCTTATTTTTATGTAATCAAGGCACATTTTTTGCGTGTTATTATATTCACCTAATTAGTTTTTATTATTCGATTTTATTTGTTTTCGATTCGTTTCCTTATTCAAAATTTTTTGCAAGGCAGATTTTGGCCAATAATTTTTTATCTTAGTTATTATTACTCACGTACATTATTTTTTATGTATCTTTCATGCATTTCGTTTATTGTATTTCATTTTTAAGTATTTATACTAGTATTGTATTTTTATTGATTTTTATAATATTATATTTGTATTGTATTTGTTTTGATATTTTAATTCCTTTTATTACTTTTATTTTCATTTTGCATATACTACTATCTCTATCTTTAATTATTTTATGCTTTCAATTCTTGCTTATCTATTGCAGTTATAACCACTCCTTTAATTCTGGCAGATCTTCTTAGAATTTTACAACTAAATGCGAAGCACTCTTGGTCTGCCCATCTTCAAGCTCACTCGGTTGCAGTGGAGATGGGTTTCGATTTACTTCTCCTCCAGGATCCTTACCCTAACTTTAATCTTCCCTTAAATTCCCCACTTGGTTCCTCTCAATTCTTTTCAAATTCTCTCAATTGTGCAATTGTTTGTTATAATCGGAATATCATTTGCAACTTTCGCATGAAAACAGATCACACTGTGTCCGTCAACATTAAATTAAATCAAGTTCTTCTTACTGTTATTAACGTTTACTTTTCCCCTCATGGTGATTTCTCCGAGGCTATTAATCAATTGAACCTCTATAAAGGAATTAATAAGAATTGTTTGTTAGCCGGGGACTTCAATGCAAGGTCAGTTGTTTGGGGGTATAAGAACACTGACAGGAGGGGGATATCTTGGCTGATTTCTTACTCTCCAACAATTTGCATCTTTGCAATATTCCAGGACTGGGACCAACCTTTCATGGCCCTAGGTCCGCGGTTGGGAACCCCGATCTCACCCTCACATCTTGCGACCTGGTTTCTTTTGTTGAGAATTGGGAAATTCTTTCCACCGAATCCCTTAGCGACCATAGTTTTATCAGTGTTCATCTCCGGTGTGATCTAACCTTTTCTGACTTTGTCTTTAAAACCAAATATGGCATTAATAAATTCATCTATAATTTTCGCAAGAACTATAACCTTCTTAATTCCTTCTTGACTAACATCTCCTCAATTGAACTACTTGATGATTTCGCTAGTCTATTAATTAATACTACAAATGCCTCTGCCTTCTCAACTCTTAGAAAGCGCCGGGTTTTAAATACCCCTTCTTTCAAATGGTGGAACAATTCCTTAAGAATCCAGCGTAATCAGCTGAATGCATACAAGCGGAGGGTGGTTTCTCTCACTACGCATGGCATGTCGGTCGACGAGATTGC
Source organism: Trichonephila clavipes (assembly GCA_019973935.1). Taxonomy (NCBI): domain Eukaryota; kingdom Metazoa; phylum Arthropoda; class Arachnida; order Araneae; family Nephilidae; genus Trichonephila; species Trichonephila clavipes. The sequence continues at coordinate 723,176 of BMAU01000510.1, read as the reverse complement.
CTCCATGCACTCCAGGTACAAAGCCCTCAGGGCCAACTATAAAAAGTCAATAATTGACACCAAGAATAAAGCTTGGGAGTATTTCTGTTCTACGAATTCTAATAATTTTGGATTTATTTTTAAAGCAGCTTTCGGAAAGTTATCCAGCCCAACTAATCTTCATCAAATTTCGACTGGCGATCCTGCCTCTTTGTTCCATAGTAAGGTTAGCCTTCTTCTTGATTCTCATTTCCTTCAGGATCTTCTCCTATTCCTCTTGTCTTCAATGACTGCTCTCCTCCTTCATGCCTGAGCCCCAGTGAAGTTGAAGTCGTCTTCTGGAAGCTTCGTGGGGGTAAAGCCCCGGGTATTGATCTCATTGACTATGCTATTTGGAAAGCTCTTTATAACTCCTTCCCCAACTTGCTTTTTCGGTTCTTTAACCTCTGCATCCAATTTAATCACTTCCTTCCATTTTTAAGAACACAAAAATTAAATTTTTACTAAAGCCCGGGCGTGACCCATCGTCTACTCTCTCCTATCGACCAATTTGTTTGCTCTCCACCCTTGGCAAAATTTTAGAAAGAATTTTTCTTAATAGGTTTCTCCGTTGTATTTCTAAGAATAATATTCTCCATAGATCTCAGTTCGGCTTTTAGGGAAAACCGCAGCTGCATTGAGGCCGTGGACAAATTAGTGCATCACATTAAAAATACCAGGGTGAATAAACATACTGCTTCTACGTTTATTGATATCAAATCTGCTTTTGACAACGTTGATTGGTCGACTCTCTTCCATATTTTTCATTCATACCGTATTCCTCTTCACTTTCAGAAATTCATCCACTCTTACCTCACTAACAGGGTAATTATCTGGACTGATAATACTTTTACCATTAAAAACAAATTTTTAAAGGCTGCCCACAAGGGTCCGTTCTTTCACCAACTCTTTGAATATTTACTTTAATCCTATCCTTTCTCTTAACTCTGAACTGTTTCTTCTCCAAGCCTTTGCGGACGATCTCGCAATTGTCTCTTTGGCCTTTCTCGTAAGAAACTTGAAGATAATACTAATAAAATCCTTAGTTTAGTAAATTCTAAGCTTTCCGAGCTCAATTTGTCAATAGCAACTGCTAAAACCGTTTCAGTTGTTTTCAGATGTCCCTTTATTCAAGGCCGTGGTTTTCGAGGGAGCACGACCTTCAGGAGGAATCCCCATTTTTAAAATTGGTTCCAATTCCATCCATATCTCTAAGTCATACAAATACTTGGGTGTCAACATTGACAATCGCTTATCTTGGACTCCCATATAAATTCTATCAAGGATAAGATTCTCTGGATTTCTTCCAACTTTATCGTGTTTCCAAAAATTTCAATCACCAGCATATTTCCCTAATGAAACTTTGGTATACTTCGGTTGTTCAACCAATCATTTCCTACGGAGCAGGAGTGTGGGGTGGATCCCTGACCTCTATCCAGGTCCAAAAGCTTAAATCTATTCAGAGGATTTACTTATTAAAAATCACTAAAGCCTATAAAACCTCCCCTACTGACGCTCTTAATATCCTATCAGGCATTCCCCCATTCATATTGTTATTCGCTCTCTCTACTTTAAATTCCAACTTTGGAACAACAGGAACGATCTCCTTCCAGGCCTTATCCCAGCTACGAAATTGGACTCTTTTATTTCTCTTCATCAGATCCTTCCCGATTTTCTTTCCTTTCCCATTAATACTTTCGAGGGCCCATCTGAGTGGGAAGTGTATACTGACGGATCCAAAATCGATTCCAATGTTGGTTTCGCCGTGTGTATTTTTTTTCGGGAGTCTCCCTTTAAAACATATCTCTTTAAAATTCAGGATTTTAACTCGGTCTTTCAGGCAGAGTTCTCTGCCATCGGTCTCTCTGTCTGTTGGGCAGTTCATCATAATACTAAAATTCATATTTATACTGACAGTCTCTCCTCTATTCTCTTTCTTAATAATCTTACAAATAAATCCAGTTATCTCAATTCCATTAAATTCAAATTGTTTCAATTCAGAAGCTACTACAATCTTTACTGGGTCAAAGCTCATAACAATAACCTTTATAATGATTACGCCGATTTTTATGCAAAACAGGCTGTATATGATGGCGAAGTGTTTTCGGTTCCCGCTCCTCGCTCCTTCCTCTCCAGTTCCTTAAATAAATTTATCCTAGAGTCTTTTTTTTGGACCTCCTCTTGGAATGATTGCAATACTGGACTAAGGGTCAAGCGCTTTTTCAATAATCCTAAATTAAACATTCTTCCCATTTCTAAATATCTGGTCCATTTTCTAACTAATCATGGGCCTTTCCCGCTTACTTGCACAGGTTCAATCTCCTTCCCTCTCCAAATTGCCTGTGTGGGTCGCCTGGAGACGCCGACCATTACGTATTCCACTGCCTCTTCACTTCTGATCACCATCTTGTTAACCCCAGCCCGAACGCTCTCTATCCTTGGGTCAACTCTATTATTAATAATCGTGCAATTCACAATAAATTAATTTCCTGCTTTGCTATTTCCAAATCCATATGTGATAATTTGGCTTAACTTTCCCTTTTCCCTCTTCGGTTCTTGCTATTCCTTTAATTCTTTTTTGTTCCCTCCCATAATTTTTTGCAGCTTCCTGTTTTAACCCTTAGTCATCATTCTGGGTTTACTTTATGATTAATTTCTTGTTTGTTTTTTTTTTCTCTCTTTTAGCAAAAATGGTTTCTTTAATAAAATTCAATAACTTATCTGTTCCCCCCCTTTCTCCCCTCTTTCTCTTTTAGTGTCTTAAAATATAATTGGAGGAGGAAATGTAAAAAAAAAAAAAAAAAAATCATCTTTTCTGTGCTTTTTCAAAAAAAAATCTAACGACAACAGGAAGTGTTGGCGCCATTCTTGTCTGTGTTTGTTAAGTGTTTTTTTTTATGTATTTGCATTGTAATTTGTAATTGTTAAGCGTTTTTTCTGTATTCCCCCAATTCTCAAGAATTTTGGGGAAGGGACTTTTTTGTACATGTTTTTCGTTTAATTTGATAATAAAATACTTCTCGGAGGGTCGAATGCAGCTCTAAACCCTTTGGGTGAGCTCGATTCTCTGGAGTAAGTAAGTAAGTAAGTAAGACTGCTAGGCAGGTTTCACAGCGTCTACCCATTCTGAGAATGAGGGTGTCAATGAGTTGTTGAGGCATTGCTGCCCATTCGTCTTGCAGCGCCAATCGAAGCTCCCGAATCGTTACTGGTGGTAAGGTACGAGCTGTCAAGCGTCTGCCTAGAAAATCCCATACATGCTCGATGGGATTGAGATCCGGAGATCGTGCCGGCCAATCCATACGTTCAATATCCTCACTCTCGAAGAGCTGTTCGCAGCTACTGTGCGATGACATGGTGCATTGTCGTCCATGAAAAGGAACTGCAGACCCATAGCGCCTCTAAAAAGACGCACATATGGAAGAAGAATCTCGTTACAATAACGGGTCCCGTTGACTGAACCTGCGTCGAAGATGTAAAGGTCTGTACGACTACCAAGCATGATGCCACCCCAAACGAGAACACCGCGACCTCCATACCTGTCCCTTTCAGTGATGTTCGAGGGATGATTGCGGCTTCCCCGCTCTCTCCAGATGAGTATGCGATGAGAATCGCTACTCAAACTGAATCTTCTCTCATCTGTAAAGAGTACTCGTCCCCATTCATTGTCTCTCCAATTCCGGTGTTCCCGGCACCACAGAGAACGCCTTCTCCGATGAGCAGGCGTTAAAGGTACACACCGTACAGGGCGTCATGCAAACAGACCACCACCATGCAGTCTTCTGGCCACGGTAAAACGCGATATCGGTCGTCCAGTCGCCTGTGTCGTGTGTCTAGCGATTTCTCCCGCTGTCTGCCGCCTGTTTCTTGTGGCCTGTAAGACAATGTACCGGTCGTCTGCGGGTGTGATTCTTCGTGAACGACCACTACTGAACCCCCGGATAGCTGTTCCTGTAGTTTGAAATTGTCTCCAAAGTCGTGAAACGATGCTGTGAGCAATTCCAAACTCTGCAGCCACACTTGTCACACTGCGGCCTTCCTCCAACTTCCCAATGATTCGACCTCGGGTAAAAGCATCCAGATGTCGTCTAACAGATTGATTATTCGCCATTTCTCGCTGAGGCAGCAACTCGGTGTGATTTTAACTGCTATACGGCGTGCAATCTCTTTGCCAGAAATACTGATTTTACACCGACAACATGCTTTATACTACTCAGACACCCCCCTATTTCGTCTACCTGCATATCTGCGCATGTGCTACCGTACATCACCTTACTTAGTCTCCTGATTGGTCTTTCTGTCCGCTCTGCCTCTTCGTTCAGCTGATATGCTAATTTTTCGACTTCGTCCTTAATTTTTGCACACGAGTGTATATGTGTGTGTGTGTGCATAATTCCTTAGATTTTATCATCTAGATATATTTTACATTCACACACAACCGACAAAGTGTTACATTACTACCTCTTCTAACCTAGAGCAATGAGTTCACCCGGAGAGACAATACCCTGGGGAACTAGCGGCTAATGATAGAGTTTATTGTTCATGTGGAACCATGCGTAAATTAGATCTATCGGCTGCTAGCGCATGCGCGATTATGTCAAGTATGCAACCGTCGGAAGTGCTTATCTAAAGTGGTTTATTCATGGTGGAACGACAAATCGCGGGCTAGTGGTTTGTTGGCCACAGTGCATTAATTCCACAGGAAAAGAGGTGACTGTTAAGCATTGTTCTCCATGAATGAAGGGCCACAACGCCCGATATCAACAGCAACTTAATAGTGGTGACCCAAGTAGTTTTTCTTGACATGCAGTACAGCTTAGATTGCTCCGTATGGGTATATACTGACGCCGCCCGAATGGTGGCTCTGAACTGACAGAGAGTCATCGCCAACAGCCTTTGTAATAGGACATGGCATATTGACACTGAACCATAGAAGAATGAAAAACAGTCCCCTGTTCAATCGAATCATGTTGTCTGTTCTACCACATTAATGAATAAGGGCGATAACAGAGATTTCCAACACAAATGAAATCCTGGTATTTGGTTATAGACTAGGCCAGATACAAGGTGGTACTAGAGGTGAGGGCGATTTTTCCACGAGCATATTATGAAGTGGGGGTTACTAACTTTAAATAACTTTTAATTGTTAACTAACTTTAAATATACGATTAAAATTCAGCAGGTTTCCTATTAACGAAGATTATGTATGTCAATAGAACTGTTTTTCATTTATTTGTAAGGTCTAATTACAATTAATATGCTCTCTACTTATTGTAACAATATAATTAAATATTTGTTTTTCATTAGCTTATTTATTAGCATAAGAATAAAGAATTAGTTCAATTTACATTCTGTAAATCATATTATAAGCTTCTTAAAGATACATTTTCAAATGCTCCAAATATTTTCTACAGCTTCGGTTTCATCGAATCTGCTGGATTAGTGTCAAATCAAAGATATTTCTTTGGTTCGTTAGAGCGCTTATATATATATATATATATACTGGAGCCAAGGGTACAGATTTTGAAGGTTGAAATATTACGACAATGATATGATTACATCACCAATATCCACCATATGCCTAATGATGGGAAGAATAAGATAGCTTCTTATGCAGGACAAACCCCTAACGTGCACGATGGAGTTAATTCGATAGCGCTAAACTGGCCAAACTGTGCATAATAGAGATAATTGGAGCAGAGACGTATTTTATGCTGCTGTAATGTTCACACTGGAATGTAAACGAGAGCCATCTACAGTCGGGAGACTGACTGCAATCCGTTGTCATGACCGTAAATTTAGATGAAATTTATAATAAATTTAAATGAACTTTATAAAAAAGTATTCATTCATTTGGTAGTCATCAGCAGTTGAAAACGCATGTTTTGCATAAAAAAATTGTGGTGAAAAAAAATTTAGATTTCAGAATCAAATAAGTAAAAAGACTTATAAAGAGTGTTCTTTTTCCCGGTATAGAAGTTTAAGTTGGCATTACTTTCCAAGATGGCGACCGATTTAACAGCTGTCAAGTGGTTTATTCTCAGTTTGGTTTGGCAATTCATCAAAACGATCTTCAAGCAAGGTGTAGATTCGTCGAATGGGCCCAAAACGAGATTGCCGTTGTTCCCGATTTTCATAAGCGAATTTTGTTTAGAGATGAAGCGCACTTCTGGTTGAATGGCTACGTCAACAAACAAAACTGCCAAATTTGGAGTGAAGCTAATCCACAAGTGTATGTCGAAACACCGTTACATCCAGAAAAACTGACTGTTTGGTGCGCTTTATGGGCTGGTGGAATCATTGGTCCGTACTTCTTCAAAAACGATGAAGGCCACAACGTTACAGTCAATGGTGATCGGTATAGAGCCATGATCTAATTTCACGTTTTGGACCTGTGAATTGGCCTCCAAGATCTTATGATTTAACACCGCTAGACTATTTTCTGTGGGGCTATGTAAAGTCATTGGTCTATGCGGATAAGCCACAAACACTTGACTATTCGGAAGACAACATTCGCCGTGTTATTGCCGATATACGGCCACAAATGTTGGAAAAAGTCATCGAAAATTGGACGTCCAGATTGGACTACATCCGAGCCAGCCGTGGCAGTCCTATGCCAGAAATCATATTTAAAATGTAATGCCACAAGATTATCTTTCGAATAAAAAAAAATTCACGTCAATCGAATAATACATCGTTGTTTTATTGCAATTTAAAGTTCTATACCTCTAAAAAAAACACCCTTTACGTGCAAGGTAGCAACATTCGTCTTTTATCTCTGCATAGTGGATCAAAATCAAAATCAAAAATTAAAATTTGATTGATTTGTAATTTTTTTATTTTTGTCCAAAACAAAGTTCTAAAACATGCTTTCTTAAGGTATCGACTACGTTCGGAACCGTGATTTTAAAAAATGCACATAAATGGATAATTTTCATGATATTAAGTGTCACTTAGATTAGAATACAGTGGGTGATCGGTTAACGAACATAATCCGTTCCAAGACTATGTTCGCTATCCGAATTGTTCGTTAACTGATCATTGATTCACCATAGACTTCTATGTGAAATCGATTAATTCGTTCTGGAAACCATAAAAATTAAATTTTAAAAAATGTACAATTTCTTAGTAAGTTTTTAAAAAAATTATACATACATACATGTAATTATTCCCTCTAGCATTCTTTTAATTAACTCTTTTAATAATATTGAAATAATCTTTTAATTATTTGGTTCTACACTAACACCCTGATTTTAATCTTAATCGAGTACTCTTATTGTATCAGACATTTCAATCCCGCCCATTCTATCCAATCAGAGCTGTTATTACGTCATAAGTACTTGTACTATAAAAGCCGAAACCTTGTGTAATCTCGGGCTCCTCTCTTCCTTCTTGCCGTCATCATGTAAAACTGTACATAGCTGTTCTTTGTGTTTTTGTGTTGCGCCCTCCAAGATGTTGCTATTGTTTGTCTCCTGTCCACTTTGCTTAATATCGTCGCAAGTTTGTGTGTCTCGTCAACGTGGAAATATACCGAAAATTTGTCCTAAGCTTTGATGTGTGCTTCAAAATAAAGAAGATGTCTATTCACCAAAGATGTGTTTAATGAAAACCTACAAACACACTCCACAAAATATACCACTCGGCCAATATTATACATACATATATATAGTCTTGCATATTAATCAGTCCTTTTCATTTTTTGCTTATGGGGCGTTGAAGAACAGGTCCAATGTCGATTGCTTTTCTCTCTTTCAGGATTTTCCGGAAGTAATTAATAGCATTGTCGTTGTAAAGATCCCCAACCCTACTGAAATCAGCTTGGTTTGGGTGCCATTCTAAGACCATTGCTCTGACATCTTCCCACTTTTTCAAAAGAGGGGGGAGGGGAGGGGAAGCGCTCAAAATGAAATAATTTTCTGTTTTGAATGAAATCAAAACCGAAATTGATGGCCTAATTTTATGAATATTCTATAGGAATTTTTTTTCAATAGAATTTTGAAGTTTAATAGGTAAGCAACATAATTCAGGAGAGATGAAAAACGATTTTTAGTCCGTTTCTCATATTTCACGTATTTTTACGGCGGTAGCCTGTTATCGGCACCTTTATAATTTATAGTCTGCACTGTTTGAAGAAATCAAGAATTCGCTTAATTTATTCGCCATGTACGCCCATAACTTTTCAGCTCTCAGAAAATATCGATATTCATATTGAAATTCAAGTATTCCAGTATGTATTGATTTTCGTCATAACAATAATTATTAAATGACCTTTAAATTCATTGTTAATTCAAGTTTCATTTTGTAATTATCAATACTAAGCATGCTTAAAACATTTGTCCTTTCAGTGATCTTATTTTGTATGCAAAATGATAACAAATGTTTAATATTAATTTTTTTTCAGAGCCGATAAGTGTTCGTTAGAATTCGTTTTGTTCATTACCCGAATATGTGTTCGTTGTCCAAACACAAAAAAAAATTTCTTGAAAGTGTTCGTTATCCGAACACAAAAATCTTTCGTGAAAGTGTTCGTTAACCGATCTGTTCGTTAACCGATAACCCACTGTACATGTATAAAACTGATTTAAGGAGATTTTGACAAAAAAAATTATTTAAATATAATATTTCGGCAAAAAATTAATTTAGAATAAACTTTTTTCAAAATGTTCTCCTTTTGTGAAAAATGCTTCTTTATAATAATATTTTGCTTGTACATAGTTCAAACCTCTGTACAGAGGCTCAACTATAATTTTTGAAAAATTCATATTATTTTCAGAGTTACAACCCTTTAAAGTAATTATCGGCGTTTTTTTCTTAAAATTTCTCCCCTCTGTTGTCGTAAAACATGAATAAACCCACTTCTAAGATAAATATTTCAAAAATTCTAGTTGAGCCTCTGTACAAAGGTCTGAGCTATGTACAGGTGAAATATTATTATAATAAAAGCATTTTTCACAAAAGGAGAATGTTTTGAAAATGGGTCATTCTATGTTCATTTTTTGTCAAAATATTGTACTTAAATAATTTTTTATTGTCATACTATTCTTAAAACAATTTTATATACATTTTCTAATTTAAGTGACACTAAATATCAAAAATATTATCCATTTATACGCTTTTGCAAAATCACGGTTCCGAACGTAGTCGAATACCTTAAATAAAACTTAACACTTTTTTCGTCGTTTTTAAAGTAATTATGTCTTAAGGGGCTAATTTTAAGCAGACATTTATTTCATCTGGAAGAAGAGTATATTACTAGATAACCTTTTCAGGAAGAAAAACATCTAGCAAAAATATATATAACAGGGATTTGAATTCTTTTTCAGTTCAAAAACCTGTCTCGTTGACGCAAATATAATATCTCGAATTTTCAAGATTGGTTCAGTGATAGTATAGACAACCATTTTTCTCTAAACTGCAATAAAAATGGACAGAAAATCTTAAGAGCTAATTTAAACTGCAATGAAGAGTAGCTTAATATCTAGCTTTATATATAAAATAAGTAAATAAAAAATAAGAATAAAAAGTATAATAAAAGAGTAAATACTTAAGATCGTTTAAGGAGATAACTAAGACTGTAGTGCATGTTGAAACAAACAAAACAAAAAAAAAACTTTTCATTGTTCACATAGAAAATAATGAGGAAATACGAAGAATGAGCTAATTCAGACACGATTTATTCCACACAAATGTGTGTGTGCGAGTACTTTCATAACTTACATGTTTCATCTCGTAAGAATTCTTTTAGTTTCTCTAATTAGATCTTAATTAAAAAAAAATTCTTCTATATAATTATTGTTATGAATAAGAATAAGAATTGATTTAGAATTAGAATAATGAATATAGAATTAGAATCAATCATGTTAATTGGATGCCAATGTATTCCGACTTACCGCGATCTTGCTTCCATGCTGGACAACACACCTAAGTACATTTCTTATAGAAGCTTGAGGAAAATACGAGTCATTGAGAAACACGCAAAGAACTTTTCCAGTCTATATTTTACCAAAAAAAACACACACGCACACCATTACATGTAGGAGAACATTGCACCACACAATCACGAAAAAAACGATGCTTCCATCACACACGAATACGAATCGAATGGCATTTTCCCGCCAATAACAAATCCTTCTAGAATAAAAAAAGTCCCAGTTCGGGTGCCATCTCTGGACAGCGAAAGGAGTCAACTGTTCTTAACAATTATATTAAAGAATTGTTCTCCAGCAGTTAATATATGGCATTGAGGTACTATACATACTTAGAGCATCGTTTTCTTTAGTTTTAAAGTAGCGTTATCCCTTAATTTTCAGTGACCTACTTATAACTTATCTCATTAATTTGAATCAGTCAGGTACTGATAGATGTAAGCTATTATTTCCAAACTGCTGTGTTAGACAACTGTCGGGTATTTGTATAAAGCCTTTTGCATCATAAATTATCAGTGTAAACAGTATTTACATACGAGATAAACTAATTTTATAGCATAAGATTTGTACTATTATGCATAAATACGACCAGTCGTCCTTTTATTAATTTACTAGAATTAATTAGAAGCGTAGAAAAAATTATTAATATTGTACAAATAATGAGAGAATGAATTTAATATGTCTCGCTTTTCCATATAGTGGTACTCAATGAAATAAAGTCTGAAATCCCAGGCTTTACAAAAGTATCAAGAATAAGTGTATCGATCTTTCAAAAAGCAAATTATTATAAAATAGCAAAACGATAACTGGTTGTATTGATGCATATTTATGTGATGATATTAATTTATCTCGCATATGAATATTTTTCAATTCCAACTTCAGCTCACTCTCTTTCTATATTTTATTTAACTTGTTCAAATTTTCAATCGTTAAAAAAAAATAGTTTCTGTTCATCCAATCAAGTTCAAATAAACTTTTTTTAAACTTGTAATGGATTGCACTTGATGCTAATACAGTTTTTTCAAATATTAATTCCTTAAATAAATTATACTTGTTTTCGACACCAACTTAGATTCGTATTCATTGTTGTAACAATGTAATTGTTAAAAGAATGACAAAAGTTGGCGTCGAAAACCTATTTTTCAGCCAAACTAGCCAAACATAGTCTAATTCTCTACAAACAAGAGATAAACTTTCACATCAATCACATTCGAAAAAAAAAACACAGAAACAGTAAAGAGAACATACAATGAAGGACACTAGATTAAAAATTATAAAATGGATGCTGCAGTATTATAAACATTGCTGACTTAGGACAGCTAATATATAAAAAAAAATTTATATAAAAGTGGGGTTGAACATGTTTTTTGGCCAGCCAACCTTCCCCCTTTATGTAAATAATACTGAGCAAAATCCTATTGAAAGTAATGGATAGGAATATCTAAATCCAAATATATATATATATATATATATATATATATATATATATATATATATATATATATATATATATATATATATATATATATATATATATATATATATATATATATATCGTTCAAATTTTCAATCGTTAAAAAAATACTTTCTATTCATCCATTCAACGTAGGAATTGTCTTAATTTTTTTTTATATTACTTGTTTAAAATTTTGCATCCTCACGTTTCCTTTTTAAATTTAAAGTTTCGAATGTAACTGTTTTCATATTTATATAACATTCTAAATTCTTATTGGTAACAAAAAAAATCTGACGGTCGAGTTACTAAGATCTTACAAAAGGTATTCCAAGAGAGTGTTTCTTCCTATGGAGCGAAAGTTCCACCCGGCAACGTCAACATCTTTCGATTTTTCATCGTCGTTTCATACCAAGTACTGCGATGCAGAAACATTACTCACTCTCAACACGAACACAGGCTAAAGCTAAAGAAGCAAAACTTTGCACAGGCTCCAAACCTTTTTCTTCCTATTTTTCTTCATTACGCCGCCAAATTTCTGCAGGAAAGAGAGCTCAACGTGACACAGATTAATAGATATGCGTGTTCTATTTTGGTCATCTTGACAGAGTATAAAAAAAAGACAGAAAAATGATCTAGGGTGACATGTTTCTCATGTTAACTGATTGCCTAGATCGCGACGTGTAACTTATAACATGGAAGAAATTTGAATAAAATTGCATTTTGAGTTGCTAAGGCCTATATTGCAAACGCAATTTATCTTCAGCATCTTATTTACAGAAAATATATTAGCCCAGTAGACTAGTGTGAACGCAACTACGCAAAAAATTATTTGTTTTACTTAGATGATTAAAAGTTATTGTTTGTTAACGGAAACTTTACATAAAATCTTTTTCGAAAAATGTTCAATTCAAATATAACAAGTAAATTAAAAAAGAAACTTTTAACTCAATTCCTACTTTGAATGGATGAATAAAAAGTATTTTATTAACAATTGCAAATGTGAACGATATATAAATGTATAAGTAAATATATATATCTAGGGAAATAATGAACTATATATATATATATATATAATAGTAGGAATTGAAAAAAGAGCATGATCTGTGTCTGCATCGCTGTAACAATGCATACCCTGTTTGGCTGAAAAATCGGTTTTCAACACCAACTTCTGCCATTGTTTTAACAATGGAGACGAATCTAAGTTGGCACCGAAAACCAGTAATTAATTAAATTAAATTAAATTAATGAATAATGTTTGAAAAACTGTATTAACATCAAATGTCATCCACTACAAGTTTTAAAAATAATTTACTTGAACTTGATTGGGGATGAGTAGAAAATATTTTACTAACGATTGAAAATTTCTCTCTCTCTCTCAACAAGATAAATATACATATAAACATACATATATAGAGAGTGAGCTAATAGTAGGAATTGAATAAAAGAATCACTTTAATATACATATTGAAGTTGTATAATATTCTAGATTTTTTTTGACGCGTAAAATAAGCTAAATTCATGAAAGTCATATGCTAAATGCAATCACGTGTTTACCGTCGAATTCAAAACTGACAAGAGATTTGTACTTGTTTTTCTACTCGTAAAATTTACATATATTCTCGAGTTTGATAACTGGGTAAAAATATTCAAATATTAAGATCCTTCAGAATGGTTTTCAATATTAACAAAATTCGTAAACTATGCGTGTACTTTTAAATCAAGTGCATTTTGTTTCCTTATGTTCATTCTTATTGTTGACAAATATGTACTTTTAAAAGAAAGTTTCTGTAAAATGCAAAAAGTTGGCAACAGTAAAGCCCATGAAGTGATTGGCTAGAAATACATGTTTGCCTTCATGATATAATATCACATGAATTTAGGAACTGATTGTCTGAAAACGCGTGAGTGTAGTTATCATGTGACTGATGTCACATGAATTTAGCCATTGCTATTATCGGTATGAATCTTCAGACATTTTTCACTAAAGCGGCTAATTGCTTTTTAATTAAATTCGACAAGACATCATTCCTAAATTTTTTTTTTAAAAAAAAGCTTGTTTTCATCTCAATTTTTATCAAAATTACTTTAGAATAGTGTTAAAGAGAAACGTATTGTCTTCATATATCATTTAATCAGAGTCTGTAATCCATCCACATGCATATTAAAAAAAAAGATCGATGTTTTTACGAATTTTGTAACACAGGATTCGTAAAGGAAAGAGGTAAAGTTTACACTTGTCTTGCTTTTTCAGCTTAATTTCTCAGCTCGTGTAAAATTTTATTAAAAATAGAAGCTTAATTTTAAAAAAGGAAAAAAAAGCACTGTAATAGCTTAAAAAATTTTACACACTATCAAGAATTTTTTTTTCTCCTACTCGAAAGTTAAAATGTTTTGGTTTCGTTTCTTTCTATTTAAAGTCACTTTACAAAATAACCATATTGGAGACAGGAATTAAAAAAAAAATATTGCTTAATTATGTTAATTTCTTTTACATAAAACAAGAGGAAATAACTGAACAAAAGTATGGAATATTCTCTAAGAATGTCAATATATCGCAAAATTTCTTTCTCTCTATAGATAAAATTTTTTTCGTGATGTTGTAATAACGATAAAAAGGTAGTAACTCCTGTTCAATATTATGGTTATAAATTGGCAACTACGCACCATTTCAATTCAATCAAATACTTCCAAGCTCAAAGATTAACACAACATTACATCATAAATGCGCATTTGAAAATTGAAGGAGTGCGTTCACATTATTTGTGATCGAAACAAACACAACTGAGATCAGGATGATCGATCTTGCATGTGCTGTACATGCTAAATTGACAAACATTTGCTTCGTTTTATATGTCGTCAATACGGTTTCCGATAATACGAGGATGAGTCGAAAAATAAGTTTCCCCTGTTGACTATGGTCAGAGTTGTGTATGGAAATCAAAATATAGAATGAGACATTAAAGCTGAGGCCTAACTTTATTTATCCACATCTTATGTCTTATCCAAGTACATTGAGACATTTGTCATACCATTTGATAAGCTTCAAAAGCCCCCAAGAAAAACTCAGGGCTTTGAATACGGAAGAAGCGGTTTGTTTGACGTCAGCATTGCTTTCAAAGCGCCTTCAGGCGAGATTCTTCACAGCCGGAAACAGATGAAAATCACTTGGTGCGAGATCAGGAGTGTATGGGGGATTGGTACAGGCGCTCCCAACCAGGAGATGCAAAATGGTTTTGCGTTGCTGTCGCCGAGTGTGGTCTCGTATTGTCATCCAACAACAGAACGTCAGATATAAGAAGCCTAGGCCGCTTTATCCGAATCGCCTCTTTCAATTTCGATAGGGTATCCCAGTACCGTGTAGCATTGAAGGTACCAACCTCCAAAAAGTCCACGCAAAAGTAAACACTTCTTCCGTATGCAGATCCCTGAGTTTTTATGTAGGGTTTTTTTTAAGTTTATCAAGCGGCATGACAAATGTCTCAATGTACCTGGTATTTATGGGGAAAATAAAATGTCTTATCTAATATCTCATTCTATGCTTTGACTTTCATACTCAACTCTGATCACAGTCGATGGAGGAAACTTATTTTCCGACTCACCCTCGTACATAAGTACCGACGTTCCAATTTAAGCAGGTTTGGAATCGATTTCTAAAAATATTACAAGGTAATAATTAATGCTTAAGAAATTGGCTCTTGCGATCTTACACATACATGGATATATTTTAGATGATTCACAGTTGTAAGTTCTATACAATCCTTTGGGGATACTTATGTCGAGCTTTAATGCAAAATACCATAAATATTTAAAAATACCCATAAAACCTGGTTTGACTGTATAAGTCCTTCGCAAAAACAAACAAAATCTTTTATTTGCATTCAAAAAGTGGTTTTCTTCAATATCCGAAATTTCTAGAAGTCAATGATATTCCAAACCTAACAAACCAGAACTACTACAAATGCACTTGGTGGTGTGTTTGACTAGACAGATTAGTGGATTTTATGAGTTGAGGTCCTATTCTACAATTCAATTATAGTCTTCGAGATCCCTAGTATTCTAATTAAGCGTTGAAACATTGATAATGACAATTTTCTTATTGCAATAAGTACCTGTCTGATGTGTGTGTGTGGTCGTTCTGTCTATCGAGATGGACCATTTGTTATTTCAACTTGGTTCAATAATTTCAGCCATTCCTGTAGAATGGCGACATCATTTTAGATGTGTAGAACGTTCTTTCGATTTAATATAATCTTGTTTTTCTTCGTCTAATTTTTCTTTCACTCTTCAAGAAACATATTCGAAATGAAAGTAAACTGACACACTTAGTATTGTTACAAGGAAATTTGAAACAATGAAATCAATTCGAAATAGACATTATGCCATAGAATTGAAATTTCTCCTCCTTTCCATATCTCCCATGTATTCAGGACCATGTTCTAAGGCATCATTCATTTATTGCACAATGGAAATTTTTAATTTGCACAACTGATATTTCATTCACAGCATACGCTTTTTATGAGCAACGAATATTCAGAAGCATAATATTTTTTCACCCATCTTCAAAAGCATTTATTGAAAAGGTTTCTACATTTGTTTCCGATTTAAAAGTAAATATAAAAGTTTGATTTCTCAAAACTAGATGACATCAGAACAATTAAAAAATCAGCTTTTAATTTTTTCCCAACTTCAAATTCGCAATATCTCGATTGTAATTAATGATCACTTACTGTAACGTTACATGTTTCGACATGACGCCGATTCATAACGAACAGATTGATTTCTAAGCATCATAAGTGTCAATATTGCAATATAAACGCCATATCTATTCACTTTGAAACATGCTAGTGTTATTTTTTTAAATGTTTCCAAATTTTTAACTCTTAATTGTCAACTATTAATATACGCGAACACACAGTATTTAAAACATCACTTGCATTTAAACCCATAGTTAATTTGGAATTAAATAAAAAATGGTAACTATTTGTCACATGAATAATGAAAATTAAAACTAACATCTCCGTATGGTGAAGATTGGAGTGGATCACTATCTTACACACAACAAAAAACCTTTAAATAAAAAAAGATAAAAAAAAAAAAAAAAACGAAGTATAAGCCCCATTGCTTAGCAGAACCCTTAGTTCCTACATTTATTAGCCAGTATGTAGCCCTTACTCAAAAACAGACCCAAAATTTCACACAATCTAAACTTGATGTATGAATTTTGGGGCTGTTAATTACTCTGAAGCAACAAGCCTATTGGCGACAGGCGTCATGATTTTGAATCAAGGACAAGTGAAGAGGATGACTCACGAGTTGACACCAGACTTCCTTCAGCTTTCACATCACACTAATGTGATGACTTTGATAAGCAACATATTTAACGAGCTTCAACCCTTACACGACAGCTATTTAAAATGTACCAGGACTTGAATAACACAAAGAACACCAGCCATGAGTTTGCGATGATGATCACTTGGCTACTGCAGCGACAGGAATTTTGAGAAAATTGCACATCTTGGAGATTTGTGGGGCAATCTTAATCATGAAGGAAATATTTCTATCTCCCTTTCTAACTTACAGTTGCATGAAAAAAAGATATATTGAATAAAGTTTAATTATTGAAAAATATGAAACAATTTTATTTTAAAATTAATGTTTCTATTAATAGTTCTAATAATTGCTATTAATGATTTAACAATTCTGTAACTAATTAACAGTATATGTAAAGAATACAAATGACTTAATTCTTATTGGATTAATTAACTTATGAAATGTGAGAACATAATACAAAGAGTACAATTGCTTTAAAGATTATTGCTTTTTTATGAAGTATATATGGACAAATTCAATGTTATTTTTGTGTAACAAAAAAAAAAATATTTAAAATTTGATTTGCTTTGTTTAAAACATTTAAAGCAAGGAAAACCTCTAGCAGATAGCCTAATTCTTTTGATACATAAAAATTCTTTCCTGATAAGTATTTGTCAAACTACACTCACTGTACCTCAAATTGCTTATTGGAGCACACTTTTTATTAAGAAATGAAGTTGACTTATAAACTTGAGACAAGGAATTTATTATAATTATTGCAATCCATCCATCATTTTATTCTTGTAAAGCTATGGAATTTATACATATTTGTTCTTTTTCTGTACAAATGTGCTTGTTGTATGAGCATGTATGTGTACAAGAATTATATGGATTTTACCCATACACACAGAGAGAGAGAATACTTTTTGCTGTAGTATACTATCATAATTTATAAATTTTGTAGGAAAAATAGATAAAAATAGTTCACATAAATTTTTTGAATGTTAATATAGAAAATTAATAGCTATTTCTTTTATTTAAAAAGTTCGATACATCAAAATAAAATAATTAGAAATTTCTTTAAATAAAAAATTAATACCATCATAATTAAAATAAATTATAACAAACATTCACAGTCCAGTCACATTAATGTGACCACCACGTACTTTCCACTTCAGAGTTAAATAACCAATCACAGAAGGCAGGTGGCAGCACAGTGCAGTTGAGCGTATATAAAGGGTGTGTGAGGGCTATTTTTCTCCTGCTCTCCCCACTGGACGTGCTCCTCCCCATAATTTAAATCTCAGCCTCCGGGGCAGCCAATCGGAGTCAATGTTCACTGTACCCAGCATCCAATCAGAGAGCAATCTCTTAGCTCTCAGCCAAGCCAAAAACTCTGGGCATTCAAAAAAACTTTCCACCCAGATGAAGAACCATAGCCACGCCTCCCGGATTCCATCACTCGACCAATCGCCATCATGCCACTCAGCAGAATGGAAAACACCACCTTTGCCATGCCCAGCATCATAGACTCACGATATGGGATTGAGGACTGTTTACAGTCCAGACGCCCAAAAGAAAACGCCTATTCAACGCCTATTCGGAAAACATTTCAATCGTTGGCGTAATGCAGAAACGAAGAGATTTATCCGACGTCCAAAAGGGCATGATCATTGGCTTTCGGGCCAAGGGTGGAAGCATTTCCGAAACGGCTGAGTTTGTGAACTGTTCGCGTGCCACCGTGGTAAAAGTGTACCATGCATGGCAAAATGGGACTGTTCAAAATCAGCGACGTGGCAAATGTGGTGCACCACAGGCCATAGATGAAAGAGGCGAACGACGGTTGCGGAGATGTGTTCGGGCAGATAGACGGGCTACCGTTGAGCAACTGACCACCAAAATGAACCAAGGGGCTACCAAAAGTGTCTCCCAAACTACTATTCAGCGAACATTGCTGCGTCTGGGCCTCCGAAGCAGACGCCTGGTTCGTGCACCTATGCTGACTGCTGTTCATCGACGACGAAGGCTAGAATTTGCACGCCAGTACAGCAGCTGGACGTCCACAGAGTGGCGACATGTAGCATTTTCAGATGAATCGCGTTTTATGCTCCATCGGACAGATGGACGTTGGCGTATAACCTCTGAAAGGAACCACCCTGCAACCATTGCCGGAATGGTCCAAGCTAGAGGAGGGAGCATTATGGTCTAGGGAATGTTTTCCTGGCATTCTCTGGGTTCACTGATCATTGTGGAAGGCACGATAGATCAATACAAGTACGCATCTGTCCTTGCGGACCATGTCCACCCCTACATGCGCATTGTTTTTCCTCAGGATGATGGCATCTTCCAGCAGGACAATGCGAGGTGCCATACAGCTGCCAGTGTACGTGCGTGGTTCGAAGAGCACCAGGATGAGTATACTGTCCTCCCCTTGCCAGCAAACTCACATGATTTAAACCCAATCGAGCATCTGTGGTACCCTCTCGATCGAGTTGTTCGCGCCATGGATCCTCAACTGCGTAATCTAGCGCAGCTGGCCATGGCATTAGAGTCGGCATGACTCAACATCCCAGAGAACACCTTCAGGGACCTAAGTGACTCTCTTTCTGCACATCTCGCCGCAGTCCACTCTGCGAAAGGTGGTTATTCTGGCTTTTGACAGATGGTCACATTAATGTGACTGGACTGTGTATAAAGTGTAATTGTCACTTGCTATTTCTAATTGAATGTTTAACATAAGTTCTAATCTACGACAAAGCTTATTCCTTTTGAAATCTTAGTAACAAGTTAAATATTTTTATGAATTTAAATATATAAATTTTGTCACCTTCTTCCCAATTTTATGCAAAATATTTAAGGTAGCAGAAGAGAGAAAATTTAATATTCTTTGAGAATTCCCATTTATTTTATATCAAGCATTGGTATTCAATTCAAATACAGATGTTATTTTTATTAATTTTTCAATGTATTTTTTAAATGTAAATTCTTTACATTTGATTTGGCTGTAAATTCTTTACATTATTTGATTTGGCTGTAAATATATTTGGGAAGAAACCTATCCCTAAGTTGATGTTGATATAACATTCAACAAATATTAACTAGGAATTCATCAACAGTTTATGATTGTGACCATGATAGTTTATTGTCACACTTTGAAGCAACACTAGACAACAATAGACCTAGTAACTTTGAACCACCGTGAAGTAACAAGGACACCTGAGCTGGCATCCCACTTTTCAAACTTTAATACCAAGCCAAGGAAATGATTTACAATACCTAAATAATGGTTAAATAATTTCATATATTCTTTTTTATCTTTGACAACAACTTATGGTTAAAAATTTTTCTCTTAACAGTAAGTAGTATTAAATATAAAACAATTTAAGAAACCAAAACAATGTTGAATTCATAAGACATTTCTACATACAAAATTTATGAAAAATAATTCAAATGATATTTATCACAGTATTTTATTAATTTCTTTTTACAAAGCAAAGTTGGAAATTCCATGATTACAATACATGAATTAACACATAAGCATTTTTTTTAAAAAACCAAGAGAATACAAATTTTGAATTTAGAAATCTGTAGTAGATTACATAATGGTTTCCCAAGAACACAATTAAAAGCTTTAACTTATTAAACAAAGATAACATTTTGTATTGCAAACAAACCATACACAAGAATAGTATAGCCAGAAGTGTAAATTTTCCTTCAAGCTCAGATCATTTCGTAGCTCAAACAAAATGTGCCAGCACAACTCTTCTCTAAGCAATGAAATGTTCATATTATTGCACATAATTAAAACTTGCACATCTAAATGAACATTCTTTGAAGTAACTTTCAACAGCAATAAGCATAATGAACAAATTAATTTTTCACTTAAAAACATAAAAAAAAATTATATATAAATATATAATACTATTTCTGCTACTTTGTATCATTTACTAAAATTAAAAAGTACTTTAATAAAAATAATAATGAATTCAAAGATTGAAGTATTGTTAAAGAATTAAGCTGCTGAAATAAGAAAAATATAGATAATGCATTGAAAGTATAAGGTAAATTTTTTTTTTTAAGTATGCATTTTTCTAACAATTAATAAATACTCTAATTTCCAAAGTAGCTTGAGTACAATTTTATTTTCCAAAAATATAATTCTTATATAATTTTTTTTAACTTATTAGATGTGCATTTAATATTTTTTTTAACTGAAATTAAAAAAAAAATTCAAATTCAATACATTCGGTGGGCAGAGTTTTGAATTTAAAATGAGAAGATATACTTTTAATAAAATCAAGGATCAGTTAATGCCATTTCATTTGAATAATATTCATTCCACATCACAATAATTCAAAATAAGTTACTTACTACAAAAATCTAATGTTTTAAAAGACAGACTAAGAACAAAAGAACATATGTCATGAAATCAAAAAAAAATTACCAAAATAAAAAAAAAATGAGAATTTCTTACATAAATTGTTGGAGGTCAAGAAAAATAAAAATAGTTGACAGTGATAAAAAATGAGAAGTGTTCAAGATACAATTTAGTGCATTGTTAAATTTTCAGTATAAGAAGAGACTAATATTATTTTAAATTGATTCTAACTACTTCTCCCATATCTGTAGAACGATTAAAACTCTTTGCAGAATACAAACGATTATTGTAAAATTGTATTTACAAATCAGAGTCCTGCATTGTAACTCATGCAAGCTCTTCAATTTCTTTTAAAAAATCTTGATTACTATATCTACATAAAAACAATTGACTAATACGACCAATAAAAATTATATTTGAAATAATAACATACAATTTCATGCAAAACTAAGAAAAACTTTTTTTTTGGCACATTTATATAATTTTTATCAAACAAAGAATTGAAAATAATCGCTTTCAACTCATTTCTCATTAATTTGAATTCAATAAGACAAATCTAAATATTTCAAACATCTCAAGTTAAATTATAAATTAAAACTAATGATTGTGAATATACAAGTGCAAAAAGCAAAGCAGTATAAAGCATTCTTTGTCAAAATTAATTGAAAATTCAGTTATATTTACATAGTGAATGTTAATTAAGAATAAAATCCAAGAATTGGTTTTAAGTAAAAACAAAGAAAACACTGCTTCTAGTAGTATGCTAAAAATCTACCTACAATTAAAAATAGAAAGTTAATGATTTGTTTTCAAATCATGGTCCCATTACTCATCTTTCATACATGTTACACATTCATTCTTACATATGTATATAGCAAGCATCATTCTACTTGTGCGACAATTAGAAAATGATGAACTGCTTATTTTTATGAGTCCTAACTTATTTGTACAATACATAATTTAATTCAGTGACTGTCTCCAGAGTCAAAGAAATCTTCATTTCCAAAAGATATGCCTCTTTGAAATCCATCCTACAAATAAGGAAAAATTTAATAACTTTAAATCAGTATTGTTCTTAAAATTACAAAACATATTCAAGAACAAAGTATCTACGAAGTGATTCATTTAAATCGGTGGTCTTCAAACTTTCGACTCAAAGAACCCTTAGAGCTAAGGTGCTTTGAGAGAACCCCATTCTATTTTTAAAAAGAATATTTTAAAATATTAAAATAAATCATGTTATAGGTATTTTGTATAAATAGAACTAAAAAGTATTGTATTTGTTACTTAAAATATGAATGTAGTTTATATAATTTACTGAAACTTTTATAATATTAATTTGTGATCCAAGTATCACTTATCCAAGCATTATATTTAGTAAATGGAATATATGTTCACATCTTTGATACAAAACGTCTCAGTCTAGGTCAATTGAAATTATTGGCAAACATTTCATTTGTTTTTAGCCATTCATGTTGAAAAATATTTTTCACTTAAATATATTGTTCTGTATGGCATTAAAATGTTCATAGCTAAGCTACTGTATTTTGAATGAATTTGCAACCTAAAACCAGCTGATCTGGCTTAAAAATAAAGTTTAATGTCAAGCTAGTTAATATTGTGATTGAAGCTATTAATAAGTTTCATCTTCATTATAGGCATCCCCCCCACCACAAATGGAAAAAAGTGCATTTTCAATCAATTTAGTTTTGCAAAAAATTATAGTAACAAAGGTAAAATTATTTCACAAAACCTTAGATAGTAAACATTAGAATATTCACAATGTAGTAGGCAGCACATATAAACAAATTATCATTTTATACTATAATAAGTTAATAAAGTATTATACAAAATATGTATGCATAAATAAAATTTAGTTTTAATGACTATGGGATATGAGGTCAAACTTAATAGAGAACCTGAATCCATTTAGCATTCACATTTATATTTTTTCAATTTTTTTTATTGCATCTTGTGGAACCCCAGTGTATGCCTAGAGGAGCTCTAGGGTTCTGAGGGACACAGTTTAAAGACCATTGATTGAAATTAACATTTCTTAAAAGCTTCATAGAGATTCATTTGAAAAAAAAATTATATTACAAAGGTCTATAATATTAAGTTAGAGGTTAATCACAACTTATTAGCATAAATGTTGTAAAAAAATTACAATTACTGCATTTTCTAGAATTTAATTTAATAAAACAGAAAATTTGCACACAGCATTTTTGAAGAAATGCTAAAATGTATTTGGCATTGTTTTCCCATAATCCTAACTTGTGGATTGCTATTTTAGATATGTAACACAGTTAAAAAAATTTATATATAATCAATAGATTTGATACAGCAAAAACCAGTGAATTTTGAGTTCAGTATTAATATATTAAACTAAAACTTGAGCCATAGGATTCAATTTGTATCAATTCTGCAAATTATTTTAAACTTTATTAATTGCAAAAATAAAAAATGTTTTGATTAAAATTTTTTTTATCCTTATATGATTTATGTTAGAATTTGAATTTAAATTTGAAGCTGTGTTTTTTTAAAGATCTGTGTACAAAAAGAGGATCACAATTAAAAATACAAAATAGATTCGTAAAAATATAAACAAATAAGTAGCAAAACTAAATAAAAAATTCAAATTATTTGCAGCTTAAATTCCATAAAGAATAGGAGCTACAATTTACAGCATTAAATAGTTCTACATGATTAGAAAAATTATAAAAGATATAAGAAACAAAGATTTTTTAAAGTACATAGTTAAAAGCTCTGTATATAAGTGAATTTTTTTTGTTTTGTTTTTATAAAGATAAAAATTAGATTCTTTATCAAACCGTGTACTAAAAACTTACTCTCATTTCTGATATCTTTTTATCCAGTTCTCCAATAGCATTTTCTAAATCCCGTGTAGCCACACTACTAAAATCTCCCATTCCAAATGGATCATTATTAGCAGTCTGATAAGGATTAAATGGAGGTGCACCAAAAATATCTGTTTTTGCACCATTTTCTGCAAAAATAGACCCTCATTAAGTTCAAAATGTTAAAAATACTACACACATACTTAAATACATATATTAACTCAAGATAAAGTACAAGATGAATGTAGCAGCAAGCTGAAAACTACTTTGGGACTTGTTTTAGCTGTTAGCCTAACTGTTCTTATTGAATAGTTCTGGGTATAATCCAACCATATGGAAAATCTGGATTCCTTACAGACTGCCAATTAAAGAACCTACGTAGACCACAGCAAAGAAGCAGAAACACTTCCTTATAACCAATCTGTTGCATTCAATAAGTAATAATAAAATCATACATAAATGTATATATATTATTGTAATGAAAAAGTACCATCATCTGTGGCTCAGAAAAATACTTCGTAAATGAACAAAAATTCACAAGATCTCACATTTTTAAGTATTCTTTAAAATGAAAATTCATAAAATTAAATATATTTCTTTTTTTTATAAATTATAATTTTTAAACTTAGTTTTAAGTAACTAAATATTTGTTTAAGTGAAAACCAACTCCAACTGAATATGTTGCTATTCCAAAATGGTAATACTTAAAAAATATTGAAATTAAAAATTATCTGTCTTGTCATGAATATTAGAACATATTAAGCAAATTTTAATCGTTAAAATCAAATTGACACGGTGAAGATAAAAATTTATATTATTTTTTTAAATCTCCCATTTTTGCCCAAAAAGAAAAAAGGCAATATTGATCTAAATATTCATGTTCATTAAAATATGAATAGATATTAGCTGTACAGGTACTTGCAAGTTCTCCACGTATTAAAATCTCTCGCCTAGTTGTGAAAATTTCCCTCTGCAGTTTATACATAATTCTCTCTTGTAATTTAAGTCTGATAAGAGTTCAGTTGATTATAATTTCCGACATTATTGAATGCATTATTAAAAATCTGTAATAGTATCTTAATTATATCATTAATGCCAATAGAATGGAAGTTATCTTCAAAATCAAAGTCATATTGAGAATAATTTTAAAAATCTAGCATAAATTTCAGTAATATATATTTCCTTGTTATTTTTAAAAAGATAACTAAAAATTTATTTATAGAAGCCAGTATGATATCTACAAGTAGTTTTCAGATTCTATATATCAAATAGGATATAGAAAAACATTGGTGTAATTCTGGTAATATTTCAGAAAAGATTTAAAAAAAAAAAAACTTATTTTCATTGGATTGACTCATGTACACTTAGTAATACAATTAAAAACATGCTTAAAAATAACTAGAAGCAGTAATTTTAGACTTTTCTGAAAAACTAAATACATAAAAACAAATTTAAATGTTTCAATTGAAAAAGAGAATGCTTATCTTTTGAGAAGTTATAATTTACAAATATTTACTTACTAACTTTTTAATGCAATATTGCACATATAAATATTCACCAATTCATTTAATATAATTTTCTTAACAAGTTGTGTTAAGAAATTATTTACTGAATTAACATTTTAAACAGAAAAACAGACACTAAATAAATTATTTATGACAAATACCTTTGTTTCCATTTGCAATGGGAGTTTCCTGTCGAGGATTAAAATCCTCAAGATCGTCCAAACACAAATTTTCTAGCTTAGTTCCAACAGCTGGAGTCGCAGGAAAAGACACCAAATTAAAAAGCTCCTAGAACAACAAATCCAGATTGAATTTTTTTTTAAATATAGATAAAACAATTCCATTAAAAACATCCTCATTAGTTAAAAAGCTTTATAAGTACAAAATGCACATGCATAATTAT
Source organism: Trichonephila clavipes (assembly GCA_019973935.1). Taxonomy (NCBI): domain Eukaryota; kingdom Metazoa; phylum Arthropoda; class Arachnida; order Araneae; family Nephilidae; genus Trichonephila; species Trichonephila clavipes. Next base: position 697,319 of record BMAU01000510.1, on the reverse strand, counting down.
ATCAAAATAATCAATTTTAACTTGATTGCTTGTCAATTTGAAAATTCTGAAATGTTATAAAAGCATTAAATATTGAAAATATTTAATGTATTATTTATTAGCTACTTTTAAAAATGGTTACTTATTTAATTTATAAAAATTTCACAGCCTATTTTTAATATGCAAGTACTTGTGCTACGAGACTTATGCTTTAAAAAAAGTGCACAATTAACTTTTGTTTATTGTAATGATAGACAAGTGCTACTTTCACTAACTCAACTTTAAAACTTCATGTTAGATTGATTTAATATTAACGTCGCACTGTTTAGCTACACGAGGGCTTTTGGCGACGGACCACGTAATTTTGAACCATGGTCAAGTGACGTGGATGACACCTGAGCTGGCACCCCCTCTCCTAACTACCACACCACACCAACGGGAGGACGTTTCAGCTCTCGACAGATTTAACGTGCATTGCTGCCCTACACGGCGGGTCTTTAGTGGTACTGGGCTCAAACTCGTGACAAGGCAAGCCATGGTCCGATACCTATACCACTCGGCTACCGCGGCCACAACTTCATGTTAGAATTACATACACTGATATTGGACATAAGAGATTTGTTCTTTGCTAATGGGGATTTTTCACATTGTTAGCTCTTGTGAAAATTTTCATTGAACTATTTTTGTGGTTTCAGTTTTATATCCAGTGTGAGAGTTTCCATCATATGAGTAGATGTTTTAATTCCTATTTAATGCTATTTAAATCTTTCTAATTTGTGTTTCACCTTTATATTTATCGGTAAATTTGTCAGTTATCAATATAATTACGAATGAGGAATCACAAATCCTGTGGCTCTTCAATTAGTTTTCTTTAAAAATGATGCTAATTTCTTACAAACCAAAGAAAAGCAAACTTGTTTCGATCATTAACTCTTCACAATCATAAGAATATTGATGAGAGATCAACCATAATCCTACTATACCCTAGAATCCTCTCTTTTAATAATCTTTCTATAAGCAGAGTGTGAATATTTTTGATGAAATGAAAGCCACCTATTCTGAGTATAGAATAAATTATCAATAAACTTTGAAAGTTTTATTTTTTCTCAGTTAAATATTGGAGGATTAAATTTACGAGTTATATTCACGCTGAATATACAGGAATTAAAGAATAAAGATTATTCCCAAAGCAAAAATGGCTCTCCCAGATCTCATTAAATATTTATAGAAGAGAAAATGAAATGGCTTATTAGAATAGAAAATAGTGAGAAGGTTCAGTCAAATGAAAGAAAACATGGATTTTGATACTACTGTTTACAATTAAGATTTAAAAAAATGTACACACACAATGAGATAAAGAAATACTAAATAAAGTTAACAAATATCTTTACTCTAATAACACCATATATATTTAATTAGTATGCTACTTCAGACTAGTGATGTAAAATGGATTTTTTTAAATGTGCAAGTTTTAACCAATTTTTAATATTTAGTTTAAATTTAGCATTAATTCCAAGCTGATACGAAATAACTTTTCAAATATTTGGAAAATACATGTTCCATTATACACTAAAACATAAAATTTTTAAAAAGGATTTAAATAATTAATTTTACATTAAATTTTAATAAATATGAGAAAAGATCTCATACAAAAATTAATGCAGACTGGAAGAGTTTAAATATTTATAAAAGTTGGGCACACACAATTAAAACTTTTTTTAAAAAAGGTATTCAAATATCTATAAGCAACATGTTGCACAAGAAATTCAGAAATTAGAGGCAGAAAATTTTACCTATCAAGCAAGAGATATCAATAAAGAAATTAATTTATGTATAAATAATTTTAAAAAGAATACTAAATAACAAAATCATATAAATTACTATCAAGTTATAAAAATATTTCATGGAAAATAAAGTAACTTAGGATAAAATTAACTTATCCATATGTTTCTGTCCTATTTATTTCAATCAAGATAAAATTATCAATCTCGTACAGAAATGATTTTTGAATAGATAAAAATAAAATTGTGATTAATGACTATAGAAATTTAATCAATAATTTAATGACTTACATTGGATTATTTACTTAGCATTTAAAAACATAAGAGAAAGATGCATAGTAATAATCCAAGTATAAAACTAACTATTCTTGAGTGAGTGAATATTAACATTGCCTTATTCATTCAGCTACGCAAGGGCTTTTCGTGACAAGACCTCATAATTTTAAACCATGGTCAAGTGATGAAGACAACACTTGACCTGGAACCCCTTCCACAAACTTTCAAACCACACCAACGGGAAGACGTTTGAGCTCTTGACAAATTTAACATGCATCCCTCCAATACACGGCGAGTCTTCAGCAGTACTAGGCTCAAACTCATGACACACTAGCCATGAGTCTTACCTTGACGATTAGGCTACCAAACTATTATTGAACTATACTATCATGATTTGAATAATTTATACATAATAAATAGAACTTCAAGAACAAAAATACAACTTTGAACTACTCTATTTATATTCATTTATTTCTAATAAATTTCATAAAACCCCAATTACCTGTGAAGGCGATGTTGTAGGCATGGATTTAGTCATTTCATTTCGAACATTTTTATTCATTGCATTTTTATACCCAGGTTCAACAGCTGATTGATGTCGAATGCTAGGAGCATCACCATTCAAGTGGAGGAGATTTTGATTCTTAAAGAAAAAATATGAAGGGTTGCAGAAGAGTTAAATTTCAACAATGATTAACAGAGAAAATACATTATACACTTACAAAGGATTGATTGATTATTTATTTTAATATTACTCTCAGAAAAAATATGTGGTTATTTTACTGTTGGATCTCATAATTTTGAATCATAGTCAAATAATGGGCTGGAAACTTACACACCATGTCAAAGTGAAGAGAATGAACTTTGACAGATTTCATGTGCATTAGTACTCCTTTCCACAAATGATAGGTCTTAAATGACAAATTTTTAAAAGGAGACTGATAATTCATTTTAAAAAACAGCCACACCTTAGTTGAAATATCACATAAAAAGTTTAAGTTCTCATTCAGTAAATTTATCATTTTTTACAAGTAAAGACTAAATATTAAAAATCACAAAAAGGAACAGAAAAATTCAATCCTTAGAATACAGAATTTTACATTTCACAATTACCCATAAATATTTTTGTTTGTGTTTTTCAAGTATTGATGAAAAATAATTTTATTTTAAAAAAATGTTTATTAGTTAATTACAATAATTTAACTTCCAGATACACAAGCTTAAAACATATTCTCAACTTCATATTAAATGTAAACATGACCACCCAGTTTCTTACATATAAATATGAAAAGAAAAACTGCACAAACAGCAAGAAGCATTAAATGAAGTTCCATATACAAATAGAATGATACATGCAAAAAGTTCCACAACAGGAGAGCCCCCCTCCTTTTAATGAATATTGATTTTTTATAAACATTTATATTAATTCATTCTGTTTCTAAATAAAAACGTTGAGTACATTCTGACATGCAACTATAAGGCGATAAGTTATCAGTCATTTAGTTTAAACAGGAGGCACCATGTGAAGGTGACCGAATTCATCCCAAGCAAATTTGAAGGAGGCAAATTTTGATTCTTTTTTGCTTTGTCATCATTTCATTGGGCTGCTCATCAACTAATAGCAGAGATGCTGAAGATGAGCGTAGGATAAAAAAAAGAAAACATTCTGACATGCAGTATGTGTAACTAAAATTAAAAACATATCGACAGGTTCAATAAAAAAAAATAATAAGAGTTACCATTTGTCCATTTCTTAGAATGCCATTTTCAGAAATAGAATCTTTAGATATTTCTGCTAATCTCTGTTTGAGCATCGAATTTTCTTTTTCCAATTCTTGTACCTAAAGAAATGAAAATGTATTCGTCAAGAACTAATTAAATTTATCTAAATTAAATTATTTAAAACAATCTATAAACCTATTTGTCAATCAAAATAATTGAAACCTATTTTTGATATCTTTAACTGAATTATAACAGTTTTTAATTAGACTATTTAAGACAGAAAAAAACTTGACAATTTCCATACACTAGTCTAAATTTCACATTCTTAACACAAATATTGAATGACATATCTAGTTTGATCATATCAAAAAAATATTTAACATCCATTGCTTCACCAATTGAATCTTCTCTACAACAAGTAGAGAAATCTTTACATAGGTCTGATATAAAAATTTCTTCTCTTTTATGATGTAGTAATATCTTTAGTTATTTTTTGGTATTAAATGTTTTTCGGCTACATGTGTGATCAGATTTTGTATCCTATTGTCAATATTAAGGCATTTTTTTTAACATTAAGAATTGCTTGAATAAGACATTCCAAAATTAATGAAATTCCACGCACACACACACACAAATTATCTAAATCCATATTAAAATATCTCAAATTTATGTAATAGTTGGTAATAAAAACAAAATCATTTGTGCTATTCTAAAGACTTTCACAGTTATACAATTTTTATTTTTTATTTTAAGAATGATGAAGTTATAAGAAAAATACTTATGATATTAACTTTAATTTGATAATAAATGGTTTCATATATTCTTCAGAACAGTAGACTCATCACTATTAAATTAAAACAATTTATTCCAGTCCTATTAGTGATTAATTTACAGAAACTCTGTGTATTAAACAAAAGTAATACACATACAAGAATAATTTCTAATGAATACACATTCAACCAACCTTTTTCTGGAGAATCATAAGTTGCTTTTTAGCTTCCAAATCTCTTCCAGATGTATCCAAAAATTTTCGATACGCCAAATCGAAAGCCTCACCAATAGTTAATGTGATATCTTCAGCCTATTAGAAAAAATATAAGTATATATCAAAATGGTGACACAAAACACATGTAAATCTACATATAGAAAAATAAAAAATCTTTTAACAGCCACTTTAAAGTAAAATTGTATAGCATCAAAACTGAAATTTTCAAATATTTTGATACTATAAAAAAAATGAAGATCAAAATGACAAATATGCATATAAAATGTAGCCAATCATTTTTGTAAGAATACATACATTAACACTAAACATACCAATACTTAATACATAACTATTTCTACCATAGTAAAACTGGTCTTTTGACCAGTTATGGTATGTTTAATATTAAAAAAAAATCAATTTGGTGGCATACATATTTCTTCAGAATGATTTTATCCCCTTTAATTTAAAAGTACACATTTTCAAAAAATCATTGTTAAACTCTTAACATTCAATGCAAATTTTAAAATTTTGATTTTATTAAAATTATTCTGAAATAAAATATTTTAGTTTATGAATCTTATTTTTAATAACAGGCAGATTAAAAACAATGTCTATTTATAACCACATTTATCTATTTCTGAATATTACCATGAATTTTCAAAACATTATAATTTTGTAACTTAGTTGGAATAAAATACAGCAGAAAAATGTTTTAATTACACGACTGATTTTGAATTCAAATTAACTTCAAATTTAAAATCTTTAAGTTACTTCAATTCTACTAGCTTTTTCAGAGTTTTAGTAAATGTAAGGGAAATTGTTCCATTGAAAAGAATTAAAATTCAATGCAGAAAATTTACAAGAGAAAAATCAAGAAATGATTTGAGCGATGTCTTTTTTTAATAACATAAGCTCATAGAGATTTTAATTTGATTTTGTTTGTATATGGAATTTTCCCCAGAATTAATTTTTATTCTACGAACTATAAGGTAACCAATTATGAACAAAAGAATCTTCAGCCAATAGAATATTAATACTGATTCAACCTGTGTGTGAGTAAAGAACCAAATAACAAACAGGTACCAAATTGTACACGTTAATGAAAGAAATTAATGATTAATTTCATTTTAATCAATCTTAAAAAAAAGAAAGAAAATATGAAAAGACTGTTACCCTAAGAATTGAGGATTACCATCTTGAATTTGATCTTATCTTTAAAAAAAACATCTTTATTTCACTATATCCTCTTCAATATGTTTTAATTATAAGTGAAAATGTTATTCTCAAAATAAAAATCAAACAAAAATATCACTATTTATTTTTCCATTTAGAAAGCTAGAAAAAAAAGGCAAATATATATTATAATTTGCATTAAAAGATAATATTGATTTAAAACTGAGCATATATTTGTAACATGCAAAAAAATTACAAAATAATTCTGATATAAATAAAAACCCCCAGCTAAATGGAAGCAAATAGTGACAATACAAGATATAGATACTCTGTTCATATTTAGAAGGAAAAAAAAATGAAAAACTAAATCTGAAAGAAATTCTAAAGAACACTTAAGGTCTGTAAATGTAAACATTTGTTTTCATACAAAAACCTAATAAATGAATCCCACCCACCAATGTTGGTTTACCCAAGATAAAAAAAAAATTGGTTTATTCAAACAATGGAAAGCAGTAAGTACATGTTTATAGTATATCAACTTCATCATTTTTAGATTTAAATGCTAATATAGGGAATCCAAAAAAATTAAAAGACATGTTCAAGAGTACTTGATACTTGCTCAATTACTGCAATAACTGAAGGAACAAGTCCAAATTACAATAGACATACTATAAATGTATTTTCCTTTACTTTAAAATGTGTGCGTGTGTTTTTTGGAAAAAGCTATATAAATACAACAGGAAAAATTGAGGAGCAGGAATACAACAGGAATAATTGAAAAATTTACCAATTTATCACTTGCAAAAACAAAACACATATGTTTTTCTCCATTGTCTTCTTTAGCAATGAAGCTGAAGAATTTTTTATCAGATTTATCATTAGCACAGTATGAAATACGGTGTAGTGGATATTGATGAAAAATTTGCTGAAAAAAAATTTTAAAATTAGTCCAAAAGAGAAACTGGATTATAACAATAGAAAAAAAAAGCAAATGTTAAATTTTATTAATTCATAATTATTTTCATTTGTAAATATTTAGATACTTTAAATTTTTCTCTATATACATTGATTTTATGATCATAACACAGGAAGTCAACCTGGAGTCCCAATTTAACATATCTTAATAAGGTGATACATAAAATACTAGCATTTTACATTCACTTGTTACTTGCAAGTGGAATTTCACTTTATCACATCTATTATACAAACTATTTTCTCAGAATTTTTAACTAACTCCCATAGAAAGCAGATCATATGTAGCAGTAATATGCAAATATGAAGAATACTTATTAAAACATATACAACTGTACAAGAATTGTGCAGGCACACAAAATCTTAAAATAAATTGGTCAAGTGAGAACACATTACCACTAGAAAGACTGAAATTTAGTACATACCTATATTGCCCAAAAGCAGTCAAAATGATTGCATTGTTAAAGATTGATTAATGCATAAATAAATTTGTTTAAAAATTAATTTTTAATATATTTTATATTATTTACAGTCATAACAAATTATTAGTAAATATTAACTATAAAAAAATTTACTGCACTTTGAAAAAAAATATATTCAAAAAATTTCTAAGAAATTGTGCATTATATATGTAATTGTTTTTCTAATTGAAATTAAAAAGCAGTCAAAATGACTTCCATGAACAATCTAGTGTTAAGGAAAGCTGATCTATGGAATTTGCAGTCTTTTCTTTATGTCACAAATACAAAATTAACTTTCCCAATTAATTTACAGACAAGACTGGTTAAGACTAAATTTTAATTCAAAAGGCTATGATGTGAATTCTGGTGCTCAGACAAGATTACTTGTGACTTGCTAAATGAGCTTTGGAAGCCTTCAATTCCACTTGCAAGCACATGCCAAAAGAAAAATCTTATTTTTTCATGCTAACAATTATATATAAAACAGAATACAAAAGTTGGCAGGAGGCTAGCATGACATGTGTGCTACCTTATCATGTACCAAACTACATTTAAAATAGCTTTCCAATAAACATATATTATAAAAAACAAAACAAAAACTGGTAATTTAAAATATTACATATAACTAAACTCAATGGTGTAACAGCCCATGAGCCAAGGCCTTTGTGTCCATCTCAGTTTTCATGACCTTGGGCACTGATGTGCATGTGCATGAGCAGATGTTTCGGTCAGATGGTCAAACTGACACAACCCCCAGTGTTTAGTTCCCAAGCAAACTCAATCTCATTCAAAGATACACTAAAGGGATGAAAGGCTGAGTTAACTTTGTCCAGTCTGGGGTTCAAATCTTAAGACCCGTGATGGTGTGGAAGTGAAATGCACTAACCACTCAGTCACTGGGCTTCAAAATATTACATATATATTACTTATTTTATAGATCTACATTTAAATCACTTGAAATTGGAATAAGAACTTTTCCTGAAGATCACATAAAAAACCCCTACATTTCTGATATTGTTGAAAGACGATATGGCAGATCCACTAAAGCTAAAAAAGAAATCAAAGGTAACACAAGGTTTTACTTTTGAAAAATTAATTCAGTAATACAGCATTAGAGACAAAATACAAAATGTATGCAAGGCCAGAAGAAATGGATCAATGGAGAAGGGAAAACAATTTGATAAAATATGCTATTTTCTATAGATTAAAGACAGAATTACATTAAAGCATTTTTCTATATGAGAAAATGTAAAGAATTCCTTGTCTATATTCTACAAACTTTATGTAAAGACAATTTTAAAACCAAAATAGATGATAATAACTCTCAAATATAATGATCAGTTCCCCATGTATTTGTTTAAAATATATATGCATATTTCACATACTTTTATACTCAACTACTGCTGTATTTGCATGATTTCAGCTTGATAAGCTCAGTTAAATGTGGAGTGGGTTTCATAGTTTCCAATTGAGCAGCTAAACAGCTAGATAAGTAGTAATAGATAAAAAAAAAATTGAAGAGCAATTACACATCTCTAACCATAACTTATACTCTACTGATGCCAGCTTGCCATTATGAGCTGAGTTGTGGACATAGTAACATGTGTGACAACTTCTCTCTCAAGTTACAGATAGCAAAGAATAAGAATATAATAAAAAGTTCTAAATAGCTTATTTATTTAAGAATTATTTTTTGTTCCTGACTTCTTATATGTGCAGAGTGGTCTCCAAACCCGAGGGAGAGTAGTTCAAATTGCATAGTCCATCAAGAAGAATACACAAAACACGTGCCTTGAAAATTGACTATACACTTTGAGGAGAATCTAACCACAACATTCTCAATAAATCACAAGTGATGCAAATGACAACGGTGCACTGCACATCAAACAGACCCACTATCAAAACAAGAGACAGCATATGTCAACAGGAAAACTATCCAAATAACACCCGAACCTACTGAGGATTTATATCAATTATAGGAAAGGCTGGAACACACGCTTCTCTAAGTATCATTCAGAAAGTCCATCAACAGCAAAAAAACTTTCAAAACTTAACCATGTTTGCATATAACAATTGGTAATAAATAAAATTCTTATTGGTCTTTTTATGGTTCATTAGAGGTTGGAAAAAAAAATCTCTTGTATTTTAAAAAAATGTTTTAGAATTAAATATATTTTCTACGATTTAAGTTCAAAACAGAACTTACTTTAGTTTTTGGTTCTTGGATGGCAACACCATCAATGGAAATTGTAATTTCAACTTTTGGAGTTTTTGTGCCTTCCGCTTTCTTGAGTTGCTGATTGAACTATAAGTAAAAAAAACCACACTATTATAATTTTAAGTTATGCATATTACATTCAACAAAATTATTAATACTTTAAGATTAATACATATTTTACATAAAATCTAAGATGCAGTAAGTTTTTTTGTATGGATATTTATCTTTGAAACAAAACAAAAAATTGAATTAATAATTCAAATATATTATACTTATTTCTTAGGCAGGAATATGTATGGACTCTAATTAACAGGAAGCTATTATATTATACATATATATCTTCTAAATAATATGATACATAATATCTACCAAGAAAATTAATACTAACCGATATTTTATTACATTGCTGATTTAATGAAATATGCATGTAAAATACTTGTGACACTAACCTCTCCAAAGGCATAATACTGTACAGCTAAATTAATTTTTAATTGGTATATTAAGGGATTTTGCTTTGTTTGATATAATTTGCATGTTTGAAATTATTCTTTAAAAAAATGACAAATTAACTATTATTAAAACCAATTATAAAGAAAATATATTTATAAAAAATATTTTATGGTAATGGAGTTTAACAGTGTTCTTACTGCTGGAAAAATTATACCATCTCATCAGAATTATTGAAAGAAAAAGTAGAATTTTGAAATTAACTTGAAGGAAAATAAATTAAAAAATTTGATATACAATTTACTAGGGCTTTAAATTGAAATGCGAATCAGACTCACTTGATAAATAAATACAAGAGTGAATAAACACTTATTAAAGCAAAAGAAAAAAAAATTTTTTGCTAGGAGTTGAGCAATGAAGCAGTTAGGGATCACTTTCCCAAGCAGTTTGGCAGCAACTTGGGTTTGGAATTAAAGCAAAAGTTTGAAAAGAGTTTGTTGAATATATCAAATTTAAAAACAGCTTGAAAATTAAGTTAAAACACTATTACTCATATATTTTAAAAGAAAAATATTAAATTTATAAAATTACAGGTGAATGTAATGCAAGCAAGTGAAGCAGGAATGGGAATACTTTGAGAATCGGCATCTCATGAGGAAAGTTATTACGTTGGAATATATATAAATATGAACATTCATTCTTGATTAAGAGAATATAAATATATTGCTGGACTGGAAGAATTTCTAGCAGGTTACAAGGTAACTGAGTTTCAGGAAAATTTTTAATTTTACAATGAAAATCGTTCTGGCTTTTAAAGGATACGTTGCTACTGCTAGATTCTAAACAGGTTGGAACTGAGCAATGCATCAGAGGTTTGTGAAAAATGTTCATATTGTCTTCTGATATTAAAAAGGATAGATCCAATTTTGAGATCTCAGTACATAATTTCATTGGCATACCAAGGAGTATATATGCTATTGTTCAAAAATATTTGTTTTCCAAGGACATGCAGTCTTTTAATATGGTTCATAGTTATAACAATCCATAAGAAAAGCATTTGGCTTAAATTGCTTGTATTAACATTTTTTAATTTACCTAAAAAAATTTACACTTCCTAAAAATTAGTACAAATTACTGAAAATAATTTCACTTCCATATATTTTACATAAATTTTAAAATAAAAATTCAAATAAAAATAATTCTGCAATAGAAATATTGCAATTTATTGTTTTCTTTTTAAAGCTAAAAATGTCATGTTAAAAAACTTATTTGTAACAAAATGTTTAGATATGTATCCATAAAAATAATTTTGTCAACATTCACACACATCCAGAAGAAAAGATCAATATGCAAATTTAACAGATTTTCACAATTTATAAATCACATAACTCTGATATATTGCTAATCTAAATTCAAAGAAACATAAGTTCTAAATTTAAATATTAAGTAAAATCATATAAGATTTGATAACAGTACATCATAGAAATTTATAGCACTAAAATAAATGCCAAATATGAATTTTTTTAACAAAAATTTCAGTCAAATATTCTAAATTTTTCTAAAAGCAGAAATATTACAAATAGCAATTTTTTCAAATAAATAAATTAATTAAAAGTACAACATATGATTAAGAATGGAAGAAATTTTATGAGTATTTATTTTCTTTATATAAATATCCATATGTATAAAGAGATAAAAAAATAAAAAGTTTAAATAAATTAGAATTCATAAATATGAATATTTATAATAGTTAACCACATATAATTATTATGAAAACATAAAAGAAAAAAACCCCATAGGTATTTCTATATTATTTTTTCAAAAAAATAAAGAATCTGCTAACCTTCAGTTTTCTGATTCCATCTTTTACAACATCAATCCCTTTGGCTTGGTCTACTTCAATGCTGCCTAAAAACTAATTAGATAACTATTAGTCATACAGCCTTTATTTCTCTAAACAAGAAAAATCCTAGCATCTTTAAAGGTGATTAGTTTATATTTATTAAACACTTTACATTAATATTATAATCATAGAAAAAAGTTTTTTTTAATACATTTTGAAAGTGTGAAAACAATTTATTCATAGTGGTAAAAAAAATGAAAAAAAAATTGTTTATAAAAAGTTTTTTTTTGATTAAATGCTTTATAAATTCTAGTTTCAATTTAATAAAATTTATGATAAAATTAAGTTATGAAATAAGATTTATTGAATTTAATCTATTAAATAACCAAAGTTTAACATGTAAAGCAATTATTAAAAGTATAGATATTTACACATGCAAAGAAAAAAGTATTTGAATTTCAGTTACTAAGTATTTCTGTTTAAGTTTTTCTTAAATACAGATCTTCAATTTTAATTTCAAATAGTTTTGATTATATCTTGTAAGAAATTTCTAAAAAAAGAATACTCAATTCAAATGATAAACTTAATGTTTGAATCAAAACAAATTTAAATATTTGACAATTTCAGAACTATTATATATATGAAATCGATTCACTGAAACAAAGGCAATTCATATAAATGTAATTGACTTTGCTTAATTACTGTAATTATGTATACAGTCAGTAGTATAACAGAAGACAGCAGTTTAAAGAAGGGAGGGGGATTCGGACCCTCTATACCTTAATACCTGAGATAACAAGATATTTTTAGTTTTTAGATGCTTTAACAAGGTATTTTTAATTTTTGCCATAAAAATTATACACACTTCAGCCCTTTCATTTAGGTGTTTTTTTTAATGAAAACCCCTCCCATATAAAAACAATCCCTGTAAGTTATTGTGATAATATAAATCTAGTTATTCAAGAGAAAGCTGACAGGGAAAAATGTCTAAGAATAAAATTAAATACACTTCCACCTTTAAATATAAAATATATGCTAGGGAAGATTAAAAAACCTGTCTTACAATCAATATACAATAAAAGATGTGATCATATTGAAAACTCAACAAAGCAAAATACATACAAATCCTTTCAACTCTTACGAGTTTTAAATATAAAACTATATGTGCAGAAATTTATAACTTTATAATCTGAAATTTAGTTTACTCAACTTTTAATGCTATTTCTACATTGAAATTATGAGCTATTTCATTTAAAATAAAACTGACCCATATAGGATTAAAATATAAGTAAACATGAGAAAACAATGTAAAACATAAATGACATAATGACAACATGATATACTAGTAATTCACTTATCATGCCTTTATGGTTAAAAATATCTTAAAATACACCATATTCAATAAATATATTTTAAAGTAAGAAATATTTATAACTATACAACAGGCAACCCAATACAGTTCAGAAACACATTTAAATAAAAGTAGATATGTTTTTTAGAAAAATAAAAATTACAGATTTAATATTTCTTACTGTTATTTTAAAAAGTATGCATTAAACCTTAAGATTAAAAATTTAACCCTTATTCAAGGAAAATCCCTCTGTAGAAAAATGTTTATTAAATGAAATTTTATATCACTTTAAAAGCCATTGTTGGTTTTAATACAGAAAAAAAGAATTGATAAACCAAAAATAAGTACATGTAAATAAATCTGTGCAAAAAAACAAAAACAAAAAAAAAACCCTAACTCAATTGGGATATATGCAAATCAAAGTAAAATTTAGTACTTATGCAATTTTTCTTTTTCTAAATACCTTATTTGACATTTATGTAGAAATTGCTTACTAATACATTTGTAATTCAACAATTAAATGCTATATACATATATTAAGATCCACATTTTATACTTCTCAATAAATCAAAAATATTTCAAAGAAATTTTTACAAAATATTTTACCTTACCTATCAGCTATAACAATGAACATTAAAGGCAAAAAACTAGCTTACTTTAAATAAGCAATATTATGAATTAAGAAAAAAACAGCTACATTAAAGTACAGAAATACCAAAATGTGCTCATAAATCTCCAGAATAAAACCTTAAAATTCTGAATACAAATTTATTAATAAATAGATATTAGAAAAAGCAGATAATAGTAAAACATAGGAATTCATTTGGTAGAAAATTAAATTGATTTATTTAAATTTATAATGAATAATAGATTATTGAATCATAATTTAATACAAAATTAATTAAAAATATGATCTCAGATGATCTTTACATGTATTTATCATAGAAATTTATTTGATAAAACCTCTACACATATTTTGTCCAAAACTGTTTAAATACTGTCAAACTAAAAAAGTGTATTTTCCTTACACAATTATCTTAAACAATAGGATTTAATATGAAATTTACATTTCGCTATTATGTTATAAATTCATTACAGGCTATCACAAAAATCTGCCATTATACACACAGAAATAAAACATTATGAATTGATAAATGACAATCATTCATAATTTATTATAAGCCCTATTCACAAATAACAACTTGTATTTTGTAATTTAAACTTAATTTGTGAGTACTTCAACACTTAACATGCGGAAATTTAGGACAGACTAAAAGTATGATAAATGAGTAAAAGTTTACTGAATAACAAAATTATAAAAGAGAAAGCATTGATTAATATTTTAAATATGTTTACATTTCAGTCTAATAATTAAGCAGCAATTTTCTTCTAAATTTTACTATTTTTCATTAATTATTACATTTAATGTGTGTACACTTTACTTTTTAAAATCTAAAATGAATGTTTGCAGTTAAAATATTTACTAACAATATTAAAATTCAAGACAATTGTATTCAAAATGCAGAAATGTAACACTCAATAAAATATTAACTCTTAATATAAAAACTTCAAGCAGACATTTTACCTTGACTAAATATGCAACATGGCCATGCTTTAATGCATCTGGTGGATGGATCCAACTTTTATTTGCTATTAATATATAAAAAATAGATTAAAAAATCACACTACTTATACTTCATAATTAAATTGTACTTGATTCTTGCCAAAAATTGAATTTAATTTCAAACAAAATTAAAAGCTAACTTTTTATTTTCATTGTCAGAACTTACTTCCATTTTTTGAATTATTCTTATTGTTTTGAGCCCATTTCAATAAATTTGATTGCTTAATCATTGTTGAATTTTGTAGAACTGGTACACTTTAGAGATTAGAACTAATTCAGCTTCAACAGAAATCTTTTAAACAAACATGTTACCTGTAATTAAAAAAAATAATAAAACTTTGCATCCATTTAGATTTTTTAAAAACATTTATAAATAAAAAAATATTTTTTTTATATTTACTACAAGATTTATTAGAAATGGATTGTTAGATAATTAATAAATACTCATGACTACATCTGATGCAAAATATCAGAATATCCTGAACATGTAAACATTAGACATACAAGAAAATCTTGTTTAAGTATAAATTTTAAAATATGAATCAGCCAGACATAAAATATTGAAAAGCTTTATTTCACAATTACATTCTCTCTTCAAAATTTTAAATCTAATTAGTGTATTTTTCTCCAAAATTTAATAAAAGTAAATCGAATTTAAAACTTTAATAGGCGACACCTATGATTAAATTTTAGGTTTTCAACAGATTTTCAAAACATTAAAAAATGAAATAATCTCTCAGTAACATCTACAAATGACATTCTAAACCATTTTGTGATATAATTTAGTAAAAAATTGAGAATGCTCCTGTTGACTGATCAAATACAATGTCTTAAATTGTTCCAAACAAAATTACTCAGCAATTAAAAAATATGATCTCAGATGATCTTTACATGTATTTATCATAGAAATTTATTTGATAAAACATCTACACATATTTTATCCAAGACTGTTTAAATACTATCAAACAAAAAAAAGTGTATTTTCCTTAAATTGTAAAGAGGGGTAAAGAAGACTATTCTAAATATTATATTTCTTTTAGCTACACCTAAAGAAACTTTATAAAAAATACCTACAACATTAAAAGTTTGACTAGGAAAGTTTTATTTTTTTAAATAAAAAATGTTAAACATTAATCCACAATATTATAACTACAATAGCAGTAATTATTCAACACTAATCAAATTAATTAAATTTATTTAAAAAATTATATCAAGTAATTGAGTCTATAAACCTCAATCATGTTATTATTCAATTACAAGGTATTAATATACATAAAAAATTTTAATAAATATATATTATTTACATAAAATTTGATAACACAGTAAAATCACTTATAAATAATTGTCCATTCAAAACTCAAAGATTCAAATAAACTTTTTAATGGAATATAACATCCACATTAGGTACATATTTATGTCAATAACTTTATTTAAAATGTTATACAATTAGTTGACTTTCAAACAAGATTTATACTTTTTAATTTTGATATTTAAACAATTTTTATTCAATTTTTTTACAACTCTCCAATTCAAATTACCATTAGATAATCATAGTATGAACATATAATTCATGTATTAAATTTTAAAATTATATTTTTTGTACATTAAATTCATTAATGAAATAAGTTATACTTAAGCAGTTAACCAAGAAAACAAAATTCTTAATAAAGATTTCTAAGATTTCAATATAATAAAAATTAATTAAAGATATATTCTTCCACATCAAAAGATTTATTTTGTTGGTACAAAAGATTCGGAACATTTTGCATGTACACATTAAATTCAGAAGATATACCATTTCTGAATCAAAAATGTATATAAGTGAATAAATTGCTGCTAAAAAAGGTTTAGTAAAAAAGAAAACATGTTCCTACAAATTTATTAATCAGTTCACTCCACAAACTTTTTATGCAAAATGGGTATTTTTATTTTTGTTGCTTTGAAAGATCTGTCACAACTTGTGGGGAAAAATTATATTTAATCCACTGAATATTAACATTATCCAATGGAAAAAAACCTGACAATCTAAAAAAAAATTACGTCAAAATTAAATGGTCGTGTACAAAGTCTATAATACGTAATTTAATATTACAAAAACGCTATTGTCAGGTTGAATTACCATAAGTATGTCAACATTTTCTGTTTAAATTTACTTTTATGTTGAGTGTAATGGTATTGTACATAATTCGATAATAAATTATTCAAATAATTGAGTTTCAAATTATTTCTTTAAATTGCATTACAATACCAATTTGTTCAAATGCAAAATTTTTTAATTTATGTCAGATATACAATATGTAGGTATACCTGGGCTTGGGGCATAACAAAATGGGGGGCGAGAATAAAGGAAAATGCATAATGATTTACGGCGGCTAAGATGATCTTGTCAATTAAACACGTAATGACACATTTAACATACATCAGAATTTTTAAATATTTCAGCATTATAACATACCTGAAATTTCAATGATCAATATAGAAAAGATAAAGCGATTTTGAATTAAAATTCCAGTGAATTGGTATTCCGAATGTAGTGAGGAGGCGTTTTATCGAATTGTATACTTCTGAATGAAAACACGTTTGTGTACCAGTCAGTGCAAGGGACTAACATAACATATGAAGTTGTCCAAAGAGAGATTGTTGCTTGGCGTAAGTTAAGACTTTTAAGGTCGCCAAAAATATCTCAAACACATTTGCGGTATAATCAAGTACAAGTTAGAATGCACAAAAATTCCAAATAAACAATGTTGGACAAAATAAAAATATCTAAAATATAAAAAAATTACTATCATGTACCGTTATAGGATTATTTGAGCTGTTAGTTCTGTCATATTTTAGTACGAAAAGCATTCAAAATCGTCGAAATAGGGATAAGTTTCCGAATCTAGTAATCTTTAACTGTGTCAACAAAATTGTTTGTTGAGTAGTTTCTAAGCTGCATGACGTTAAGATAATCAATATTCTTGACATGTTTTTTTTTTTCAAACACACCAATATCACGAAAATAAATATTCAGAAATAAATCATGATTTACATTTCTTTTCCCTGATCACATTTAGAACCTACGTCATTCGGCTAAATTTCTGTTTAAATGTGATGCTTCTAAAATGTAAGACAGTCAAATGGGAATTTTAAACAAAAACTAATCGTTAGTTCTCAGTTAATTTGAGACAAAAATTATTCTGTTAAACACATAATAAAAATATGGAGCACTGGAATGAGTACTGAAATACAAGAAGAAAAATGAAGGCTCATATTTGATTCTCGCATTTATTTATTTGTAATTTCAGCTCAGTATAACGCTAACACTTTATTTCTATTCGAACATTTATTGTTTTATTTTTTTATGTTTTACCTCTTTTCAAACAAATTAAAATTATTTTTAAAAGTCAATCTAAAGTTGTTGTAGTGGATCTTGTTTTCGTTTACAATTTTAAAGAATTTAGGAATGCAGTTACCTAATAAATTTTTGAGTACCAATTAGCGATGCAGATAAAGGAAAAAATATGTATACGAAAGTAATATAATTTTTAAATAAAATTCATTATTTGCCCTAAAGCATTTTAAGAAACAAATAAGATAAAATTAAAAAATTGTTTTAAATTATTTTATTTTTCAACGACATAAATCTTTAACAATTTGTATTTTTATTATTATAATGTTCAGAACCGTAGCTACCACCGTATTAATGATACCGGGTCCTCAAACTACAGGAGCCCCAACAAATGTAATATTTCTACTATTCTAAATAAGTCTTATTGATGGGATCATTATTTTTAATTAAAAAAAGGCCCCCAAAAGAATGTTGATATAGGGCCAGGGACGTCTTAAGGCATGGGCCAAATGGGCACAGGGCCTCATTTCGTTCTCCACTCTGTCTTAAGAAGATCATGATCCAGAAAATTTTAATGGTCAAATATCATTTCCGTACAACAGTGTTTCTCAAACTGTGGGGCGCGCCCCCCTGGGGGGCGCGATAAACGTACAAGGGGGACGCGAGCATACCCAAAATAAAAGATTAAAAAAAAATTATTTACTGGAATGAAGTAAAACAAAATACTTTCTGACATAAAATAAACACATTTACACTGATATAATTTATATATCTGCGATATTACGTCATAAAAAATTAAAGCTTCTACTTCTATTACGGTTTCTTTTCAAACCAAAATGAGAAAAAACAAAACCCAGACCCATAATCAAAAAAAAAATTTAGGAAGATAAAAAATTCATCACTGTTATATTATTGTCATCAGCTGTAGGCAGCAGAATGTAGTTGCTGCGGTTTGACCTTCGAACTTACTTGTACGGTTAGTTACGTCCCTGCTCTTATGTGTGTGTGTATTTGTTTTTTCATTTAGGGAAGTTGCAAATAAACTATTTCTGCTGCGATTTTTTCCTCGTAAAATATTTTTATGATTTTTGGAAAAGCACAGAGAGCTCTTTGAAGGATTACTTGGCCAAGATTTATTTCTGAGTTATTCCCAAGCATATAAAAAAGCATAATGAAAAACGTTTTACATAATTTTTTTTGAACATCCATATTGTAATAAATACACTTTTATTCCGGAGCTGTCATGCCGAGCACAGAGTGCACGAAATCGGTAATTCTGGCAAAACTGTTTAATTTTTACCAATGGCTCTGACACTCTATCCTCCTGTTTGACAGTCTTAACGTGTGAACTAAAATATATTTGTCACATATCTCCCTCTTTTTTTTGGAGTGACAAACGTTTTTTTACAATCTTAAGGTACTTGTTTTGACTGAGTTCCCGGTGTGATAACTTTTTTTCCGAAATATTTTCTTTGTCCTTGAAAGTAGGTGAGTATCTTTTCTCTTAATTAAATTATTCACTGGAATTACGATTTTTATTGTGTACTACAAAAATAATTATAAAAAAAAAGGATTGGGGTGGCTCAATAACCCCACTTGACCATTAGTATTGGGTGCGCGCCTGCTCCAGGTTTAAAACATGTTGAAGTCTTTTCACTTTAAATATTAAAAATAATACAATTATTTCTCATCGGAATTTTATATTATTGTTCATTATTCAACATCAATTCTAAATGATAATTCTGTTAGGTTTAAAATTACAGTTCGCTTAAAAATAATTATAATTTGAGCAATGATTTAAAAAAAATCATTTTACATTTTTGTAAACATTGTCGCGCACTTAGCTTTATTCTGCTTACAATTCAGCGATTATTTCAATGTTTTATTTTCTTATAAATGAACTCGTGCAAAGAGCGGGTACTTCAGCCGGTATACTTTTAATGTATCAGTGCTGCACAGAGTATTATAAAACTAATTAATTAATACTAAATTAAGAACAAGATTAATAAGTATTAGCGACTTCCATGGGCTTGTCTTACAGAGCAAAGTTTTTCAAAGGAATGCTTTTATGATTAGATATTGACCCTCTGAGTTCTTTTTCTACATTTGGCTGATATCTATATTTTGTCTTCTAAGCAACCACCGCATTTTGCAATATGTTCCAATTTAAAAATTAGAGAAAGGAAAAATAACATAATAATTATCATATGACTTAATATTTTTTTTTGCTTAAAAGCAACATATACAAAATTTAATACTTATGTCGTGAATTTGTACGGCATTTAATTAAGATTATTGCTTTAGCGTAAAAAAAGTTTATTATTATTGCATTCAGTACATTATTAATGTATAAGGGGGGCGCGATAAAAATTGTGATTGATAATTGTCCAGTATTGAAAGTTTGAGAAGCACTGCCGTACAAAACTGGGAATTTCAAACTGCACATCAACTGACTAAACGGGTGAGACTATATTATTATGTGGTCCATGGCTAGGTCGAGACCTCATACCATAAACAATCACTTAACTCATTTAGTCGAAGTATGATCATCGGTCAAGCCAGTTTGTGCCTAAGTCTTTTAGATTTTGAGTTTCGTGCACATTTATTTGTTTCAAATTACCTTTTAACAAGTATGTGACAATGCGTGTTATATTCTGTTTACTATTAAAAAACTTTTGCATAGGGTCTCAGGGCCTCAAAAAGTCTTAAGATGTCCTTCTACAGGACCCACTCAAGTCTAGCTACGCCAGGATTATTATTATTTATTAAACATATGTGTAGTGCTTATCAGTAATATAATGGCAAAGTGTTAGCATATTTTCATTTATAAGATTTATCTGTTTCGTAATATCAATTAGTTTTCTGTCACAGTTGCAATATATATATATATATATATATATATATATATATATTGTGTGATTGTTCTTACCCGCCTTATTTGCTTATTTTTCTAATGAAATTTTTGTAAACTAAATGAATAGTAAATGATGAAAAGGGTTATAGTTATGTTTAAATAAATCGCGTAAAATTTTTTTAATTTGTCAAATTTTTCAAATGTATTTTCTCAAGACATTTTATTTTATTTAGTAAAGTTATTAGATATTCACGACACGTTCATAGTATAATTACAGTTTGATGAATATAATACAGTCGACTCTCGATAATTCGAAGTTGGAGGGACTAATGAAAAACTTCGAATTATCAAGAGGGTAGGAAAAAACTCTCAAAATACACGAAGAGAAGTTTTTTTCTAACACACATTTAAATTTAAAACCATGTAATAAAGCAACAATTGTACATAATTTTTTAAAGTACATTTTATACAGTATAAAAATAAAACAGAAGTTAAAAGTCCTTTATTAGAAGAATACTTATGTCTTGAAAAGAACTATTAAAAGAATATACATACTATATATAATTAATCCTTTTTGTCGAAAAAATCTGTTATCTTTTTTTGTTTTAAGGCATTCAATATAACTTTGTCAATAGATTTTTCTAGAACAAATGAAGCCTTTGAAATGTCTGCATCAACATGATTTTGAAGGAAAAAGTTGCGTAGTTTGTTTAGTGACACTTTAGCTTCTGACAGAGATACCGGAGTCAACTCCTCCGATTCGTCTTCGTCACTTTCTGTATTATTGTGGTCCAAAGCCACAATTTCAGTGTCAGATAGAGCTCCCCATACAGTAATGTCCATGTCAACCAACACGTAGTCGTCAAACGTCAAATCTTGTTCTGGAAGAGCTTCCCAAAGGGATGGTTCAGCATTAAATTCAGTGAGTGTATTGTCCATCTCAACCAGATTCGGCGAGGGGAAGTCTGACTTTTTAAAACAGCTGTGAATTGTCAAAGGAGTAACAGCTCTCCAAGCCTTCTCAATCATAATCAAAGCTGTTAAAATAGAAATAGTAGTTACATTCTGCTGATTCTCAAGGCTATCCAAAACGCTTTTAACAACTTCACGCCGATAAATAGTTTTAAAATTATGTATGATGCCCTGGTCGAGTGGCTGAAATTTTGAGGTTGAGTTTGGAGGGAAAAATTGAAGTTTCACATTTGATAAAGGTGGTGCGTTATTGTGCACAGTACAGTTGTCTAAAAATAAGAGAATATGTCGTTTTTCTCTTTTCATGTCCGAGTTCAGTGAGACCAACCATTCATTAAAGAGTTCGGTGGTCATCCATGCCTTCTTGTTTGAGCGGTATTTGGTAGGGAACGAGTTTATGCCCTTGAAACACCGAGGTTTTGCAGATTTTCCTATGACGAGAGGAGTAATCTTTTCTCAGCCGTCCATGTTTACAGTCAGTAAAATAGTTAACCTCTCCTTGCTATTGATGCGACGCTTGTTTAACTTAAATGATTAATTTATTTTCTATATATCCATTATCTAAAATTACAGGTTCTTAACGTAACATCGCATCATAGCTTAAGTTCAAACACCAAATCCTTTAAAGACAATAAAACAGTACACTAAATTAAAAGGCCGTTCTTTAAATAACTATTAATTTATTTTAACATAATTAATTTTGGGTTAATTTACAAATAGTTGCATAACAAAATTCTACTTAGCTTTTGAGAAAGGGAGGATTGAAAGGAGTGAAAACATGTCGCCGCTCGAAGCCCCGCGGAGTCCAGTTCAAGGCCTGGGTCTATGTTGAGTCTCTGGGTCCCAAGTATATGTGAAATCGGGGTGCATCCCGTTTTTATTTGGCGTCCTCTTTGCACCGATATACTAGAACGGATTCTTTAAAGTAACAATTAATTTATTTTGAATTAACATTTTTAAATAAAGAACGTTTAAAAATTTCAAGGGTATTTACTTATCTGGAATGAGAGGAGAGAGCGACGAAGGGTGACCTCGGGTAGCGAGTGCGCTTCCCGGCTGGAGGGTTTTTCTGGCAGACGTAAGAGGGAGTAAAAAAGCCCCGAGAATTTGCGCGCCAACCCTTATAAAGGGGCGACCGCACCACTCGGAAAATCATCCACTTCAAAGTTCTGGCGGTAAATTTTACAATTCCGATTGGCCAACAAGCTGTGCAAGGATACAGCTTCGCCCGCCATAGAGTCCGTTGACCTGATGCACCCTCAAATTCCTTAGAAATCCGTTTCCTGTAAACAGGGCAAATGTAAAAACTGCAATTGTATCTTGGGGACCGGCGGCCTCCCATCACTATGTTTTCCTCCATGGCATTTTTCTTTTTTGAATGTTAATGTTTTTTCTGGCAAACACTTGAAAAAGAATCCGATTTCATCCGTGTTGAAAATTTTACGTGGTTCGCACTCCTTTATTAGATCCGAAAGCGAGTTCTGCCACTTAGAACTAACGTTAATGTTGATACTTTAGTTTTCCCCGCACATTTTTTTGAAGACTATCCCATTCCTTTTCTTAAAATTTGTAAGCCATCCCTCGCTAGCCGAAAACTCGATTCCTAACTCTTTGGCGAATGCTTTAGCCTTTTCCTTCAATAAAGAGCCGCCCATCGGAATATTCTGTCCTCGACACTGTCTCATCCATGAAATTAAACACTGTTCAAGACGTGGAAAATTACCTTTTCTAACGCGTTTTCTCACTCTACTCGAAGATGCACTAAAGATTTTCTCTTTATTCTTCAGAATAGTGGAGAGTGAGCTCAGTGGGATTTCAAATGCTTTGGCTACATCGACCTTCCTCTCACCTTCTTCAACTGATTCTATCACCTTTTTCTTTTCAGAAATTGTTAAGCACTTGTACTTTTTAAAAGAAGACATGTCGTTCCTTTCGCGTGATAAGTCGACGTTGAGGTGAAGTGTAAAGTAGTGGCTCAAGGTTTACATCGAAATTAACAGGTATGAAACGTAAATCACCACAACTTTAGTAAAATAATATTTTTAATTTAAAATTTGGAATATAAAATGAACACAAGGCGTATTCACAGTTCACACTCAGCTACCAGGTATACTTAATAGCAGGGGTCGACAACTATGGCACGTGGAGCAATTCTTAGTGGCACACTACCGCTCTTTTTTTTTAAAAAAATAATAGAATATAGTTAAATCCCTGTCTCTCCTGTCTTTGCCTCTTACATTTTTATATAAAGGTTTTATTTCTCGCTTTCAATTCTCTGGTAACGATTCTGCTGAATTATCTTGGATGTAGTTCGAGTGCTTTATTTTTTTAAAAAAAAACATCTGTTTAAATGTGACTCATTATTAGTAATAAATACTCAACGAAAATCAAAACTATTGTGCAATACTTGTAAAAGGAAGCATCACTCATTACTGCACAGTGAATAAAAAAGAAAGCAGTTTTTCCTTTATCCATCTAAAGCTTGGGTATCAACGGAAAAAGAAAAAACAGATGGCTTAGGAATAAATCAACATTCTGCTTAGCAAATACCGGAAATATAATAAACAAAGTATATTTATTCTATCAACATGCACAATTTGAACTGAAAATAAGTTTAGTAAAAAAACCACTCGTGAGATAATTAGGAACAGGAAGTGAATCTAACTTCATAATATTGAAGGTTCAAATTATCGAGAGTTTTATAGGATAACTTCGAATTATCGCGTGTTGTAGTCTGGCCAGTCACAAATTTTACTTCGAAATATTGAGAGTACCAAAACGTATGGTTTTAGTTCGAAATATCAAGAGTTTTTTTTCTGGGGACCGAGCATATACTTCGAATTAGCGAGAGGTTCGTATAATCGAAAGTTCGAATTATCGAGAGTCGACTGTAGTATAAACTTAATACAGTGTTTCTTAAACTGTGGGGCACGCCCCACCCCGTAAGGGGGCTTGATGACTCTACGAGGAGGGCGCGAGCCTATTGAAAAATCAAAAACAAAATATTCTTCAAAAAATTATCAATTTATTGAAAGTAAATAAACAAAATACATTCTGTCACAGTAAAAAATAAAATACGCATTTACTATGACATAATATATTTATAAATGTATCAGTACTGCACGGTGCATTTGATAATTAATTGAATATGTAATATGAAGAGCAAGTTTAACAGTTATACCAGTGACCCCATGAGCTTGTCATATATTAAAATATATGCAAAAATTAACACTTATCTTGATAATTTGAGTGGTTTATAATTAATTTCTTAACAGCCGATTAAAAGTTACGTGATTTGCTCCCCACTGGCCATCGTTTTCCACGTAGGCCAGCGTAGGCGATGTATTGGGGGAAGAGAAAAGGAGTAAATAAGCAAAATCTCTGAAATAAGTAAATCCTTCGCAAACACTGTGTAAAGGTCCTTTTATTACATTCTAAATCCTTCAGATTAATTTTATGGACATCAGTACTCAGAAAAGATGTATATATACGCTCGGGGCAATTTACTATTTGGCTGAGTGAGACGTTTATATACGCCAGTGAGACTTCGTATTGTAGCTTTCCGTACAAGGCACAAAAAGTCGTATTGCAGCTTAAGTGTCAAAGTATAGCATTACTAAATTCAGTACATTGCTATCTGTCCGGAAGGGGGTGGGAGGGCGTGTTGAAAATTATGGTTGAATATTGGGTCGCAAACATTTTTTTTTATTTCTAATGGCAGATTATGAACAGTTATTAACATAGTTCATCAATCTACTTACATTCACCGAAAGCAGGTATCTCTTTTTTAGTGTGGTGCCATATAGGCGGATACCAATCGCCATAGGTAATTTTGACGTCCAGTTTCCTTCCTAGAGGGAAGCACCTGAGCTCTGATGATGCGAACATGTACTAGGGTTTAATTTTGCCTAGAGCCCCTAGGGATTCCCCTAAGGATATTTTACATGCCGTATAATTATACTACATGGCCGCTGTCGATTTTCTGCATCATGAATATCCATCGACTTGGGCCGGGGTCGAAACCGCAATCTTGGGAACAGAAGACCAGTGACGAACCAACCACGCCACTAAGCCGACGGGTCGCAAATATTGAAAATTTGAGAAGCACTGACTGATAAAATAATAATTTAATATTTTTTTCGCGCGCTTAGATTGATATAAAATTTATTATTGGTTTAGAGCCTAGTTTTTCGAAATAAAATGTATTAGGGGCTATTTTCAGATACAACAGCCCTTTGAACTTTTCAGGTCCTACTTTTTAAGTACAACAGACATTTCTCTATATATAAGTTATACTTATATAATCTATATTCCTAAATATTTCTATTACTTACAACTTTTGAATTCATTTATATTTAGTTACATATTCATATTATTTATAAACTTTTTATAAATATATATGTCAGTTATATGAAATAATGAAAGCATTTAATGCTTTTAAATCACTTGTGTGTAACTGAATATACATTTCGAAAGGGTAATAAAAGAAATCCAAAAAGTGGCATTTTCCGAAAACGAAAGTATTATTCATATACCAGAGGTGTCCCTTCAGTGGGTCGATAAATAAATACCAAGCTTGCTTGGGAGCTGAACACTGGGGGTTTCGCGTCATACTGAGCACTTGACTGGAACATCTGCTCATGCACCTCAGGGTCCAAGGTCACGTGTATTGAGTTGAGCACAGTTGGCCTTGGCCCTCATGGGCTGTTGCGCCACTGAGTTCAGTTCAGTTAAGAGTTGTTTGCTAAGGTATCCCACCTTGAATTTTCCCTCACACTGTAAAAATTACTTGAGTGGTGTCACAACTTACATAGTAGTTTACATTTACGTACTATATACATGGGATTATAATCGATCGCGAAAAAAATCAAGGACTATGGAGAAGAGTCTGGACCCGTGGAGCCTCCCCCTCCTCTTTGTGTGTGCCATTGATACTGGGTGGACCACAGCACCTTGAAAAAATTAGTAGTAACCCGTGACGTGGAAAAGTTAGTCCACCCCTGGTTTAGATGGATAACCATTCCAAAAGGAGACTTCCAGAAGTGTTTTCGATAGAGAAAGTATCTCTGAGCTAAGAAAGTGTAGAAGAAGTCTATTTATAATTTGAAGGAAATTAGGTTCTCAATCCCATCACATAAGTAATATGGTTATTCAAGGGCCGTGGGAAGCCTGGTGGTTAGAGCTTCGGACTACAGATCGGAAGGCCTGGGTTCGATGCCCGATGCTACCAAATACCCTCCGAGTACACACGGAGTACGTACTTATTAAATCAGTGGGTCTGAAAGTCTTGTTGGCTGAATCACGAGTGCAGGGGACAGGAGAATATTTCCCTCTCCTCCAGTCTCAAGGCAAAATTTTGGAGGTGGAGATAGATGGTGTCGCCATCTATCGTCCCTTGGGAAATTTCGCCGAGCAAATTTGTACTGTCACCTGCGTGGTGCTCAAGGCCTAGGCCAACGACAGGCGTACTTCTAGCCCCTTGCCACGATGAATTTCGTGGGCCTCGTTCTGACTACGTCAGACAGGTGGCATCAGCCACAGCAACAACATATGTTTATTCAACGAATAATCACATACATTTTAAATAACCTTCAAATGTCTTATATATTGTCACAAATCTCAAAAAATCAACTTTAGAAAATTTTCCTGATTCTAGCTTTTGAAGTTATATTTGCTCTCATTTATTTTTCTATTAAATGTAAGAATTGACTTATTGAATGAGATATACCTTTAAGATCCAACCCGCACGATTGTGCGGGTTTGATATTCTTATACGTTTTTGCTTCTGGAATAGTCGTAAATAAGAAAATCGCTAAACTAACGATTCAGCCGGTTTGTAGGAAGTGTAAGGTGTTACTTTTTATCAACAGACGATGGTTGTGGTCCATATTTTACTTTCAGCTGGCAAATCTAGCTTTGTTTTCAAATACGATGAAAACATGTCTTTTTATCTGTCGTAAAAAGGTAATTATCAATATATTTCTAATTGCTTAGTTACAAATTTTTGTATTAATATTTAAACAATTGTAAAATAGAAAAAAAATATTAACTATACTTTATTAATGTGGCTTCTAGGGCTTGGGATTTCGTTAGCAGCTGTAAAGGTAAGTACTTACCATGTGAATTTTCTTTTCTGTTTCAATAATTTTGATGAAATCCTACATAAAAATGAAATATTTGGTTATATAATTAAAACCCCAAATTCTCTTGTGGGTCACCACGGATGTGAGTCCTTTTTTTCTTTCTCTCTCTCTCTCTCTTTTGCAATTAATTTTCTTTTTCATACACTTGTTGAGGAGTATGACATTTTTATTCTCTCCACAGATATCTTCATCCATATCTCTTACCCCCCCACCAAAAAAAAATCTGGGTCTTCCGGTGGTAGTTAGTAAGGTGTGGTTTAAATATATATATATATATATATATATATATATATATATATATATATATATATATATATATATATATTTTAATAATAAATTTTCTGATACATTTTACTATTTTTCATCGAATACTGTGTTAACTTTTAATCAAAAACTTTTTCAGGTGCCTAAAAGGAGAAGAATTCTCACAGAAGAAATTTTTCAATTAAAGAATAAATCAGATTGAACTTGGATCAAAACTTAGTGATCTCTCGGATGATGACAATGCTGCGAACAAACCATATGAAGTATACTGGAAGGAGAATCAAGCTCAGATGAGAGGGATGAAGAAACACATGCGAATATTTGAAATGGAAAGACAATTTTGGATCATTCTTTCTCATAAAAGTCTCTTGAACACATTAATTACATTAATTTAGTTGTTGCAAATTCTTGGTTTCTGTGCGAACAAGATGCAATATCAAATAAAGTTCCTCTAAAAATCAAAGAGGTCGCTTAAAATTTAACTTAGAGGTAGAAGAAGTGTTATCAGCCTCTCCACCTACTAACAAAAGTATTTTAATTGATGATGAAGATAACAGTGTTGTAATTCCACTCGCAAAAAGATCGAAGCGTTATAATCCCCCTGCTATACATGTCATGGCTTTTATCTTGGCCATTCCAGGATAAAAGGCTTGACATGTATAAGCCATTTTTGATGTGTTGATGATATTTCAAAGCCTCGCAAGTGCGAATTTGAAAACTATGAAAGCAGTTCGACAACATGTTGGGAAAAATGCAATAGTTATTTTTACTTGTCAAAAACAAAATAGAAGATTTTTTACAGTAAATAAATAATGAATTAATAAACTTGTGTTAATTATACAATAATTTCCTTATTTGTAACAATTTTAGTCGAATTAAGATTGTTTCTTCTATCAACTTAGAGCTAAAAATATATTACTCGTAAAATTTCAGAGGTGACGTGTTTCACAGATAACGCCCAACCCGCACGATCGTGCTGGTACCGTCTACTTTCCGGGGGGGGATTTTTTCATTATTTTTCCCCATGTCATTGGTGTCCATATAGTATTAATTACCAGAAGAATTTAATGTTTGAAGATAAAAATAATTCGGGTCTTAAAGGGATAGATTACTTAAAATTGATTAGAACATTCAATGTCCTAGTAATATTAATTAAAAAGGATTCAATAATGACTCATAGTTCAATTGCTTCGTTTACGTTTCTTTTTTTAAGGTAAGGCTAATACATTTTTACTTAGGCACATGTATTTCTATTTGAGGATTTTTCCCCCATTTACCAATGTGTAGGGATTTAGATAATTCTCATTTAATGATGCTACAACAATAAAAAGATGAAAAAAGAATCGTGATGGAGGCATTAATCTTTTAAGTCAATTCTTGCCGTGTAGAATGTTTGTCCTTGAAGCTTACTTTGAACCTAGTAGATCAGAAGTCACCCTGCGTGAAAGGCATATCGTTAAGGAACATGATATTGGGAATGACGCATTCTTACTTTAGGTATTCTAAAAAATATCGAAGTAACAGTCATGGAAAAATTTAAGCCTTAATATTTTCTCTCGTCATTTCTTCTTAATTATTTTTTAAAAATCCATAATTATGATTATAAAAATAACTCTAAATTATCAATAAACTTAATGTTCTGTAAAAGTTTATTCATTTCAGGTTCAGCTAAATAATCATTTTTTTTCATATTTATCGTGTAAAATTTAAAAAAAAAAAGTCAAGCATTGTGTAATTTAAATAATCATTAAAATTGAGAAATATTACTTTTTTTTCTCCGGCCGAACTGAACTTAATTTCAGTATTTATATTTTGCCTGATAATGCTTAAAAGTAACATATTTTTTAAAATTGATGGTAGTTTTATAACTTTATTGTTGTAGGAGTAAAACAATATTTATATTTTCATTTTAATTATTTTCTCATTTTATTATTCTGTAATTTCTTTATACAATACTCAGAGAGAAGTGTTTCTAATGCTAATACGCTGCATTTTGCAAAAAATGCAACACCATGAAGGAATTATCAGAATTAAATGATTTTTGCAGTAAATATCAATTATAGGATGTTACGTAAAACAGTAAGGTTTCAGAGCCCCCGCGCATGCGTGGCGTGCGCAACGCCTTCTTAACTGATTCTAAAAGCGTATAAATAGAAGGCTGTAGTGGGACGTTGAAAATAGTTAATGATTATTTGTTAGTGGAAAACGTTTAGTGATACCGAAGTATGAATTCGCGACGAAATAAGGAGAAATTCGAACAACTTACGGAGTTTAAACGGGGGAGTTTGTTCGGCCTTCGAGAAGGAGGATTTTCCTATCTCGCAATAGGAGCTCATGTGCAGCGGAACAGTTCCATAGTGATCCGAGTTTGGAAGCAGTGGATCGACGAGCACCAAACAACTCGAAAAACTGGTCGTGGACGACGGAAGGTGACGTCAGCGAGCGACGATTGACGCATGGCCGTGAATGACCTCCAGGTAGTTGGAAGCACGTTGGTCTACTGCTACAGGTGTACTAATATGGCTTCGTCAATTCGTCGACGTTTGCTGCACCGTGGATTGGGTGCAAGAGTGCCTTTATACAGGATCCCCCTCACGGCTAGCCATCGAGGGCTGTCTAAAATGGGCTCATGGGCACAGAGCCTGGCAAGCTGATTGGCACTAAGTTGTCTTTTCAGATGAATCACTCTTCAATTTGTGGGACCATGATGGCCGCATTCGTGTTAGACGCTTTGCCGGTGAACACTGCCTTCCAGAGTGCGTTATGGAACGACATAGTGACCTAACACCCAGCGTCATGGACGATCCAATTTGCTAAGAATTGAGGAAAATTTCAATAGCAAGAGGTACGTCCGTGAAGTGCTACAGCCCAAAGTCGTTCCTATTCTTTAAGGCATCCCTGGAGCTATCTTTCAGCAGGATAAAGCACGCTTACATGTTGCAAAGACTGTTCGAGACTTCTGTTCAGCCCAACATATGCAACTTCTTCCTTGGCCTGCTTATTCACCGGATATGTCGCCTATTGAGCACGAATGGATTTGGTTGGTCGGCGTCTGGCTCGTGATCCACGTCCTGCAGCTTCATAAAACAAACTTTTGCTGCGCATACGAGCAATATAGAATTCTCTTCCGCAAACAGACATTCAAATTCTGTTTGACTCCATGCCACGTCGTATAGCAACACTTATTGCAGAGGGTGGTGGCTACACCAAATACTGATTTCGGACACTTAATATTGTTTTTTGCTATGAAAATTTATTGGTCATTTATTTGTACTAATACAAGTTGTTTGTTTATTAAGTTTCATTTAATTCTGATGTTTCCTTCATGTTTTACAAACAGCAGTTTAAATTAATGGTTTGAATTATAGAAAAAAAAACAGACAGTTTCTAATTATTGATGACAAAGTGATTGAGGCATAATGTTTTGTAGTTAAAATGAAATTATTTAAAACATCATTCTAAAGTAAAAAAATTAAGAATAAATGAGTTCAACCATTGAGAGAGCGACTCAAGCTACTTTTTCAGAATTTGATTTCCATGATATCATCAATTCCCACTGATAATAAAATGAGGCAGCTTCCAAATTGAATGTCAAAAATTCCTTTTGGCAATTTTAACAGAGATTCTCATTCGAGACTCGAATAATATTGATCAATGAAAAATTATGCGCTTTGACCAATAAACTTAGAGCAATGTAGTGGTAGCGACGCTTATACTGCTGTGCCGTAGGGTCTGGATTTGAATCCCGGAGAATCATGGATGTTTGCAAATGTCTAGTGCCTTCGTGGCTTGGGGGTACCCTAAATAGCCGTCGAGCCACAAGTCCTCTCCGAGATTGGTGAAATTGCAAGAGAAGTGGGAGGCCCCTGACCACCCCTGGGTATTCTTCCTCAAAATTTGAATAGAAACAAGCCAAATCGTACTGTCATCTACATGGTGCTTAAAGCTACGGCTAACGACAGGTGTATAATCCAGTTCTTTGCCATGTTGAATTTCGTGGGCCTCGAATTGACATTGCCGATTAGGTGTTATGAGCTACTGCAACTACTTAGAGCAGAGCATTTAACATAAATTTCCCTGTCTTAACTTTACATCAGCGTTTTTTCAAATGGAGGGCACGCCTCTTGGGAGGGTGCGTGACATCCCTATGATAAAAGAGCAAGTATATTGAAAAATCAAAAATAAAAAATTAAAATATTAATTTAATGAAAAGAAGCTAAACAAAATACAACTTGAGATGATAAAAATACACATTTACACTGATAAAATATACTTATGAATGCATCAGTACCTTACAATATTTTTGATAAATAATTTATCAATATATTGATAACTAGTATATATATATATATATATATATATACATATATATATATAACATACTACATAAATATATATAATTTATCAATACTAAATTAAAAACAAGTTTACTAATTACTAATACCTTTCATAGTCTTGTCACGTACAAAATTTAATCTTATCTTGATAATTTGTATGGTTTATAATAAAAGTCGTATTGTAGCTTCAGCGTCAAAATACTACATTATTATCGAATTCAATACATTGCTATTGTATGGGAGGTGATGAAAGTTATAATTGAAAATTGGGTTGCAAAAATTGAAAGTTTGCTAAGGTCTGCATTACATAGAAAAAATTTATGGAGATGCCAAAGCAATAAGGTAAAAATAGAGGAAAATATATAAAATATATCGGAAATTTTTTAATAAAACGATTAGATTAATGAAAGTCTTTGAAAAGGGATGCCCTACAAATTTTTTGTAAGAACATATTTAAAAAAAAAAAAACGTATTTTAAAAATAAATGCAGGAAGGAAGTATTTAGCATTTTTACTACATAATTGAGGACTGGAAAAGTTGACAAGTAGATTAATTGATCAATAACACACACAGTTTTAATTGTAACAATAAAAATAGATTTTTTCTCTTAGAAAGTCTTTTCCGCCGCTTTTTTAAGTTGAAAAAACAATTCTTGAATCTCACTTATTGAAGATTATTTAAGTAAATTCAGTGTGCAGAATGATTTTCTTGACTAAATAAAAAATTATACATGAGGAAAATAGTTAATAAAAAATATTGTTTTTGTAATTTTTATCGCAATTATAATTGAGCAGGCAACAAATTCACTTTAATACAAAATCAAATTGCTTAACAGAAATTACACTTATTTTATCTCACAATTTGTATTTTTATTCAGATTTCTCATTCCTGAAATATTGTTCAGTTTGGGATTTCGATATAAAAGAAGAGAGAGAGAGAGAGTATTTCCTTCTTAATATCCAAAAGAAACTTATTTTAACAATATTAGGGGGGATGTGTACCTCTGTCCACCTGTGAAGTAACCCCCATTGTTCAAGTTATACAACTGTTCGTACTCATTGCTAAAATTGTAAAAATGTAATTTACATGTATAACAGAACTATATTACATGTGTATATAGTTCTATTTTTATTCAATGTATTGAAAACAGCGAAAAAAAATAAATTTCAAGTCTTCATACACGCATCTTCCTCTTCAAAAACAATGTTCCTAATCACTTTTTTCTCTAAATTGCGCAGCATTTTTATTCCGTCTTTGCTTCTGCGCCTTGACAGAGCCACATGCAATTGTAATAATTGAGTAAATATTGTTTCCTTCGAAGCCTCACATAAACCGACTGTTTTGAAACTCTTGTGAAGGTCTCCTTGGACCTCACTTTGAGAACGAGAATAAATAGGAGTAATGTAAGAACCAGAAGCCATTTTTATAAACAACTTTCTTTATTTGGTTATTTTATCCAAATAGAATCAAAGATTTATTAACAAATATATCTAACTAGTATTATGAGGTTTTAAAGGTAATATCCTTTAAATTAACTTAATTAATGATCCAATTAATTAACAATTAAATAACGATCACGCAGAGATTACCACGATAAGAGATCCCAGAATTATATTTAATAATGTTCCTATTGAACATTTAACTTTAATCTCACTCTTAAAACTTTAATGAGACTTTAATTATAAATCAATAATTACCAACGGAATCTCAACTCTTCTTGAGGTTAAATTATCTCCAACAAGACATCTTCAATTTAACTTCACTATAACTTTCTGCTTCAATCTCTATCTCCTACTGCTCTAACTTTACTATTCCGTTTGACTTAAATACTTTATCTAATATGCATATATAACAAGGAATCGTGTCCGCTTTTTTTGGAGTTGATTGGAAATAGGTAGGGAATTAAATTTCCCTAAAAAGGACGACTCAGAAGGTTAGTGATAAAGTTCCGTATAGATTTGTCACACTCTGTCCCTGTAATTTATTAATAGTCGGGGCCAATGCCATATTAACAGGGGATTTTTTACGTTTCAGTATTAATGTCATATCGAAGTCTCCTCCAGAGTTCACTGGGATCCTTGATACACATACAATTATGCCTTCCTCTTATCTCCTGATAAAATCTCACACAAGTATATGCTCTGATTATTTTTCACTTAACTTGTGTCATTATACAGTCCATCTGTAATGCATAAAGGAGGTGGGTAAAGATCAACCTTTTTTCGCCCATCATAGTCATGAAAATTTCAAAGTATTTATTGGTGTTATAATATTATATTTATGTGAACTTTAGGTATTGATCATTACTTTTATTCTAAAATAGTAAGGGAGGAATAGGAAGTCACACAAAAAAAGTCATCAAACTTGGCAAATTCGTTGGATTTTGTTGTTTTAAGTGTGCTTTTTCTAACTTTCATTTTTTAAAAAAATTTTTAAGAGCTTTAAGCACCACTATATTTTTGGTCTCTCAAAGACTACAATAATAAGTCTTTTAAACTGCCAGTAGTCATTTCTTTTGATGCATCGAGCGCGTTGATATGATACGAAACAATATTGCTTGATCGCAAATCGGTCAGATTTTTTGGAGCTTTTAGAAGAAATGGACCTAGTACCTAAAATGCCTGCATTCCTAGACAAATAAGCACAGTAGTCTATAGAAGATGCTAACGAGACATGTTTGGTTATATCGATTCGTTGGGTAGTTGAAGCAGTAAACGACCAGCATAAGAAGTGGAGAGCTTTAAGCAATATCATTCCAAATGTCCTAATACCATATATTGGAGATTATGTTAAAATCGTCTCTGCAATTCTTAATGCATTCAACCCAGCAAGACTTAATAAAGTTGAGGAAGACAATGTAATTGTCCAACGAATGCTAAATTTAGTGAAGTAGCCTATTTACTTACAACAAACAGTTGAAGAAAATGGCTGGGCAAGAAAAAGGGCGATTTGGATTTTGTTTTTTGGATTGGAAAAAAAGCCTGATCTTTACCCACCTCCTTTCTTAATAGTATTGACGATACAACATAATTTCAAATTCAATATAGTGGTTTACATTCCTGATGGAGTTGTTAATGATAGATATTCATGCGGATACTGTAACATAATATTCTCTTGATGATCGCCATCGCCGCCGCCAAGAGAGCAGCTACGTAAATTTATAAAAGCATTTTGAAAAAAAAAATCTTTATACATAGAGCGATATTGTATTTTGAATTAATATAGGTAGGATAGATGATGTTCATATTTTAATACTTTAAAAGTTCTTCAGTCTCTACAGTCAGGAAAAAAAATATATTTATGATAATATAGTGTAAAACGCGCTTATACACACACAAACACATTTTTCATTTTTACTAAAAACTGTAATGGATGGATCGGGACGAACGTGTTATTTTTGGTATTCAATTCCCGTTTACATGAACAGTAGCAAGCAGTTTAATTTAGTAGTGATTAATACAAAATTTTCATAACATTTTTTTTTGAAAAAAAGATATTTTTTACGTTAATTATTAAATATTGATTTCATTCAAAGAATATTACTAAAAATAATGTCCAGTCACAATATACATAAAAAAATTGAATTGTGCTTTTTGTTTTACATTTATTAATTATTTTACCATTCTCTGAAATTTCATTGTCACTTACTTTACTTTACGATTATGTATATACAAAAGTAATACTTAATATTCAAAAAATATTCCGGAAATCCTGAAAAACTCTACTGGAATTCAAGTAGAATAACCTAAGTAATTTATTTTTCTACTTAAATAATAAATAAATTCATATCTATCAAGTTTAATATCTCTAATGTTAGTATATGAATATGCAAGGAAAATGAACATTAAAAATCATGATTTTAAATTTGTTGCTATTTTCGATTTATTTTAGGTGGTACATCAGCTTGAAGACAAGTCATGAATTTTGATGCTATTGAAATGAGTTCTGTTTTAAATTAAATTATTAATAAGAGTAAAAAATGAGCTAACTCATATTAAACTGTGGATTAAAAAGTCTGGACAAGCTTAAGGTTAGAGTGTCATTTGAAAATTAATTGCCCTTATCTTTAGAGCGAAATTAAAGGAGTGTGGTTCAACTCGAGTGAAGTTCTCGTCTTTCGGTTGTGGAAAAATACTATCAAAATTCATATCCAATAGTCTTTGTATAGCTCCAAAACAAAATCAGTAAAACACAGAATGGTTTCATTTAAAAGTAAACGGGATATTAGTTTAAAATTAAATATTTTATACCAATTCCAATAGTATCATTTCTATATTGATTTAGTATTACAAAATAAAAAAATCCGAAACGATCATTTTCTGAACGTAAAGAGCATTTTCGAATATATTCTGGTGATGCGAATAAACAAGGGAAAAATCAATGCACATAGATGCTTATTTAGATTTATTCCTTACCTTTTATTTACGTAGATGATTTTGAAGGTAAGAATGTGCTCACGTATTCGTGGACTAAAATAACTCAAAGAAATTGGAGCAATATAATGGAATATCGATCGGTTGTTTCTAGCAACTATTACTTCGCAGTAAACATAACTAATTCTTAGAAGTAATAAAAGTCTCTTTCTGAGAATTCCTTTTATATATATTTTTTCCTGTGTGTGTTTCCTTAATCTCCCTTATAAAACAATCGATCAATTAATTGGATTACATTTAATCTTTTAAGGGGATGTAAGAAAAAGTATGTAAAAGAGCAAAGCAATTCCATAGAATTAAAAACAAATATACAGATTTACGCGTTAAATAAAACAATTGTAAATAAAATATTAAATAGGTAGAATCTAAGGAAAATATACGATGTGAATTTCTATTAGAAAAAGAAATATATTTATTATGAAAATAAAGGAAACCTTTGAATTCCAGCTACAAATATATTTAAGTCTTATTAATTCAAAGTGATTTATTTAATTAAATAATTAACATTGTGCATATATTTGTGATAAACTTTATAATTCTAAGCCATACTTAGGTGGTGAGGATGAAAAATAGATCCTAAATCTTCGACATTGCACTATGTGATAGTAAATAAACTATTCGTTGTTTATATATAAAAATACAACGCGTTTAACTTCCCATTATTCGTCATGCTAACAAAATTACCAAAATGATGAGTACTCATCTGAATTTGAAAATGTAACGCAAAGTTCATCATTCTGTATTAGATGCAACCGTCCACGGACCCGTGAATCGAATCAAAAACCGGAGATTTAATCACTACACTACATGGAACAAATCGAGTTTCACCTTAAGGATTTGTCACCAAGTTTGAAGCAGTCTATGTTATTGAGAAGTAACTTCATAATGTAATGGGAACTTAGGGAGTGGGACTCTACTTCAGATGTCATCCTCGTCACTTGACCATGGCTCAAAATCACGAGGTTCGTCGAGTGAGTGTTTAATAACGTAACGCTATAATACAACTCGAAGACTACAAGCGACACGTGTCTTGTAATTTTATACCACGGTCAAGTGACGATCATGACTCCTGAGCTGGCACCCCTTCTCCAAACTACCACACCACTCCAAAAGGCGGATTTGAGACACGACTGATTTAACACGCACCATTTCTCTACACAGTGGATCTTCAGCGGCACTAGCATTCGAACACATAAGCTGGACATGAATTCGTGACCAAAAACACTAGGCTACCACAATTACACGAGATTCGTCACCAGTAGCCCTCGTGTTGTCTTATAGACAGAGGTGTAGCTACCACCGTATCAATGATACGGGGCCTCCGAGCTTCAGGGCCCCCAAAATTCAGAAACAGGAAACTGTAAAATGATTAGGAGACTCATTAAAAAACCCGCAAGGAATTTGGTACCGGGTCGTCTCAGGACTTATAGGGGGATTAATTAGCCAGTGCTTATAGAGGGATTAATAGCCAGTACTTATAAGGGGATTAATAGCCAGTGCTTATAGAGGGATTAATAGCCAGTCCTTATAGAGGGATTAATAGCCAGTCCTTATAGAGGGATTAATAGCAGAGGGATTAATAAACACTCCCTGACACATTTAAGAAGCCCCCAAGAAAAATTCAGGGCTTTGCATACGGAAGAAGGGTTTACTTTTTTGATCGACTTTTTGGAGGTTGGAAACATCAATTTTAAGCGGTACTGTGGCACCCTGTCAAAATTGAAGAGGGGGGATTCGGAAAAAGAGGTCTGGCCTTCCCAAATCTGGCGTTTTGTTGTTGGATGACAATGCGAGACCACACTCTGCGACGGCAACGCAAAAACCATATTGCAACTCTTGGTTGAGAGCGCTTATATCACAGTCCTAATCTCGCACCAAGTGATTTTTAGCTGTTTTCTGCTTTGAAGAATCTCCCCTGAAGGCGCTTTGGAAGCAATGCTGAAGTCAAACAAGCCTTTAAGCGTTTCTTCCGTATGCAAAGCCCTGAATTTTTCCTGGAAGGCTTTTTGAAGCTTTTCAAGCAGTTTGACAAATGTCTCAATGTACTTGGTACTTATGTGGAAACATAAAGTTATTTCTTATCTTTAATGTCTCATACTATTTTTTGACTTACATATACAACTCTGACCACAGTCGACAGGAGAAACTTATTTTCAACTCACCCTCGTTTATATGTGTTTATTTTATATCAAATGCTCATAAGATAATATAAAGCATCAAATGTGTATATTAATACAATATAGAATGTATTATAGAGTATTTGAAATTATTTAATGTAATAGTTCAATTCTTAGTAACTAGTCTAGATTGTTTCTTATATCTATTTTAATCAGTGACAAAAGTAATGTTAGTTAAAATTCGAATAATTGTTGATGTATTTGAAACACAGAACAGATATATATATATATATATATATATATAAAATCTACATTATATTTATAAATAACTCAAAACTATTCAGTATAACTGTATTCAAACCTTGTTACATTTTAACACAAGAAAATGAGTAATATGCGAATACCTAGTAAATGTGAGAATTTAAATGTACTTATGCATTAAAATCTTCAAATTAAAAATAATGATTCAAAAATCAAACTCAAAAGAAAAGAGAGAAAAAAAGAAAGTTAAAAAATGAAGAAAAAATTGGATTCATTAAAAATTTCAAAGCAATTAAGTATCCTTAAAATTTCAAAATTTAAAGCACGGAATTAAACCGACAACTTTGACAATACGTATGTTACACAACATTGGAATATTAAGACATTAGTAGGCAACCAACGTTGATATATGAGTGTTTCTAAATATACTCTTTTATATTTTCTTATCAGCAAAATGAATGTAAATTATTTTTTATCAACGAAATGTAAGATGATAAAGTAACTTCTTAGTACATCATAATTTGACTATGCCGGAGATAAGCTTTCCTTTTAAATTTTATGTGTTTTGCTTCAAAATGTTTAAACATTCATTTTAATCTTAAAGTTGGTTTTATAGAAGATAAGAAAAGGTACATACATGACTGACACTAAATTTAATTTATTACGTTTTTTAACATATTCTTAATTTTAAAATGAAAAAAAAATGACAATGTTTAAAAAATGTATTTTGATTGAAAAAATTTCTTGTAAGTAGTCATCAGTAATTAGCATCAGAAATCATTAAAATAGTGCTATTTTCAGAAATTTTATGTATTTATATAGTGTTAGGATACTTTTCAGTGCAACAACATCATTCAACAAACAAAAAATATTTCTACTATTCATTTCGTTTTAAAAGCCCAATATTTAAAAAATAAATTATATTTGCAATATAAAAATTTGCACATATCTGGATTCCATGCGTTGATTATAACATAGTCATATCTTTTTTAAAATTTTCCAGTTAAAATCTGACGGAGTGAGCTTTTTGGAAAAAATTATAGTTTAGAAAAAACCAAAAAGAGCGTTGGGTGCTTTGTACTACATTTTCACACAAACTCAGCATTTCGGAATAGAACTAGTACGAAATAATAACAATTAATATATAGTACCCTACGCTTTTATCTCAATGACATTCATTTTCTCATTAGTCATTTTATTCTTATATTAAGAGTTATTCGTTTACTTTTTAGTTCGATTCACTATAAAAGAGTGTTTTCTAGTTTTTTTTAAAAACTATAATTTATTTTTCATTTTTTGTTCGATCTACATTAAAAGCCTGTTTCTGTAGTTTTTAAAACTATCATTATTTCTTTTTTTTCTTTCTCACATAAAGAACACTTTTTTTGTTTGCTTTATTTTTTTATAACAAGCGTTTTCATTTTTAGGTTTGCACCTTTATAAGGGGTAGGGTCTTTTAGTCGCCATATCTGGAAATTATTGTATTGTCATCGGTCCTCGACAAGTGTGCAAAATTTCGAATTAATTTGACATTTTAAAGTGGGTAAAAATCGAGTCCAAAAACTCCATTACATACAAGTGAAACTTCTAAAAGCATGATAACAAAATTGCTTTACATGGTTTTAAGACTATTTTGTATTTAAAATTCACATAAAAGCCCATGAATCCAATTCTTTCTTCAAATACAAGAAGAAATTTTATGGAAACAATATTTTGTCTCTTAAATTATCACTCAAATATATTGACGAAAATGGTAAGATAAATTTAAAACATAAATCTGTATAAAAAAAATGTTTTTGAAAAAAACTTGAATAAGATAGAAATTTATATACAAATTAAATTTATTTAAAATATTAGTTATATTAAATTTCATTACGATGAATAAATACAAGAGATTTTAGCATTTTGTGTCTCCTTTCAAGTTTAACACAGTGAGAAAAGGAATTTGAATTATCTATGTAGAAATTTTTCCTTTAAAATAAGAAACATATATTACGAATTCCTTTTTTTTCTCAATATCAAAATTCTATTCTATTCTTGTAATTATATGAAATGTTTTACTTTATAGGAAAGACAATAGGAAAATACAATGTGAAATACAGTGAGGAAATGTCTACCTGAACTAGTATTTTAAAACAATTTATAAATGAAATATGTTTCATTAAATAAATTCACAAAAATCTGCAATCATTTCAACTGGTTATTTCTTCATTGAAATGATGTTTTCGTATGAAACTATGCAACTTTATACATATCATGGCCCATTTTTATAACATCCTCGTTTCGAATACTTTTAAACTTCATTTCCTTGACGTATGTGTAATCTCATTTTGCTCTCTTTTTATTTTTTTAAAATATATTTCTTCTTTTTTCTTACATTAAACCTGGGAACTAACATTTATCTCCAGTATGTCTTTAGATTGTTCTTTCCTTACTCATTTTTACCAAAATAAGGAAGAAATATAACGTGTGTGCATTACATTAGTTTTAATTGATGTATTGTTTTTAGAGAAATCAAGTTTATTTAGCCAGGTTTATTTTAAATTTTTAGATCACGTTCTTCCAATAGTTAAAATAAGACGATTTAAAATTTCCTGATACTTTTCTAATAAATATATTAAGTTTAAATCAGTGTTTTTCAAACTTTCAATATTTGCGACCCAATTTTTAGTCACAATTTTCAACGAGCCCCCCACTCCTATACATTATTATTGTATTGGAAACAATAATAATGTACTTTTTGACGCTAAAGCTAAAATACGACTTTAATTACAATATCGTACAAATTATCATGATGAGTATTAAATTTTGAATATGATACTTTTAAGTAATATATATTTTAAGTAAGTTACTTTTAAGTCATAGAATAAGCATTATATAGCTTTTCCTTCCTGTTTTTTTAAATAAGAACAGATTGTAAAATAATTTTTTGTTAAATTAAAAGTTTATTTCCTGAAACATGCCTAGAGATCTAAGTTAAATATGGAAAAAGAACTTATAGTGTCAATTTCTAAAACCTTCCTTTGAAAAACTTTGCACAGCAAGACAAGCCCATGGGCGTTGCTAGTAATTATAAAATGTGTTTTTAATTTAGTATTGATAAACTAATGATCCAATACATTGTGCAGTACTGTTACATTTATAAGTAAATTAAATCAGTGTAAATGCATATTTTATTTTTATTATGTCATAATGTATTTTGTTTTGCTTCATTTTAGCAAATTAATAATTTTTTTAAATAATCTTTTATTTTTGTCTTTTTGATTTGCTTGCATTTTGGCTGGGTGGTGTAGTTCGTTTGTTGCTGGCCATCTGTACCCAAGGTTGCGGGTTTGACTCCGGTCCAAGTCGGAGGATTTTCCTGATGCAGAAAATTGACAGCGACCATGTCGTATGATTATACGGCATGGAAAAGATCCCTTGAGTGTTCATTTGGCTTGGATGCCTTTGGCAAAATTAAACTCCTAGGCACAAATTTCGCATCGGCAGAGCTCAGGTGCCTCCCTCTGTGGAAGAAACTGGGCGTCAAAATTATTTGCTGTAATTGGTAACGCCTAAATGGTGCCGCACTAATGAGTGATACCGGTTCCTTGGGAATGTACTAGGTCTGCAAAGGTAGAAATACCAATACGTAGCCCCATTACAGAAAAAAAATTGCTTGCACCCTCCACGTAGGGTTATCACCCACCCTAGGGGGATGCGCACCCCAGTTCGAGAATCACTATCTTATATAAAAACTAGGTTCCTGGTTTTTCGAGAAGATCAATTATGAACCAAACAATACGGAACAAAACATTTATCGAATTACGAAAAAGGAGGTTAGATAAAATTTTTTGGAATACTGTAAAGATTATTGAGCAAGTTGAGAAATTATAAATATATCCATCAGTTTTTATAGATAAATTTTTCATATTTACTTGATTAAATAAATAGATTTTTTTCAAGTATACATGTTCATAAACATAGATTTTTCAAGATGATAAAATCTCAGTAACATACGCTTAATATATAAAAAAGGAGTCAACTAATGATTTGAATGTGTGTGTTTGTGTATATCGTATACAAAACTTATACAAAATGGAAAAATGGCAAACAGTGGGTAAGTCTTTCAAAGTCATAATTTATTTTTCAAAAGAACACCTCTCAATATAACGCATTAAATATATCTCAAAATAAGAAAAATTTATTTATCTGAGTAAAGGGAAGTCTTATTCTCTTTACCTAACTTTTAACTTTCGTTCAGAAATAAAAACTCTTTGCTTAGACAGAAAGTTTGCTTGGATCTAAGCTTGATGTGATGGCGGTGTGTCTTAGTTTTTGTGTTGAAAAAAATATAAACACTTATAAATTGCTTGAACATGAATTAAACTTGCTCATTAGCTTCTTAATGGTAGACAAGACAGAAATACACTGTAAGGTAAAAATGCGATTGGGTACTTACTATGAGCAATATTTTATTAGAATGTGGTAGAATTGAACCAACTTACAGTATGTTTCATTGAAAAACTAATTTTTAATTTTAAAAGTTGTTTTCACAAATCTTATGTAAGTCATTTGATGTTTTGCTTATGTGTCGGATAATGTATAATTAAGGTGAAATTTAAGTTTTGTTTGTGCTTTTCTCCCCTAAAATCAAGATTATACTTTATTTTAATGCAATTAAACATTTAAATATAAGAATGACTGTGATAAAAGGGATTTTCGCTCATTTGAATGAAAAATAAGAGAATTTTAAAATGTTAGTATACATTTTCTGTATTTCTATTTCAGTTGTAAGCTTACTTTTTAGAGAATTACTAGTAAATATGGAAAAAATCTGAATGGTTATTTCGTAATCCTATTTTTTTACAAATCAAGAAATTAGTAAAGCATTTTTTGTTGGATCTATTGTTATAATTGATATATTCAAGCCATAATACAAAACCAATGATTTTCTCTTAATGATATCATTTTAATTTTGCTATTTCCTTGAAAAGTGATTTTAATTTGTCAGCATTTTCAATTTTTTCATTTTAAAAAATTAGATAACCTTGCCATATTTAAAATTGAATCTTTTTCAAATAACAATAA
Source organism: Trichonephila clavipes (assembly GCA_019973935.1). Lineage (NCBI taxonomy): Eukaryota > Metazoa > Arthropoda > Arachnida > Araneae > Nephilidae > Trichonephila > Trichonephila clavipes. The sequence goes on along the minus strand of BMAU01000510.1, from coordinate 652,702 downwards.
GGACTAATAAAAGTATTTTAATGAGTGCTATCTCTCTCTCTCTAAAAAATATTGCTTCTGAACATTTTTTCAGAAGAATAAATAAATTCAATGATGATATGGATATTGTAGAAAATAATAGCTCAAGTTGTGAATGTATTGTTCATTAAACAGGTTTTTTCAAGTTTCAAGCGAGTTTGCTTTCTTTAACCTTTTATAAGAAACCAGTAATCTCTCTCTGGGTGCGCGCAATTTTATTTTCAAGGATAAGACTATCAGAGTGGATGTTATTTTTACATAATGATTGAAGTTGTATTCATGTATGATTAATTAACGGAAGAGATGAAAAATTGGTATCATTGAAACTGTTCATCCTCTTATATGAAGGACTTTACTTTCAACATCTCATAAAGAAAAAGAAAAAAAAATATTCCACGTACTTTTTACGAGGCAAATGTGGTTAGATATAAGCTTATTCACTCAACAGCAGCTATAGTTTTTAATTGCGCCTGCGCACTACAACAGAAAATACTAATTTAAATTTGAGTGATAAAGGCTACAAAGTACCCTACAAATTTTAAAAATACCGAAGCATTTTTTTTTTGTATTTTCTAGAGCCCCACATCATTGGGAAGCTTGCCACCAAATTCAGATCTGAAAACAAATTAGTTTTTCAGATACCTGAAGCTCTCTGAGCTTAGGTTTCATTTAGAAGTATTTTTCCGCTCTTAAAAATATTTTTTGAGCACAATCAACTCTTTCAGTGTGAAAATGGTTATTAATTTCAATTTTCATTTCTAAAAACATTTCTGCTTGATTATGTTTTGATTTTTTTGAGTTCTCATAATTACTAAATTAAGATTGATTTGAAGACCAATTTTTGTTTTTAAGAAAATAGTTTATATAACTTAGAAGCTCTATCATTATTTTTTTCTGTTCAGAAAATGTCATGGCTAAAAGGTTCTCAGGTAGCTATGACAAATATTAGTTAGAAGAGAGGAAAAACTACTGAAAATGATGTATCTAAAAATAACCTCAGCTGGTAGTGCAATTAGACTTCCAAATACAAGTATTCTGAATATAAGTATTGCAGATAAAACTCGATATTTCTATGATGTGCCAAACTACATTCTAGTAAACATATTCTAGTACTATATTTCAGTATATATTGAATTTGCGCTATAAAAACCCAAACTTTCTTAACTGTCCAAATTTAAAACTCAGAAAGAGAAAAATGTGTCAAACCCGCTGATTTTTAGCTTAAGTTGGGACGGGGCTTTATCGCGCCTTCTCACTAATCCTCTTGGGGAATCTTTGGGGCCAGAATGGCATGATTTCAATCCAACTCTCTCAAGAAGAAACCGCGATATGCAGATTAGTGAATAGATATATAAGGGAGCTTTAGCATTCGCGAGTTAATCGGCTAGATGCCGTAAAGTCTGATAGAGATCGGCTAGAAGCCGTAGAATAAGAATAGAAGTTGAATAAAAGTCTGATAAGAGTAAGATAGAAGCTGGAGAGCGATATAGAAGCCGTAAACGCAAATAGAAGTCGGATAGAAGCCGGATAGTGTGTAGAATAGAAGTCGGATAGTAATAGAATAATAGTGGAAGAATGGAATACAAGAAACAGAAAGCCGAGGGCTGTTCGCCGTGAGATATTGGTAAGAGATTAATTATAGAACGGAATCTGGCTTATATTAAGGAATCTACAGTAGATAAAGACTCTGAGGTTAATTTCTCATAAAGATAGTGAGTAGGATTTCAAGCGCAATTTTATTTAGAATTGATAATTACGTAGTATCACTCCTGATCATATTCCTCTAAGACTTGTGTTGCGTTGCTCAATATATATTTAGACATAATTATTATGGAGAATTTGTGTGTGAGTGGTTATTATTCCTACAAATCTAGATCGCGTAGATGAAGAGATGATACCCCCAGGCTGCGGGATTTCACAAAGTTAGCATCCTTATTATTTTATACATAAATGCTTTGTGTTTCAAAATTTTTGAGAAAAAAAATTGTGTTAAGTTTAAGCTTGTGACGTTTTCATATCACATAGCTGACAAATTGACTTCTCTATGCGGATAGTATAGCACCGTTCATATGCACATGTGCACCCTAAAAATATTGCGGGCTCTTTTATCTGACATTGCTCCGAAACCAATGGTCGTGCAGCTCCAAAAGCTCGATTCGACACCTGCGAGCCGGGAACTCCGAGTTTAATTCTAGGTGCCAGAAACGAGCCACTGCTCTCCAAGAAAGTGGAAAGAGTCTGTTTTGAAACACCAACAAGATCGGCTGTGTTTGCTTCCTCCCTCTCGAAGGACATATTCTGTGAAATTGAAGTAATTAATAGTGTCAATTACTTCTATTTAAAATGTAAACATATTATAATTAATAGCTGAGATGTAAATAAAACCATTATTTAATTTCTTAACACTCAAGCTACCATTAATTTTTCCAAATGTCACAAGCTGAATAACCTGTCGTTGTAACAAATGCTATCAATATTATGCAAAAACATATTTCGAATTAAAAAAAAATATTTTCAGTCATATTTAGTTAAAGTAGTGTTTTAATGTAGGACAGAAGTTGGAAAATAACATATTAAAAATTACAGCTTTAGAGACATTATTGAATTTTCCTTTATGCCTTTACAAACTTTAAATGTGTTTTTCTCAAGCTTTTAATTTTGACGATATACGTATTTTCTAATCCCAAAAGCTTTTTTTCTGTTCAAGAAAGAGTCTTGAAATTTTTTTTTGTTACTCCTAAACGTATGCTCTATAGAAGTTAGTATGGATTTTGTTCTAAGATCTCTGGCTATTTTCTAAAAGATGATAAAGTTAATATTTTAAAAAATTTCGTGTTTTTTCTAAGTTAAGCTAATAATAATAATAAAAAAATTAAACTTAAAAAGACACACACACACAATTAGTATTAAATACTCTTTTTCCTTTCCCCCTTATCCTTCATAGTGCTAATTGAATAATGTTTACTTTTTTCAACTGTGCCTTACTGTTTGTTTTTTGCTGTAATTTAAAATAATTAAGATTGTTATTTTAATTTCCCTATACAACCACTTTATTATCATTTTGAGTTCTCTATTGGTACTCGTGCACTTGAGCACAACAAACTTCCTTAAATTAACTTAGCTTACAGGAATTTAACTTAAAATTTTCTAAACTTCCTGGTGATTTTCAGTTTTAAAGTACGGAAATATTATTTAGTCATTATTTAACATTTTCCGTACATTAAATCGAATTATTTCAAAATTGTTTTTACAAAGGAAATATTGCACACACACATTTAATTTTCTATAAATTAGGAAATTTCTATTTATTTTCTGTAAGATTGTATATTTCCTTATTTACTCATTAGTTACTTGCTGTAGAATTACACTGTTTCATAATTAAGTATTCTCCGAATAGAGACATCAATTCATTTCTAAACGTTTTTGACGAAACTGCAATTTGAATAAATGAATATATTATTTCGATGGTACATTCTATTTCATTCAATACTACTTTTGTTTGTATCACGTATAAATCTGACATTCGAGGTAATGGAGATAAATGGAACGAAAATTCATCACAAGTTTTGCTCCTATAAACAAAGTTTTGTTTTCAAACACACCACATCACGATATGTTATTTCAGAGCATAGTATCAGCGGCTATTAAGTCATTGTTCTAAAATTAGTAATCATTTGCATATTTAGCCTGAAGGTATTTGCTTGCAAAATTTTACTCTTACCGGATCTTTATTTGCATTGTAAGATTGAAGTTAGTGTTAACCCTATTCTTTTTCTCTATTTCTCTCTCATTAGCAAAAATTACAACTCGAAATTCTTTATCACTTCTAACAAAACAAAAAGAAAAAACTTATTAATCAGGAAGAAAGTAAATGAGATGTTCATTGAAGCATGAATGGGCTACCATTTCTTTCAATGAAGTTAAGAACAAAAACAAATGGTTACACTTCCAACAAACTGAATATACTCGTATTCTTTACAATTGCATTTTTAATTTTTTGATAATTATGCTACTGTCAAGATGCAATTTTAAAAAAATAACAGAAACTAAAAAAATAATAACAGTGTCAATTTAAAATAAAAAAGTAAATAAATAAAAAAACAACTTGAGATATCACTTTTCGACTGGATAAGCAAGGGGAACGAACTTTCGTTTCACCAAATGATCAAAATCTGTAACTTGTTTGAAAAACAATTTAAATTCGATCACCGTAGTATTTACATTAACATTTGTATGACACTCACTGTGAATAATAAATAATATAAATCAGGAATGCATTCTGAAATGAAGCATGTATTATTACAAATGAAAGTTAACATTAATCACTATGCATACATCTCATTAACTGAGATATTTGCTGTTATTTATCTACATTACAAAATTTTAACATAACGTTTTTTAAAATACGAAAGAAAAAATTATCATTAGAGATGCAATAATTAAGATCTATATGAATTATGAATTCATTTATTTATTAGAATTCCTTTTTCCTCTCATTAAGTTATGAAAACATGTATGATTTCATTTATACAAAGTTAAGACTTACAGTAGTAAAGTAAACATCCACTTTTTTATTACACGTTTGTTACCAGTAATGCAATTGTATTGAATTGTTAATAATATGATTTATAGAGAGTTTAAAAAATAGTAATTTTTATTCTTTTAATGCGTTAGTTGATATTTTTATTTAATTTTTTATTCTTTATTTCGTATAAAATTGAAGATTAAAACATAGCATATATTTTTTATGAAACATATTGTATAACATTTATAAATATATAAACTGATGGAAATTATAACTGCAAAAACATGTACGAAGTGATAATACAAACGTTAAGTTCTCACGAAAGGAAGAATATTCTGGGATATAAACGAATGCTTAGATTTAAGACAATCGAATAAAGCTACACGTCAAATTCTACATAAAATAAAGCTACGCTGTGGGATTATCATTCGGAAATCGCATTTGAATATTGGTTGTTTTTGCGAAGATCTTGAATAAGAAGGAGAAACTACTAACAGCTGGTTTCGGAATCCTGGTCAATCAAAAGTGCAGTTTATTGTTCTTCCATATTGCTACCCGAATTGGTCGACATCAAGCGATCGCCATACGAATATGGAATCGAGAAATTAAAGAGAGTGACACTTAATGCAATGACAACATCTCATTATTAACATTTAGGGATTGCAATATCGGTATACCGGTATTTTGTACAATTTTTTGTAATACCGATATTTAACATGTTTTAACATGTTACCGATAATAACATGTTTTTTCGGTATTTACTACATATTTTTTTTAACTTGTCGCCACTATATATGTTCAAGGATCGCCAACTTAGCAAAATAGCAACGTTTTTGTTTTTATGCCTCCCTAACGGGCAAAATTAGTTAGACTATGAATATAAAGTTGCATCGTACAATCAAGAGAACAGATTAAATATGGGAATCATCCAAGGAGTCGGGCCCAAACTATCCTATTACAGCTCAGAGTGACACTACACGCGCGCAGGATCCATAGTCTGATATTCGTGTCTGTGGAAACAAGCTTGTAAATAGTTGTCAATAAAGTGCATAATATTTCGATGTTTTTTAAATTGGTGAGTTTGATACTCACATTGTATTTGCATATCATACAGTACAATTGATGCATGTTTTTTTTTAAAAAAAATCACAGTAAGGATTTTCACATTTCAAAAATTTGTAATAGCACTACAAACTGAATAGTGATATTAACACTCTTTTTTATGATTTAAATAAATAAGATACTTCTTTTCTTTTTTTTTGATTCTTTATTTACTGTGTTATACTTTAAAAGTTACAAATGATTTTTTTTTTGTGATATTTACACTCGCTAATAAAAGTGGAAAATAAAACAAAGAAACACATGCGTTTTCTATCTTTTTCTAAAATTTCTACTATCAGTATTAAAACCGGTATCACGGTATTATAAGATCTTATAAAAATACCGAATACCGGTATTGAATTTTTGGTTCGATATTGCAATCCCTACTAACATCTGAATCGAAGGACATATCGTCAGGTCGACCTTACAGCATCGTATAGCCACACCATGAACTCTAAATCAGAAAGTGGCCTTGTTTGTAACACGATAAATATCCTCATGGATAGTGTGACGATGTCTGGATCAGCATGTACTGTCTGGACAGCGAACGTTATTGTGGCTTCCTTTGAAACTATAGCATACAGATGCGCGACAACTGTGGTGTGCCCAACGTCGAAACCGGTTAAAGTAGTGACACAATGTCGGCTTTTCAGAAGAGTCCCGGTTCTGCATTCAAAAATATCATGGTGGACATGTTTATGTCTGGAAGCACTGAGAACGCATACGACTCGTTTACGCTCGAAATCATCACAAGTATCGTGCACCAAGTGTGATGGTATGGACAGTCATTGGGTACATAACCCAAACACCTCTTGTTCACGTCATCGTTAATCTGAACAGCCAGCGTTACGTTTATCAGATCTTAATCTTTTATTTGTAATGAATCATTTTTTGTAAAGAGACATGTTTCTCCATGGGTTACAGTCGTGGCCGATGTATCGTTAGTTCGAACCCTACTGCTGCTAGTGCCACTACAGACCAGTTGTGTAGAGAGGCTGATACATATTAAATCGGTCAAGGGAGGGAGTGAGGAAGCTCTGGTGTCATTCTTGTCACTTGAACGAAATTAAAAATTACAAGGTCTGTCTCCAGTTGTTCTCATGTTGCTTTATAGCATTCCCAAAGTGGCCCCTAAGAACACCCAGGGATCCCGATATTTTTCGGTGGGTGGGTCCGTGGAAACTTAAAATTAATTTTGGGATCTCTGAATAACGTCAGGGGGGCACTCAAAATTGAATATAAAACAAAAAAAAAATTTGATCCATTTTTATTTTTATGAAAATTTAAATAAATAGCAAAAATTCATTTGAATATTCTCGACTGCGTGTTGAACCCTTTTGCGCGTGGACAAACTCAGATCCCAAACACAAATGAATCCATACTAATACATGAACATCTTACTGAAACATTCACAAATGAGGGACTTAAGTCAATGTTTCAACAAGGACACCACAAACTCTGGTTACAAAAACAGAGATCCCAATTTTATATCCTGCATTATAGGTTATTGTATAGAAACTGTTGACTCCTTTACCGTCTTTCGATTTGGTAAAAGGTGGATTCAGTGCCGTTATAAACCTCATCACGATAAAGGAAAACTACTAGAAGTGCTCGTGAGGTATCTAGTTGCTACTTACAAACATTGAGCCGGACATAAGTACCCTCATAACATCTCCTCAAGTTCATCCAAGTCATTAATATTTTTTATATTATTTTAAGCAAAAGTTAAAACTTCAATAAATAATTTTTCAACAAAATGTTTTTTTAATTTGTAATTTTCATACTATGCATCTATGTAGCTTTTACACTTGGGAGTCCGTAGACAAGTTTTGACTATAAAAAGGGGTCCATGGGCTAAAAACGTTTGAGAACCACTGTTTTATAGTGACGCGTTAATAAATATACACTCAGTCTCTCGAGATATAGGGGATGTCCGCTTTCAACAACGCAACTTAAGGCCACCGGGTGTTCTGTGTGTCCTAACTTGACACAGAGAGTGTTCAACTATTGCCCTGACTTGCTCGTTCTCCTGATCTTTCAACCACTGAAAACATCTGGTCATGGGTTGCTGAGAGACTGTATTGCCCCCACACTCCATCCGCTGTGATCGATGAAGTATGGTCGAGATTTGAGCGTACCTGGTATCAAACACCAATTTGACTCGATGCCTTACTGGGCTAGAGCTGTCTTAGCTATCAGAGAAGCCACAGTGTGTGCTAATTTAGGACCCTATATACCTCTAAATTGCTTATGAATTTAACCATGTTTTCTTACTATTATAGTGCTTATACGTATAATAAGTACAGTTCTGTTATTTTTCCTTCCTGGAAGTGAAACTTTGATGTATGCAGCTGTTAAGGCTGTTTTCGGCAAAAGTACGAGAGCATGAACTAAACGCGAAACATATTTTCTGACAGAAAAATACCTCACATTTCATAGAAATTTGGAACATTATAACTTATACACATCTGATAACAATATAGTGTTTTTAAAAATTTCGAAACATTTAAGGAATACTCTATTTCTCTTTTGAATACGTGCAGGAATAGCTCATTTAATATTACGGTACAGGAAAAAAACCCACGAAACACATTTCTTACCAGAAAAAATGGGTCAACCTGGTTAAAAATGAGATGTATGATATAAATGCTACTCTAAAGGACAGGGAAGCCAGAGAATATCATATTAATTTTTCATTTCTTTTATATCTGAAAAAATGTTCAAAATTCGGGTCTTATATATATATATATATATATATATATATATATATATATATATATATATATATATATATATATATATATATATATATATATATATATATATATATATCTATATTCTTTAACATTGATCGAAGACAGCCTTAACATGTGTGTGTGTTTTTGTGTGAAAATATAATAATAATAAAAATGAAACCTCTTCCTATATGTAATTCTACTTCAGAGGGACGAAGTGTCAATAAAATAATAAATCGGGAGAGTATTTGTAAAACATTTTTCTATTTTGTTTCTAATCTTTTGTCTTTTTACATAAAAAATTCTTTATCAGTTTCTTATACAGAATGTAGTTTTCGTTCTTTCACTGGTAATCAAAACAGTCACCAAGTTATCTTTCACTGGTTGTGGGACTGATTATCAAAGTGACTCAAGAGTTCGAAAGGGAATTGATAATTCAAATGACTCAAGAGAGGAAAAAAAAAAAATTCACTTTTTACAGAACGTGATATAGTGTTTAAATAACTTAGAATTTTTATACGCTTGATTAAAAAAAGGAGAGAAAATAATTAAATAAGTACAGCATGCTTCTTACTAATTCTCATTTTACTAGTTTACTAGTTTTTGACGTTAATAGAATTTGTGCTGCACAAAAACAAGCTGAATAAACTGTGAAAAGTCTTAAATTTACAAATTTGTTTTGTGAACATCTCGGTGAGAATTTTTATTGTACGTTGCCTGTTGAGATTTCACAGATTCCTTATTTTGTATCAAACTTGGAAAAAGGATTATCACTAGAAATAGAAGTATACTTTTATATAATTATTTTTGGTTATGTATCATTTTAAATTCATGAAATATTCGGATTATTAATAACCTTGGAAATAACTCTAAATCTGAATAAAGCGAAGTTGGGAGGTCACAAAATATTTTCAATGCATAACATTTTTAGAATATTCGCGGTTATATATATATGTATAAATCTAGATGCATATTATGAAGCAAAGGAATAAATTATTATGATGAACAAAAAACTTCCTTTTCCTTTGTTGGCACAGCTTTATATGATATTAAAAAAGTAGGAAAATTGCAGTTTTCAAGTTTTAGAATTCTGCTTCATTGTCTGATAATTTATAATACATTTAAATTTATTCTCATGTATATGAAAAATATCACAATGATAGTAAAATATTCGCGCTTTTAAATTTATAAACTTCGCTAGTTTTTTTTTAAATATAATAAAAAGGTTTAAAATCTAATGTATTAGATTCTTTTATGGTGTTTAAAAATATTTCAAACCTGACTAATTTTAATTTTACAATTAAATATTCACTACATTTTATAGGGACTTGTGTGTGTGTGTGCTTTATTCTTTCTTCAAGATATTGGGGGCGCTGTGCATTTTACATTCATTAATTTAATTAAAATGAAGGGATATCTCATAATAAAATATTTTGTAGTTATAATGCAAAAAGGATGTCTACAAAGATTGCTTCCATCATATAAAATTGAAACAAAGGCTCCTTTTCTGTGAGTGTGTGTGTGTGAGTTAGAGTTACATTAACACTGCACTATAAAGCAACACGAGGACAACTGACGACATACCTCATAATTTTGAACTTCGGTCAAGTGACGAGGATGATATCTGAGTTGTACTCCCCTCTCCTAACTACCAAACCACACCAACGGGAGGGTATTGAACCTTAGCAAAATTAACGTGCATCAACCCCTCTACACGGCGGGTTTTCAGTGGCACCAGGACTCGAACCTTTTTTATGAAAATTGTGTTAATATATTAGAATATGTCAGATTATAAAACTATATAACAATATAAATATAATCTCATTCAACATTAGCAAAGTAAATCCCCTAAAACTATTTTTAAAAGGTTAAAAAGGGTTTTAATAGCAAGTAAATCAGTATGGTCTTAGGAAAATAATGAATTGAGAATTCGGGAATCATTATTCAGTTCCTACTATCAGTTCACAACCTCCCTATATATATATATATATATATATATATATATATATATATATATATATATATATATATATATATATATATATATATATATATATATATATATATATATATATATATATATATATATATATATATATATACAGAGTGTTTTTTTCCAGGTATAGAAGTTTAAGTTGGCATTACTTTCAAAGATGGCGACCGATTTAACAGCTATCAAGTGATTTATTCTCAGTTTGGTTTGGCAATTCATCATGAATAGACTCACGCCTGAACAACGCTTTCAAATTGTGCAATTTTATTTCGAAAATAATGGTCGATTTTCATAAGCGTATTTTGTTTAGCGATGGCTACGTCAATGATATTCAATTCGTTGAATGGCTACGTCAACAACCAAAACTGCCGCAAATGGAGTGAAGCTAATCCACAAGTGTATGTCGAAACACCGTTACGTCCAGAAAAACTGACTGTTTGGTGCACTTTATGGGCTGGTGGAATTCTTCTTCAAAAACGATGAAGGCCACAACGTTACAGTCAATGGTGATCGGTATAGAGCCATGATTACTAACTTTTTCATTCCTAAATTGAACAATCATGATGTCCAGGAGCTGTGGTTCCAACAAGACGGCGCAACATGTCACACAGCTCCTGCCACAATCGATTTATTGAAAGACACGTTTGGCGACCGCCTAATTTCACGTTTTGGACCTGTGAATTGGCCTCCAAGATCTTGTGATTTAACACCGCTAGACTATTTTCTGTGGGGCTATGTAAAGTCATTGGTCTATGCGGATAAGCCACAAATGCTTGACCATTTGGAAGACAACATTCACCGTGTTATTGCCGATATACGGCCACAAATGTTGGAAAAAGTCATCGAAAATTGGACGTCCAGATTGGACTACATCCGAGCCAGCCGTGGCAGTCCTATGCCATAACCATATTTAAAATGTAATGCCACAAGATTACCTTTCGAATAAAAAAAAATTCATGTCAATCGAATAATACATCGTTGTTTTATTGCAATTTAAAGTTCTATTCCTCTCAAAAAAACACCCTTTATATATCTTACTCAGATTTTCAATTGTTAATAAAATACTTTCAACTTCTAATACATTTTTTAAACTTGTAGTGCATGACGATACAGTTTTTCAAATATTAATTCATTAGTTAAATTTAATTAATGCATAAATAGTAACACACAAAATAATAGTTCAACGCCATATATAAAAAGGAAAATCGCTCGTTGTGTCCCTGCAACGCAATGAATAGCACGTTGGACTTCTAGTCCAAGGGTTGTGGGTTCGAATCCTATCTGTGACGGCCTTATTTCTGAGATTGTGAATGAATAAATGATAACGAAAACAAAAATAGTAGTTCAACGCTATATATAAGCAACGGAAATCGCTTTCTTTTTTTCCACTTCTTATTGCGATTCAGTCCTATGTGTGTAATATTTATATTAATTACTAGCTGCATGGCCCTCGTTGCTCGGGCTTTCTCTGCTTTTATAAATTTTCCTTTTCCTTCACAAAATCAGCACTTCTAATACTCTTTTTCAAAATGACTCACCCCACCCCTCCTTTCCTTCGCCTAGCCCGGCGTTGCTCGGACTTTTAACGAGTGTATAACTTAAAATTCCCTGTTTCGAATTTTTTTTTTGCTTCTTTTCTGTCAGACAAGTTCCCCCCCTTGGCGTTGCTTGAACATTTTTAAATGTAATGAATCACATTGTCATGGAAATTCCCCTTCCCCTTTCGCTATGATATTTCTCGAGTAAGTGAACAGAGGGACTTTAACATATTCACTCACTCACTTTGCAACTTTTTAGGACCCGGAAACGAAAATGTACTTTTTTAAAAATAGTTGTACGTTGAGAAAAGTAGAAATTTTTATAATTACAAAATTTCACAGCTGTATTAAACGTTGAATTAAAATTGTGAGCATTTTTTGAAATGTTTGATACATGGAAAAAAAGTTTCATGCAATTATTTTTATAAATGAAGAAGTTTAAAAACTTTGAATTTGATAAGTAGTTATTAAATATTTAAAATTTGAGTATATTTTAACTGACGCAACATATTTAAAAAATAAAATACTATAAAGAATAAAATTTCTTTTTAGTAATTCCCAGTTGAATAAAAATGTGTTACTTTGCCTTCTATTTTTTAAAAAAATATTAAAACTATCTTTTTTATTAATTACTATAATACTTATTATTACACGTTCTTGAAAGGCTTAGAATTATGTAAACTTAGACTTAGGCTTAGACTTGTAAAACCTTCGATATACATCCAGTATCAATTTTACTGTAGTTTTGTTATAGGTTTATAATATTCCTAACTATCCACCATTCTTCAAGTTTAGTGAAATGGGTGTCCTACACTTGGCCTTTTTCAACTTTGTTTTGTATTTCGATATTATCTTTTGAACTGTAAATTTATTTCAATATTTTTGAGCCACTATAAATAGTATTTAAATTTTAAATGATCACCTTGCTTAATGGAAACTATTATTACAACTTTGCATTTAAATGGAAGAATCGATCTTACGTTGAATTTAAAAGACATTGAGTGTGAAAACCTCTCTCTCTGTCAATATTTAACTTACAAAATAATTTCACTAGCGTCATTCAAACTATTCAAATATCATTTTTTCCTCACGTTGTGTAAATCGAAAAGTACACCGAATTTTCGAATTCTGTGTAAGCGACCTTAAATTACCATAACTGAAAACTATACAGTACGATTTAAAAAAAACAGTGAAAAGCTTTTTCTGAAAAACGGCGTAAATCTATCTTGGTTCAAAATGCATTCTTTTTCAGGTCAACTGATTCGAGACGTATTCGTTTTTGCAAGGATTTTTATAGAATAATTGTCTGTGTTTTGTCTTTAGAATTTCAGCGAATTTTTACTTTAATTAATATATCGCAGTCCGTAAATATTAAGATTTTAAATTTGGCGAACGTAACATACTCGAACTTTTCTAAAATCATAAGCAAATAAAAAATGATATTTTTTCGATTAAAATAGTATAAATAATTTATATCTGGAAGTGTAATAGGTTAATATTACTTTTTGTTGTATTTATTTTATGTTAAAATTATAATCAGCCTCATACTCTGCCTGTTCAAACTTTCGCAGTTCCTGGCACCTGGTGTAGACAAAACAAAATGCAAAGGTTTGCTTCACACATAAAAGATAGACATTTGCTGTCGCTGGCTTTTCTGCAGATGGCAGAGTTTTTTCCTACTTTCTTGATAATTTTCGTTATATTTTGGACACTTCACACAATATCTTTATAAATTATAAATTATAGCCTATGTGTTATTCTGATGTATAAGCTATACTATTGTAAAGATTCATTAAAATCCATTCAGTTGTTTTTGCGTGAAAGACTGCCAAACATCCTCACAAACTTTCCCGTTTATAATATATATCCTGATATTTATTTAATAAAAATTAACTAAAATAAAATTTTTCCTTGTTGACCTAAGTAGGTATTGACTTAATTTTTTTTATATATATATTTTATATATATATACATGTTTAACAAAAGAATTAACGAAAATATAATTCCAGACATATTTTTTGCATAGGCATTGTAAATGAGATACATATTTTTTCGTAGAAATCGCTTTCGTAAGTACTTTAGAGAATTCAAAGACGTTCAAAGTTATGACCGATAAAATGTCAAATTTGACAGATAACAGCTCTTCACACTATTAAGAAACCAAAACAAAAGAAAAGAGCCAACTGCAATGTTTCGCATTCTTGAGCTATGACACCAATCTTCCAGATATGAATGGACAAGATACGCCCTTCTATTTGAATGTAAATAAGAGAAGATATGTCCTCAGCGAAGCAAACACAATGTGATCATCGAAGGAACAAATGACAGTCGAACGAACATGTAGCAGCCTGAAAACATGTACTTTTTCTTTTCCTTCTCCCTCTCGCAGTTTTTGTCGTCTATCCTGCGCTCGGATCTTTGTTTCACTTTCGCATTGCGTAATTGTGTTTCCCCCTTTGATAAAAACGCCTTGCAAAATTACTTTATGGGTGAAGGTCAGAAAAATATGGCTGTATACATTGATTGTGCATTCAAACGTTTACGAGAAGCTATTTGTTACGGATAAAATTAACTCAAGCCTTTTATTTATTTTACTGTTGGGTATTTCGTAATTATTTTTTGAGTTAATAAGCTGGGAATAAAATAAAAGAAATCCGCGCAAGTTGTTTTTTAACTGGAATTACGTAAGAATAAAAATCATTACTATTTTTGTTTTTCAATGGTTTCCCACAAATATTGATAATTTATTTTTAATCATGTTTACATATTTTTAGTTAAACTAAAAACAAGTAATATAAAAAAGAAATTTGAGTCAAATCCTCTACTTGGTTAACAAAGAAAAATTTTATTTTAGTTATTTATTATTAAATAGATACACTTAATATAAATATGTATATACATATAACAGAATCACAATATTAAGTGACAAAATAGAAAGTGATTTTCCTTGCAATTTTTCCCCTTTTTTTTGGGTGTTGGACTATTTTTTGTTTGTTTCTTACTATTATCCATTAATTAAATTTAATTATTTTAATAAAATAGAATAGTAAAGAAGAAATCACATTCTCAGAAATAAGACCAGCCCTGGTGGGATTCGAACCCTCGACCTTTGGATTAGAAGTCCATTATCCATTGCGCTACAGAGACATAATGAACGATTTTCTTTTCTATATATACTGTTGGACTATTGTTTTTGTCTGTTACTATTTATTCATTTTTTAATTTAATTAATGAATTAATGTTTGATAAAACTTATTAACGTCAAGTGCCATCCACTTCATGCTAAAAAAAATTGTATTTGAACTTGAATGGATGAATATAGAAATTATTTTATTAACGATTGAAAATTTGAACAATATCAATAGATATGTCGCAGGAAAATGATGAAGTCAGGAATTTCATAAAATCCCTAAAGGAGAGGATCAATTAACAGGAGGTGTTAAAATAACGTCTCTTCAAGGTCATTTCCCTGATAAAAGTATGGGACTTGAACAAATCCCTGATCTGTTTCAGTGAAATAATGAAATAATATTGTCAAGAGTTTAAAAGTGTTTATTTATGGCTGTTTTCGCCAATGCGCAAAAATGTGAACTTAACGCGGAGCACATTTTGAGACAAAAAACCGCCTCAATTTTTATAAAAAATTGTGACATTGTAACTCATGCATTTGCGTGGCCGCGGTAGCCGAGTGGTATGGGTATCGGACCGTGGCTTACTTTGTCACGGGTTCGAGCACAGTACCACTAAAGACCCGCCGTGTAGGGCAGCGATGCACGTTAAATCTGTCGAGAGCTGAAACGTCCTTCCGTTGGTGTGGTAGTTAGGAGAGGGGGGTGCCAGCTCAGGTGTCGTCCACGTCACTTGACCATGGTTCAAAATTACGTGGTCCGTCGCCAAAAGCCCTCGTGTTGCTGAACAGTGCGACGTTAATATTAAATCAATCAATCATGCATTTGCTTATAATATAGTGTTTTTAAAATTTCATAATATTTCCTAAATAATTAGTTTTTGCTTTCAACAGGTAAAGGGATAGCTCATTTAGCATTACGGCATAGGAGAAAAAATGCGAAACACATTTTATAAAAGAAAAACTGTGTAAACTCGGATGAAAATGATGATAAAATAAGTGATTGTCCACAGGATAGAGAAGCCAGAATATAATATTAATGTTTGAGCACTTTTATATCTGAAAAAATATTCCGAATTCGGGTTCTATTCTTTGACATTAGCCGCGAGCACAGCCGTAACAAATAGGGTGCATTATTAAAAGTAGAAGTAAGTAGTACAACAACAGTCAATGAAATACAAATTATTTATTCAAAACTATTTAACAAATAATTAGAAAATTAGGCTGGTATTTTTTGATGTGAAACATTTTTCCTCTCAGTTGCTTACGCCCTATGTTAATCCTAGGGTGCCATTTTTTAAAGACATGGGGTTGATATTTAGGGGATCGATAGTACTACCTGTATGGTTGGGAAGTACAAGGACTCGACCCCCAGGTGTCTCCCCTCCTTAACAGTATTTTGCCAATGCAAATTCTGGATCCTGACTAGTTCATTTCATCATTTCACTAAAACAGATCTGAGATTTGATAAAATCACTTACTTTCGTCAGGGAAATGAACTTGAAGAAAAGTTATTTTATCACCACCGGTCCATTGATCATATCCCTCAGAGATTTGATGAAATTCCTAATTTCGTCATTTCCATGCGACATATTTATAGGGATAAAGTGATCTATTAGGAGGAATTAAATTATGCTTTCTATCAACTGATTGAATTATTGTTTTTTACTTTTATTTAACACACAATTTAAGTACAGAGTGTTTTTTTTCCAGGTATAGAAGTTTAGGTTGGCATTACTTTCCAAGATAGCAACCGATTTAACAGCTGTCAAGTGATTTATTCTCAGTTTGGTTTGGCAATTCATCATGAATAGACTCACGCCTGAACAACAACAACAAATTGTGCAATTTTATTTCGAAAATAATGGTCGATTTTCATAATCGAATTTTGTTTAGCGATGAAGTGCACTTCTGGTTGAATGGCTGCGTCAACAAACAAACCTGCCGCATTTGGAGTGAAGCTAATCCACAAGTGTATGTCGAAACACCGTTACGTCCAGAAAAACTGACTGTTTGGTGCGCTTTATGGGCTGGTGGAATCCTTCTTCAAAAACGATGAAGGCCACAACGTTACAGTCAATGGTGATCGGTATAGAGCCATGATTACTAACTTTTTCATTCCTGAATTGAACAATCATGATGTCCAGGAGCTGTGGTTCCAACAACACGGCGCAACATGTCACACAGCTCGTGCCACAATCGATTTATTGAAAGACACGTTTGGTGACCGCCTAATTTCACGTTTTGGACCTGTGAATTCGCCTCCAAGATCTTGTGATTTAACACCGCTAGACTATTTTCTGTGGGGCTATGTAAAGTCATTGGTCTATGCGGATAAGCCACAAACGCTTGACCATTTGGAAGACAACATTCGCCGTGTTATTGCCGATATACGGTCACAAATGTTGGAAAAAGTCATCGAAAATTGGACGTCCAGATTGGACTACATCCGAGCCAGCTGTGGCAGTCCTATGCCAGAAATCATATTTAAAATGTAATGCCACAAGATTATCTTTCGAATAAAAAAAATTCATGTCAATCGAATAATACATCGTTGTTTTATTGCAATTTAAAGTTCTATACCTCTAAAAAAACACCCTTTAGAATCGGTTGCTTTTATGTCTCAGTCTCAAACGATTTAATATGCCTCAGCCTCTCTACACGGCGTATCTACAGTAAGAACTCATGACCTTGAGTTCGTGCCCATAACCACTAAGCTACTGTGGCTGACCCTCGACTAGTGGAATCATAAAGGCACAAGGAAAAGAGTGAAAATATGTTACTTTTCAATTTAAACTACAGTGAAGTACGTTTAACGCGAAAAAGCTTATAACGATATATCGGTTAACACGAAATAATACAACGATCTCGATAAACTATGTATTTTCTCGCATTTCTTTATCTTAACACGAAATGAAAATCGCTTAACACGAAAAGATTGCCCTTCTGGGAATGAATAAAATGCAAAAAACCAGGCACTTAATGAAATGTTAGAGAAAGTTTCTGTATTATTGAACTACCCTACTGTATAATCGGAAGAATTCGTTGCAGTAGATAATGATAATGAGTGTACAATCTTTATTGTGGTAGACAAAGCTATTTTGGAGTGTGTTCAAAGCTCAAAAATATCATTGATGCAGATTTTTGCGAGAAAAATTAAATGAACAATGCAATTCCTAATCTCACGTCATCCAAAATGAGGAACATCATGAGAAGAATGCTCAGTTATTTAAAGTGCATTTCAACGTGGAAATGAATAAAAAAATGGACGATATCGAATGATTTGTTGACAATTTGATACTTAAAAGACAATGCAAAGAAAAATGTCAGATTATTTTTCTAAAACTTAATAAATGTTTTGTTTTTCAAAAAGCTTGAAAATCTTATATAAAATCTTCATCAAGTTCTTGTGAATGTTTTAGTCCCATTGAATTTTATACAATACATGCATATATACATATCTATGTGCTCTAGAGAACTTAATTTTTTGAATATATGTTTTTTTTCCTAATATATCCTTTAACACGAAAACATATTTCAGTCTCCTCAGTTTCGTGTTAACCGATTTTCACTGCATATTATTTGAATATTTTGAAACTGAGTTAGGTTAGAAATATATTTCGTTCTTCTTATAACTCTTAATTGGAATCAATTTTCATACTTACTACCTACAAAGCTTACTAATTATTGCAAGTTAGTTATGTTCTCTAAATAAATATACAAGATATGTAGTCCTAAATAATTATTATAAAATACACATAATGTACTATGCGTGTGCTTGGTATATTCATCTAGCAACACTCAACAATTTACTTCATTTTCGTAATTTTTTAAAATAATAGGCAACAAAGTATATTATTAAGACTTAGACTTAACATTTTCTTATTTAAAAAAAATAATTTTGTATTAAATCTATTTAAATAGAAAATAGTCTTATATAAAAAAGTTTAATTTAGCTCAATAGAGAGAGAAAATTATATAAAATTTTTTAAAATTTTTTTTTGAGTAACAGTTTTTTTTAATACTCATTTTCAGATGAGACTCTTTGGCTCAAGTTGAATCTAATTGTGATGTGATGTGATCATAACATTTCCTTCATATCATATTTTATTTATGTTTTATGCAATGTTATATGTATGTACTATGATATTTTGTTGAATTTAAACAATATTGCTTATACTTTTCATTAAAAAATAATTATTTAGGCTAAGCAATTAGAAAATTCTTAGTCACTTTTTCCTTATATATGTGTATACATACAATATATATGCATACATTATATGTATACATTCATTCAATCTATAGTATGCCCCGTGTACTAAAGGGTGTGTTTTTAGAGGTATAGAACTTTAAATTGCAATAAAACAACGATGTATTATTCGATTGACATGAATTTTTTTTATTCGAAAGATAATCTTGTGGCATTACATTTTAAATATGATTTCTGGCATATGACTGCCACGGCTGGCTCGGATGTAGTCCAATCTGGACGTCCAATTTTCGATGACTTTTTCCAACATTTGTGGCCGTATATAGGCAATAACACGGCGAATGTTGTCTTCCAAATGGTCAAGCGTTTGTGGCTTATCCGCATAGACCAATGACTTTACATAGCCCCACAGAAAATAGTCTAGCGGTGTTAAATCACAAGATCTTGGAGGCGAATTCACAGGTCCAAAACGTGAAATTAGGCGGTCACCAAACGTGTCTTTCAATAAATCGATTGTGGCACGAGCTGTGTGACATGTTGCGCCGTGTTGTTGGAACCACAGCTCCTGGACATCATGATTGTTCAATTCAGGAATGAAAAAGTTAGTAATCATGGCTCTATACCGATCACCATTGACTGTAACGTTGTGGCCTTCATCGTTTTTGAAGAAGGATTCCACCAGCCCATAAAGCGCACCAAACAGTCAGTTTTTCTGGATGTAACGGTGTTTCGACATATACTTGTGGATTAGCTTTACTCCAAATGCGGCAGTTTTGTTTGTTGACGTAGCCATTCAACCAGAAGTGTGCTTCATCGCTAAACAAAATTCGCTTATGAAAATCGGCAACAACGGCAATTATTTTCGAAATAAAATTGCACAATTTGAAAGCGTTGTTCAGGCGTGAGTCTATTCATGATAAATTGCCAAACCAAACTGAGAATAAATCACTTGACAGCTGTTAAATCGGTCGTCATCTTGGAAAGTAATGCCAACCTAAACTTCTATACCTGGAAAAAAACACTCTTTAGTTCTGTTGTTTCTTAAAATTATCGCATATCTTCCCAGATTCCAATTAATTTCGAAATAAATATATCTGTTATAATCTTTCTTTTGACATTTTCAAACTTTTTGATATTTTTTAAATGTAAATGGACAAAGGTCAGTGAAATTATGCTTAACATAACAAATATCTAAAAATATCATAAGAAAATTCGTATATGCTTTTCACTTACAATTTTTTCAGCTATCATATTTTTTATTTCTACAGTAAAAATGAAATCATCTTGAGTTTTAGGGATTTCTGAAAATGTTAAATTTGCCTTGAATATGTCTTAAAAATAATGCATATATAATGAAAAATAATTATTCTTTGTAAAACTAGTAATGGTATTTAAAGAGCCAATAATTCTTCTTCTTCTTGGATGATAATAATTACATGTTCTTCTGTTAGTTTTTTTGAACAAGGAAATATTTATTTGTGAGCAAATGTTTGTTTCCTGAATAAAAAAATATTACTCAGTTAATGATTATCTTTTATCTCTTTACCCATGTTACACCTAGGTTAATGAATATACAATGCGTAAAATAGTTGAAGTAATAACACTCTCAGGAATAAAAGGGTAATTATTTAAAAAAATTAAGAGACATATTTCTTAAAGAAACGGAAATTATTTTCAGGAAAAAGTCGATGTATAGTTTTCTTTATAAAATCCTTTTTTTTATATATATTCTACATAGTACAAAATATATGGCCTTGACCAAAAAACATAAACCTATTCTCATGTAGTTATATTATATGTATCTTACAACATTCCAAGGAGTATGGGGTTTGAAAGAATAACTGAACTTTTGTAGAAGCATTGTCGAGTTCTAATCAAGGAAACTAATCAATAGTTTAAAAAATACCTTTGAATTAATCCTTGCTTGCATTTAAATATTTCACTATTATTTAAATCACTTGCATCAATCTAGGATAAAGTCAACAACAATAAGAATAAAAAAGAAAGAAAGAACTTCTGAAGTTAGTTAACTTTAAGGTAGTTTGTTGCACCTTATTGGAATTTTCCTATAAGAAGCAACAGACACATCAGTTTTAAAAATATATTTTTAAGAATGACGTACGGAAGCCATTTATCAAAATATATTTTGATAAATGACTTTTATTCTTAAAAAAATTGAACAATTATTAAGTTTTTTCCTAACTTGACTGATCAATTTATCATCAACTATTTTCTTTTATCACAGGGAGAAACTGCAAACATATTGTAATTGATCTTTAATTTAAAATCGATTAATAGTTGCTGTCATAGCCTTTGAAAGAATAAACTATGATTATATTGATCGTATGTTTGCATCTTTTTTCGATATTATACGGGGAGTTTCTTTTTTTTCTACAATGTATGCATTTTTGTAATGTAATTTGAAATTCTTATTCATTGTAAACTAAAAATATTTTTATTTTAAAAATTCCTCTCTTACAGTATATTCTCAAAGCTTATTCAAAACTATATTATTATTTCACATAATTTTATTAAATCCTTTTTTTAAAAAATTTGAACATCATGATGTTTTTTTTATGGAATTCAACTTACAGTTTCCAATTCTATAACGGAAAATAATATAAAGTTTACGATTCCATTTAAAATTTGTAATTAATCATCTTTTTTGTAATTATCTACTATTTCTAGTTAAGCTGTATTTGTAAGTTAGTATAAAACCACAGTATTTAATGACAGTTATAGTATTCATGAATTAAATATTAAAATTCCAACATTTTTTTCTAAATGTTTATTTCTTTGTCGTTCATCTATAGAAAATCATGGAAACAAAACACATTCGTGTACTAAAATCAATTTATTAAAGTAATCTATCTATATACATATTATACTCTGGCTAAAGATTCAAGATTTTACTTTGGTTTTTAGAAATATCAATACTTAATGATTGTCGATTTAGATTGAAAAGAATATATTTACAACATAAAAGAAACTTGTGTCAGAAAATATGATTCATTAATTTTAAGCTTTATACTGATGGTTGAAGTTTTGTAGTATCCTGAACTGTGAAAACCATTATTTTTTTATTAGCAGCAGTAGAATGTAATTGAAATATTAAACTCGTTAAAAATATTATAAATGGTGTTGCTTCAAAAATAACGGAATATAACGTGATGCAAAACGGAAACTAAAACTCATTCAGACGGAAAGATAGCAATCTTAATAATGAAAATAATATAGCTATTAAAAAGGGAGTTGTTCAATAGATTTAATTAACCAAAAAATGTTTAGAATAAAGTATTGCAAA
This sequence comes from Trichonephila clavipes, assembly GCA_019973935.1. Lineage (NCBI taxonomy): Eukaryota > Metazoa > Arthropoda > Arachnida > Araneae > Nephilidae > Trichonephila > Trichonephila clavipes. The sequence continues at coordinate 630,151 of BMAU01000510.1, read as the reverse complement.
CAGAAATGTAAGAAATTTGTTTAGAAATCTAAAAATTGCATTACTAAAACTGAATGAATTTCTAATTATAAATCACTAATATTTGTAAATAAATTAATTGAAAAATATAAAAAAATATCATAATATTATTAAAGTACCAAGTCTGACTAATTGCCAGTTTAAACATATAATAGCGTATAGATAACATTGTGATGGAAAATTCTTAATGGAAATACGAGACATTTGACTGAAGAGATACTAGCTCGTTAAAACATGTACCGATTTTCAATAAAAAATTTCCATAATGTTAGTGCTGCCATGTAAGAAGTTTTACTTCCAGAGTAAAATTTCTTCTGAAACTTCAATTAAATTGAACAAAATGTATATATCAATGAATAAGCGTTTTTTCAATTCAAATACTTTCTATGTTATATCAATGAATATCTTTTAAAATTCATATTTACCAGACTTCTGGAATTTTTTAAATGCTTTTTAAAATATATGCGTTACATAAATATGTAGTATTAAGTTTTATTTATAAAATTCTAGTACTGCGAGTGACTGTAATAAACTCATTTGCATTGCTTGATAACCTAAAAGTTTATCATTATAATTTGCATATTGAATAATGCTTTGTATATGTGATTACAATTTTCTTATAATTTGTATTCATGTCTGAAATAGAAGCCCAATAACAAATAACAGCGATTAAATCATAATCAATTTGTCAAAAAAGTATTCCGTTCATTATGATCCCAAAACAATTTATTTTGCAATTCGTTTTCTTACAATACACTTTAATCTCTCTCAGCTGTATCGAAAATATGAATAATTATTTCCTGTAGAACTATCAGTTTGAAAGGAAATAAATGTCAACAATTTGAAAAAAAAATGTATTGTATGTCATACATGTAGATGGAATCAAATATATACAGAGAAAATAATAAAATATATGCACTACTCAACTTTTAAAGGTATTTTATGAAAGTTAATACTAAGGTTACTTTGCTTATCTGAAATAACTCAGAATAACACGATTGTGTTTAAACAATGAATTTATTTGGCATAGTATTGAAATTACAAGGAAGTAAAAAAATCTTCTTTGTACCAAATTCAGATTTTAATATTTTCACGCATTATAAAATAATTATTTTGAGTACTTTTTCTTCTCTCTGGCGAGTTTTTATAAATAGAATTAAACAATGGCAGGAAAAGTAAAATTTTAACATTAACGATAAATGGATCACTAAAAGAAATTAATAAAAAATAAACTGAAAAGAGCAAAAATTGACTTAATATGTTCCAAAAGTTTCAGGGAGGAGTAATTACCTTCTTTAGCGGAGGAAAAAAAACGAAAAAGCTGAAAACTCACTCACTATTTGCATAATTAATAATTTTTTTAAAAATTATCATGAAAATCTACAGTAATCGGCTAATAACTAAGAAATTCTCCACTATAAAATCTGCTATACTATATTTCAACTATAAACTTATTATAAATATACTATGTCAACCCTTATTGATTCCGTGCCATTTGAAGACATAGATTTTAGAATGAAGCAATTTAAAAAGCTGAAAAAATTATCAGTATTTATGCTTTTTAAAGTTAGTTTCCAAAGTTCTTCCAAATTAAAGTAAATTGATAAGATTATATGCGACAAAAACTAGGTCAGACTTAATAAATTATAGTTTTAAAAGCTAAAAACACACTCTTTCATTGTTAATCGAACTATGTTCTAACTCAATCTTTTAATCGCCAAATCTGGAAATGGGATCTGAAATTAGTCGCCAGACACGGGACAAAATATTTTTCATATAAAGGTAGTTCTCGTAGTTATATAGTCAGAAGAAGATATAGTCTGCATACTTTCAGCCAATTTTGAATATTTCCCTAAATAATTATTAACAGCTAATCTTCAGGCGGTCACGCCCAAAATGTCCTGGCAGTCCACTGGTCGATGGCGATCGATGTAATGCCCACAACTGTCTTAGATGGTAAAGTATCGTAATTCTATTTTTTCATTCAATATCTCGGACGTATGTATAATAAAGTTGCACTTCAACGACGGATTAAAAAAATCTAACAAAATTTTTGAAAAAAATAACTTTGAGAGAGAGCGAGAGCGAGAGAGAGATGTGTACACCGTTATCACCTGCAGTATCAGCACACCAAATTTCGTGCGTCTGGACCTTTCTATCTGTACATTATGCCGCCAATACACGCACACAAACTCTTTCTTTTATGAATATTGATGAAATATCATGCGGATACATTGTGTTGAATCTGTTTTAAATAATATTTAAGGATAAAAGAGAAACCATCTTCATCTGTTTTTCTTTTATTTCCTTTTTAGTTTTAATTCACATTCTAAATTTTCTTGTATATACACTCGTAGGCAAAAAATTGCGCACCAAGAAATAATTATGGGATCGTAACGGAACTTGCCCTGAAGGTACATGTCGGGGAGATATGCAAATGATTAGAAATGCAGCGTGATTGCGCATGACGTATAGCCGGTAGAGGGCATTTAACGTCGTTCTCCGTGGAGTATAAAACAGTAACCAAAGCTTTGTTGAGTGTGCTGAATCGTTTACAAAGGCTGAGGTAGACACGCCATTACGCCGTTGTCGAAGACAATATGAGCAGCTGTCGCAGATTGAGAGGGGATGGATCATCAGCATGAGGGAAGCTGTGTGGTTAGCTAGGCAACTAGCTCGTCAATTAGGCCACTCTGATTGTGTTTTGAGGAGGTGTTGAGACCAGTGGAGCCGAGAGATGTCATTTACACGAAGACCAGGTTCAGGACGCCCTCGACAGACCAGTCTTCGAGAACACCCCCATATCGTAAGAAATGCACGCCAACTGCCTCACCGGCCGCCCTCCAGGCACAGGTAGCACCTTTACTAGGGGTCCCAGTGTCTTCTCGAAGCATAGGAAGGCGTCTGACTGAAGGACATTTGGGACCGCGGCGCCCATTACGTGTGCTGCCCTTGACGCCCACCGATCGACGCCTCCATTTGGAGTGGTGCCGCGCACGAAGAAAATAGACTGCAGCGGAATTGAACCATGTCGTCTTTAGCGACGACTCTAGATTCTATCTCAGCAGTGATGACAATCGTGTTTGTGTGTGTAGACCCCGTGGTGAACGCCTCAATCCTGCCTTTACTTTACAGCGATACACCACTCCCACCGCTGGTGTGATGGTATGGGGTGTCATTGCCTATAATACACGACCCCCCCAAGTATTGATCCGTGGCACGATGACAGCCCAGCGGTAAGTTCATAACATCCTGCAACCACATGTGTTGCGACTTATTCAACGGCTCCCAGGAGACATTTTCCAACAAGACGATGTTCGACCTCACAGGGCAAGGGTGTCACAAGACAGTCTCCGTGCTCTTACTACCTATCCCTCGCCTGTCTGATCCCCAGATTTGTCTCCAATCGAGCAATCTGGGATCATTTGGGACGGCGAATTGGGCATCCCACAAGTTTGAACGAACTAGATGCAAGGTTACAGCAAATATGGAACGAAATGTCTCAAGACATCATACAGAACTTGCATGCTTCAATGCTTGATCGTATCGCACCGTGCATTCGCGCTAGAGGGGGTTCAACAGGGTATTAAATTCTCCGCTTTCTTTTGCCTTTTTCTTTGAAATAAATTATCCTTTTTCTTTGATTTTCTAATCATTTACTTATATCAAAGTACTCATTACGTATGTAAAATTTCGTTTCATTTTGACGACTGCTTCTTGGTGCGCTACTTTTTTTTGTCCATGAGTGTATCTTTAAAAGGCCTTTGTAATGTGGCAAACAATAAATAATGTTTTTAAACATATTTTTAACGCTCAGTAATAATTTATTTTACTTGAACATAAATTTTGTCTCATATCTAAAAAAAAGTAGGAAAAAACATGAAAATTTAAATTTACATTTCTGTATCTCTTTAGGTATTTTATTTTATATTTGAAAAACATATTTCTTTTTTTTATTTATAAATTTTAAAAGTAGAAAATAAACAAATATACTTTTGAAATTGAATAAACAAATAACTTATTAAAATAAATTATATCATTAAAAATAAATAAACAATTTCTAAAAAGAAATTAATAAGTTATACAAGAAAAAACATAATTTTGTAATATAAATAAATAACTCTTAAGTGTTTGTAAAATAAGTAAAAACTATAATTTTGATGCTTGAAAAATAAATAAATCAATGAATAATACATTAATTTTACAAAAGTGAAAACAAACAATATGCTTTACAATTTTACCTTCATGAAGAAAGCGCTTATTAAATAGTTTGAAATATCCACCTTTAACATTCAAAAGTTTAAAAAAATAAATTCATTCCCTTTTAATCTAGTTTTCACGATCCAACGATGGTTTGGAAGAATCAAAACATACTCCTACATTAGCTTAATAGGATTGACTCAGGAAGCGAGCATAGGATTTTCGGTATCATTGTATTCAAAGATAAGTAAAGAGGAAATGAGACACTTTTTCTATTGAGTGTTGTGTTATCTGCTTTTAGTTTTCTTTTCGTGCGTTTATGTCTCTTATTACTATTTACTGTTTTGTAATACGTTCCAGTTAGTACTGGTAGAATGAAATTTAAAGAGGGGCACAAGTCAAGCTCCATCAATTATAACGCATAGATATATACATAGATGTATGTGTGTGCGTAGTTTTTTTATACTGATGTGATTCAAATGCTATTGAAACAGTTTGTTTTCATTAAAAATAGTCGTTTAGCCATGAATAAAGTCGTGCATTTTGCGACCTATGAATCAAATTATTTGCTCGAGTCTTAATTACGGGAAAGATTATCTTGTAGAACTAGGATGGGGGGGAGCTACTGCACGGTGAATTTAACTAAGTATCGAAATCTTTCTGTGGTGTAAGAGAGTAAGGTATCAGCTCAAGGGGTCATTCTCGTCAATTGACCAAAATTTAGAATTCTGAAGCCCTTTTTATTGCGATTTGAGAAGCTTTAAAATGACTTTAATTCGAACAAACTGGGAAAAATACAGAATCTTCAGCAAAGACTTTATATAATATCTCATAATTGATTTATCATATACCATGGTTATAAAGATGTTATACTGTTTAGTGAGAGAGAGATTTTTTTGACCCGTATGTTGCACTTACCAAGGGAGCAAGCAGTAACAAAGAAAAATGTGAGGAGACATTGATTTTTCTGTTATGTAATTTTAAAAGAGGGGATGGGGATAATAACAGCAATCTATTAAAGCTTTAAAATAATCAGAAGGGAGAGTAAAGCAATAAAATTGTTGTTAATAAAAGTTTAGCAAAAAAAAAAAAAAAAAAAAAACTATTAATACTATTTACATATGAATTTTACGTTTCTCTGTGAAAACTTCCCACTCAGAGTTGATCAACTTTGAGTTTGAATATTAACTTAATCTTTATAAAAAGCCTCAAACAGAGGTCTTTCAAATTAATTTTGACTGACATGTATCGTATTTACTCGAATTTAAGCCGCACTGTTTTTCCAGTGTTGATGCCGCTGAAAATCGAGGGGGATGGGGTTAGAATCGAAGGCAAAACATTTGTTGGATGGAGGAAAATGAGTCTCTACCCCTTTCAAAAGGAAAAAATTAATCGTCCATTCTGGCCACTTTCATCAATGAATTATCCCATTATGCAGTTTAGCCACAGTATTCAGTCTATTCTAAACATCGTTGTCTGCTTTAGGAATTTTTTTTGAATACGTTTTCTCTTAAAAACCTAAACTTCAAAGATATTGGTAAAAGCATCAAGACAAGTACTCTACGGCAGAAGAATGAAAAATGAGACATTTTTATATGCAGAAAAAAATGGAAATAGAAGAGCGACCACTGAAAATTCTAAACGGATGTGACAAATATATGTCGATGGCATAAGGAAAATGATATAATTTTTACATACTTCTATTATTCCTTCTTTTTGAAAAATGTAGCATTTGTATCGTGACATTTGTATTGATTGACATCGTGTAGGAAAATTGCAACGCCGGCACCATTTCCGGAGTCAGCTGTGATATTGGGAGTGATGAATCCTTTTCGAAGCATGATACTGATGGTTAGAGTTATTATAGGTTCATGTATGTATTTTAAAGTTTTTAATTCTGGTAAAATAAATAAATTATTAAAAAATTCTCATTAAACATTTTTTTAAAAAAAAATTTCTTAAGTATCGGATATTGATGAACTCTTTACACAAATTTTTATTTTTCTCAAAAACGTGTAGAGTATTGAGAGTGAGGCTTAGAACCGATGACAACATTTTTTCACAAAAACATGTTGAGAATTTAGATGCGGCTTAGAATTGATGACGGCTTGGATTCGAGTGAATACGATAGTAGAAAAAAGTTACTAAAGAAAGGAATAAAAATAACCAAGAATCCACAGTTTAATGATTAAATTTGATAGCTTATTCAGGCAAAAAGACCTGTGAGGGAATTACAATTATAATAGATTATACGTTGCCAAAAATCTGGTGTGTAAGAAGAAATTTGAAATATTTTGAAAATTAATCTTTTATGGAACTAGAATTTGCTTTATTTAAAAATATTTGATAATGTCTGTAGGGAAAAGGTTAGAAAAGATATGATGATTTTTGTGTATCAAAGCATTCAAGAGAGGCATGAGGTTTTTGAAAAATAATTTGAAAAGTTTTTTAGAAAATTTGTTTAAACAAAAACAGAACATTAAGTTATAAAATTAATTCTTACTAAAATTAATAACGTGGAAGTTTGTATGGAGAGATGTTTGCTACTCTTTCATGGAAAAACAAACGAATGGATTTTAATGAAAGTTTACAATAATATAGCTTATACATCAGAATAACACATAGATTATAATTTATAAAGATATTGTGTGAAGTTTCCAAAATATAACGAAAATTAACAAGAAAGTTGGAAAAAATTCTGTCAACTGCAGAAAAGCCAGTGACAGCATATATCTATCTTTTTTGTGTGAAGCAAAACTTTCCCTTTTGTTTTGTCTACGCCCTGCCGCTTTGCGTGCTCGCTTTTAATTTATTCCTTCGATCAGTGTAATCACTATTTTTTTATTTCATAATAAAACTAATAAACTTCGAAGGGAGAGGTTGTGGCAAGATTTTAACATAAAATAAATACAACAGAAAGTAATATTAATGTATTGCACTTCCAGATATAAATTATTTACACTATTTTAAGCGTTCATTACACAAAATGTGTAGCAATGTGTTACTTTTGCTGAGCAGAGACCAGTTTAGGAAGGTGCTTGCAAAAATCGACTGACAAGAGAGCTACGGGGAATTATAAATAAATAAAAATCCCCTTTATAAGTTGTTAGATCTACAGACATAAAATTTAACAAATATATATATTTTTTGTTCAGCTGAGATATGCAAAAAGCTTTTTTTGTTTAATTTGCAATTCACGTAAAATTAACTAATTAAAAACTTCTTTATCCTTCAATCTGTATCGTTAAATTTTTCAATTTACCCATGCTAAGAACGGGTATGCTAGCTAGTAAGAAATAAATATTGCAATACGATGCAAGATACTGTTAAGTTACAAGATAATTCTACTGTTACTCGTGCCTTTCGATAGTTATATATTTCTTTATTGGAAGAAGGTATGATCTTACTGTGACCTATATTTCTCTCTCTCTCATTCAGGAAAAACAATTATTCCAATACTAATACTTTATATTTTATTGTAAAATCTTATGGGTAAGATCTTAAATTTATGCAACTTATGAACGAAACATCATGCAATCACATACTTTGCACAGATATCTACCACATTTTAAAAATGCCCTTTATGCATTTATTGCAATTTTTTTCATGAGTGTAACGAACATCTATGAAAAATATGTACTTGTATGGGAGTATTATTGGTAATGTGTAGTTAATGCAATCAACAGATATACACGATTTATAAATTTCAAACGAAAATTTTTTTATTTAAAAATAAGGTTACATTTATTACAGGAATTTATGAAATTTATTTCCTAAAATATGAAAGAATTTTAAGCTGCAGAATTTATCTTCATGTTATCATATTCTGAAAAATTTATTTATTTATCCAATGCCTGTACTTGACTTCTTAACCATAAATAATCTGAAAATAAAGCTATATTTCTGACGTTAAGTTCTATTTTACCGAATTATTCAATCTTAAAGGAATAACCAACCTTTAGTGCCTTTTTTTAATTTAAAAAACTATTTTCTACTTTTTTCAAGACATACTTCATCTTGTTTTTTGATACATTTCCTATTTAGTTATCAATTATAACTTTAAGTTTTGTAATTTTAAGCGAATTTCACGAATCATTTTTATACATTATGTGTTTACAGGTAAAGGTAGATAGATTAAATTTTAAGAACATTCCAACATTGAAATAGTTTTCTGACAAATATTTTCAATCCTTACTAATTTTTAATTATTCGATATATATTTTTTCAACGACGAAAAGAAAAACTTTTAATCTTGAACCAGGAGATGAGAAATGTCTTAAAAACCCTTCCATGCTTAAATTTAAAAAATGGCAATAATTTAATATTTTTGAAAATAATTTATCAGTCATATATATACCTATTCAATGCAAATATCGCTTATACTTTTCGAAAAGAAGTTTTGTTTCAGCCATCAAACCCATCTTGAATCGTATATCCTCGACACACATACACAATTTGTCTTCGTCGTATTCAAAATCGGATTAAATAAACAGATACAACATGAATTGTTTTAAGACTGCATGAACAAGCAAAACATGAAGTTAGGAAATAATTTTTGTCGTTCGCAGACATGCATAACCACGTGCTCAATATCCACCGTCTTGCTTCAGGATAAACAGAAAGACATTGAAAATAGGCTTAATCGTGACTTCGACAAAGATGGAAACGAGTTCTAGGTCGAAAGGTGCATAAATAAAAGAGCATCTTTGACGATAGTTTCACTTCAAAACACACCTGATCACACATCGGCATTTTTACCTATATAAAAAAAAAAAGTGAAAGCTATTCGTCTTGTACAACGAAATCTTTTAGGTAGGTCGAAAGTAATAGAATTCCCTCTCTCTCCCTGCCTCTGCCACTACCTACGTTAAATGCAATAATCTGTTCCGCTTCAAGCTGTAGTCAATGTCAATATGTCGTTTCGCATTCAAAACAAACTCTAAAATTGAAAGTGTGATCGATTACAAATTTCGTAATTAAAGTAGGCTTTAGTAAGGACGTTATAAGAAAAAAGATTTTGCTTGTCCTTTACATCAATATCAATGTTCAACTTTATTCAGGTAAAAAAGCTACATGTGCATGGATTTCTTTAGATTTGAAATAGATAGGAAGGGGGAGGGATATTATAAACTAAAAATTTATTTTTATGTTTGATAAATATTTTTACATTTCTTAGAATTTTCAGAAAAGTTTTTTTCCCAGGCATTTTATTTTTGCAATACACATATACCATGTTTAAAAGGAAAATAATATGTTTTAGACTTTTTCACTTGACTTTCATTTTCTTTTTGTATTTTTTTTTTTGCTTCTATTGACTTCGAAATATAAGTAAGATAAATTTTTCTTACCATAGCGAAAATGCAAATGACTGTTTTTAAATATATTCCCCCTCAGACAGAAAGACGTCACCAAATAAAAAAAAATTCTCCAAATGTCGTCAACGCGTAATTATTATTGTGTTGAAATATGCGTGGATACGAATTTTACAGTTGTCTCCATATCACGGCATTTTGAGATACATTTTGATTTGACAAAATTGGTTGATGGTAGAATAAATAAGATTATTAATGAGTTGAAATTCTGTAAATAAGACCACAGAAATCCAAAACAATATTTTATAAAAATTAAATTTTAACTTTAATTTAATATAAACTAATTTTAGCTTTTTAATATATTTTTATGGTGCTTGCTCAATCAGCTTTGAGTCACAAGGATGGATCTAAAATTACTCTGACTAAATTTCTTTATAACGCTTCCAAGTTACGCTAAAGTATAGCAACGATACGCATTTTGAACAGGTTAAACGCGTTAAAATACAAATAATATATCAAACAAATTAATCTTCAAGCATCATGCCTTAGGTTATATTCTTGTACTAGATAGTTTTCATCTAATAAGAATCAAAATGGGAATAATTTCAATTTGTTTTTCTGGCTGGGAGAAAAATGCGATTTCACCACATATTTTAAGGCGCTAAATGTTGACAGCATTGGTTCTAGTTATATACTATCTCTTCCAATTATCCTTTCCTTATCTCTTCTCAGCAGTGGATTCTTAACTGAAATTCTCTAAAATTACAGATAATGTCGAAAGGTACAGGATGACACTAATCGTTGCGCAGCAGATCCTAAATTTTACATTGGAGTTGCAGTGAGACTTGTCATTACCATTCGTATATGTTTCCCTTATGATTAGTGGTATAAATGAGCTTGTGCAATCCTTTCCTTAATCGTTTTATGTTTTTAGCGCTCACTGCCTCCATAATTACTTCTCTGTTTCCTTGTTTCGTATAGTACAAATGTCGAACTCTCGGAAAGATAATCCACAATTCTTCCCATGCCATACACATAAACATACTTGATTGTCTATATCAGGGATGGCGAACCATTGGCACGCGTGCCATTGATGGCACGCGGCCCAATATTTTGGGCACGCCACCAATCAACTGCGATTGATTCTCATAAAATAGATTTTTTCAAATTAAAAATGCTCAAGTTTTTATGTGCTGAGTTTATTTTAAACTGTTGTTGTTGCTAAGAATTTGAAATATAACCACAATATAGATTCAAAAATTTGTCTGACGATTGTCAGAAAGATTAATAAGCAATGTGTACGTAAAAATGGCCCATCAAATTCAATTCTCGTTTAATTTTTGAAGCAATACTATTTTAACCCTATTTTTTGTGTTGTTAGTATTTAATTTTATTATTTCACCAATAATCACAAGTCAAAATTATTTGATGGCACGTCTGTCGTTGTCCGTAGCATTGAGCATATTCTTCGTCAAGGCATACAGGTGACAAAAGTTTTAGTGCGATTTTAACTTTATTCAGATCCCCACGAAATTCCTCATGGCAAGGGGCTTGTGAGCATTGAGAGCACCTTTATTCCACCCCAATGGGGAGGGACAGAGGCCTCCCACTTCTCATCCTCTGCCACCAACCTCAGGAGAGGACTTGTGGCTCGAAGGCTGTTTAGAGTACACCCGTACTGCAGGGGCACTATACATTTACAAACATCCATGTCTTCTGCGGGATTCAAACCCAAGCCCTACGGCACAGCAGTCAGTGTCTCTAACCTCTCTACCAGATGGGTGGCGTTATATTTTAGTAAAACAGTTTTAGTATCGTTATAGTTGATTTTGGCAACTAATCGGATTAAGGTAGTAGATTTTTCAAATAAAATTATTTTAAATTCCTCCACGCACTTCGTTTTGTTAACACTATACTTCAACAGTTTTTTAATTCTGTTTCTTTTGAAGAAGTAAATGAAGTACGCAAAATGACGTATGATAAACTATTTTATTGTTTTTATTTGTAAAAATTCAGGGACTTTCAGGCTTCAATTTTACGATGATAAAAATAGCTCTTTTCATTCTTATGTAAAACAACTACTAAACTCTAAAATTAAATAATAAGACTTAGCTCATTTGCCAGTATCAGTAATTTTGACAACAGTAACAACACTGGTAATTTATTCCATACATTTTTACAATAAAAAATAGAGATTTAAAATATCTATTGAGATTATGAAAATCATAGTTATTCGCATAACTTCAAAGTTAGAGAAATTACTATAGTAAAAGAAATTCAGAATGAGAGAGGAAGATTAAAAGAGTATATTAATAGTGGGTATCATTTCTACAATAAAACTGATGCTTCAGTCCAAGTATTTCGACACACACAATCTCTTTATAAATTTCCTTCTATATTATTTAAATTTATGTCTAAGATACTAAAAGTTGTACTTAAAAATAGGAATAAAAATGATAATGGAATACATAGATTAGTAGATCGAAGGTAAGGAAGAAGTTTTCATTCCTCATTGTATTTTGCTTTAAAATCAACTTGCTGCAAGCGGAAAGAAAGAAAGCGACATCAGAGAAATATAAATTGAAAATACAGCCTTAAGATGTTTTAGAACACGTCATAGGAAAAAAATTTAATTTCAGTTCTACATTATATAGTTATATAAAGTCAAAATTTTTAAAATTCCCTTTGAGCACTTTTATAATGTATTTCAAAATTAGCTTAATTTATTGATTGAATTATTTTAATTGATCTATTATAATTCTTTTAATATTTTTAAAAATTTTAGGTATTGAAATATATTTTAAAACCAATGAGAAAATTTCACAAAATTTTGCTGTTTGAATAAAAATAAAATTTAATCATATTATTTTAAAACTTAGCAGTCTCATCACCGAAGAATATTTAATTAAACAATAACTGCCTTTCAGAAGGTTTTCCGCTTAGCATATTATCTCATATATATATATATATAATATCTTTTATTATCATATTAAACTGAATTTATTTCAAATATCCGTAATGGCGTGATTTACATCTATGATAAGAAGAAGCGTTACCGATTAGGGCTTCATTGAAGTACAAAAATTATCGTTTCGTAGAATTAACAGTTAAGATTTCCTGCCGTTTGAATTCATCATACAAAACTATTTTAATCGCGGACTTAAAATTTCCTTTTGAAATTGCTGTTTATAGCAACTTAAATAATGAGTTAACTAAGAATTATTACATTTCCCACATAATTATTTTTATCATTATAAAAATAATCTTTTGATAGAAATTAAAAGAAAGTTTTCCTTACCAGAAATAGAATTACCAATTTGAAGTATGAATTGCCGATACCTCTATAATCTCTCAATATCCTACGTGTTGAATGAACCGAAAATTCAGCTTCATGAAGAAGTTTAGCTTTTTTTTTGAACCGAGAAGATTATAAAGATTCTTTCAAAGTGAACTGCACCTAATCCTCTTAGATCCTCAACTGCAATTAAATATTTTGCTTACTTAGCATGCTTCTAGTGGATGAACATGAAAGCAGAGGGATTTGGAGGTCATTAAAGACATTACTTCGCACTTAGTAACAATCAAATAATTGCTGAATGATTTTGTGGAACGCTTAGGCTTTAAATAGGTTATCAATATGATGACTATAATAAGTAAATCATTCATTTTTATGGTATCGAACTGAGGTGATATAAATATCAAGCACTATTGATATATAAATTCTGTTCTGATGATGAAATTTAAGCGAATGTTGTTTATGAACACGATCCTAGCCTCTCAGAATTATTAAGATGTTTTTTAATCAGTGTAAACTAACAGAGATTTAAAAAACTTGAAACTTGGTAAACTTGAACATTATTCCCTGAAAGGGAGTGTCATGTGTAATTTTGGGCATTATCTTCTTGTAAAGTAAAATAGAGGTGGTGTAAAGAATGGCAAAATATGTCATAGTTTCATTTACAAACCATTGTGCTACAAATGTTCCATATTTGACAACAAAACAGCAAATTACGCTTTATAACATGAAATCTTGTTGTTGTTCTCTGTAGCCTGCAATGGTAAGGGAAGAATCCACTCTAGACCAGAGATTCTCAAACTTTTTTCTCTCATAGACCCCTTGCCATATTTTTCGGTTTTGGGTAAACTCCTACTTACCTAATATAAAACTTTGCTGATTTATCGACTTAAATGTCTTTTTGACAGCTGGCATATAGCTACTTTAAAAAGTTTTAAATTTCTAATTGTTGTGAAGCTTGGTGTTTAAAACTTAAGAAACATGTCTTAATTTAATTAAATTAAAATTTAATTTATACATAAAATAACTGAACAACAAACAAATGCTTTAAAAGGGATGGATGTGAATCTGAGGCTTTAAAATAATGATCAGCCTTTGGCAACTCAATCGTATCAGGTTTAACCCTAAATCTCCTCGGTTAGTAGTGTTCAGTCCTTTCTTCTTTTTTTTTCATTTTTGAGATTTGCAACCGCGTTGAAATTCCTTCTCACCAGGATAAGCAATTAAAAACTTCCTCCAGATGTTACGTAATTCGGGATAAGTAACACGTATCTTTTTAAAGCTAAAACTGCTGACATCCATTTCATAACTTTACTTTCAGATCTTCGTTAGGGCATTTTCCGATCAGTTCCTCTTGTAATCTGGCACTCCCCCTCTCAGTGTGACGATATGAATTCGTCGCCTACTGTGGTATTATCCTAGTCAAAGGATTATCAAGCCTAGTTTCATATTGTAAATGAAATATATTTAAATGTTGAACGTAGGTTTAAAATTCATTTTCCTGTGGCCAATTGAGAGACTGGGAAAATTAGCGACATCCAACATTATACTTCTTGTGTGTGTGTGTGATTCTGGCAAGAAACACTAAAATGATGGTCCTTGATTTAATAAAATTTATGCTGTCACCTTGTAACTGCCAAAAAACCTTATTAAATTTAGTAAATAATTAACCATGTAAAGAGGTTAATTTACATGGTTAATTATTTACTTAACCCTTATTATTTACTTAATTAAACCTTAACAGTCTTTCCCAAAGAGGTCGATATGAACCACTTTGTGAATCACTGTTTTAGACTCTTCAGTAAGGTCTTTTAAAATATAAATATGTCCTGACTCCTGTTGTTACTTCCGCAAGCTTTTAATACAAAACCGAGTGACAGTTTGCACTTACGCCATAAATAAACCAATGGCTTATTGACTTCCACTTTTTGTAGTGATTGAACTTATTGTGTAGAATAAATAGCTCAGTTGTTCAGAACTCATCATTTCATTTTTAGTGCATTTTCATTTCATAGTTTTGACGTAAGTGGACAACTTCTTCATGGCATGTATAGTTTAATGCCTTAGAGAGTATTTTCAATGAATGAACCTTTGTGATAATGGATGAATCTAAATTTTACCTAGGTTAACAAGAATTTGTGCATAATGTAATATATATATATATAATATCTATATTTAAATAACATTTACACTCAATATTCACTTTTTTATTTGAGATTATCATTGTAAACTTGGAGAAGAAAATTATTTGTAACTCTTAAAATTTCCCTGTCTTTTTTATGACTAGAACCTTACGTTACTAATTTTTTCCTTCTAATTATATTGCAATCTAGACAAACTATATCAGACAAAATGAGTAACTAATTTTCTTACTTTTAAATATATTTTACGTTTAATAATATAATTTTAATCTATTATATAGGAATTTGCATTTTAAAAGCATTTTTGGACAGCTTTTACAATGCATAAATGAATCAGTTGATATACACTGGTGTGCAAAAATTAAGGACGAAGTCGAAAAATTAGCATATCAGCTGAACGAAGAGGCAGAGCGGACAGAAAGACCAATCAGGAGATTAAGTAAGGTGATGTACGGTAGCACATGCGCAGATATGCAGGTAGACGTAATGGGGGAGTGTCTGAGTAGTATAAAGCATGTTGTCGGTGTAAGATCAGTATTTCTGGCAAAGAGATTGCACGCCCTATAGCAGTTAAAATCACACCGAGTTGCTGCCTCAGCGAGAAATGGCGAATAATCAATCTGTTAGACGACATCTGGATGCTTTTACCCGAGGTCGAATCATTGGGAAGTTGGAGGAAGGCCGCAGTGTGACAAGTGTGGCTGCAGAGATCGGAATTGCTCACAGCATCGTTTCACGACTTTGGAGACAATTTCAAACTACAGGAACAGCTATCCGGGGGTTCAGTAGTGGTCGTCCACGAGGAACCACACCCGCAGATGATCGGTACATTGTCTTACAGGCCAGAAGAAACAGGCGGCAGACAGCGGGAGAAATCGCTAGACACACGACACAGGCGACTGGACGACCGATATCGCGTTTTACCGTGGCCAGAAGACTGCATGGTGGTGGTCTGTTTGCATGACGCCCTGTACGGTGTGTACCTTTAACGCCTGCCCATCGGAGAAGGCGTTCTCTGTGGTGCCGGGAACACCTGAATTGGAGAGACAATGAATGGGGACGAGTACTCTTTACTGATGAGGTCAGATTCAGTTTGAGTAGCGATTCTCATCGCATACTCATCTGGAGAGAGCGGGGAAGCCGCAATCATCCCTCGAACATCATTGAAAGGGACAGGTATGGAGGTCGCGGTGTTCTCGTTTGGGGAGGCATCATGTTTGGTAGTCGTACAGACCTTCACATCTTCGACGCAGGTTCAGTCAACGGGACCCGTTATGGTAACGAGATTCTTCTTCCATATGTGGATCTTTTTAGAGGCGCTATGGGTCTGCAGTTCCTTTTCATGGACGACAATGCACCATGTCATCGCACAGTAGCTGCCGAACAGTTCTTAGAGAGCGAGGATATTGAACGTATGGATTGGCCGGCACGATCTCCGGATCTCAATCCCATCGAGCATGTATGGGATTTTCTAAGCAGACGCTTGGCAGCTCGTACCTTACCACCAGTAACGATTCGGGAGCTTCGATTGGTGCTGCAAGACGAATGGGCAACAATGCCTCAACAACTCATTGACACCCTCATTATCAGCATGTGTAGACGCTGTGAAACCTGCCTAGCAGTCAGGGGAGATCATATCCCCTACTAAAGACCGGATGTTTGTTGCTGGACACCCATCACAGGGATGTTTCGGCCTTCAGTCGCATTGCGCTCCATGCTACTTTTTCAATGAAGCTTCTTTTTATCCCTCTGATTTCTCTTTTAGTAAGTGTTGCTTACATATTACACATGTCCTTACGTATTGGGGATCTTACGGTATTAAATGTGTTGATTTGGAAAGCTTTTGTACAAAGTTATATTGAAAAAACCGTCTCGTCCTTAATTTTTGCACACCAGTGTAAATGAATACAAACTATTTCAACTGTTAGCGGTATTTCAAATTACTAAGAATCAATAATTAAAATTTAAAATCATTTACCATTTTATAGAGGAAAACTCAAAAGTATCTATTTAATGCATACTAAAAATATTCACATGTCATTACATTATTTAATTTGAAGCTCGTTGAGAAATATATGTGATCTTCACTTAATACGATATATATCGTTTCATTATATTGCAAAATTCTCTTCTGAACTGCTATTCATAACTTGTTATTAATTTACCTTAGACTACTATCTCAATTAATAGTAAAAAGGATTTTTTTAATACTAAGAAACCAATCAATATACTTCAACAGATATTAATGAAAAAGCATTTTTTATGTTACAGAAATTATATATAAAGGAATGAGATATTTTATTCATAAAATATACTTTAGTTGAGATATTAATTTTTATACTCGTACAATTTGCAATATGTGTAGCATTTTGTATAAATGTAACCTGTTTCATGTACAGTATTATATAAGATTATAAATCACGTTCTTTCTTTGGAATTTATTATGGATCTTGCACTATTTCTATTATTCAAGAAAGACTAAATACTAAGTATTAATATTAATCACTAAGACTAATTGTCAAGTATTGATAAAATTATCAGGTGATATTTTTAGCAATAGATGATGATACGCTTTTGTGTGTGTGTGTGAAAAGAAGCATCATTATCAAATTGATAATTCATTGTTTCTTACTCGTCTATTATCTAAAAAAAGAAGTTGATAAATCCTTTTTTTTTCGTTGTAATCTTGTTCCAAAAGTTTTTTACTATAAAAACAAGATTAGTTTTACAACAGTAAGATAAAGGTAAAATATATTAACAACAAATGACGGAGTATCGAGAAATAACGGTTTTAATGTTGAATTCCCGAATAAAATAGAAAGAGATATCTATGTAATTGCATTTTATATATATTACGAAAAAGATCTGAGTGGGAAAACGAAGTCTCAGGCAATTTACATTATATATGATGTATCTCACAACTTAAAACATCAATCTTAATTTTAAGACTTCAAAAAGTTTTTTTTAAAAAAATGGCTGCTTTTTTATGAGTTTAAATAAATAAAAACCGATATTTACTCCAAATACAAATATTTGGTAAATAGAATTTGGTTCGTTAAATGAAGATAGAAATACGTGGGTTAATTTAAGAACAAAAAAAAAAAAATCTATGACCCAATAAGTTGATTTATTTGTTTTATTAGTTTTTACAATCTGTGATTGAATTCTTTCCTCAAAAATATTTCGATTGACCTGTTTTAAGAATATGTATATTAGCTACTTTAAAGTTTTGAATTATTTTGAAGTAAAATGTAAACTTAAAAGAATCGCATGAACTTTTTTGATGATTATGTTAAAAGAAGACATCGAACGTCCTTTTGGGTCCTTGAACAAAAACAGACAATGAAACATTTGTTGATATTTCATATTTTTGTTTTAAAAAACTTAGACTACCTAATTTTTTTATTTTGAAATATTATTCATTATTAAAAATACTGGAAATACCCCCCCCTTAATTCGTTCTTACGTATAATCACTTATAGTAGGAAAGAGGCCGATATAGGAGGATTGATTTTCTTGCTTTTCGAAAACCAACTGGTGTACTACTCACAGTTATCACTTCAGAAAGAGAATTAAGAATTTCGAGATATATTTTCAGCCACTACTTAGAAGAGTAGCAATTATTTTTCAGCATTTATTAGCTTGGCAAGCTAAAATATTTGAATATTAATTTAATGATGAAAATATATATTTAATTAAATAAAATATATATTAATTTTATAATGTTTTTTAAAATAATTACTTGATTAAGTGTCAAAACTCAAATATTGTTATCTACGCTTTTCCTTATTATATACTGAGTTAATTTTTACCTTTTTTAAAAGTATTCTTTGATGGAGGATATCAATTTGCAAATTAAAGATACTTTACTACCATCAAGTATATTTTTTGTAATTTATGTTTTACAATTCCTACTATTAGATATCTCTCTATATATTTATATATTTATTTATCTTGTTCAATCATTAATAAAATCATTTCTATTCATCGAATAAAGTTCAAAATTTTTTAAAACTTGCAGTGGATGACACTTGATGTTAATACAGTTTTTTACTTAAATTTAATTAAATTAATTACTGGTTTTTGACGTCAACTTAGATTCGACTCTATTGTTGTAACAATGTAACTGTTAAAACAAAGACAAAAGTTGGTGTCGTAAACTTGTTTTTCAGCCAAACTAGCCAAACCGGGTTTGCATTGTTACAACAATGCAGACAAATCATGCCCTTTTTTCGATGGTCTAAATTCATGACGGTTACATGATAAATGCAATCATGTGTTCGCCCTTGATTAAAAACTGACGTTACTAGTTCTACTTGTAAAGTTTAGATAACATTTAAAATTTGATGATTGGTTAAAAATGTACATGTGTGTGTTAAAATTCTTCAAATAATTTTTTAAATTAAAAAAAAACCTTACCATTATACGTGTACTTTTAAATTAAGCTCATTTTGTTTAACTATGTGTATTATTATCGTTGACAGATTTGTACTTTTTTAAAAAAAGTTTCAGCAAAAAGCAAAAGCGGGCAACAGTAAAGCACATGAACTAATATGCTGGAAACGCGTGATTACATTTATGATATATCTATGACGTCGCATGAATTTATAAACTGATGAGTTGGAAACACACGAGATTGCAGTTATCACGTGACTATGACGTCACATGAATTTAGCCCATTCCTACTATTATAGTTCACTCTCTCCCTTATTTACATTTATATATATATATATATATATATATATATATATATATATATATATATATATATATATATATATATATATATATATATATATATATATATATATATATATCTTATTCAAATTTTCAATCGTTAGTAAAATGCTTCCTATTCATCCATTTAAAGTAGGAGAATTGAGTTAATTTTTTTTTTATATTACTTGTTTTTTGTAATTATGTATTTTTCATATCGGTGGAAATATATATTTTATTTCTTTTTAAGTAAGTTTTATAAATGCGCGTACACAAAATATTTTTCATTACTTTTGATTTGTAAGTATCTGTTACATAAAGTGTTTTGAAAATAAAAAATGCAAGAAAATACGCTATAAATGATAAATATTCACAATATGCCGTAAAAATTATTTAAAGGCATTGATTTCATAAGATATGATGCAAATATTTTCATTCAAAAATAATATTAATAGCATAACTGATTTAATGCAGCTATTTACATATTGGTTGCTCAATGGGCCTAACTAACGTGGCGTCATGGTCACATAACATACAATCACGTGAGTTCAGTCATTCAGGTCATAAACTCATGTGAAGTCAAATTAACATGATAAATCCGATCACGTGTTCATAGCCAATCAGTTCATGCGTTTCGCTGTTACCAACTTTTACTTTTTCCACAGAAGGTTTCTTTTAAAACGTAACTTCTTGTAAATAATAACGAATATAGATTTAAAAGTACATTTATAATATAAGATTTTATTTTTTTTCAAATTTGAAAAATTTTGTGAAGAATCTTCATATATATTTTAACATCCTTATAAATTAACAAATTTGAAATTTTGTCTAAATTTCATAAGTAGTACAGCAATTTAAGTCTAATGAGAGCTTTGAATTTAATGGAGAACACTTGATTGCTCTTATCATGAGGTCGTCAAAAATTTAACCAATTAAATTTTTAGTAAAAACAAAATAATCTAAATTCAGTGGCACAACAGCCCATAGGGGGCCAATGTCTACTGTGCCCATCTTCGATTTTATAACTTTCACCACTGAGGTGGATGAGCAGATGTTCTGGTTTTGTGGTCAGTCTGATGCTAAGTCCCCAGTGTTTAGTTCCCAAGCAACCTCGATACTCATTTATCAACCCAATGTAGGATAAAAAGCTGAATCGACCTTGCCTAGCTCGTGGTTTGAGCCCCGTACCTGTGGCGAGGAAACGAAATACGCTACCATTCAGCCACTGAGCAAAAACAAAATAGTTACGGGAAATTTTTTTTGCAAATTAAAGTATTACATTGAAAAACTAGACTAATTAAAACATTTCTGGAATGCAAAAGAGCACCCCATGGTCCAATTAATTAAATTAAAATTAACATTAAAGTAATTATTTAGTTTTCGCTAGCTAATTTCTTTACGAATTTTTTCAGTTTGATTCCAAAAGGTGAATATTTCCTTAGTTATTTTAACTAACCTAACATTTTACATTAAAATGACATTTCACGAGATGACACGGGGAAAGGGCTAGCATTGGAAACGATGTGGAGGAAATAAAGTAGCTAACAGAAAATAAGACTGCAATTAATGATTCATATTACTAAATAGGGAAATATTTTGTTAACTCACAGTTGGATGATCTAAATGTTTATTTCATGCATCGAAATGGAAACGCGGAAACAGGCCTCCTGCAGAAACACTCCGTCCATTACATCCTGACGTTTCTACCTGCTTAAAACATGATGTAATAGAGGGGGAAAGTTTGAATTATTTATAAACAAAACAAAATAAGGTCGCGTTACGAGATTTAGCAAAATTTTCTTTGAATTCTGAGTTTGTGCAAGCAATGAAACTTGGCGTAGAAAGTTTATTTCGTTATCTGTTTAATTCAATGATGATCAGAAGTGTTGTGTTTATCATTGACATTGAATCTGTATGCCTCAAGGCTTGCATTTTAGCCTTGAAGTTGTGTGAGGTAATTTATTAAGTTGATTGGCAGGTGCCGAGTTATTTAGGTAATGTACTAATTGAACGCTGAAAGAAAGGCGCTAGTTTTGAAATAAAAAAAATTTGAGGAAGTAAAAATGACTATTAAACTTAATAATATCGATTGAAAAATAATCGGAAAAACCCATGATGTGCGCTTTAAAGTGTCCGACACACAACGTTCCGAAGTGTGATTTTGCAAAAATGCACAAACGATTATTATTTTTTTTTAATATTTAGTGTCACTTAGATTAACGTACACGTAAAAAATTGTTTTAAGAAGAGAAAAAAATTAAATGCAATATTTTTGCAAAAAGGGACTTAGAATTTCACATTTTCAAAACATCCTGCGTTTATAAAAAGCGATTCTATAATAATAATATTTGTCTTATATACAGCTAAGACTTCTCCAGAGAGTCTGAATTAGGATTTGTGAAAAATTCACATTATTTTCTTAGTTACTACCAATTGAAATAGCTATCGGTGTTTTTTCTTTTTGTTAAAATTTCTCCACTCTGATATATTAAAATATGGATAAATCCACTTCTGAGTTATATATTTCAAAACTCCTAGTCCATTTCTCTGTACAGTGTTCTGAGCGATATATAGGCAAAATACTGTTATTATAGAAGCCTTTTTCAAAAAAAGGAGGTAATTCTAAGTTCATTTTTTACCAAAATATTGCATTTAAATAAAGTTTTATTGTAATAATATTCTTATTTTATGCATGTATTCTAATCTAAGTGACACTAAATATTAAAAAAAATATTCCTTTGTATACTTTTGCAAAACCATGGGTTCGAGCGTAATCAAATATCTTAAGACCTTTCTGAAAAGAAGGAAAAATATCGAAGAAAAAGTAAGAGTTTTTTACTCCTTAAACTATATTAAAATCTCAATGAATCGGAAATCAAGATTTCGCTGAAATTTTAGTGGAAACAATTATAAACCATTACTTAAAGCAGATATTTGTATGGAAAGCAGGATATTGCAAACATTTCCAAGTAAAAATATAAACATATTTTACACAAAGGAAATTACCATTTATGAAACTATTTTCTTATCGTCAAGTTACTGCATTTCTTTGTTACTGAGCTACAATAATATTTAATTTTATTAATAAATATCAAACAGATAGATGGTTAGCGAGTGTAGTTTTATTCCAACTCCCAAACAGGATATAAATGAAGAAAAATTGAATTAGGATTACTTGAATGAACATTTTACTGCATGCGATGACGTATTTCCAACGCGAACAATTCTGTTTCCTTTCTTTTTTTCCCGTATCTTTCAAGTTAGCGCCTTCCACAATAACATGTCGCGACTATTGAATATTAGTTTACGGCTATTTGAATATTAGTTTCAAATTTAGGTTTCAAGATGAAGAGTGGTAGCCAAATTCACACTTATAAATTTGTTTTTTTTTGTACTTTAATTTTTATCTTTTTTTCAATAACCTATTTGCATTATGTAGAATTTAACATTTTACAACAAATTGCTCAATATAAATGGTAGAAAAAACAAGGGTGACTTCCCGCAAGAACTTTTTTCATCTCCGTGATGTTACAAATGGCTGAGTTTAAGGAATATTTTTGAGAAATTGATAGATTATATACCCACCAATTTTTATGCTTAGTCATCATCTTATTTTTTTGTCGTTGTAATGAAAATTTTTAAAAATTTTGATAAATATCTTTAGGAAAAAGTCTTATGTGGAGTAACAATGAAAAGTTTCGAGAAGAGGAATATTTCTTTATACTTTAACCCATTAAAAACAAAACTTGTATTGACAAAATCTCTCTTTAAAATATTTATCGTGTTGTATTAACCCTTTAACTGCCGTTTAAAATTTATGCAACTAACTCCTCGGGTGCCATCGTTTTTCTAGCGTTTGTGGTGTATTGGGGGGGGAGAAGAAAAGGCACAAATAAGCAAATTTTTTTCTGAAATAAGTAAATCCTTCACAAACACTGTCAATGTCATTTTATTGCATTCCAAAGTCTTCTGAAAAGTTTTACTGATAGGAGCGCAAAGAAAATAATCGTATTTCGGAAGGACGTATATACACTGCTGGACAATTGCTAAGGACGGATAAAACTATCATCCATAGCAACCACAAAATGAAAGGAAGCAAAATGTGGAAAAGTAGAATAAGGGCGGGATATTAGTAAGAAGAAGTATGAGTATGCACATTTTTTTTCCACGTCTGTTCATCACGTGATAGCGTTCATAAGACCTTTAAAGGTTTTGACGCGTGTGGACAGTTGTTGTTTCAAGTCAAAGTTTTACAGGAAAGATTTAACAGACGAACTTAAAATTTTTGGCATGTCTTCCCGACATCACTTAGATGATTTTATGCGTGGCCGAATTATTGGAAAGATCGAAGAAGGGCGAAAAATAACAGATGTTGCCAGGGAGTTCGACATCGCTCACAGCGTTGTTTCACGGCTGTGGAAGTCATTTAAAACTACTGGAATGTGTAGTAGACGGCACGGGGGAGGTCGTGTTAGAAGTACGACGCCTGCAGAAGACAGATATATCGTCCTATATCAGCAAAAAGGAACAGGCGCAACACAGCTCAGTAGGTGGCAAATCAGTTTCTTGCTGACTCAGGAAAGCAGATCTCCCGAAAAACTGTTGCCAGACGTTTGAGGGGAGGAGGACTATACGCACGCAGACCTGTTATGTGTGTCCCATTGACCAGACAGCACCGTACTGCCCGTTTGCAATGGTGTCGTGAGCATCACAATTGGGCTGAACAGGACTGGGCATGCGTACTGTTCTCAGATGAGAGTAGGTTCAGTCTGTCATCGGATTGTAGACGTCAACTGATCTGGCGCGAGAGTGGTACTGCTTATCGTCCAGAAAATATCCAGGAAAAGGACCGATATCCGACATGCAGTCTCATGGTGTGGGCCGGCATCATGATCAATGGCCACACGCGCCTACATGTGGTTGCGAATGGGACTATGACGGGCCAACGATACATTGATGAAGTTCTACTTCCTCATGTTCGTCTTTTCCGTGGTGCTGTCGGTGATAAATTTGTTTTTATGGACGACAACGCAACATGTCATCGAACACTCGCTGTTCAGGATTGTCTAGACAGCGAGGGTATTCAACGTCTCGTATGGCCAGCGCGTTTTCCAGATCTAAACCCCATTGAAAATGTGTGGGATGCTTTGGGGAGGCAAGTTGCTGGTCGAAACTATCCTCCGACAAACAAGAACACCCTCATCCGTGCACTCATAGAGGAATGGGATAAATTGCCTCAACAGCTGCTGGATAATGTTGTGCAAAGTATGGTAGGACGTGTGGACTGTTGCATCACACTCCACAGTGGACATATCCCGTACTGATACCTTTCTTTAAGGTGCCTGCTTACTTTTAGATGCATTGTTTCATTTCTCCGTACGCAGATCAAATGAACATTTTTTTTCTTTCAGATGTTTCACAGCTTTTGTACTTTCCAGAATAATAAATATTCTTTTTTCTAATGTCTGAACAGTGTGGCAACTATATTTTATTCTACTAGGCCTCATGTCTCGCTTAATGTTATGCTACATAGCAATTTGTGATCCGTCCTTAGCAATTGTCCAGCAGTGTATATGTCCGGGGGGTATTATATATTCGAAGGGTTTGTGCAAGGCGGATATATAAGACAGCTGTGCTTAAGGGGTTAATATACGTAAAAAGTTTCAAAGTTAGGATATAATTAGTTGTTTCAATAAAAGGAGTTTTTGAAATATTTAAATTTACAATTAAAAAAAGCGATTTAAAAACAGATTGGACATACTTTTTACAGACGTAAAATTTAAAAAAAAAAATGGAATACTCATAATTTAGTTAGAGCAAGGAATTAAAATCGCACATTACAAAAAGAGTAGTAAGCAGTTTTTGTACAATTTCAAAGGGGGAAAATTAATTCTTTAACAATATTTAGTACATAATATTTTTTAGAGTTTCTTTTTTTCCAAATGTGCTGCCTTTTGGCACACAAGTTTTTGCAGACACGGCAAATCCCTAAAATACGAGAGCATTTTCAGATGTGATATCATTCAGTGGCGGCTTTCACAAACGGGTTTTGACTATTGGAATAACTTAAATTCAAACTCCCGTCTAATGCTAAATTTTGTGGAGAGTACCAGAGCCAAATTAATACTTAGATCTTTTACATGACACAGGATCATATGACATGCGTGCCTACGATTTTCATATCCAGAAATTCTATCAACTCTAGTTAGGACAGATCCTGCGACCTTGGGCTTACGAGATTGGCACCCTTCCTCCAAGCCGCCAAGACGCCCGATTTTTGAAGTATTAGCTGACTTTTGTTATTATGAAAATGATTACAAGTATTGTAAAATCTCTCTACAGCCATTTTTTTAATTTGTTATGAAGCAAAAATAACTCCAATTGGGCTTTTGAGATTTAAAAGAATAAATAACATTAGTTTACAAAACAAAAACTGCTTAGAATTAAATAGAAGTATTTATGTATATCGATTCACTTTGCTTGATATAAATTCTGCTAAAGGCTTGCTGTAAAGTGTCTAATTCAAATACAGGAAAACCATTTAAATGCTTTTAGAAAACTAGTTTTTTTTTTAATTTTCAGTTTTAATATCTTATATTCGTTTAAAAAAATGGACTTTTATCTAATTCATGTTAATTTTGATTTTTGAAAACAAACAGAGACGGATTTGTTTCGTTCATGGAATCAAATGTTTTACTCAATAAACGAAAACATAATTTTGAAATATATTTAATCCTTGAGTAATCAACATCATAATAAATTAATAGTTGAAATTACTTAAAGTAACCCGATTTTATCATATGAGAATTATAATGATTACTTCTATTGCTCTATGTAAACAAGAAATTTTTAGTAAAGATATTTGGATTAATATAAGTGCTTTGAATATATATTCTTGAACAATTACTTTGACCCCAGTAAATCTTCTATAGCGCCTTCTCTATACTTCTCTTCTACAGTGGTGGCAAAAAGTTCTGAACACACTCATTGTTTTGCATAATTTTTGCGTTTGACTTCATTTTTCGTTATGGAATTATCGCACTATCTTAAATATTCTTATTGATTTTAATGTATTTTTTCATGCTTATTTCAAATCTATTTGTAGATTTCTTCTAAAGTAAATAGTTTCATTGATATGTTGAAAAAACCTTGACAAGAAAGCACAAGGTCACTGTAAGAATGAGTGAGTGTGTTTTCCACCAATGAAATGCTCCATTATTTCAACCAATCAGAGAGCAGTAGCGAAAAAGGGTTGAAAGAAAAAGGTAAAACATGGTTTATTGTATTGAATGCAGTTGTGTGCTTGTGGAAAATAGTGTATTGAAAGCAATCTGAAGTGCGTTTGTGGAAAATATTGGAATTATGGCTAAGTTTTCATATCTGCCTGAGAATAAAAGGTACAAAATAATACATTTGAAGGAAGAAGGTTATTCTATGCGCCAAATTGCTGCTAAAGTACCATGTGGCCTTTCTACTGTTGTGAGAATTTAAAAAGATTTTCTGAAACAAATTTTATTGCGGACAGGGGGCGATCAGGACGACCAAGAAAAAGATCTTTACGTGAAGACAGGTTATTGCTTTCAAATGGAAAGCTTAATTTCTCGCAAATTTTGAAACAATGGACTTTGACATCAAATGTGAGTGTGTGCCCAAGAACTGTTAGAGTAAGACTGCTGGAAATTGGGTTACGTGGCTGTAAAGCGTGCCCAAAACCATTACTAACTGAATTTCAACGCAAGAGGCGATTGACGTGGGCAAGGGAACATTCATTAAACATCACTATTAAATACTGAGAAAAGGTAATATTTAGTGACGAGAGTCAGTTTTGTATTTCTGGCAACCAAAGTAGTGCCTATGTAAGACGACGCACTCATGAGGAATTCAGCCCTTAATGTCTAAAGCCCACAGTAAAGTACCCGACAAAAGTGATGGTATGGGGTTGCATGTCTTCTCATGGTGTTAGAAGACTTCACATCGTTAGCGGAACAGTGAAAGCCATGGATTACATTGAAATACTACAAAATAAATTGCTACCAACTGCGAGAGACCTTTTGGGGAATCAGTCATGGATTTTTCAGGACGATAACGCCCCTTGCCATCGTGCAAAAGTAGTCCAGAAATGGTTGGAAGACCATACTGTGAATATAATGAACTGGCCAGGACAGTCTCCCGACCTTAATCCGATAGAGAGTTTATGGTTTAAAATTGGTTATGAAATTTTAAAGAAAAAACCTTTAAATAAACGTGAATTAATCGAAGCTTTAATATTTTCCTTCAACCATATTGTCACGAAAGATCTTCTTTTGAAATCGGTGCTTCTTTTGAAAAGATGTACAGCCGCAATTAAAGCAAACGGCTGGCCCATAAAATATTGATTTTCTAACTTGTGACAACAATGTAATTTTCAAAATGCTTATATATATATATATATATATATATAGCTTATATATATATATATATATATATATATTAAATATACCGTATTTGTCAATTTTCGTGTTATTTTTCTTTGCATATTATTTTATTCTATATTGTTTTATTCTGAACATATTTTACATTATTGTGTTCAGGCAGCTTTACTACAAAAAATATTTTAGTCATTAAGAAACTAGTAGTAGATTTGAAATCAGCATAAAGAAAATACATTAAAATCAATAACAATATTTAAGATAGTGAGATAATTTCACAACGAAAAATGAAGTCAAACATAAAAAGTACGCTAAAAATGAGTGTGTTCAGGACTTTTTGCCACCACTGTACCCTTACTATTAACTTGTCTCTGTCTTTTGTCAATTTAACTACACTTCTTCTAAAATGAGAATGTTCATTTCTACATATCACAGATTTTGCACAAGGCAAATTCCTCAAAAAAAGTATCATAATAAAGTACTCGTAGTCCTAAACAGGGACATCTGAAGACAAGGATCGACTGGGCCGGGCCTAGAGCCTTTTCCTCGCTGGGGACATCGTTTCGATCTAGATTCTGCTTTATAAGATCATGATCCTGAGAATTTTAATGTGGTCAAATATTATTCCCGTTCATATTCTCCAAAAAACAGGGATTTTCAAACTGCATTTCAACTGGCAAAGGTGGTGAGACTTTATTATTATGTGATAACCGTTGTCCATGACTAGACCTAGGCTTAGTACCATGAACAATCATTCAACTCATTTAATCGAAATGCGGTCATAGGTCGAGCCATCGGTGCCTAGGTTTCTTTGATTGTGAGTCGTGCACATTTATTTGTTTTAAATTACCGTTTGAACCAGTATCTGACAATGGTTTTTACAGTCTTCTTTTAAAGATCTCAGATAGGGCTTACTTTTGCATAGGGACCCAGGGCCTCAAAGAGTCTTAAAATGTCCCTGGACCTAAACGTATATTAAGACGAATTAGCTTGCGAGAAACCGTTAAAAATAAATATTAAGATGTATGTGTAAATATTTATATACAAAACGAGTTAAATTGCTTTTACCATCACGGAAGGGATTAATTTTAAACTAATAAGACAGAAATGGAATACAAATTCGTATTAGAATGACAGTAATGAATGTACATCAGTACTTCACAAACTTTCAATATTCGCGACCCAATATTCAATCATTATTTTCATCGCCCCCCAATACAGTAACGATGCATTGAATTCAGTAATAGCATATTTTGAAGCTAAACCTACAGTTCGACTTTTACCACTTAAGTACCACCGGCGTATATAAACGTCTCACTCAGCAAGTGTTAATTACCCGGGACGTATATATACGTCTTTCCGAAGTAGGATATTTTCTGCGCTCTGCTATCCATAAATTTATTCCGAAGGTTTTGGAATGCAATAAAAGGAGCTTGATTGTCTTTGCGAAGGATTTACTTGTTTCAGATTATTTGTTCCTTTATTCCTTTAACCTTCTCCTTCCCAATACACACGACACGCTCATTTACGTGTTAAACGGTGGAATTGGGGAGCGAATTAAGTAGTTTTTAACCAGAATTTAAGGGATTAGTTATAAACCGTAAAAATTATCAAGATAAGTATTAATTTTTGTTTTTGATTTTTTGTATGACAAACTTATAGGAACACTGATGATTAGTAAACTTGTTCTTATATAACGTAGTATTTTTAAAATGGTTATAAAATTCATTGCGCATTACTGATATATTTATAAGTGTAAATGTGTATCTCATTTTTTATTTGTTTGCTTTTAGTATATTGATAATTTTTTTAAAAAAATCTTTTGCTTTCTATTTTCAATATGCTTGGGCCCCCTTGTAAGGCTATCACGCCCCCCTAGGGGGCGCCCCACAGCTTGAGAAACACTGATGTACATGAATATATATAAAATAATTAATATATATATATATATATATATATATATATATATATATATACAGTGGTGTGCAAAAATTAAGGACGAAGTCGAAAAATTAGCATATCAGCTAAACGAAGAGGCAAAGCGGACAGAAAGACCAATCAGGAGATTAAGTAAGGTGATGTACGGTAGCACATGCGCAGATATGCAGGTAGACGTAATGGGGGAGTGTCTGAGTAGTATAAAGCATGTTGTCGGTGTAAGATCAGTATTTCTGGCAAAGAGATTGCACACCGTATAGCAGTTAAAATCACACCGAGTTGCTGCCTCAGCGAGAAATGGCGAATAATCAATCTGTTAGACGACATCTGGATGCTTTTACCCGAGGTCGAATCATTGGGAAGTTGGAGGAAGGCCGCAGTGAGACAAGTGTGGCTGCAGAGTTCGGAATTGCTCACAGCATCGTTTCACGACTTTGGAGACAATTTCAAACTACAGGGACAGCTATCCGGGGGTTCAGTAGTGGTCGTCCACGAGGAACCACACCCGCAGATGACCGGTACATTGTCTTACAGGCCAGAAGAAACAGGCGGCAGACAGCGGGAGAAATCGCTAGACACACGACACCGGTGACTGGACGACCGATATCGCGTTTTACCGTGGCCAGAAGACTGCACGGTGGTGGTCTGTTTGCACTACGCCCTGTACGGTGTACCTTTAACGACTGCCCATCGGGGAAGGCGTTCTCTGTGGTGCCGGGAACATCGGGATTGGAGAGACAATGAATTGGGACGAGTACTCTTTACAGATGAGAGCAGATTCAGTTTGAGTAGCTATTCTCATCGCATACTCATCTGGAGAGAGCGGGGAAGCCGCAATCATCCCTCGAACATCATTGAAAGGGACAGGTATGGAGGTCGCGGTGTTCTCGTTTGGGGAGGCATCATGCTTGGTAGTTGTACAGACCTTCATATCTTCGACGCAGGTTCAGTCAACGGGACCCGTTATTGTAGCGAGATTCTTCTTCCATATGTGCGTCTTTTTAGAGGCGCTATGGGTCTGCAGTTCCTTTTCATGGACGACGATGCACCATGTCATCGCACAGTAGCTGCCGAACAGCTCTTAAAGAGTGAGGATATTGAACGTATGGATTGGCCGGCACGATCTCCGGATCTCAATCCCATCGAGCATGTATTGGATTTTCTAAGCAGACGCTTGGCAGCTTGTACCTTACTACCAGTAACGATTCGGGAGCTTCGATTGGTGCTGCAAGTCGAATGGGCAGCAATGCCTCAACAACTCATTGACACCCTCATTCTCAGCATGGGCAGACGCTGTGAAACCTGCCTAGCAGTAAGGGGAGATCATATCCCCTACTAAAGACCGGATGTTTGTTGCTGGACACCCATCACAGGGATGTTTCGGCCTTCAGTCGCATTGCGCTCCATGCTACTTTTTCAATCTAGCTTCTTTTTATCCCTCTTATTTCTCTTTTAGTAAGTGTTGCTTACATATTACACATGTCCTTACGTATTGGGGATCTTACGGTATTAAATGTGTTGATTTGGAAAGCTTTTGTACAAAGTTATATTGAAAAAACCGTCTCGTCCTTAATTTTTGCTCACCAGTGTATATATGTGATGGGGCGTCTGTTTTGATGAACTTTTTCTGATTTTTAAGCCTTGGTTCAACAATATCTGCAAATATTGAGTAACAAAGGCATTGTTGAAATTCCAACGTCGAGCAGACCTCCAATCTGTCGTATTTCGTTGTACGTCTTCTGGTATGTATAAATTACAAAACTATGAAAGATATTAGCTCAGTCAGAGTAAAAGATGGAAGCTAATTTTTTACCACTGAATTTGAATTTCTCATTAGTGTCGAATTGTGCTAACGTTACGATTATAAAATATCGATTGGTTTTTGGGGTTTGACCATGATATTTTCTTTTGGACGGATTGGACTCCGTCTTTCAAATGGTAAGGCACATTTACGTTTAAGGTAATCGACTACGTTCGGAACCGTGATTTTGCAAAAGCGAATAAATGGATAATTTTCATGATATTTAGTGTCACTTAGATTAGAATATATGCATAAAATTGGTTTAAGGACATTTTGACAAAAAAAATTATTTAATTACAATATTTTGGCAAAAAATTAACTAAGAATAATCTTTTTTCCAAATGTTCTCCTTTTGTAAAAAATGCTTCTATTATAATAATATTTTGCCTGTATATAGCTGAGACCTCTGTTCAGAGACTCAACTAGAATTTTTTAAATATATAACTTAGAAGTGGGTTTATTCATGTTTCACGACAACAGAGAGGAGCAATTTTAAGAAGAAAAAAAAACGCCAATAATTATTTCAATTGGTGGTAACTCTAAAAATAATGTGAATTTTTCAAAATTTTTAGTTGAGTCTCTGTAGAGAGGTCTGAGCTATATACAGGCAAAATATTATTATAATAGAACCATTTTTCACAAAAGGAGAACATTTGGTAAAAAGTTATTCTAAGTTAATTTTTTGCCAAAATATTATACTTAAATATATTTTTTTTGTCAACATGTCCTTAAGATAATTTTATGCATGTATTCTAATCTGAGTGACACTAAATATCATGAAAATTATCCATTTATGCGCTTTTTTAAAATCACGGTTCCGAACGTAGTCGGATACCTTAAGAAAACCACATGTAAGAGGTTTGGATTGGAATTTTTCTGACATTACACATCATTTAGTAACACAATTTTTAACATATGTATACTCTGGAAGCTGAGACTATCCTTATGGCCCATAAAATTAATATCATTTATATGTAGGATCCACAAGATTTTACAGGTGAAATTTTGTTTGTCATCTAATCCATTAGGTGTGTGTAGATTTTTTTATGTATTTCATCTGGGAGATTCAATTTCCTTCATAATACTAAATATGATATACAAAGGAGCTATATTTCGCTTTAAGACAAATATTCTTCTATGTTTGTTTTAATTTACTGTAATTGTAACAAAGCCGAATCAATTAATTAGCGATTTTTGCAAAGTTTTTAAGGTCTGCCGTCTAATATTTTAATTGATTTTTACTACATATATATCTCAATAATAATGCAACATAGTTTATTATACAAAACAGAAAATACAATAAGTCTATTAGCTTCGTATTTTAAAACAATTTGAATTCCATAATTTTTAAGCAATATATTGCTTAATTATATTTTGCATTTCAGAATCAACAATTAATTCACATAAAATCGTAGTTATTATGGTTACATTTGAATGACTGAAGGAAAACGTTAAAATGTGTAATTACGTAATAACTCGGTAATATCGCACACATCAACAGTATTGAAAGGCTTTTTTGTTGTCTGGAATACAGCTTATTATTTTCTGGTTAAAACAGAATATCAATGAAGATAAAAATATTTAATAATGCTGTTACTACACATTTCTGGTTAATAACATTGTGGTTTTAGTAAAAACTAATACGTCCAATAATCAAATGCGTATTTAAAACTTCCTAATTTAATAAAATGATAATGGTAAATGATGTAGAGTTTCTGAACTAAATTTTTGATTCAATATTAGTTAGCGATTACAGAAGAAAAGGCTTAGGCGCGGAAATTCATTAATACTCCTAAATAATTAACCGCATGATTTTTATAAAAAAAATTACAATTCATTTAATTAAAAGCTGATTTAAAAAATTAATGAAGTTTAAGCTAGCTATAAATGAAATGCAAATTATTAATTGTGAATCAAAGAAAAATTGTGGGTATGTGTATGATTCCTTATTTTTTTTAACAAGATTTGATACAAACAAATAATATTTAAAATAACTGTGTGAACTATTATCACATCGAATATTATTTATATCATTCATTGAATAAAATTATAAAAAAGTTTTTCAAATCAAAATCTGTACGATAATATTATAGAATGTTTATTTTAATGGTTCAAATATCACTAGCAATAAAACCTTGAATATAAAATGAAGGAATTAAAATGAAAAAAAGGAATTAAGTGTTTTTTATCATGAAAAAGTAAGACGAGTAAAAAAAATGTCCTTCACTATTCATTTTTAAAAAAATATTTCATTCACTTTTCATCAACAGTCGAATGTTTAAAGCAGTAGTCTTTCTTAAAAATGATAAGGTCCAGGAGCAAATTCGAGTCTACAAAAAACCCGTGAGATAATTGAAGGTAAGAGTGAAACTCAAGCAAAATGCCTCCATGAAGAGAGATATAAAAATTATAGAGAGAAATAATGAGATATGTTTATGAATAATAAAACTGTTCTTTATTTGTTGTTCGTTACGCTCATTGAGTAGAAGGTCAAAGAATGAGATGCTAGGTAAATTTTGTCATCGTATCATAGTTGTAAATTACAAAATTGTCCCACTTCTATAGTACTCATGATTTTCTAAATGAGTAAAATAACTTAATTTACTGTTAATCATACGTATTTTATACAGTTGGTTTTGACTCTTATTTTCGATATTTATAAAATCGTCATTTTCTTTGTGTGTGATCGTAGCATAACTTAAAATATAACCCAAAAGTTATTTTGTAAGAAACTACATTCAATCCCTTTGTGTTTCAATTGGTGAAGAAAAAGTCCTACTTAGAAAGGTTTTTAGCTAATAATATTGCAATAATTATTTGACTGACAGTCAAAGGTATGTATTAAAAATTAATTAAAAAAACTAAGTATTTGATTGAGTGGGAAAATAAACAAGGGAAAAATTCGGCTAGACTACAGAGTTAATAAAGAAAGTCACATACATGAAAAAATAATATTTTCCCAACTTTAAATAATAAGACATTAATGATTGTCCAAATCTAAAGATATTAACTACCTTTCGCATCCTTTTAAATTGGTTCTATGAATTGTTATTAGTAGGTCCATCACTTGTCAAACGAATTATTTCTTGTTAAAGGAATGAAGTCCTGTATTATTTATTTCATTGTTTGTCCTTGATTTATAATCTTTATCAATGAACTTCAGTTCAGGTTAAACTGAATTGTATTTTCAAACCAGCAGGATTTTGTTAACGTTGTACTCTCGCATTGATGTTTTCAAGACCGCATAACTTCATTTGTATATTACTCAAAACAAAGATTAAGAATGATAAATACCTGCATTTTTCCTATAAATTGTTTTCCCAATATTTTTTTGATCAGTTTGCACATATAGTAGTGGAGCTTTAAATATCTGAGGGTTCGATATCTTCCAAGATGTTGATACATCTTATGAACATATCTGAATTGATCTGTTAAGGATGATGTTGCATTATATCAAATAAATAATTGGTCAAATGAGTTTGAATTTGCTTATGATTGCTTGATCAAGATTTCGAAAGATCTATCAGCACTATATTTGCTCGAGTACGCACGCACATACACAAATCAACTGCCAACAAAGGAACTAACTACTATTCTTATTTGAAATTAAAATGACTATAATGAATCCTGCATATATTAAGAGGGACGATTTGAAAAAAAAAAAAAGATCTACAGTATGACAGAAAATAAATATAACAAAATTTGACAGAAATGTAATTATTTCTGGAAATATTGTAATATTGACAATGAATGTGATTTATAGTTTTTAATTAATATCACCCTCGATCATTTGGGGGCTCTGTTGACTTTGAAGTTGCAGTCACATCTCTCTAAGTATAGAGGATTATATTTGAGCTATTACTATACTTCTACATCACATCATCAGAGGGGTTTTATGTTGATTACGGAAAAAGTTAAAGCTCTTATACACTGGTGTGCAAAACTTAAGCAACAATGTAAAAATTTAGCAGGTAGCCATGAAATTGTCGAAAGGGAGGTCTGGAGATCAGTACAGTGCACAAGTAAGTCAATAGAAACGTCATGCGTTTGCAAATATCAGGAACCAAATGTCAGAAGCGACGTGAGTGTACGCAAAACGCGTGATGTCGGTGCGCGCTGCTCAACAGTAGAATAAAATGAAGGACGGAGACGCAATTCAACATATTCATTGCAAGTGCCAGTGAGTCAGTTCGTGAAATATGGCTGGAAGAAATCACCTGGACGACTTCACACGTGGAAGAATGATCGGAAAGCTGGAGGAGGGGCGTACCGTCACCAGTGCAGCCAGTTCGGCATCAACAAAAGTGTCGTTTCGCACGCTTGGAAAACGTTCCAAACCACAGGTACAGCTGTTAGAAAGGTTGGTGGTGGCCGCCCGAGGACGACAATTGCAAGAGAGGACCGATTTATCATCCTGCAGGCGAAAAGAGGCCGAGCGCAGTCAGCAAGCGTCATTGCTCAGCAACTCTCTACAGCAACGGGGCGACAAGTGTCGCGGTTTACTGTGGCCAGACGCCTTCACAAAGGGAGCCTATTCGTCCGTCGTCCTGAACGTTGCCTCCCGTTGAAAGTTGACCACCGACGCCACCATTTACAGTGGTGCAGAGAGCACAAAAACTGGACAACTGATCAATGGAGTCGTGTCATTTTTACGGTTGAGAGTCGGTTCAGTACCAGAAGCGATTCTCAACGCGTTTTCATTTGGAGAGAGATCGGGACACGGTTTTATACCAGTAACATCAATGAAAGACACCATTACGGTAGTCCTGGAGTTTTCGTCTGGGGAAGCATTATGCTGAACGGGTGAATGGAGCTCCACATTTTCGATAGAGGGTCTGTAACTGGGAATCGCTATTGTGAGGAGGTACTTCTTCCCCATGTGCGTGTGTTCCGAGGTGACATTGGCCCAGACTTCATTTTCATGGATGACAATGCACGGCCACATCGGACTCTTGCTGTTGAAGAGCTGCTGGAATGTGAAGATATCACTCGAAAGGATTGGCCAGCGTACTCCTTAGATTTAAATCCCATCGAACTTGTGTGGGATACTTTGGGGATACGTATTGCAGCACGCTTACATCATCCGGAGAACACTCAGCAACTCAAACAGATGCTGATTGAAGAATGGGTACTCCTACCGCAAGAAATGTTGCACCAGCTGGTTCTGAGTATGCGGAGACGGTGCGAAGCAACCATTGCAGTGAGGGGAGGGCATATACCATATTAAGAAACATCTGTTTGTTGTTATTCCTGTTGGATGGACAATCATGAGTCACGATACTATGCGTTTAACAAAGCAGTGCTTCTCAAACTTTCAATACTGGCGCTCCCCTTTTCAATCACAATTTTTATCGCACCCCCTTATACATTAATAATGCACTTTGACGCTAAAGCTACAATACGAGATCTTAATTATAAACCATACAAATTAATAACATAAATATTAAATTTTGAATACTACTTTTAAGCAAAAAATTAAATTAAGTAATAGGATAATTATTATGTGTATTATTATAATGTTATTTTTCTTTTCTCTAATTTTTAAATTGAACATATTGCAAAATGCGGTTACTGCTTAGAAGACAAAATATGGATATCTGATAAATATAGAAAAATAACTCAGAGGGTCAATATCTAATCATAAGCATTCCTTTGAAAAACTTTGCTCTGTAAGACAATCCCATGGAAGTCGCTAATACTTATTAAACTTGTTCTTAATTTAGTATTAATTAATTAGTTATAAAATACTCTGTGCAGCACAGATACATTAAAAGTATACCGACTGAAGTACCCGCTCTTTGGACAAGTTCATTTATAAGAAAATAAAACATTCTTGATATAATAGCTGTATTGTAAGGAGAGTAAAGCCAAGTGCGCGACAATGTTTACAAAAATGTAAAATGTTTTTTTTTAAAATGATTGCTCAAATTATAATTAGTTTTAAGCTAATTTTAATATTAAGTCTCACAGAATTAGCATTTATAATTGATGTTAAATAATGAACAATAATATAAAATTCCGATGAAGAATAATTGTATTATTTTTAATATTTAAAGCAAAAAAACTTTAACATGTTTTAACCCGGGAGCAGGCGCGCACTCTATGTGGTCGAGCGGAGTTATTGAGCCACCGCAATCCTTTTTTTATAATTATTTTATTGTACACGATACAAAACGTTATTCCAGTGAATAATTTAATTAAGAGGCAGTTTGCTTACCCCTACTTTCAAGGACTTTTCAATTTTTCTTTGGTAACAAATAAACAGTTTTGCCAGAATTAACAATTTCGTGATCTGTGTCTCCCGCTCGACCACTTCCGGGTAAAAAGTGTATTCATTATGATAATATGTATGTTACTGCTAAAAACAATTGTTATGCTTTATATGTTTGAAAATACTCATTTTGATCTAAGTCTTCGCATAGTAATCCATCGAAGTGTGTGTGTGCTCTCCGTGGTTTTCCAAATATCATAAAACTGTTTTGCATGGAAAAAAGGGCAACAGAGAAATACATTACTTACAACTTCCTTAAATGAGAAATAAACACATAAGAGAGGGGTCATAACTAACTGTACCAATAACTTAGAAGGTCAAACAAATTACAGCTATAATGTGCAGTACTTCAAAAATAATGACAGTGATGAATTTTTCATGTTCCTAAATTTTTTCGATTCTGGATCTGGGATCTGTTTTTTCTCTGAAAGAGTAGAATGTTAGTTTTAAAAAAGAAAATTTAATAAAAACTCTCTCATCATGGGATTACAGAAAATTAAATTAAATATTTTTTATTTGGTTACAGAATCAAAGATAGCTAATGAAGTATTGAAGAAGTTTTTTTTGAAGACTTAATATCGCCTTTAAGTTATATCAGATTAAAAGTGCATTTTTTATTATGTCTGAAAGTATTTTGTTTTAATTCATTCCAGTAAATTAATTATTTTTTAAATATTTTATTTTCGATATGCTTGCGCCCCCCTCGTAAGGTTATCACGCCCCCCAGGGAGGCGCGCCCCACAGTTTGAGAAACACTGCAATAAAGCTTGTTTTTGTTTGATTCCCTACCGTATGCATTGTATTCCTTTTTCAGCGCCGATGCTTTCGTCATTCATTACGTACATAATACTCTCCCTCATTTCTGAATTTCATGTCTCTCAGATGATTTTTCGTGAAGTTATGGCAATAAACCCACCTGTTGCTTAAGTTTTGCACACCTGTGTAGTTCCCCTCATCAGTTATTGATAGAATTATGAGGCTAGAGTTTAAGGTTATTATAGGTCAGACTCATGAGTTTAACTCATGAATCTAACCGCCCATAGTCACACCCATTACAGAATCTTAGCCAATCGATTTCATATGGATTTTAACCTTTTATTTACCGACGGTACTCATAAGAACCACTCACTTTAAAATTGCATAGAATAACCATTTTTCTGACTTTTCTGACGAAATCCAATCTTCTAAGATACATGACAGCACAGGTTTCATGATATAGATTTTAACGGGGAAGGCAAATAGTTTTATAGCAGAAATTGCGTTTTCGGCTGACGGCGTTTTCAGCGGATTGTGAAGATTATAATTTTTGTCATAATTAATGTTAAAATTTAAGTGTCTTATTTTTTTTGTATGTTAATGAAGAACTTAGAAAACAATTTGACTATTTATTTTTAGTGGACAGTGTATATAATTAACTTTACAGTTGAATATTTTTTATTTATTAATTAGCT
Source organism: Trichonephila clavipes (assembly GCA_019973935.1). Lineage (NCBI taxonomy): Eukaryota > Metazoa > Arthropoda > Arachnida > Araneae > Nephilidae > Trichonephila > Trichonephila clavipes. The sequence continues at coordinate 590,600 of BMAU01000510.1, read as the reverse complement.
CTAACGGAATAAATTTCCCAAAGTTGAATATTTTGTTTAAATATATATCCCTTAATTTTCAATGTAGTGATCCCCCCCAAAAACATTGCAAGACAAAAACGTCGGTAAATCATAATGCGGTAGATAAAGGGTTAAATGGATGTATATATATAAATAAAAGAAACATGTATTATTTATCAAAAACAAGAAATAATAGATAAAGAACATAACAAGAAATAGCGCAATAAAAATATGAAAGCTGAACATGAAGAACAAAATTATAGAGAAATAAAAGAACTACAAAAAAGAAGAACCTAGCGAGTCAGAAAGCAATTTCGGACTTAGGACCGAATAAGTGGGGTTAAACTAGTTTGAAGGCGCCAACCTTCCCCCTTTGCAACTCGGTAGGAAACCAAATAAAATAAACAAAACTTCAGAGAAAGTATAACTCAGAGAGCATGATAAAACCAATCACTACTATTATGTAGCAAACTCTCCAAACTCTTAATCCAGAAAAATCACAAAATCACAAAATAATTATGTAAGAAAAGTAGAAAAATACAAGAACAATTACATAAGAAAAGTATCTTTCAAAAAATAATTTAACAAAATTTCTTTACTCACAAAGCTTTTACGAAGAGAAACAAGCATCTTGCCATTAATGAAAGTCAAATATTCACCAAGTTAAAAAATTTCGAAAAAACATAAACACATCTTTTGAGCTGACTTTTAAACCAGCCAGCAAAGACAAGTATAAAATGACGACAATCAAATATGGTAAAATTTGAATTGGTTGATTGTCAAAAATGTAATAATATATAAATTAATTAATATATATATATATATATATATATATATATATATATATATATATATATATATTAATTAATTTATTTGCAAAATTCCTCATGCTCCACATTGCATAACATGAGGCTTACAGACGTAAGTGGTAACACGATTATATCATGTAAAACAAATATGGAAAAAAAAAACATTTAAGACAAAAACATACAATAAAATGAAGAGTGGAAATACACAAATATAAACAAGGGGAGGTAGGTTCCAATCAAACCTTAAAAATCTATACAGTAAACAAATTTTCTTAAGACATTTAGGCTTTCAGTACAATTGATCAACAAAGACAAAACAGGTGGCCAGGAAATACCTAAACGTGTGTTTGTGTTTTTTTTTCAACTCCTTTTTAAAATTCTCTCTATTACAGAAATATAGTATACAATACATGCTCCACAGTTTCAGCATCCTAACCAGAAGAACAAATATCACTACCAATTAAATTAAATCTAGATACATAGCTTTTAAAATTTCCATGTCCTGTTAGAATCTGGGATAACTTGAAATCAGTAACAAATTTCTTACATTTAAGCCGTAGATAAATGGTCGGAAAGAACCATTTAGTCCACAAAGCTTTAGGCCAGGCCAAGAATTCAGTGTACCAGGAGGAAATGGATATTTGAGGAAAAAATATTGAGTTATTTTTAATCAGATATATAGATAGCTAAAGCTTTACCGTCTTAGAGGCTGGTTGTGTAGTTTTATTAGCATATGAGCTATTTTTACCCAGTCTCAGTAAAAACAAACTCGAATATGTGATTTGGTCACAACTTTATAAATACCAAAGAGTGAGGACGAAACGGCAAGATAAAAGGATTAAGGTAGAGAAAGATAGCTAGAGAATCCTAGGTATGCAAAACCCGTTAATAAGCCCCACCGAAGAGAATAAATATTGTTCGATTACCTCAGAATTTAAGTCTCGTATTTTTCCAAAGAAGGTAAATCCCTAAAGTGGATCAATTTGAGAGATTCAGTTAGAAGTTTTCGAATTGAGTTGTCATATAAAAGCACTGAAACTGTAATTACTCATATATTGAGGAAGACACTCGAGAGATCGTACTTCTTTTTTAATATTTATTTTACACATCACTCGATGAATACCACAGTACCTACTTTATTACTGATTTCAGTATTTTTTTCTATTTTAGCAAGATAATTTTTAGTCAATAAAACATTTGTGAAAAACATTCTGTGTGTATTTATTATTTTGAAATAAATTTTGAAATCTGATATATTTTTTGAAGCCAGTTAAATAATGTTGCGACAAACAGAAGAATTATTTTGACTTTAGAAATATATGCTATCAAAATCCTAAATATATTTTAAGAATATACAAGCAATTCACTGTATTCAAAAGGATGAAATATAAACATTTATTTTTTTTTTGCATTTCAACATTAAACTAAAATATTTTTATAACTAATATTTTATTTTCATTCAAAATGAATTTAATCTATATTTAATGTGTATCTTACACTAAAACGATTTCTTTAAAAAGTAATTATTTGAATATTTTTAATACATATTTAGATTATGTGTTTGCTTATCATATATAAAACTAATTATTTTTTATGTAATGAATTCTAAAAGTATGTAGGTAAATCTATGTCAGCTAGGTTTGCAAAATTTAAAATTCTTGAACATACCTTCTAGCCAGAAGAATTTAAATACATTTAGGAATTGACATGAATATTTTTAAAAAATATTTATCAACCATATATATATATATTTTCAGATAACTGAACCATTAATATATTTTTACATTAAATGATGTCAAATATATTTTATTCGGGGCAAGAAAATAAATTTTAAAACTTAGAATGTGAGAATCACAAACCGCTTAGAAAACAATTATTTAAATGCTATTTATATTATAATATTCAAAAAAAACACACAGTCTCTGCACAGATTTGCAGAAATTGTGCTTAAAAATTTTTTTATGTTACAGCAATTTTTTGAAAATGCTATCTGAAGTATAGCAAACATATTAAATAGAAGAAAGCCACAAATGAAAATTCGTGATATTTTTCCATGAAAAAGAAGAAATAAAATGCCAAGTTATATTGAACCAGAATATAAATCAATGCAAACATACAGTTGCATTAGAGATTTCACAATCTATTACATAAACCCCAAGGCCTCATCATTGTTAGCCAATTGAGAATGGTAAACATGGCTATTCAAATTACAATACAATGAATTGGGTAAATTAATCGCATCATGTTAGTAAATAAATAGAACATAAAACTGTATTAAACAGCACTAGAAGCTATTATTAAATGACATTAAAGTAGTATTGTTAATGATTTACAGGAACAAAAAAACATAATTTTTCTTCTTTCAGTAAAATAAATGTGTCGTTGTGTTGAGGGAGGATAAAACTGAAAGAAGAATGTTAGAACAAAGTTAAATTGCATCTAGGTATTAAAATTCAAAGATATTAAAGAAAAATATAGAATGTAATTTCTTTCTTTTCAAGAATGTTTTCATGAATAATCATTTATTAAGTAACATTATGGTAAAATGTTTTATCTGCTGCTGAGCTTCTTTTTTTAATGTTTAAAAACAAACAAAGAAAATTAAAAGAAAAATAATTAAACATGCTTTATCTCTTAAGCATGATCCGAGTTCATATTAATTTCAGTGATAAAGAATATTAGTTGAAAATGTAGCTCTGTCATCATAAATGTATACATATTAAAACAAATACTTAATAAAATAGACTGATATTGATCACAATTAACAATATAGATAAACTAAAGTAATTGAATGTATTAGTATGCAATGCTGTTATAAAGTGAGAACTGCAAATTGTACGTAATTTTTTAAGCCTCGTAATAACCGAATACTCAAATCGGTGTATAGGAAAAAATTGAAATATTTTGAAAGTCTAAAACCCAAGAGCACTTTCTTGTTAATAAAATTAAATAAATAAGAAAGCAATTCCTTGCATTGTAAAATTTAAAAAAATGTGGTATAATGAAAGACTCTTTGCACAACTGATATTATTCAGAAGAAGGATCGTTATATTTTAAATATCACCAATGAATTTGGGATTTAACGGAATAGATTACGTCGAGGAAGGTATCTATCAATAGCATCTTGATGTCTTGTGAAAATAATAATAACAGCATTTGGTAATTAAAAGCAGTAGGATCTAAATCAGAAAATAGCAAAGCAAAGAGTATTGGTTGAAACTGCTTGAATCTTATTTAGATTGGTATTGCTGTTTACACAATCAGATATAATTCCTTACCTTTAAATATATAATCAAAATTCATTTAGCAATTTTTTGTAGTTATTGGCATTTTTATATTCAAATTAAGATTTAAGAAAGAAAAAAATATCTTGTCCCTTTGCAACATATAAATAGGTGCTTATTGCGGTATTTATTATGCATGTTAACTGACTGTTAAAAATAAAAAAATGCATATATTCTTTATTAATAAAAAATTATTTTTATTGGCGATATTTTTTTCTTCTATTCATACAATCAATGTAGATCATCCTCTGAAAAAAAGTACGGGAGTTTTAGTGGGAGTTATATTGTTAAAAAATAAAATATTCAAATTTGAAATATATAAATATGTCTGTTGACACATGTAAATTAAAAATGAATTTTTCTCTTTCTCTCTCTATCCTATCTATCTATATACACTGCTGGCCACCGAAAATGCAACACCCTGAAGTAAGCATGTAAATAACATAAAATTTACAACATGCATTAGAGGAGGTGAGATATTCAAATGATTATAATTTCAGCGCAGACACACATCACGCGCGCCTTTGGCGCCACCTCAAAGCGCTATTTAAGTCTTGGAGATTTCGACGACTTCAAGTTCGGCAATTGTGTTTTTCTTGTAGGGGTTTTTCAAAAAACGATCAGTTATGTCTCGTAGAAAATAGCGATAAGCTTTTGATCAAGTATCCGAGTTCGACAGAGGAAGGATAGTGGCCTACCGAGATTGGGGATTATCATTCAGGGAAATCGGTAGTCGTGTTGGACGAAACCAAACAACTGTAAAGCGGATATGTGACCGTAGGATGCAGGATGCTACAACGGACAGAAGTGGTCAATCGCATCCACCTCAGTGCACCACTTCACGTGAGTACCGGCACATTTTGTGCATGTCAGTGAAGAATCGCTCAGTCACATCACGAACCTTAGCACAGCACATTGAGTCTGTAACGCATCATTCAGTATCTGCGCGTACTATTCGACGCAGTTAACAGCAGAGTGGTCTTTCCGCATGATGTCAATTTCTTGGTCTACCCTTGACGCAGAACCACAGATGTCTCCGCCACCAATGGTGCGATGAAAGAAGGATGTGAGTGGCATAATGGAATGAAGTTCTCTTTACTGACGAGTCACGCATCTGTCTGCAACACCACAATGGTCGGATTCGAGTCTGGAGACACCATAGAGAGAATGCTGAACAGCTGCGTTATGCACCGCCACACTGGTCCTGCACCAAGTATTATGGTATGGGCGGTATTGGATATCACTCTCACACTCCTCTAGTACGCATTGCCGGTACTTTAAACAGCCAGCATTACATCTCCGAGGTGTTGGAGCCAATTGTCCTTCCTTATCTTCAGGGCTTGGCCACATCCATATTTCAACAGGATAATGCGCGACCACACATGGCACGCATTGTCCAAAGGTTCTTCGGCAATCACCAGATTGAATTGCTTCCCTGGCTGGCTCGCTCTCCGGATCTTTCGCCGATAGAAAACATGCTCAACGATTCACCCAGATTACACCCCCAGCTGCCACACCAGATCAACTTTGGCAACGTGTGGAAGCTGCTTGGTCTGCTGTACCCAAGAACACTCCCAAAGTCTCTTTGAATCAATGCCGAGTGGTGTGGCAACAATAGTGGCTACTCTGGCAGGACCCACACTTCACAGAAGTCTATAAATTTAATCATTTGATACTTGGTAAACAAGTTATCTACAAAATAAATTTTGTTGTGCTACCTCTTGTCTTTCTTGATGTTGCATTTACGGTGGCTAGCAGTGTATTTATAAAAGAAGGCACCTCAGCATCGTGAAATATGATTTATTGAGAGATTTTATGAAAAAGCTACTAGTTTCAGACTCATAATAGCAAAAAATAAATCCGTCGTTATGAAACAAATCCCAAGAGATTTGAATAACTTCTGTTTTAAAATTGATATTAAATATGGAATGCCGATTAAGGTTTTCAATCAATTTAAATCTCATGCATCAAAAGAAATTGGAAAATTGGATTTCAGTGTTGAAAGTGAAATAATGTATAGAAAACCTTAAAGAATCAATAGAGAATGTTCAAAAGGACTTCGTGATTACTTATGTTGATAAAGTTTCTGCTAATTACTAATGGGTACAATACATGTATCACGAAGTCAGGTAAGATATTACAATATTTTCTTCAAAACACCATTGATAACTTTCAACACACAAATATAATTAAAAATAGCTTAGAGATTGCCAGAGTCACGAAGGATATGCTAATTTTTTCTATGCACGGCTTTGACTTCGAAGATCTTTTTCAATTCTAGCGATATTGATGATATGATAAGGATTCTACAGATAATTTATGATAAATATGGAATGTATAATTCAATAAAAAAGATAAAATTTAATATTCCTGTTAATCTTGTATTACAAAAAAATTCCATTGGTTTTGATCAGAATCTTTATAAACATTTCGGGGGACTACCTCAAGGTGGTCCCGCTAGTAATTGCTTAGCTAACCTGCATTTGCATTTTTTAAATGGATCATATTGTTAATGAACCTTACTTGCTTTACCGTTTTATAGAGGATCTGATAGGTTATTGTAAAAATAGTGAATTCAAACCAAATATTACATTTCACCCTGACTATCTCAGCCTCCTAAAAACTAACCTTAACTCTAATATGGTTGATTTCTTAGATTTAGACTTGCATCTTTTTAAAATAATGTAATCAAGTAACATTATTGCCACAAAATAGATATTTTTAAATTTCATGTAATTAAAATTCCTGTTTAGAACAATGATTTGCATTTATCAATTTACAGACATGTTATTTCAAGTTTTTTACTTTTAAATGATAGTTTAACTACCCATGAAATATAGATAAATTCAATAATATCAAGAAATTCTTTCAATGCTGCTTAGATCATGACTATCCTTTTAACTTCTTAAAAACTTATATTCATCACAAACACATTAATCGTCTTTTTACTTCTGACTCCAAAATCACCACACAGCAATAGGATCTCAAAGCCATCATGTTAGAGGTCTTGCTGTAAAGATTATAATATAATACATTTTACATTTTTCCTACACAGATTTTGAACATTTTACATACTTAAAAATTTCTACTTTTTTGACGAACAAACTAAATTATAGCCTACCAAATTTGATTGTCCTCTCTCTTGGCATCTATCTTTGCATTGTGGTTTAAAGGATGAGTTTATGTATAATTTGGATTTTTAACTCAATGATTAGTAGCTTTCCATTAATTTCAAGACTCTTTACTCTCTTGGAAAAAGCTCTGCGAGTAGAATTTTTGAAAAATTCTTTTTTGAAGAATCCTTTTCTCAAATAATATTTTTTTCTTTAGTTTTCTGCTTTACGATTTTAGGGTAATTGGTTGTAGAATAGTAGTTGGTTGCTTTCTCATATTTTCTATGTGAGTTTTTATATACTTTGAATTTCTATTTATTTTATTTTTGGTTTTTCCTACCAAGTTGTAAAGTGGGAATGTTAGCTCTTTCTAACTAGTTTAACCCCACTTATTCAGTCCTAAGTCCGAAATTGCTTTTTGACTAGCTAGATTATTTTTGTGTTTCTTTTATTGTGTAATTCGATCCTCATTTCATTCTTTTATACTTTTATTACGTTAATTGTTGTTATGTTCTTTGTTCTTATTATTTATTTGTTCTTGGTTTTGATGTATTGCATATATTTCGTTTCTTGTTTCTTTGATTGACATATCTTGTTTGCACAACTCAGATGTCTTTCTCGTTACTGTGTTATCGTTGATGATTATGAAGTCCATTTCCCTATTGATTGTGCTTTTTTAACACAGACTCTATTTTTAAATTAATTTCCAATAATTAAACAAGTAAAATTATCCAAATTATTGAATAGTTGATCATTCATGTTATTTTTTGAATCAAAACATGTCTTCATATATTTGATCTTTAAACTTCCACATCCTGTCATATGAGAACTTTGAGCTTCGTTAAGTTTACGAGAATCAGTCCGTCTGAATGAGGGGGCAAAAAGAAATGTGTTTTTGCATTCTAAAACTTGAATGTTATTTCTGTTCTAACTTTTTTTAGACAGTAATGGTATGATTGTGATATAAAAATTCTTAGAAAGTTCTAATTTAAACAAGTTAAAAGAGTTTCAGCTTAAAACATTTTCACAGTTTCAGCTATTTAAAGGCTACACAGTACCTTTTCGCAGAAAAAAAAATGGAGACAATAACAGTAAAAATAATTTATGTTTTATATTCAGATTATATTACTAAGTTGATTCTGAAAGTAAGAAGTCAGCTAAACCAGCCATTATTTTACGATTTAAAAAAATTAAGAGATTTACAAGTTTTTTTCAAAATCTTATAAAATGCCCAATTTTAAATTTTTTTTAGTCGTTTTAAGTTATTTATATTTCATAAATTATTACAAACAAAAGTTCGTATGTATTTGAAAATCTGTTCCCTTCTTGGTTTTCAATAATTATTTTTCTATTTAAACATGGGAAAAAACACGAAAACTTTTAAAATATCAACTTTATCATTTTTAACAAAAATAACCACAGATCTCAAACCTAAAATCATTCTAACTTTTATAGAAAGTATGTTTGGGAGAATCTTCAAAAATTTCAATACTCTATCATGAATAGAAAAAGAGGCATAGAAATTAGAAACAAACCTACAACTTAAAAATTTAGAAATCTGAGAAAAAAATGTTTGTAAAGGCATAAAACAAAAACCCATAATGCCTGTAAAGCTCTAATTTTCTAATAGGTTATTTTCCAACTTATGTTCTATATCAAAACACTACTTTAATTACTTATGAATAAAATAATTTTTTTTAATTCGAACCTATTTTTGATAGTATCGGTTACAACGACCAATTATTTAGCTTAATCTTAACCAAATAGTTTCACAAAAGTTTTGAAACACAAAACAATTTATGTAAGTATAATAATGATACTAACTTAAGCTAAAAATAGACAGGTTTGTACATAAAATTTAATTTTTTCAGATTTAAATCGGGGTAGTTTAGGACACTTTAGATCTTGTTGTACGACTTTAAAATACTATAATATAGTACTACAATATGTTAACTATAATGTAGTTTGATACATTATGGAAATATTTAGTTCCATTCAGTTTTATCTTCAATACTTGAATTCAGAATACTTGTATCCGAAAGTCTAATTGCAGTATCAACTGAGGGCTGATACTTAGATATATCATTTTCAGTAGTATTCCATCTATTCGAAATATTGTTTTTCATAGCAACCTGAGAATGTTATGGTAATGACATTTTCTCAATAGAAAAAATTAATGGTAAAACTCCTAAATTATATAAAGTATTTTTTAAAGCAAACATTGGCCTTGAAATCAATCTTAATTCAGTAACTATGAGAACTCAAGAAAACTCAAAAGACAATCTAGCAAAAAGGATTTTATTAATGAAAATTGAAATTAATAACCTTTTCACACTGAAAGAGTTGATTATGCTTAAAAATACTTTCAATTAATTCAATGCAAGGGTGAAAAAATGCTTTCAAATGTAACCGAAACCAAAACCTAAGCTTAGAAAACTTAAAATATCTTAAACACCGATTCGTTATTTGATCATAAATTTGATGGCAAGCTTACAAATGATATACGTTACAAAAAATAAAAATAAAAAAAAAAAATTGGTATATTTGAAATTTGTAGAGTACCGTGTGTGTGTGTGTGTAGCCTTAAGCGATAAAATGAAATTTATAAGTAAAACTTTGAAAGGCGTTAGATGACATCAACATAAGTACTTTTCACTTATACAACACACATTAGCATTCGTGCAGTTTAGAAAACAAGTAGAGTATTATTAGGAAGAAAGGAAATATGATCTAAAAATTACTACCATATATAATATATAATATTATATATTCATGAATATTGTATTTCAATATTATATTTTTATAAATAAATACCTTCTTTGAGGTACTTATAATAAACTATATTATAAATCACATAATTATACATATTCATATTAGTATTGTATATATAATGAGACATTTAAAGGCTATGTTTACTTCAATATTATCTGTAAAAACAGAATTTCTACTTTTATAAATTCTTTGCATAAAAATGTTAAATATATTATAATCCTCAAATGCTTTTGATATAGAATAGTTTTTACCAAAATGAAGTCAAAAATATATTAGAAAAAGAAAATCTTGCATTTTTTTCCAATTTTTAGTTACAGTATTTAAGGTATCCGAATACGTTCGGAACCGTGATTTTGCAAAAGCGTATAAATGGATAATGTTTATGATATTTAGTGTCACTTAGATTAGAAAATGTATATAAAATTGTTTTCAGAATATTATTACAATAAAAAAATTATTTAAGTACAATATTTTGACAAAAAATGAACATAGAATGACCCATTTTTAAACTATTCTCCTTTTGTGAAAAATGCTTCTATTATAATAATATCTTGCCTGAATATAGTTCAGACCTCTCTACAGAGGCACAACTAGAATTTTTGAAACATATAACTTAGAAGTGGGTTTATCCATGTTTTACGACAACAGAGGGGATCAATTTTAAGAAAAAAACGCCGATAATTATTTCAAATGGTTGTAACTCTGAAAACAATGTGAATTTTTCAAAAATCGTAGTTGAGCCTCTGTACAGAGGTCTGAGCTATATACAGGTAAAATATTATTATAATAGAAGCTTTTTTCACAAAAGGAGACTATTTTGAAAAAAGGCTATTCTAATTTAATTCTTTGCGAAATATTGTATTTAAATAATTTTTTTTGCCAAAATGTCCTTAAAACAATTTTATTCATGTGTTCTAATCTAAGTGGCACTAAATATCATGAAAGTTATCCATTTATGCGCCTTTTTAAAATCACGGTTCCGAACGTAGTCGGATACCTTAAATCTCTTTTCACATTGAGATTTCTAAGTAGTACCTAGATTCAGCCTTTTTGATTGGATGCAGCAATAAAACCTCGTTATGACAAACGCGTTATAGAAAAATAAAACTGCTGCATAATTATATGCCTCATAGAATTTGGGCTACTTAAAATATATTTATTAAAAGCAAATCTCATCATAAGCCAATGCATAAACCATTGGATATTGCTGAGGTTCTTATTTGTAGTATGTGTATGTATTCGAAATTTCATGCAAGAATAATAAAGCATATCTTTAAGAATAAACTGTTGCGTGAATAAAAAAATACATAGATAAAAAACTAAAATAATTTCGTTACATTCATATGAGACAGTGACATAGGCGTATCCCTTGATGTCAATCTCCTTTTAAAATCTCTGGTGTGAACCTTTTTTAGAGAAAAGATACGCTCTCTGTGATATTTGGATCTCTTGTTTCTTTTTACTTGCTCGGAAAGAGTGATTCCACAGAAATATTTGTTCAGTACTTGTTATGGGTGAAGGTACAGCTGGATAAAGGTGTAGGAACAAGTAGAGCATTTCCTTCTCTTTCTCAAAGAATTAGGTCATTTCGTTTTCACTTTGTTCTTGAGAATTTTTTTGCATTTTAGAGATACAAATGTGAAATAATTGCTATAATATATAGATTAACTGAATATTTTATTTTATTACTTTTATATATGAATGCTTTAAATTACCCTAATAAATACAGGAGTTACTATATATCGTTGTTTTCTGATGCCACCTGTCTGACGTAGTCAGATCGAGGCCCACGAAATTCATCGTGGCATGGGCAAGAGGTACGCCTGTCGTTGGCCTTGAGCACCATACAGGTGACAGTGCGATTTTAGTTCAGTGAAATTCCCCGAAGGGACGATAGATGGCTCTATCTCCACCTCCACAATTTCTGCATGTAAACAAACTGAAGGGAAATATTCTCCAGTTCCTGCGCTCGTGATTAAGCCCACAAGACTACGGACCCACTGATTTAACGAGCACGTACTCCGTGTGTACTCGGCGGGTGTTTGGTGGCATCGGGCATCGAACCCAGGCCTTCCGGTCTGGAGTCCGATGCTCTAACCACTAGGCTACCCACGGCCCCACTATATATCGTAAATCTTCTTATCTATTGTAATTTTAATAATTTTTCTTAACTTTTTCTTAAGCGTTAGATTAATAATAAATTATAGACTATTATTGAATTGTTAATGATCATTTTGTTGATGACTTAATAATTACCCAAAAGGAGTTTTACACGTGCATTGGTGAGGTACAGCAGAAGGCTAAATTGATTTCAAAGTTTATTTATGCAGCCTTCGTATAGTGTATTTGATATAATGTGTTACGAATATTTTTTTAAAAAATAAATAGTAAAAGTGTTACTTACCTTTGTCTTTTTTGGTGGTTTTTTAAGAAACTGAAAGAGAGTTATATATAATGAAACAGCTTTAAAAGTTTGCATGTATTTATAAATTTACATTTTATTTGCACTGAAATGACAAAAATTCTGGCTAATTAATTTTTGCAGTATGCAAAAATTAATTAGCTTTGCGTAAGAAATGTGTAAACAGGCGATGCATTGTCAAGGATTTTATTTGTATTCAAGCGATCTATGTGAAAGTTTTCTGATGCGAATGGAGCTGCAAGACGTGAATTAACGAACTTTGAAAGTTGAATACTAGTTAGAGCTAGATGCTTGGGGAAGTTGTTAACATTCAATATTCTGCATTATTAGGGCATTAAAATTTTGGCATCATAGGTAATTTAATATTCAGATGTAGTGGCAAAAAATTGATGCTATACTTGGTTTCAGACATTACCTCCTACTACCGACAACGTAATGACCAACGTGTCTACTGATTGACCGAGACCAGGGGCGTCTGCGTAGTCAGCATTACTAGAAAAGTATGAGTCAAATTAGCCAATGAGTCAAATAACATCAGAGATCAATGTAGGACGTACGGTGGATTTTGACATCAAGACACTGTGAAAGCTGGAGGTGGCTCCATATTAATGCAGATGGATTTAAATGGCATAAACTCGCTTCTATGGTCAAACTGAACCAATCATTCACTGGAAACGGTTGTGTTGAGCTATTTAGAGGCCATTGGAAGATTCATGCACCCATCAACGGTGAAACTTCCATGACAATGGGCCAACCACTGGGAGAAAATCATTCATAACTGGTTTGAGGAATACCATGGAAAATCTCAGCGGAGGATTTGTACACCTAGATGGTCAGACATAATTCCAATCGAAAATGCAATACATGCTATTGTATGCGCTACACCAAAAAGGAGATGGCAATAATTGAAGTAACTCAACAAAAAGAGTGAGATGACAACGAACAATAAGTGATGCTTATTTTTAAATGGTATACTTAAAGCATAATGAGAGTAACTTCAGCTCAATAAGTGATGGGACTATCAAAGACGACAATACATGAAACAGAGTGAAAGAGAGACGGATATCGCCCTGGAGGATGACTGTTTATTCTATGTCAACCATTTACCAAATTTCATCGTCCTTGCTGGTGACAGGGCAAGAAGGCCCAGACATGCTCGATTGGTGAGAAATCAGGGGAGAATTATGACAAAAGAAGCATCTGCATATCTTGAAGAACTTGTTGGTTGATGTTAACAGAGTGCAGTCGGGTGTTATTTCGCTTGTAAAGATGTGACGGGATCACACGTTTTTTTCATTAACATGTCATTTCGGGTTCTTTGGGGCCAGAATAAATGGCAATTCTTTTCCAACTAACCCGAGAAGTAAAACGTGAATGTAAGATGCAAATTAGGAAGCTTTTAAATAACAGAAGTTTAGAGTAAGCGGGGTGGCATTTGGGGAGTGTTATGATAGTCCGTGTTTCAAGTGTGAAGAGTATTTTGAGAAGTTAAGTGACAGTCAAGAGAGGTCACCTGTGACAGAGATCCTTTAGTCAAGGTGCATACTATTGCACGCCCGTGAACCGCAACTTCAACTAGGATCAAATAGATTGCCGTTTCGTCGGACATTAAGGTAGGAGTTACCATTTTAATATTCGGATCTGTGTTTACATTGAAATTCAGCTTAGGCGAGTTAGTTATTGATAATGGTCCGGGTGAAGTTATTTCGGTATTATATATTGAGTGTTTCGCCACCGTAGATTCTCTCACATATCATATTATTATCTAATCAGTTCTGGTTTAAGTTAAGATCTTAATAAAGTAATATGGGAAAATGACTACAACCTAAGGATGATAATTGCTTTATTGATGAAATATCTAAATTATACTAGACAGCAAAGGAGAACGTCTTTCTCCTACGTCTAACGCTTAGCGTCCCTAACGTCCGTCTGCGTATTTTCCCGTGTGTCCTTTAGTCGGACAATCCTGACGGGGTGTGACGTCAGTATGGACTGCTCCACCCTAAATACAGAGGGAGGAGTTATCCATTGCACATATCCAACCCTACATCGGCCATCATGATCGGGAAGGCGACCTCGCCTGATTATATGCAATGATAAAATGTACAGATACATAGTAATGAAATATTAAACATGTACACTGTTACACAGTAGTTGAAAGAATTATACACAACACAAAATATCATCAAAGAAAAGGTACAAAAATACTGAACAATAAACAAATTTAAAGTAATATTTCATAAATAGAAAAAATTTCATACATTACCACTGGGGTAAAACAAATTATGTTAACGATACAAATAAGATCAAGGCTAAAATAAGAATCTGGAATAAGGAACAGGAACATATTGAAGCAAGATGCTACTTCGAAACACTTAAATTTGTACTAAAATGAAATAAGAAAATATTAGAGTCAATTCAATAAAAATGGAATCAAAAATAAATAAATAGATAAAAAGTCTTTGTTAATGTCCATAACGAAAGTCTTTTACAGGAAGCAAAATTGTGAACAGTTTTTAATGGAGAAATCAAGTAGAGTTAGTTTGGCGTAGCCAGAGTTTCATGAATTCTGCACAAGTAGACGTTTTTGATGGTCCGTCGACAAAATCACACTTTTCTACGTCATAAGTGTCATTGTGCTTGACTTTTGTAACTTTGTATGGTCCGAGGTATTTTTGCTTAAGTTTCAAGCCTGGACCAAACTGAGTGCGTTTAATTGCTACTAGGTCATGTGGTTGATATTTATGAGCTTGTCTGCGCCGGAGATTCTACATGCGGCGATTCTCCTCTTGAACTTTGTAGATTTGCTTTTTGGCATCTTGACGGAGAGCAATCACGATGTTCTTGGAATTGAGCTGTAATCTCATCGTTAAGAAGTTCAACAATCTCAATGTCCTGGCAAGACTTCATCTTGTTGCCGAAAAGGAGCTCAGATGGAGTCATCTTGATGCTTCTTTGAAAAGTTGAGTTCAGGATTTCTTGCAGGTGGGGTACGTGAGAGTACCATTTCTCAGGATCGTCGACAGAAAGTTTTGACAGCACAGCAATGATGGTGGAATTTTGTTTTTCAATTTGGCCATTAGATCTTGCGAGACCAGTTGTAATGGAGATATGGAGGATGTTTTGCTTTTTACAGTAATCTTCAAATGCGGAGGAAGTAAATGCGGATCCTTTATCAGTGATAATCCTAGCGGGGTTTTTCCGAAAACATGTCTTTGGTTTTCTAATCGATTTATGACTTCTGCAGCGTCCGTAGATCTAGTGGGATACAGCCATGTAAATTTACTGAATGCGTCAATCACTGCAAAAGCATGCTTATATTTCTTAGAGGTTGTCGCTAGGGGACCCAAATGATCTAGATGAAATGTATGGAGTGGTAAATCGTTTTTTTCTATCGGGTTAAGCGTGCCATCTTGTTTACCACGTTTCCGGTATGTGAGAATGCATGTAACACAGTTTTGAATGCATTTTTCAACTTTGTCTTTAAGTCGTGGGATGTAAAAGTCTCTGCTAACTAAATCTTGTGTGCGTAGAACAGCAAAATGGCCACGTTCATGTGCAGTTTTAATGATGTTTGCCTGCATTTCGTCAGATACCACTAGTAAATCGGTGCCATTGACTGTTTTGTAAAGAAGTTTGTTTTTTACGATATAGTTATCATGCGGCGTTGTTTCTAGAAGCGTCTTTATTGTTGTTATTTGGTCATCAGCCTGTTGTGCTTTGAGAAATTGAAGATGGACACTATTTTGGATTAGCATACAATGTGGAGGTCGACTGAGGGCATCCACATGAGCCATCTTTGAGCCTGTCCGGTGTTCTATTGTATAATTAAATTCTTGGAGATAAAGTGCCCATCTGGCTATCCTGGGTTTAAGCTCTTTTTTACTTAGTGTTTTGACGAGGGCGTCACAGTCAGTAATAATTTTGAATGATGTTCCTAATACATAGATGTGAAACTTTTTAAGTGTTTCGACCCCTGCAAGGACTTCTAGTTCAAAACTAGTGTACTTTCTTTCATGGTCTGATGTCTTTTTTGACATGTAGAATACAGGGTGAAACTGGTTGTCGTGTATGGATTTTTGGAGTAGGACCCAAACCATCGATTGACGGGTCAGTGTGAATCTCGGTGGGAGAATTTTGGTTAAAAATACATAAAACGGGTTGTTGGGAAAGTAAGTATTTTAATTTTTGAAATGCTGTCTGTTGTTCAGCATAAAATTGGAAAAGGGAGTCTTTACGAAGGAGGTCACTCAAAGGTTTTGCTATGGTCGAATATGAGGGTAAAAACTTTCTAAAATAGCCAGTAAGACCTAGAAATCGGCGAACGTCTTTAATATTTTTAAGATCAGGATAATTAATAACAGCTTTAGTTTTTGAAGGGGAAGGAAACAATCTACCGTTTTCTATAATATGGCCAAGAAACTCAATTGTATTATGTAAAAATTGACATTTTTTAAAATTTATTTCATGTCCGTAATCACAAGCTACATCTAGAACAATTTTTAGATATTCAAGGGCTTGGGACTCATTAGCTGCGGGAATAACGACATCATCCATATATGGGAGAATAATACTTTTCGAAATCAGATGTCGGAAAATGGCATTTATGTACCGCATAAAGGTGGAAGGACAAGTACTTAGTCCAAAAGGCATTCGTCTAAATTGATACTGACCATTGTGAGTAACAAAACTAGTAAATTTACGGCTCCTTTAATTTACCGCGACATGGAAAAATCCATTTTTTAGATCTAGAGTAGTAAATATTTTAGCATTTTGGAGACAATCTAAAATATCGTTAATTAAAGGAAGAGTATAGTTATCTTTAATAAGTTTGCAATTTAAGCGTCTATAATCAATGCAAACTCTTGATTTCCCGTCTTTTTTCTTTACTACCACAACTTGATGAACACGGCTCAACAATTCCATTTTTAACCCATTCATCAACTTGAGCGTCCACTATATCTCGTTCAGCCAATGGCAAACGTCGTGGCTTATGAAATATCGGTTCGTCGTCGGTGAGAGCGATATCAAGCTCAATGTTTACAGTTTTTGTTTTTTAGGCGTGTAGTCGATAGCAGTTGTTCGACTTCAGCTCGATTATGTTGAGAAACATTTGGACCGATATAAAATGTGGGTGAACCGTCAGAAATCGTCAGAAGGCCTTAATATTTGTGCAAATTTTACGCCTGTAGGCGATATATTTAGATGTGCTTGTTTAATTACGTCACAACCGATTATAAGGTCATAATTTGTACAAGAATTTGGTACAACAGAAATAGTAACAGGAAATATTTGATCATCGATAGTAATTTCAGAATCAAAAGTTCCTATCACATTAATTCGCGAAAAACCAAAACCTGTTAATAATGTGTTGGTTTGTTTCAGTGGCGGTGCATCTATATTTATGTAAGTAGAATTTCTTAATAGTGTTAAATTGCTGCCTGTGTCTACTAACCCGTTAAGTTTATGGCCAAAAATTGTTACGTCTTTAAACATATTAATAGGAGAAGGTGGTGTAGAAGTGTTATTTAAATTAGCTCGTCGGTATTCAAATGATTTGTGACCATAAAGATTACATGAGAGGCATCTAGGGCCACATGAATGATTCAAACAAGATTTTGATAGGTGACCTATATATATCATTACAATTAAAACAACGTTGGAGATTTTTAGCTGCGTCAGAAACGTTAAATCTTGTGGGTTTTCTTTGGAAGCTTTGTTGTTTAAAATCGCGTCCTCGGCTTTCATATGAATGACTAAAATTCGGTGAATTAGAGTTATGTATTCCCATGTTTTTAATGACAGTTTCATAGGTACGTAATGTCTGCTTAAATTCGGAAAATGAGGTTGCACCATAGAGGATTATTTTATCTGAACGAGGCCCGTCAATTCCATTAATGACGTACTGGATAATTGATGCTTCGTCAATTTTTGAATCACATCTATTTGCTAATTCATGCATGGAATTAAAATATTGCATTAAAGTCTCGGTTTTATACATTTTTCTTTTTTCTAATTTGCGGTGAATTTCCATGGAAGTAACTGAATCCGAAAATTCTTCAATTAAAGCTTTTTTGAATGACTCGTATGTATTTAAATTTCTTTGTGAAAAAAAGAAATGATTTAGCAGTTCCACATACTAGACGTTTCGCGAAAATTAATTTTTGAGAAGAACTGATAGCTGGGAATAAATCAAAATTTTCTTCAACAGCGCGAAAGAAACTATTTACAAATAAAAATCTTCCCCGCTAAATTTTCTACTAGTCGCCGAAATATCCCGCAATAAAGTCCAAAACTGGGTATTCATCTCTGTAAGGGAAGCATCGTTTGAATAGGGAGGAAAAGTATTTTGTGTACAAAGAGAAGAAACGTTTTGATGTGCCGTCATGAAAGAATAACCTTGAACGCTGGGTAGGGGTGCATTGCTGACCGGATATTGAAAAGGGGAGTGCTGGTCTGTCCCTTCCGATGAAAAATTCCTATCTAACGAGATTCGTTTTTGAAACGTGGTTTTTGAAACTACGTTTTCGCCTTCAGAAAAGGATGTCTCCGAATTATTTAATGTTAGTTGGAATTCATCTAAGTTCGTCAAAGCTTTAAATATACTATTGCATAAATTTTGCTCCTTTGTTTCTACGTCTAAATGCAATAAATTAGCGACTGAGATGAAATCTGGAAATGAGAATTCGGTTAACATTTTTCTTTGTGTTCTTCAACTCTAAACTCTTTAGGGAATGTAGAAAAATTTCTTATTTTATTTCGCGAAGAACGGTCAAATTCGGTGAATCCTAATATAAAATTTATTGTTTTTACAGCACGAGTTGTACCACATTTCAACGAATTAGCAATTATGGGAATATCGCCTAATTTAATATTTTTACAGGACATCTTAATATACAAAATTAATCACTTTGAAAATTTATAGACGGTGCAAGGTTGTAATCGAAATTTCCCTATCACACTCTGAGTTAAAACTACTAAATACAGCAATTTTAAAGCCAAAATAAACAAAAAAAAATACGTTTAATTAAATTTTGCCTACCTGGGATTGGGGAGCAGTCCGTACAATAAATCCAGAACCAGTTGAGGCACTATAGGAATCCAAGAAAAATAAAGTCCAACAGCAACAAGTCGTTTTTACTCTTTTTGCAATGTAGCGTCCATTGAAGAAAAATATTAACGCGTCTTAAAAATTTTCTCTCGTCTAGAGGAGATTTTCCTTAATATGCAAGAGAAAGGTCGAGCCCCCAAAATATGGGGAAATGACTACAACCTAAGGATGATAAATGCTTTATTGATGAAATATCTAAATTATACTAGACAGCAAAAGAGAACGTCTTTCTCCTACTTCTAAGGCTTAGCGTCCCTAACGTCCGTCTGCGTATTTTCCCGTGTGTCCTTTAGTCGAACATTCCTGACGGGGTGTGACGTCAGTGTGGACTGCTCCACCCTAAGTACAGGGGGAGGGGTTGTCCATTGCACATATCCAACCCTATAGTAATATTAAGATTATGGCTGCTTCTGGTTCTTCATTTATTCCTACACCTCTTAGTTCTCGCTGATAATTTAGGAGAAGTGCACCCAATGGGTCACCCTCACAAAGAGCATTAGACTCTTCCGAAAGAAGATGATTGCCATCAGCCGCAAGTATCACTGGGATGTCGTATTGCCCAGAATATTAAACTGAGGTGACTTGATATTGTACGCGATGCCCGCCCCCCAAATAACTGAATGAACAGAAACAAGGCTCATTTATACCATTCTATTATCCATGTCACTCTACTCTGGGACCATTGGGAATGGAATTTTTTGATGTGTTGTCTACGACAGTCTTAATGGACGAAATGAGAGCAGGCTACTGAAGCCAATCGCTGGGTAGTTGTTCGAATTGATATTAGAACAACAAGAGTAAATTACAAATGCTGCAAAACGGTGGCAGAAGGGATTTGTGGGGCTACCATCTCTTTCCGGTGGAAACGTTGATCCATGCATGCTGACATCAATCAGGTACGAAGAGTGATCCCTTCAGTATTCTCCCTCGTTCTTCCCAAGTTTCCTTGTTCCAAGCATCTTTTGCATAGCCTGTGAACCGTGAACGTGTGGGTGTCGATTGAGGTTTGACATATGGATCAACTTGGCTTTTTCAGTCAAATTACCCCGGTAAAATCCTTTTTCTGCCTGATCTGCCTCTATACGTAGCGGTCCGACGTTCCCTGCTCGATTTCCCCCTGTAAAAATAATGGTACGAATACTCTCCGTTCTGAGGGGCTTTCATTTATGATCCATTAAACGAGCATTGAAGAGCCATGCATTTAACTTCATTTGCGTTTTTCGGGGAGAAGCACCCTCTCTAAAATTTACATATTTTCTAGGCCACTCCTGCTTGGTGTTTCATTTTCAACGCCACGTAGTACATGTGAGATACGTCCGAATGGTCAATTTGCATACAAAATTCTACATGGGAAACACTTGCACTATTATTGACATCTAGATATTTCTTAAAGCCTTGTTATGTCATTACCACAACTTCAAGTTGCTGCACTTCGCTGGGAAAAATTAGGTCCCTCGCCATATTAAGAACCATCCTACAAATATTGGCGCTTCAGTGTTATTGATATTTTCAAATAGTGATAATGATCTATTTTTCATTTTATGCGATATTAATATTTATTTCAGTATTTTATACTTGTTTATATATATTTGTTATATAGTGTAGTTTATATATAAGATGTAACAACACTATTTTTAAACATCTATTATATATATTTAAATTAAAGTTTGTGTACACATCAGTAATGAAAAAAATTAGTCCGTGAATTAATTTGCATGCCTAATTTACGAAAATTCATTTTTTTATTTTTAGTTTTCCCAACTGGCTTCATGGATGGCATTTTACAAACGAAAAGAATTGTAATAGGAAATATTACTATGAATCAACCAAATAACTGGGGCATGTAATGATAAAGGATTGCAAGCTATTTTTTTACAAAATCGGTAATTTTAATTTACGTATTTTGACACATATAGTAAGGGTAACGGACTATGCAACCAGTGGGTAATGGTTTGATTGGGATGTCAATGTTGGCTTTATTTTCTGATTTTGGCTCAAAATTGCAAAAAGAATTGGTTTTATGTTGAGTTTGTCTTTGAATTGAAAAGAAGTAGGTAGTCGGAAACAAACACATAGATATTTTAAATTAACAACATAGTTAACGTATTTTTGAAAAGTGAAAGCAGTCACGGTCTATTTCCTAAACTAAAATACGCAAAGGAAAGTTGAAAACGATAAACGCGGTACCATTTTGAATGAATTACATTGTAAAAAAATAAGTCTTAACTTAAAAAAACGAAGTAAAATATATTCAAAGAATGAGCCAAGTACTTTTAATTGATATTAATAAAAGATCACGGTGCAGTTAAGGATGGAAACCAATTTCCTCTCTTGTCCATTTTCGTTCTTATAATACTTTTAATCTTATAAATATGAGCCAAAGCATTATTGTGATTTTCGGGAAGAAATGTTGATTAACTAACACTGATTAGATGAAAGTATGTTTTATTAAATAGATTAAGAATAATTACAATACTACAATATTTTAAAGTAAAGAGTGTAATTTTTAGATTTAAAATATGATTAATGTAGTTCAGTTAAAGTAATAAAAATTATAAATAATTTCTTTTTTTCATGAAAAAAATACAGAGAAATTTTAGTAAAAATTAGTCAGAAGATATATAATCTTTTACTTCTAAAGGAAATTAACTGGTGTTGTGAGGTTAACGGAAAAAAATAATCTTTTAAATTAGTCTTATATGATGGCATTGTGAAAAAACATTTTAGGCTTTTCCGAAGCTCACGTAAGTTTAAAAATACAAAATTTTCAGAAAATATCTAGCTAAATTTATTGTTCAGGTCTTAATTAAGTTCAAAATACTCTTTACCTCATGGAAATCCTCACAAAGCATTACAATTTTACATCCTTTTATTTCATAATTTCGTAGTGAAACCACCTCCCTTCTGAAGTAAAGGTTTCGCCCCCAACTGTGATACTTTGAATCAACTCTGCGGAGATCATTTCCTGAGTATTTTGAGTTCGGGAATGTAACGATGCGTTGTGTTGAGAATTGCGCATAATAGAGGTGTTTCTAATGAAAAAAAATAAACGAGTAATAAACTGATAAATAATGTGCATCAATGAATAGAGCCCGTCTGCGAACATCCTTTGCAGAACAAATGTGTTATTCCAGAAAATTACTCTAAAACTTTTCATTCTCTCTCTGGACAATCCAAAAAACTTTATACCATAAAGTCCGGCGTATAACGCGCACTTTGAACACAAAAAATAAGATAGAAATTTACAAAGGGCACGTTATACGCCGTGTATTAAGATGAGAGCTTTAAAAATAAAAGAAATAGATGAGCATAGAAAAAAATTAGACTTCTATGTAAAATACAGCTTATTTATAAGAAATGTCAATCCTTATGAACTTAAAGTGCTGTAGTTCTAGAAATGCACTATTTTTTCAAAAGCCTGGGATAATAACTCGAATAAATGACTTCAAAACATAAGAGCATAACACACGTACATTTCAGGTTTCTTCATAAAAAAAGAGTGAGCCCGTTATACGGGGAATATATCCAAAAATTAAGAATTGCAGCTTGAAAGTATTGGTCCGGGTCTTACGGTGTATGCTTTACCGTAAACAATTTGTTGGTTTATATTATATTTTCTTCTTAATGTGTATTTAATTATATTGTTTTTAATAACATGTTATTAAAAGCAAATCACAATCAAAAACAATGCACATTACTGCATTTTATTCATAGTGCTGATATATGCAATTTATTGAATAACTCTCAAGCTGGGTAAAACAATAAATTTTATTTTTAATATTTGCTGCATCAAAATATAACTAATTTTACCAGTTTTAACAAAAAATTTTAAATATATGTAGGATCCAATAATTCTCAAGACAACTCCACGCAGTCTTCGCGCGCAGGCGCAGTGAATTAAAACTGAAACGAAAACTTTTGAACTAGTAAAAGCAGAACAAAAACTTTTAAGAGAGAAAGGAGAACGCGAGAGGTGCGCGAGCAGGCGTTACCTTCTGCATATCATTGTCAAACTTATCTACCTTTTTAATTAATTTTTGTTTAATGTTAAATAAACCATAAGAAAGACTTTTGGACCCCTTGTTGTCTCCCACAAATTATGGGGGCTCGGCCGCGATCGATAAAATTTCGATTTTGAACCAAAGTCTGGACAATGAACAACAGCGTCCGTGAAGGAGACGCTCCGCCATTTTTCGAAAACTTCGTTCAACCTGTGTAGAGGTTTGAACTCAGCATAAATATTCAACCTGTGTAGAGGTTTGAACTCAGCATGAAAATTCCGCCTGTGTAGAGGCCGGGATTGAAAAAAATTTCGATTTTGATTAAAATTTGGAACGTGAAAAAAAAAGCCGTCCGTGGAGGAGACGCGCCGCCATTTTTCGGAAACTTCGTTCAACCTGTGTAGAGGTTGAATTTTTCAACTTCATTCTGCCTGTGTAGAGGTCGGAACAAATAACAAAATAACCTGTGTAGAGGTGTATTTTTCAACGAACCATCGACAAATATTCCGCCTGTGTAGAGGTTGGAACCACTCACAAACACCTGCGAAGAGGTGTCAATTCGAACAATTTCAACTATATTACCTGCGAAGAGGAGAAATCAGTGGATTCGAAATTTTTCTTCATTGGATACATCGTACGTGCGAGCAACAAGGGAGCCAAAGAAAAAAAAGGTAGGATCTTTCCATATTTTTCTAAAATGTATAAAAACGCTCTTAAAGAGGATCTCATAAGAGTTGTTGAGAATCTAGACGGTACTGTGGAGAGTACTGACACTATAGTTAAACTAAAGACTAAAATTGAGAACAGTAGTACATTTGAAAGTGATCCAGATTTCGTTAAAACTTTAATTCAAAACTGTATAGAAGAGAGAGTATCGCGAAACGAAAGAGAAGTAACTTTAGGAAAACAGAAAATTGAGCTCGCGAAACTACAGTTAGCACAGTTAGAAAAAGAAGTCGAACTTCAAAGGGTTAAAAATAAAGCATTAAGTTTAAATCCTGCAGCTAAAGTCAAAGAGAAACAGTTCAAAACTTTAAATAAGGAAACCGCAACTCATATTGGCATTCGAGAAGCAGAAGATTGGTTTAGGCCTATTGATTTAGCTAAAGAGTGTGATATTTATATTTCATCTAGAAGCGGATCACATAAAGAAATTCCTATTACTTATGGATATACCCAAGACCCCTTTAAAAATAGATCACAAAACTTTAAACCAAAGATTAAAGAGAACTATCCCCAAAATCTTGAAAGAGAAAATAAAAATTGCTTTATATGCGGTGATTCATCTCATTGCGCAAGAGACTGTGAGAAGCGTTTTAAACCTAAAGAATCTAACAGCCACATCCATAATAAAATAAACGTGAATACTTTCAAAGTCGAGAGCGAAAAACAAAATAGCGATGAATTCGAAAATCTTCAATACGTAAACATTTTTGTGGAAAATCACCCCGTAACAGCCTTGATCGATTCAGGTTGCCAGATCCCAGTTTTAAATTCCTCACTAATTAGAGTGCAAACACCTTCCGAAGAAATCATAACATTAAGTTCATGTTTTGGCGAACAGCGAATGGTAGAAGTTAAACCCATAAATATTTTTCTCTTGATCAACACTCGCCCGGTATAAGTGTGCGAACGGCGATATCACCGACCTTGACCGAAGAATTTATTATACATCCCAGTGTATATTCTGAAATAAAAAAACTAGGCCACGCAAAGAGCGATGTTTTATTAAGTGAAAGTGAATCCTCTTTGAGTGCAGATTATGGTGTTTCTTTTTCAAATGTTCCTGTTTCAAGTGTGATAGAAAACTCTAGTTATGATTTGACACATGTTAAAAATTTTAATACTAGAAATGATTTGAGTTCTCTAATTAAGGATTATAAATGTAATAAAATTAAGAGTACTAAGTTAAAATTGAGTATTGTAAGAGAAAAATGTTCTGATATAGTATTGTGTAAGAAAGCCAATTGTGCCATGAAAACGAGTTCCGAGGAATTTATCTCCCGATCTCCTACCCCTTCACCTATGAATAGTAATTATAGACGGTTTGTGTTGCCCTGAAAAATTTTTGAGCCTTGGCAGTGGAAGCGAAGGAAAAAGAGAAATCGTTTTGAACAGACGTCCAGAACTCTACAGAGGAAAATATCGATGCGTTCAACCAAAGATCAACTTGTTAAAAAAGACGTTCTTATGCCTGTGAAACACAATGTTTTCCTGTGGAACCTTCCGGATGTCGAAGAGGTGCCTTCACATGATGGAGAAACTGTCTAGTTCAATAAAACTATGATATGTTAAATCTTTGTATATTTGTCGTATAGTCCTTGTCTGTTCCGTCTTTTTTTTTGTATGTTTCAGATTCTCCTCTGGTATCCATGGAAAGGAAAAAAGGAATACGTACCGCTGCGGACAGCGTACAGTCAGGATAACCGACTGTAGGATCCAATAATTCTCAAGACAACTCCACGCAGTCTTCGCGCGCAGGCGCAGTGAATTAAAACTGAAACGAAAACTTTTGAACTAGTAAAAGCAGAACAAAAACTTTTAAGAGAGAAAGGAGAACGCGAGAGGTGCGCGGTCAGGTTACCTTCTGCATATCATTGTCAAACTTATCTACCTTTTTAATTAATTTTTGTTTAATGTTAAATAAACCATAAGAAAGACTTTTGGACCCCTTGTTGTCTCCCACATATATAATTCATAACTTTACAATCATATAACCTTTTACTCTACTCCTGTTCAACAGCGATTAAATTACATTGTTTTCACAATATTATCAAAGATCATGTCTGTGATTTATTTGTTAAAATATGCAACCAGTTATTTAGGCAGATTTGGACGATTCCTTTGATCAAAGCATTTAGACTGCAATTCCTACACGAGTGGATGATCTCGTCTTCAGTGCCTTAAAAGAATCTCCGCCTCACTGAGACAACAGGAAATTCCTTAATTTTATTTTGGTTTGATTTGATTTACCTCGCTCTCTAAAGCAATACGAGTCTTTGGAGACGGAAGTGAGTTGGTACCTCCAAATCAAACTTCCACACATCACACAAACGTGTGGACTTTAAGCCCTGACAGAATTAACGTGAATCAGTCCCTCTACACAGCGGTTCTTCAGTTCCACTTAGACAAGGGTCCCGATTCTACAAAGCAAGTCAATTATGATTATGACCACTATTGGTACCATTTTTTAAATGCATATAACTACTCCAAATGATGATAGTAGTGAATTTTGTGCATTATTTCTTTGAAGTTTACTACAATAAAATTTACCTTTGAAAGGCTTAGAAGAGGGAATTATAAAAATGAAAGAATTGCAAAAAACTTGATTTTAATCAAATTTTTGGTGCAACTAATTATGATTTTGCTTTGTACTTATCACAAAAATGTTCCACAGGAAGAACATTAACATTTGGTTTAAAAAAGAGATTTTATTATTTGTTCTTAAACATAGAATAAATATACATTTACTAGAATAATAATTTTAGTTACAAGTAGTATAAGATACAGTGACATATTTCATCTGCTAAAATTGGGATAGTTTCATTTATATATTGATTTATTTCATTGTGATTTTTCTTTAAATTTCTTGTGAATTATTTGAAATGCTTAAAAATAATAGCTTATTGATTTCAGTATAAATAATAAATATGAAAAGATTAATAAACAAATGCATCGCGTTCATATTTAAGAAAAATATTTACTGTTCTTTATAACATAGTGATAAATGCAGAGAGTTTTGTGTCCAAGGACATTCAAATTCAGTCGTAGGTTCGCTTCCTAGAATTTTTAGAGATTATCGTTAGGATTAAGGTTTATTGTACATTAAATTATTACTAAGCGTTTTCCTAAATAATGTATGGAAGCAATCACAGGAATGTACCAGCACTGGTGTCATCCTTATCATCTGACCTGGGTTCTAAATCATGTGATCTTTAACCAACAGTCTACGTGTAGTTCTAGTATGACGTTTGAATTAACCAAACTAAATCTTACTTTCTATAGCTCATAAATAACTTTCAATGTGTCAACCAACGACCTAAAAAGTGAAGAACTTATTGTCGAAAAAGAGACAAATAAAAAGAGTTTTAATGCGGTTCTTTAGACGACAATAGTCTATTACTAAAGATTTAGAGGTAGAATTTGTCTTTCTCTCCATTAAGTTTCCTTTTATTGCTAAACTCGGCAATCTAACTCTTTTGATGACGTTTTAGCTTTTAAAGATGAAGTATTTGAAATATATGGTATGAATAGAAGGCGTGTTCGCGAGTATTGAAATTATCCTTGAAAACACATATGAAGCATGTTCAAAAACTCAAAAGCGATATATTTGTTTATAAATGAAGTATTCTTACAAGAACTGAAAAAGTAAAGGGTGTTTTTTTTAGAGGTATAGAACTTTAAATTGCAATAAAACAACAATGTATTATTCGATTGACATGAATTTTTTTTATTAGAAAGATAATCTTGTGGCATTACATTTTAAATATGATTTCTGGCATAGGACTGCCATGGCTGGCTCGGATGTAGTCCAATCTGGACGTCCAATTTTCGATGACTTTTTCCAACATTTGTGGCCGTATATCGGCAATAACACGGCGAATGTTGTCTTCCAAATGGTCAAGCGTTTGTGGTTTATCCGCATAGACCAATGACTTTACATAGCCCCACAGAAAATAGTCTAGCGGTGTTAAATCACAAGATGTTGATCTTCACAGGTCCAAAACGTGAAATTAGGCGGTCACCAAACGTGTCTTTCAATAAATCGATTGTGGCACGAGCTGTGTGACATGTTGCGCCGTCTTGTTGGAACCACAGCTCCTGGACATCATGATTGTTCAATTCAGGAATGAAAAAGTTAGTAATCATGGCTCTATACCGATCACCATTGACTGTAACATTGTGGCCTTCATCGTTTTGAAGAAGGATTCCACCAGCCCATAAAGCGCACCAAACAGTCAGTTTTCTGGATGTAACGGTGTTTCGACATACACTTGTGGATTAGCTTCACTCCAAATGCGGCAGTTTTGTTTGTTGACGTAGCCATTGAACCAGAAGTGCGCTTCATCGCTAAACAAAATTCGCTTATGAAAATCGGGAACAACGGCAATCTCGTTTTGGGCCCATTCGACGAATCTACGCTATGCTTGATGATCGTTTTGATGAATTGCCAAACCAAACTGAGAATAAATCACTTGACAGCTGTTAAACCGGTCGCCATCTTGGAAAGTAATGCCAACTTAAACTTCTATACCTCGAAAAAAAACACTCTTTATAAGAAATTTTTCACAGGTTTCGCAATCGAAGCAAGAATTGAAATTTTAATGTGTAATAGTTAAACATTGCATAATTCATCTTGGCTCTTTTGTTGCACAAAAGGTTATTTCTGTTTCTTACTACGCTGCAAAATTTTCAAACCAATATGCATGACAAATACGGAATGACGAATAAAAATTATTTTTAATCAATGCGTACATTGGGAGCAATAAATTCAAATATGAAGAATAACAGTATTTAATAAAGAATATTACTGTACATTTCCGAAAATAAACCTATCCCTGAATGAGCCGAAAGCGCATTTTTTTCTGCAGCCAAAATGACAAAGAATTAAATAAATAAAAAATAAGAAAAATAAAATGTTTTTGTAGTTTTGAAACATATTATCATGAGGGTGAAAAGGTTGCCAAGTAGGTAAAAGGATGGAAAACTTTCCAATCGAATAGCTGTGTAGTAAAACGCTAGTGACGATTGTTTTATTTCATGTAACCCAATATTTGAAATAAACACAATTTTTCATTTATTTGTTCTCTCGTACATTAACTACTGCAATATTCGTACTTTTACGAAATATTTTTTTGTCTGGAAAGTGAGTGATAAGAGATGTTCGTATACGAGATTTTATCACCGACCTATGTCTTATAATCTGGAGGCAAAACTCACTTCGTGATGATTATATGCAATCAGGTATCCCAATGAGTGAATGGCAAATTTACAAGCTAATTGGAAACTCGGATTCTGACATTGATTTTGAAGGATTTATGTATGATTTTTTTCTCTTCTTTTAGAATAAAATCATTCAAAGCATCCAAGAGCTGGCTGACAATGTAAAAAAAGCCATTTTTCTCGGGTTTTTTTTTTTCTAAATTAAGTTTTCTCCGGGATTAGTGCCTTCCTTTCCCTTGAAAAATGTTTCAAAAATTCTAGGCTAATACACGGATATATACGGCACTTGAAATTAATTAAAATATTCTTAGCATTTCTTATGAAACACAGAAACATATGAGTAATAATAACTAGGTCAGAGCATTAGTATTTCTTTTTATTTCAATTTTAGAGTTAAAATTTCTCTCCATAAATTTCCTCACCACAGTTCAGAAAGCGTTTAATAAATTTCAATTGTATAATGAAAACTAATGTTAAGAAAGTTAATCTGCAATTTAACAATATGCAAATTAGGTATTTATGCCTTTATTATTATGCGATATAGCTTCTAAACTATATAACAGTTTTTTAACATCGAAACATTATTTAGCAATTTCATATGTGTTAAATGCCCAGTGGCTGAGTGGTTAGAGCATCGCGTTTCCACGCGACAGATCCGAGGTTCAAACCCCGGACTGAGCAAGATTGACTCAGCCTTCCATCCCTTCAGTAAGTCGATAAAATCAGTAACAAGCTTGCTTGGGAACTTAACACTGGGGTTTTTCGCATCAGAATGACCAACCGGGACATCTGCTCATGTACTTCAAGCCCCAAGGTCGCGAATACTGAGTTGGGCGCAGTAGGTCTTGGTCTTCACGGGCTGTCATGCCACTGAGTTAAATTTTATATGTGTTGGCTATTTTCTAATGAATATTGATGTTTATGCAATTACCTCTTTAAAAAATCTCACAATTTTGAGATAAAGTTTCCTTTTATTGTCATAATAATAATATATGTAAAAAATTTATTTTTTTACAAAAAATAATATACTTCTACACATATGAATCAAAAGAATTAAATAAATTTTTAATTAATAACAAGGGTATATTTTCTATTTAAATTAAAAAAACAACAACTGAAGTTTTGTTAATAGTTTTTATTGCTACGTAAGTTCCACATAAACTTTTGGAATATAATTCAAGGCCGTATAATTTTATTTTGAAAGTGAGTATGTGGGAAGTCATTTCAAAACATGTTTTTTAAATGTCTTGCATTCCGATAGACTAAAGTTGATGAAATAGTTGATCTAGTTACCGATATATATATAAATTTCAAAAAATGTGCATTGTTGTAAACAATTAAATTATGAATATTGAGTCATCACTTACGAAATAGTCAAACACCTAGAGATATTTCATACATTCTGTGTGACAAATCTAATTCAAATATGCAAATTATGCTAAACAATTGTTTTCTTTATTTATAATCAATTGTCAATTGTAATAAAAACACATAAGTTTATTTGGGAAATCCTCTTTAACAGGAAAAGTAAAGATACATATGAGTTCAATTTTCTAGAAAATCAGAATTTCGAATAATTTGTTTGAGACATAACTGAATTTATATCATCAGTGTTATCCAGTTACGATTATTGACTGCATTCGAAATCACTATTTTGTAAAATCATGTAAATTAATAACTTTTTGGATGTTTAGCGTCACTTGGATAAGAATTTTCAAATAAAATTGTTTTAAGAATATTATTACTGTAAAAAATTATTGAAATGCAATTTTTTTTTACCAAAAATGAAGGAATAAATGATACTTTTTGAAAACAATATCTTTTTACGGGAATTGCTTCTACAATAATAATATTTCCTTGTTTATAACTAAGACTTAGCTACAAAGCTTGAACTAGGATTTTGGAAAAGTTCCAGTTATTTTCAGAGTTTCTATCAATTGAAATAATAACAGGTGTATTTTATAAAAAAATTCTCTACTCTGGTCCATTAAAATATAAATAAAACCATTTCTAAATTATGCATTTCAGAAACATTCGTTCGGGTTCTGTGCAGAAGTCTTAGCTATTTATATGCAAAATATTATAATTATAGAAATATTCTTCATATAAAGCGAACGTCTTAACTTTACAAACTTTTTCTTACATTTTAAAGCTCTCAATTGAGCTGAAATTTTCTATACACGATTGTTTTGGATAACAATGTGATAATTTAATTATAATTAAAAAACTAATAATTAAAACTAATTATTTAAAGAATTGAATTTTACTCATAATTCCAATTGTTTACAACGTGAATAAGTTGAACATTGAAATCCCAGCACATTAAACTAACCCTTCGTAAAATTAAATTATTAAAACTCTAATTATTGAGTAAATTCAATTTGACTCAAAGTTCCCTTTCTCTATTAAAATTTAAGCTATAAAAATTTATGTTAAGCAAAGAGTGAAGTTTGAAAGAAAACCCATCTTTAAAAAACACGTTTTTTACTGGTGAATAGAAAAAGCATTTCAGATCAAATAATTGCAACTGAATACTTGAAAATACGAAGCTATACATGTCGTTCGGATATTAAAAACATCAGCGCTGAAGAAGAAAAATTCTACTTCCTTGGTCCCGAAAGGATGTTTCTTTCAAGGAAAAATGTGAGCGTTCGAAATAGTCGCGAAAGATTGTCCGCAAGGTCGCAACTCAACAGACCCTAGCGACCAGAACTTGTTCCGCGTGATTTCACAATAGGTCATGCGTCAGCAGCTATCATTTGCTTTGTTCCTTTAGGACGCGTAAATTGACCGTCGCTATTCATTGTTTTCGAAAGAGTAAGGATATTTGCTTGAAAAAAAAATATTACTCACTTAATGCAATCAAACAGTATGACTATTCTAAATACTTCGTTCTCGTGTGTGTGTGTGCACTTCTAGAACGTTTTAAATAGATGTTTGCATTGTTAGAGCATGGCTGTGTGTGTGTAGAAATAGGCTCATTGCAGTTTTTGAAAGAAAGAGGCAGCATGTATGGTATTCAACAGTTTTTTCTACTTGCCATTCTTTTTAAAGAGAAGTATTTGTGGAATACTTCTCTAGAGTTTACCTGTTTGCATTGTTTTCTATGTAGGTAGATAAAATATGCCTTTAAAATATAAATTTGAATGGTTTTCGGTTAGATATTTTAATATTCACTTTAGAGAATGAAATAATTTGTTCTATTCTAGTTTATACAAAATAATAAAAAGTGGAAATATGTTTATATGATAAATACAACTGTGTTAAAAATAATTATAGAACAAATTTAAATAGATGCGCGCTATATTTTAAATTGTTGGCAAATACACTTTGTGTACTTCATTCTAAATGGACTTGTAAACAATATTTTACGAATTTATAATATGGTTCTACTACAGTACATAATGCAATTTTTAGCATTATATATAAAATGTAGAATATTTTCATTTATAATTCTAGTTTTATAATGTTTTTAAAAGTGGGGTTTCTGATTTTGAACACTGAGGATTTAGTTTATTAAAATAATTTTTTTGATTATATCTTTTTCAAGAATAAACCAGCTTTATAAGTTAGTATTTCGATTATTAGTAAACTCATTAAAGGGACCAAATAAGTTCTGCCCACCCCCCATGTTAAATCTTCCAACTTAATATATCTTTTCCTCAAAAATGTTTAAAGATAAAGTCAAGAAATTTTTATAGGATATGATAAAAAGTTTTACATACTTAAAAGTTGTCTATTTTCCTCATACGTAAAAATAAAAATTTAAAACTAATTATTTCTCTTTTATCAAAGGTTGTTCATTTAAAGTGGTATCTTTGGTAGTATTTCCCTTTTTAAGTTGAATAATTTACAATAAACCTATTATCAACTTAATATAAATGTCATTCAAATATAGAATTCTTAATCTCCATAGATATTGAAAAAGAAAATGATTTTGAACAATCTAGGTTTTTATAAAAACTAATTTAAAGATTCCATTGGTTCTTTTGATCGTGATTAGGATGCTAAATTTAATAAAGCTTTACTTTTTATTATAAAATATAACATCTTTTTTTTTATCTCATATGACTCTTAAGTTTCCATTTGGCAGTTATTTCTTTCTTTGGTCTTTTTAAAAAGTACTTAGACAGTTTACGCTCTCTGTCGAAAATATACTTTCTAAATACTTGATACTTTCCAAATAGTGATGATCGAGACGAAATCTAATGTTTACTAAAGTATTTTTTATACTTCCTTCATTAAAAAATAAACAGTATTAATGACACAACATTTTAAAGTTCCAATGGACAGAAATACAGTTTTTGTGGCATAAATTCAGATGACACATTTTACTGTTTCAAATTCTTTCAACGGAAGGAAAAGGGGGAAATTCAGCAAATATATTTGTATAAAAACATATTTAGATTAAAACAACATATCAGGGTGAAAGAAAATTTGTTTACATTCGTTAGCTCTTTAAAAGGTTAGTAAATTGTGAAATGCCTTAAGAAAGAATGAAAAATTCCAACACTCCACTGGATACATCGTTAGAAAAATAATAGTTTTTACTATTTTAAGATGTAAAAATAATAAAAAATTTCTTTGTAAAATTTCACTTTTTCTTCCTTTTACCATAAATTACAAATAATAGAAAGAATAACAGAAATGTGTCGATTTAAATTTTAAGAGTTGCATGGCGATATAAATTAAATTATGTATCTTGAAATATAATCCATTAGTGCTGTATTAAGTAATTTAGGAAAAAGGAAAGTTTAAATATATATATATATATATATAATATATATATATATATATATATATATATATATATAATTTGTAAAATCAGAAAATTTTAAAACGAACGTAGTGATTTATACGCAAAAGGAATATTTCCTACAGTTTTTTTACCTAAAAATAAATGCAAATATTTAAAATTATTTTTGATAAAATCAAAAAATTCACACGTTTAAAAAAATTGTATCCGAAGAATCGAATTACGTTCTTGGAGGTTAAATTTATTGAAAATCACTGCATAACATGCTTCTATTTATGCTAATATTCTATGGAACTTAATTTGTGCAATACACAACAACAACAACGCTAATAATTATAAATTTAAAAAAATCTGAATAATGACCGAATAGCTAACCTTCTTAAAAATAATTATGTAACTAAATTATGAGTACAAATTAATAAAATTTACAACTTTAATGCTTAATATTCTTTTACTAAAACTTGCAGATTTAAGTACTGAAACAAGTTTGATAATTGTATATTATAGCTACAGTGTTCATTAACACAATAATTCGGAATCTTTCCTAAGATTTCCTTATTATGTACTAAGAAAAATCATGAAAAGAGTTAATTCCTCCAATTTACTTAATTTCTTCAAAACACTGAAGTAACTTCGTTGCAGTTAATTTCAATTCTTTCTTTAAGCAGGATGAACTGTATCAGGTAATGATAAAAAAACAAACAATAACAAAGATAAAGCTCGTTATGAAACACCGTTACTGGTTTGAG
The DNA here is from genome assembly GCA_019973935.1 of Trichonephila clavipes. Classification (NCBI taxonomy): domain Eukaryota; kingdom Metazoa; phylum Arthropoda; class Arachnida; order Araneae; family Nephilidae; genus Trichonephila; species Trichonephila clavipes. The sequence goes on along the minus strand of BMAU01000510.1, from coordinate 555,640 downwards.
TTTCCTACGACAACTGAGCAACTGTATTATCATTTTCACTTGCACAATATCACATAACAAGCTTTTAAAAATAATTATTTCCTGCCTGGATTGAAGCTGATTTCAGAGGATGTCGCAGATGAGAAAGGACTGAAACTATTTTAAGTTTAGAGATTAATACAAGGATGTTGCATACAGAGCACTGTTTCATCGATATCCTGATAATATTTACTTGTAAAAAATTTAAACAGATATTTGTATCACATACACACACTTATGCATTCAAAGCCAAATTAAGATAGAGAAATTTTCAATGAAAAAATGCTATAAACAGTTACTCGTTTCATCAAAATTATTCAAAAATGATTATTTTTGTATCACCTATTTTTCATAATTATTATATTCAATGTCTTGTTGCTCACGCTACCTTATTTTCCTAAGATTATTATTTTTTTTTTGTATTTAAAGTATTCTAGGTGATACTCAAATTATTTGAAAATCACGATATTTCATACCTATAAGTGTAAATTGAACAACATTTTTTTAGAAACAGAGCTTCATAGCTTTATTTCTTTGCTATGAATGATAGAATTAAAACTACTGCGTATGAAATTCTTTATTTCATGTTTAAATATGAAGAAAAAAAATTGTGAAAACATTTTAAATCACAAGGGTTAATACTGCATATGTAAAATGTATGGATAAAATGCCTGAAAATGCAATCCTGATATTTCAATAAGTTTTGAAAATTTTGTAAACATATTTCCTTTATGATGCAATCATACATTCAAAATAAAAAAAAATATTGTATGTATAAGACATTTTTATATCTTATGTTCACTCGAAAATTATTATTATGATAAACAAAGAGCGTTCTGTCACACATGCATGCAGGGACACACATATAAATAAATATGTTTATACAGGGTGTCCTGAATGCTGTGTACAAACTTGGTGGGGAGGGAAAGAACAACACCTGAGGAACCATAATTACATAGGAAAGCATATATATATATATATATATATATATATATATATATATATATATATATATATGTAACGTAACCCTAACGAGATAAAGAGGCTCAGAGACCTAGGCACAATGCAGAATGTAGTGTAAAACGCTTTCTTATAAAACAAAGATAATTAAAAGTAACATTAAAGCATTCCAGAAGGAGTTAGATTGATTGATTGAATATTAACGTCACACTGTTAAGCTACATGATGGATTTTGGCGACGGACCACGTAATTTTGAACCATGGTCAAGTGACGTAGATAACACCTGAGCTGGCACCCCCTCTCCCAAGTACCACACCACACCAACGGGAGAAGTAGTTAGAAATTGCTGACATTAGCATGTATGCACGAACGACATCGACACAACATGGATTGGTGGACATGTTGGAAAACACCGGGCGTCTCATGGATCATAGCAGTAGCGTTGGATATTCGTTACGCTAGGTCCATTTCAGAATTGACGGGCATGTAATTAATCGAGACTCTGAAAGATCCATGCTCGGCCAGGTTCTGATGCACCCAAATGAACACATTTGATGATTCGGTTGCCGTTTTGTTTGATATCTTTCCTCATACAACCGAATAAGAACAAGCACAATTCCTTTAGCTAAGATGTAGATGAAGTGAATGTCCGTCAACTCGGTTTTCGTATAGCGATTCACGTTCATCGCAAGCTGTCCATGTCTGAAATGAGTAAACCATATGCTCCAGCCTGGCGAGCTCACGTACAGCGCCACCTATTGCTTTTCGCCCATCCTTTCCTATGAAATTATAGTTTCTTATGTCATCTACCTCCCCTCTAACTTTGTACGTGGCATTCGGGGACTCCCTGTATATATCTAGAGAGAGATGCAGATATAGTACACGTATATTTGCATATATGCATACATATACATACATATATATGTATATTTGTAGAGATAGCCAAAAGTCTATCCCAGATTATAAACTCTTTTGCCCAATCTATTAATATTAAACAAGTGTGTTTTTCGATACATTGAGAGAGGTATATCAGTTCCCGTCGAATGTTGAGTTCAACAGTTGTTTCACTTACACTCGGCCTGCCTCTTCTAGGAAGATCCATATAACGCTGTATATTTCATTAAATATTTCATGCTTTCGCCTTATTGATTTTGTACCAGGAGGTTTGCTTCCGTAACAACGTTCGAAGATTTAACTGCACATTAATGGCTATTTCGTTTCTTAAAACCAAAGCTCTTATTTGGCTTTCTCTTGAACCCTCGCTATTTAAGCCGAAAATGATGTCTTCCTTGCAAATATTTCACCAAGTCTCTCTCTCATCTGTTTCACTAAAATTGTACTAAAACTGTTCTATTGAATTTGCATATGTATGGTTGTATTGTACTGCATTTGTATATTTTTTATTATAACTATTTGTATATATTATTTGTATTATATATACACTGCTGTTTGCAAAAAATGCAACACTATGAAGAAATTATCAGAATGAAACGAACTTTGCCACAAATATCAATTATAGGATGTTACGTAAAATAGTAAAGCTTCAGAGCCATCGCGCATGTGTAGCGTACCTAGGGCCTATTGAAGTAATGCATATAAATAGAGGGCTGTAGCGGGACGTTGAAAATCCTGTCCTGCAGCTTCAAAAGCAATACAAGCATACAAGCAATATGGAATTCTCTTCCACAAGCAGACATTCAAAATCAATTTGACTCCATACCACATCGTACAGTAGCACTTAATGCAGCGTGTGGTGGTTACACCAAATATTGATTTCAGACACTCAATTATGTTTTTCTGCTTTGAAATTTTCTTCATTTATTAGTACTAATACAAGTCGTTTCATTTAATTCTGATGATTCGTTCATGGTATTGTATTTTTTACAGACAGCTGTTTATATACATATACGTATGTGTGTGTGTGTATGATATCGCGTGTATAGCCTTCCTATTTAATACAAATCATAAATTGCTGTAAAATGGAGATTTAATTGGTCTAAAAATTATTTTTTTTCAACCCTTTTTAGAGAGTCAAGATTTCTTTCACATCCAGTACTTTCAACAATTTATTTCGAAAATAATGTATTATTATAAAAAGTAATAAAAATGCAATTTATGTATTACATTTTGAAGGAATTGTTATATTGTTGATATGCTGCGCAAGAAAAGATAAATCAGAATCTTTATTTCTGTTTTAAATACAGTTAAAAAATATAGTTGGAAGAGTTTATGTTTTTATACATGGATAGTGGTAACTCATTACATTTTTAAATTCTAATATATATTACAGAAATCTAACATATAACTCTAATATATATTATTCTCTTTATTCTCCAGAAATCAATTTAGTTTAAATTGCATGTTATAGCAATGAAAAACCTTCTTAATAATTTTATTGGATTAGAATAAATTTCATTCGAAAATAAAATGTTTCTCAACTATCGATTAATATATTATCCGAATATATGTAATCAAGATGCAAAAAATTGACTAAAAATAATATCATTCTTCTGAATTTCAATATTCGAGGTTTTTCTATGAGGATTAATAGCTTTTCTTTTAGAATTTTAATTTATTTCTTAATGCTTTAGTTTTTTCTTGGTATGTTTTAGTGCGAAAAAAATTTTTTATAGTAAAATATTATAATGAATTATGAATACTGCATATTTCTATTGTTTTCCGATTGAAACAAAGTATTTGCCCAATATAAAATCTGAGAAAATATGTTAAATGTCCAGGAACTTTTTTCTTGAATAAATATGATTATAATTTCAATTAAATACTTTCATTTGATAAAAAGGAGGTTGGTTTAAATTTTTCGGCTTGAATCAACAAGTTTTTCCCTTTTTCTTTAAAAAAAACTGTCTCATTTTGTTATTTATATATAAAAACAAACAAGTAGAGATTTGATTGAATCCTTTTACTTCAGGGACTTACATCAGTACTATGGGAACTTAGATTTTTTCAAATTTCATTATTAAAATGTAAAAAAAGAACTGTTTTCTTTCTTCTAATTATTCAACCGAGTAATAGAGGCTAATAAATGTGAAGAGTGGTATTTTAAAACTGTATTAAGGCTGTAATTTTAGACCTAAGTCTAATAGTTTCCTATTATATATATTTTGGGGTTATTCTACTTTATCCTGTGCACTTCAAAGTTTGCAAATAATATATATATAGGGCATATATATATATAGGGCATATATATACAGGGCATATATATATATATATAGTATAATAAAATGAAAGTGAAGATATACTAGAACATATATAGAGAGCAGGTGTTAAAGGATTTTATGAAACTATATAATGACAAGCTATTATGATTTAAGTAATTTTGAATACGGGGGGAGGTAAAAATAGCTGTCTCGTGACAGATGTATCTCAGAGATTTCGAGATAGTTATGAAATTTGGTATTTCCTGCGCCACTATTGCAAAAGCATATCTTGAACAACAGAAATTCAAAAAGAAAAAAAAAGAATTTCTCTGAGAGCCGCGCGTTAAAAAAAGCTTATGCAGGAAACGGGATTACCAAAAGCTGTCGTGAATCGTTTCATGAGAAAAGACGTAATAAATTGTCTCAAACTGTAACAGATTTAATTGTTGGGGTTTTGGCGCCAGCATGTGAAATGTACAAATATGTTTTCTCTATATGGGATTTCAGTGGCAGAGGCACACTCAGGTGATTTGATGACCACAGCGCACAATACTCTGCGAATCGGCCGGACTCTTCAACTCTTCCATTGGACCAGTTATGATTGGAAGCGCTTTTCCCCACTGGGCGTTCGAGTAGCACTTTCAAATAAAAAAAGGATGATGATTGGGAGACAATCGCTTAAAACCATGAAGCGTCACGTGTCAACAAGAGATTTTCAAGCTCATGGAGCCTCTTCTATGGTATGAGGTGTATGTAGTGGCAATGATTTAGGAACCATCATAAGTCTGCAGATGAGTCTGACAGGCAAAAGGTACAAAACATTCATTATGTTTACTTAAGCCCAGTAATGGCATGCGTTTTCCAATATAAGATAAAATTCTAACAAGACAATGCGATATCACATAAGTCGAAAGTTACTACCAAAGAGCTTCAAGAACACTCTTCTGATTTCAGCATACCCCATTAGTCACTTAATTCCTCAGACGTGACAATATTTCACTTATTTGGCTTACCTTGCAAAAGTGTTGATCTTCATCACCAACTACATTTGCAGAATTTTGGGCTACCTTACAAGAATCAAGAATATATTTACACATTGATGGACTAATGAAACGTCATACTGCCTCAGTTCTGCGTTCTCGAAGGGAATTACAGTATATTAGGTAGGTGTGTTATTTCTTTCTGGTACTTCAATGATACATGAGTGTTACTAGTAGCTGTCTCATTTGCTTGTGGACTTCATTTTCTACTGTTGTTTCTGCAGGCCGCAATGAAGGAAGACAATACCACCAAAATAACAACTTTAAAGACACATTTAGAACATTTTCAGAATTATAAGTTTGTTTCTAATGCAGTATTAACCTATTTCGACCTAGGTGAAAAATAAATGATTGTTATTTATATCACAATGATTGTATCCCTTTATCTTTACTTTACGTAATTTTAAAATGTGTCCAAAAGAAGAATTGCTACTTATTTTATTGATATTCTACATTTGAAAAGTTTGATACTCAGTTGAATTCAGATCTGCCAAATCTGTGTAATTCTGTTCTGAGTTTTTATAAAAATACTAGGACAAGACCCATCTGTCCTATTTTACTATCTAGTCAACTTCGTCCTTTCATCGAATCAAACTGAAGCATGACTTATATGAAAGTATAACAGAATGCACTTGATTATTTTAACATGATTAGATATTGTGAACTGTACTAAATATTTTACGAAGTATAATTTTAAGATTACTAAAATCATTACAAACTATTTATCTCTGAGTAAATATTCCTTGTATATTTAATAATTATTTATAAAACAAATTCATTTTTGCATAAAATGTGTATCAAAATTATCTTCATTATCTGGGAAATATATTGTGATTTCCTATTAATCTCAGCCCATTAATAAATGGAAGAGGGTTTTGAAGTCAGAACTATTGTTTTACACAACAACGAGCATTTTGTGCAGCTGGTTCCACTGAGTCATATTAATGATCATCTTATTCCTTCCAACTAAAATAAAGTGAATTTAACGAGCTATGCTATAAGCACTGACTTGATAATGATCCCCTAAACAAGAAAAACATCTGTGATAGTATTTAATCACATTTTAAGATCCAATCTATGGGACCTGGAGTGTATTCAAGGCTATTTGTCCGAACGGTTTAGGAAATAATAATAAAATTGAGAAAATTGTTTAACGTATTTTTTAAAGTAAGGTCCAAAAGATAATATTATTTATTAGTTTCGTATTTTCTCATAGGGTATATATAATAGATATTATATATAATGAATTTTTAAAATATCCAAGCCTTACTCTTAATTCATTAATAGTTATAACAAAAGAATATTAAAAATAAGAGAAATAAAATAAAACTTTTATTATTTGTCTTGAGTAGAAACATTATTCATTTTTTTTACTTCAAAATAATTCAACCTTTTACGGTTATAGTATAAGATGCATTTCAACGATCCTAGTTAAGATATAAATTAACAAAGTGTAGAAAAAGTAAAAAATGAGGTAAGTAGTATTGTTATAATACTATCGTATTTATTCGAATCTAAGCCACACCCACCTCCCCCTTAAATCCTCAAAACGTTTTTGTAAAGAAATAAAAAAAAAGTGCATAAGGTTTATCAATATCCGGTATTTACAAAACTAAAAAAAGTAAATGAGAACAGATAAGAAGTGAATAGTTAATTTATTATATATATATATATATATATATATATATATATATATACCAGTATTAAAATATTTTTAATTGATACATGAACTTGTTTTTGTTTTAACCCTCAGTATAATATTCAATTTTCCCCATACAATGAATTTTTCCGTCTTCCTTTCCAAGCCACACTCGATTTTCAGTAGCATTGGCATTGGAAAAAATTTCGTCTTAGATTCGTATAAATACAATATTTTTTCGACATTTGAATACTTATGAATATCGTGTTTTGGAAGTCCAATACATTTTCGCAACATGCTCTGCAGAATTAAAATTGATGAGAGACAAATACCATAAAACATACTTCTATTTTGAGGTTTATAAGAAAGTTTAACATTGTCAAAGCTATGGCTGAATTATCGTCTAAAGACCTTTCTCGAATAATGATATTTTGGTTTTTAAATTAATAAATTCGCTTGAGCATTTCTTCTCATCAATTTCATTTTGCTTTTGCATCAACTTGCCAAGCTAACAAATATAAATCTTTTTGGTATTAATTTAAAAGAGCTTTTTTTTTCTACTGATCATTGTGGGAACCATTTTTTTATATTCTTTTTTAATAATCTAAGAGCATGAGACTGTTCTCTTTCTCAGGCTGCTTTTTTATTAAATATTATTTTATTTATATATCCGAGACATTTTGGAAAGGGAAGATTTTATTTAAAAAAATTATGTGTATAATTGCATTCGTAAAATGTTTATGTACAAAATGAGAGGAAAAAAAAGTGAAAAATTTCATTTCTAGTAAAACTATCAAATAATGAATAAGAGGGCCAAGAATTAAATCCACAACGGCAGAGTAATTTTTTTGATAATTAATGTGTTTGAATTAATATTAGAGAAATCCAAAATTACAAAATTAAATCAAAAACAAGCAAATCTAACTAATATTTTACTTCGTTGCTGGAATATAAATTCACAGGCATTTGGAAGGGATTCTGGAAGCAGTTTTACCGAAATTAATTCTTGAATCTTCTCACGTTTTTAACTAATCTTTAATTAACTTTTGCGAATGTATTATTTTTTTTTATTTACAAAAAAAACACAGAGGAATTTTTCTAATTTAAGCGAGTATTTTTCAAACAATTGTGACATTTTAATTCAAATTTAGGTTTTAAAATAATTATACAAAACACTTGTAGTCTTTCTTGCTTTGATAAACAATTAAATATGTATACATTTCATAAGTTTATCTGTCTCATCTTTAATTAGTTTAATAGCTTTGTGAGTTTTTCTGATGTATATTACATATCTCCTTTTAAAAATATAGGACATTTTAATTAAAACATTTTTACAAGCATGTTTAACAATAATTAAACAATTTCTTGAGTGAAAGATATGAAATAGTTTAAAAACAATATGAGTCTACATATATTACACTTCATCTCCTAAAATTTACATTTAGTATAGTTAATAATTTTATTCGTGAAGTATTTTTTATCGTGTTATCTTAAAAATGATATACTCTCTCTAATTTGGATATCTATTCTAGTTTAATCTGATATTTAGTCCTAAGGTATCCGACTACGATCGGAACCGAGATTTTAAAAAAGCACATAAATGGATATTTTTTATGATATTTAATGTCACTTAGATTAGAATACATGTATAAAATTGTTTTAAGGAAATTTTGACAAACAATTATTTAAATACAATATTTCGGCAAAAAAATAACTTAGAATAAACTTTTTTCAAAATGTTCTCCTTTTGTGAAAAACGCTTCTATTATAATAATATTTTGCCTGTATATAGCTAAGATCTCTCTCTCAATTATGAATTTTGAAAAATTCACATTATTTTCAGAGTTACAACCAATTGAAATAATTATCGGCGTTTTTTTCTAAAAATTTCTCCCCTCTGTTGTCGCAAAACATGGATAAACTCCCTTCTAAGTTATATTTTTCAAAAATTCTAGTTGAGCCTCTGTATAGAAGTCTGAGCTATATACAGGCAAAATATTATTATAATAGAGGCATTTTTCATAACAGGAGAATATTTTGAAAATGAATCATTCTATGTTAATTTTTTGCCAAAATATTGTACTTAAATAATTTTTTATTGTAATACTCTATTGTAATACTCTATTCTTAAGATAATTTTATATACATTTTCCAATCTAAGGGACACTAAATATCATAAATGTTCTCCATTTGTACGCTTTTGCAAAATCACGGTTCCGAACATAGTTGGATACCTGAACCCATATAAGCTCCAAATGTCTTTTAATTGTATGTCACATTGCATAAAACGTTGAAGACACTTTTCAAAATCCTATTGAATCTTTGCTAAACATTAATTATAATTTTTGACATAATCTTCAGAGAGAGAGAGAGTTGTAACGTATTATAAATTAAATTAAAGTCGAGAAAACTTGTGTAATTTTTAGTATTTTTAAAGAATTTATTAAGGAGTCCGAACAAATCTGAAATATTTTTTTTTCAGAAAAAAAAAAGGTAACTACGTTTTGAAGATATTTATCAATTGAAATTTTCACGAGCAAAATTAACTACTGAGCCAAATAAGTTTTAAATCTTTATTTTTCATTTATTTATTTCACAAGAAGAAACAAAGTTACTCAATATTCCTTATAATTTGAGTTTTTTAAAAAACAAACAGTTTCAAAGAAAACAATTCAATATTCGTGAAAAATTCACGATGAAAATCAATAATTCTCTTATTTCACAGCTTTTATAAGACTATAGAAAAAAATGAACATGGATTTAAAAAGTGAATCCCTGGTATTTTTAACACTTTTTACACATAATTTTTACATTATACTTCAAATTAGGAAATTTTACATAAAATCATTTAGAAATCAGAATCTTTAAAGTTTTAGTTACTGTATTTAAATGAGAAATGATTTAATGCAATATTTACATTTAGTGGTTATTCTCTCTTTTTTAAACATTCAAAGGAAAAGTGAGAGTAATACATAAGGCGTTCTTAATGTATCTTATAGCTAAAAAAATATTAAATTTTTTTGATAATTTAAATTGTTTATGTTTTGGAAATATGAATATCTTTGGATGTCTTTATCTTTCTTGTTCGACTGTATTTCTTTTAAATTTAGTAATTTTAGGAAGAAAGAAAATTGAATCTAATTGCTCTAGTTAACTAATTAAGTATAAAAGTTTTTAAAAAACTCTAAATTTCCTTATTTTATTAAGAGTTTATTGGTTCAGTTTTGTAATTGTATTTTAAAAATATTTTACTTTTCCTTTTAGATCAGTGTTTCTCAAACTGTGGGGCACGCAAGCATAACAAAAAGTCGAAAATAAAAGATTATTTTTTAAAAGTTATTAATTTACTGTTTATAATAAAGGTTATATGGTAACTTGAGCGTCAAAGTACATTATTATTGCATCCAATACAATATTATTGTTGGAGGAGGGGCGCACGATTAAATTATGATTGAAAATGGGGTCGCGAATATTGAAAGTTTGAGAAACACTGTTTTAGATTTAAAAAATTTTGAAAAATATTTTTTATGTCTTAGATTCCTTCTGCATTTGCTCATCTTGAATTCATGAGTGCAATGCTAATTATAACAGAATTTTGAAATATTATTATAAAAATAATGAATTTGGTGTTTATTTCAATTGTAACAAACACACACACAAACACCGAACATTTATAATTTTTAAAAACAGTTTAAAAAAGTTTCTATTTTACGAAATAATTCACAAGAATTAAAAAAGTGATAAAATTTGCTTTAAGCATTAAGAAAAGGAAAGTAATTATGTAGAAAAAATAAAGAAAATCCATTCACTCTCTCGTCTACTATTGTGCTTAATGGTAGTTTTTAATTTTACTGTGTGCATTAAGAAACCTACTCTAAATGTAAGCATAGATTATTTAGGACCTTGAAACTTCAAAATTGAAGAAAAAATATGCAAAAGGGATAATTAATAGTTCAAGTAAACAAAACAATAAAATAATTTTAAGAAAATGAATAAAACAAGTTAATTTTGAACGCGACAGCCAAAATTTCTTTAATTTACTTCACATCTTTGAATTTAAAATCAAAATGGGTTATGCCCCTTAAGTGTTTGTAAATATATTGATTCGTGTAATTACATTTTTAATGTAATTACAATATTTTAATTATAACCTTACATTTAGATATACTTCACAAATCTAATGAAAATTTAGCGCAATGTTGGATCTACAAGAAATTACAGATTCTGGATGGGGAGAAAAAAACAAAAAACAGCAAAGAATTTCTAACATTTCCAATTTTTTTTTTTTGCACTCAATAATCAAATTTTATAGAAATTCTTTCCTAGTCATTAATTTCCTTGTCGTGTTTGTTTTTATTGTGTTTTCTTAATCAAAATATTTAGATCATGATTTAATATGTTTCTTTATTCAATGGTTTTCCAGTTAGAAATAAAAAGATTAAAAAAATATTTTTAACATATAACTCATTTATTTTTTTGCGTAAGGTTTTCATTACATATGAAATGCATTCAATAACAATATCAATTAACAATTTTAGGCCAGGTAATATATCTCAAACCTATTTCTTTCTCTCAAATGTTTAGAAACAGTGACTGTAATGAAGTTGTATTTATTAGTAATTTAAGTGTGTTTTTTTGTCAGCTGTAAAAACAAATCCATCAATATGTCTGCGATCATTTACAACAATAGTTACACACTTACATCCTGTTCCACATTGAGGAAGATGAAAAAAGTGAGAACAGAGTGAGCAACAATTTGAAAATTTACTAAACATGTTATGATCTAATTACGAATTCACTCGCTATCTTAGCTTACAGATTGTTCATTGTTCAAGGAAGTTAAATCGCACCAATTCTTCTGTCTCTATAAAGAGAATAGATTAAGTATTGATAAAAAGCGGAAATTGGTAAGAACTCGCACAATGTCCACTCGGAATAAACTGGTTCCAGTCTTGCTCGGAGAGATAAAATCAACTAAGATAAAAAGTGGACCGTACTTAGGGCATAATTGATTCACGGACCGATTACTATTTACAGTTTCCTGAATTTTGCTGGTGAATTGACGATGATCAATGGCTCGCAGAAGAAGTTAGGAAACTGCAGTGGTTCGAAAGGAAATCAACATGGTCGTGAAAGATACATTTTTGAATTCTTCAGTTTCAATTTTAAATTTGGTATCTTTCTGAAAAGCCTCCAGAAATATAATAATGCATGTTTTTAGTAACTATATACTTTGATTTAAATATTTTGTTCCCTTTTTTGAATAAGTAACAGTTGTATAAATTTTAAGGTGTCAGACTATATTCGGAACCTTGATTTTAAAAAAGGGCATAAATGGATAATTTTCATGATATTTAGTGTCACTTAGATTATAATATATGCATAAAATTGTTTTAAGGACACTTTGACAAAAAATAATTTATTTAAATACAATATTTTGGCAAAACGTTAACTTAGAATAATCTTTTTTTCAAAATGTTCTCCTTTTGTGAAAAAATGCTTCAATTATAATAATATTTTGCCTGTACATAGCTCAGACCGCTCTACAGAGGCTCAACTAGAATTTTTGAAAATTGCACGTTATTTTCAGAGTTACCACCTATTGAAATAATTATCGGCGTTTTTTCTTAAAATTGCTCTCCTCTGTTGTCATAAAATATGGATAAACCCACTTCTAAGTTACATATTTCAAAAATTCTAGTTGAACTTCTGTAGAGCGGTCTGAGCTATATACAGGCAAAATATTATTATAATAGGAGCATTTTTCACAAAAGTAGAAACTTTTGAAAAAAGATTATTCTAAGTTAATTTTTTGCCAAAATATTGTATTTAAATACTTTTTTTTGTCAAAATGTCCTTAAAACAATTTTATACATGTATTCTAATCTAAGTGACACTAAATATCATGAAAATTATCCATTTATGCGCTTTTGCAAAATCACGGTTTCGAACGTAGTCGGATACCTTAACACACATACTCATATATGCATATATATAAATATTTTCATTCACATTAATTTTCTTATCATCTCTTATTAAAGGAACGGAGTATTTTCAGCAAAAATATCTAACTTAAAAAAAGGCTCTTTTTTATCATTGAACGTAAGTTTGAAGAAAAACTGCAACTATTTTAAATTATTTATATTTACAGAAAATGAAGTAAAAATAGTTTATGTTCATCCATACTACCGTATTTATTCGAATCTAAGCAACCATCGATTCTAAGCCACATCCCAAATTCTCAAAAATAAAAATAGTTTAAAATAGTTTATACCGGCATTCAATATTTAAAAAACTAAAAAAAAATATATTAAAATAGGAACTAATAAGTAGTGAATAATTAATATATTTTACCAGTATTAAAAACTTCTAAATACATACATAGACCTGTAATTGCTTTAACAGTCAGACTATCGTTTTCAATTTTTAATACTGCCAACGAATTTTTCCACCTTCCCTTTTTAGCCGCACCAAATATTCAATAGTATTAACATTGGAAAAAAAGGGTGGTTTAGATTCGAATAAATTCGGTAATAGATTTTTGTCGGTTATTCTTTTTAATATAGCACTAAGCTTTCAAAGTAATAGTTTATTTTTCATCTTGCTGCTTATAGTTTCGCTGAATTTAAAACGTATCTACTTATATCAATTTTAATGTTCCCTGTTAGAATATTTTTCAGAAATAATAATTTTTTAGCAACACAAGAGTAAATATTGTTTAAATGCATACTAAAATTTGTAATGAGGAAAACTATTGCCCGTGATAATCAGATAACATAATTTAAAATAGACCAAATACACAAATTTATTAGAAATCTTAAGCTGTGAATTTTCTCCACCTTCTGCTTTGAAAAAAAAATCTGAACTTTACAGAAAGACCATTTTTGGTCCTTTAGTCTTAATTTATCTTTCAATATATTTTTTTCTTAATTTAATGCAAACATTTTGAAATGGAATATAAAAAATTGTTTTAGAAATAAAAATAATTTTTATAACCTAAATGCTTCATTATTATTAAGTAGGAACAAGTAGGATTATTCGCAAGTGCTTTCTTCCTTAAACCGGGAGCGGTCGCATAAGGCACATAATCACCTCAGGCTCAAGAAATTTTCAATTCTGGGAAAACTGTTTATTTGTTACCAATGACTTCAGTATCATCCTATATGACAGTCTTCCTGGGAACTAAAATGTATTTGCCACATATATCCCTCTTTTTTGAGAACGGCAAACGTTTTCTTTCAATCTCAAGATAATTGAGGTGAAAGAGCGACCCCTTTCGCCCAATATATTTTCTATAAAAAGACAAATTTTTTCACCTGAGAATACCTTAGTGCAGAGATATTCAAACTGCGGTTTCCCGAGCCTTTTTAAGTGTCCCGGCTATGGTCCATTGCTATGAGAAATTTTCTTATTTAAGAACATTGTATTTAAAATTTGGTGGGGAATTTTTTGTCAAGAAATCAACTCTTTTTTGCTGTCGGTGTCGAATTGATATTATTTTTCTATTTGGAACGTTTATAGTTAGTGATAACAGACAACAGACGAGTAGCGATAATTTTATGGGTAGGACTAGCAATTTGTAACTATCTTTCATATCTTGCAAGTGAAAAACATTCGAAGAAAATATATCACTTCAAAATGATTGGGAGGCTGACTATTTCGTAGTAAAAACAAACATGGATCAGCAATTGTTTGATTTGTCACGAAAGGGCTGTATTTAAAAATATCAATAAACAGGGATCCTTCAATGACACTTCTCCTCAAATATCTCTTTCAAGAGGTGATAAATAGGCTTTCTTGAATTATCTTTGCAACAGCAACAAAGTGTTTTATCAGTGGTAAAGTCACAGAGGTAACAAAGACATCCTAGGAAGATTGTTATATTATTGGTAATCATACGAAACCGTTTACTAATGCAGAAATTGTGAAGGAGTGTTTCTTAAATGATTCTAATTTAGTGTTAGTAACAAAAATTAAAAATATAAAGTACAATAATTAAAAAAGGTAAAACAGGAGTTAAATTATTTTGACCAATTTCCCACATTTTAAATTTCCAATGTTATTTTGGTTTTAAAGCATTTCTTTCCCCCTTCCCCCATTTATCCTCATGTTGCGTCCTAGCAGAAAAAAGGTTGAGTACCCCTGTCTTAGTGGTTTTGATTGCTATGTTTTACGACTCATTATGGTTTATAAATCTAAATGAACAGAATATGAAATGTACATAAACATAATATAAAGAAAGAGAAGAGCAACTCTATGATCTCTATTGGATGCAGTTAAAGCTCATAGAGCAATTGAACCTGATGAAATAAGGGATATTAATCATGAAATTGAAAGTCAAATTTAGAAAAGCGACGGACATGAAAGTTTGAGTTGAAAGGAAAATTTTTAAATGCTACCTTAGAAACTCCACAAAGAAAGATATTAAACCAAAAGTGTACCATAAAATCAAAAAGACACAAGCAAGAAAAAGTTCAACATGCTATTTGTCAATCTTTAAAGGACAATAAAACTACAATAACTTGAGTAAAATATGAGAATTATGCCTGAAAATATCATTCCTGTATTGATAGTAAAAGGGGCTGTGATTTGTGTCCTTTATTAAAGATACACACATTTGAAACATTTTAGTTAGTTTGATTGAACTTTTTTACAAATTATCAAAGAAAAATTGAAAAGTTCTTAAAAATTAGGTAAGTATACTTTCTCTTAGTTAAATTATTCACTGGTATTACTATTTTTTATCGAGTAGAAGAAAAATAATTATAAAAAAAGGATTGCGGTAAGACTCCGTCACCCCGTGTGTTCACTAACGTTAGTATCGAGTGCAAGCCTCTCTCAGGTTAAAATTATAAGATAAAAATAAAACTGCTACATATTTCAATGAAATTGGTGGCTTAATAGATGCTTTAAAATTTTATTAATTTAAACTTAATTCTAGTAATGTTGCGTATGCCGTTTATTCATAATTTAATAACATTAATCAGTAGGTCAAATAATGCTTAAAGTTTGATATGAGTTTTATTTAGGCCATTGAAAGCTTTCAGAGTATATAAAGAAAATTACATTTAATATTCATAAGTAAACACAAATCGTTTTATCAAATTGTTACTTATTTATCTTATCGAAGAGATCTTACTTATTTTATCACAGAAACAAAAAAATTCAAATTGTATTCCATTTTCGGAAATACCAGAAAACATGAGTTCAAGTTACTACTGAAATGATAAAACTTAAGATAAAATTCAGAAAAAAAAATCTTTCACTTATCATGAAAAAGATAAAAAAAATTTTGTGTGTGCAATTCTTGGTATGAAAGTGTAAATAATGGTTGAAGGATTTTTTTTTGAAGATAAAAAAACAAGTAAGTTCCAGTTTTTTGTTAAAATGAGCTAAATATTCCTCGACTGCTTAAGAACTAAAGGTTGCTATAATCCATAAACTTGAAATTAAATTTTTTAACAGGTTGAACTAGTAATTAACCCAAAAGATCCCTCAATATTAAGAGTTAATTTACGAGAAAGTAAAATTCAAAATGCTAATTGACATTAATAACACATAGGGGTTGAAAAATATTTTGAAAATTTATTTACCAATTTCTTTATCAAAACAAATTAAGTTTTGATTGTCAACTGTAAAATTTAAATTTTCTTCTTTCATAATGATTTAATTAAAAAAAATAATCTGTGTCAAATTCTTCACGTAGGGTTTAAAAGTAGGGTAGATTACAGTCAAACCTCTATTATACGAAGTAGCTAATTCCTGAAAAAAAAAAGTCCATCACGTGAAAAATTTGTTAAATAGATATTCATCTTTCACTATAATTTTTAGGTTGGTTCTCCCAAAAAAGGTTGACAAAATAGAGTTATTCGCAAGATAGAGATCTGACTGTATTTTCTGGATTGTGAAATTGAAAGGTAAAACCAAACTATGTAAAAAAAGTTATACTAAGTGAAAATAATTGTACTTCCAGAATGAAACTCATTTTTGTATAATGTCTAAGAAATAACAAAAATTTAGAATTTTCTTATTTTGAATCGCCGTGTCCCCTAAATATTAGATAAACTTGCAAATTATCTATTATTTTTTATTAAATATTTAAATATATATTATTTTTTATTAAATATATTTATAAATATAAATTTATTATATATATATATATATATATATATATATATATATATATTTATTAATATAAATATATTTTTTATTAAATATTGGATTTATTTTATTAAAACAGTCAATGATTTATAAAAATTATCAACAAGAAACTTGGCAAATGACCCCTTTTCTTATTTACTAATTTACTTCATGAAATTAAAAAAATATGACATCAAATGCACAACAAATTTGAATATTTTTAAATATTAATAAAATTAAAAAAACAATTAAATTAAATTAAAAAGTAAGCAGGGGGATAAAGTGAATTTCAGAAACGTTTAAAAAAGTTTTACAACTTACAGTTGCTTTGATATTAAGAAATAATAATAAAAATAATTCTTCATGTAATTAATTTTAATATAATTTATAGAATAAAAATAATGTGATCGATTGCAGAAGTTTTACTCTCGTAAAAAAAGGTTGTTAGATATTTATTTTGTTTTTCGAAGTAGATATTGAGGGATATCAATTGGATTTTGTTTGGATGGGAGTCATAAAATAATGTTTGTAAACACCCTTTGAAAACAAATGTGATATAATTGTAATAGATACTTTTATCCCACCTGTTATTCAATTTAATATACGTGAAACGAGGTATTCAATTCCAAGAAAGCGTAATTTATATACATTTAAAAAACCCTTTTATTTGAGAAGAAAACAGTAATTACCTGTCAATGAATCATTGCTATCAAAATGCAGTGTGAACTAAATCGTTGTTATTAACCCCTTTTTTTAAAGAAATAATGATTACTTTTCATTAAATCATTGTTATTAAAATGTCTCATTTCTCATAAAACGATAAGAAATTATACTCTTTGGTAGTAAGTACCACACAGATGGTAGTTTTGTTTAAAAAAATCTTTTAAAAAACTCATTTACTTTTAATGTTTTTATATTAATTTCTTGCATATACTTCACGCATATCGCTTACTTGTATTTTACTTTAATGTGAAAAAGAAAACAATATTTTTCCAGTAATTCCTTGATCTTTTTTTCAAAACTTTTCTTATTTTTCTGCAAGTGTTCATTGTAATATTCAACTTTCTTCGAAGGGAAAAGAGTTACATAAAAACACAAGACAAAAGTGGAAAGTGAGCAGGAAATCTTTAACCAAACCTGTTTCGATTCAGCTTGCTGAAGAGAGGTGTAACTGATTCAAAACATCACAGTCTGCGAGGGTCTGGATTCTTGGAACCACACCAGGATATAAAAATGACACACAAAGGAAAATTATAAATAATTCTAGGAAAGAAGGATTGAACGATTTGCTTAATAATAAAAATATATCAAAATTTTTAGAACTTTTATCTTTTAAAACAAGCATTATATAAAAAAAAATTAACTCAATTCCTACTTAGGTCAACAAAGAAAAATTTTATTTTAGCTACTTTTTATTAAATAATTACAATTAATATAAATATCTATATACATATGACAAAATCACAACATTAAGTGGTAATTAATTTTTATTCATTATCATTTAAGTATCGTATTGTCATCCAAAACAATCGTGTCTATAAAATCTCAGTTCAACTGAATACTTGAAAACGTGAGAAACAAAAAAAAAAAAAAAACCTTTTGAAGTTTTAACACAAGTCGCCACAATGGACGCTAAATCTCCAAATATGATGCCAACGTGGCTGTATTTGTAAATCTTTAAATAATTAGTTTTAATCAATTAATATTTATTAATTATAGTTAAATTATTATATTGTCATCCAAAATAATCACGTATATAAAATTTCAGCTCAATGGAGCGCTTTAAAATGTATTTTATTAGCGATTGAAAATTCCACCAAGATAAATAAATAAATAAATATACATAGAGAAAGTTTGAGCTAATAGTAGGAATTGAAAAAAATCACCAAAGAGTTTTGCTTAGGGATATTTAGGAATCAATGATGAGATGAAGACACATAAGACTGCAATCTGCTTTAAAAATAGCTTTTATTCTTTCTAATAGATTTTCAGACTCTCATTTAATGAATATTCCGTTGTTAACTGAAAATCTTATTGTAAAGAACTTCTTTATGTATAAGTGATCCTTACGAATGAAAATAGTTTCTAAATACGAACAAATGTACCCACATGTCGAAGGCCAAGCAGGTCTTTTCTAAACAATATAGATATACAAAACAAAGGAATGTATTTTCAGGCCTTTGAAAAAAGAGATAATAGTCATGCTCTTTATAATGAATTAAGGATTTCACTTCGTAGATAATATTTCATGTAATATATTTTGAACAGTGAACATTTTTTGATGATTCCTCATCAAAACAATTGCTAATAATGTATTGAATATTTCTTACTTAAAAAAAATGTAAATAGATATAAAATTAGGATGAATACTCTCTTCTTAAAGTATATTTTTTAATATTTTTTTTCTTGTCAAGGTACTTTTTTTTATATTATTGATGAATAATTTATGCAAATGCTCAAGCTTCACAGATGTTCGTGGTCTTATGAAATATAAGAATTAGCAGAAGTGATCTGTATGGCAGTGACATATACATCCTAATTTTTTCATGATACTTATTTATGACAAAGAGTAGATAGATATAGATTTTAAAACATGTTTTCAATATAATGTAGGCTATTATAACTACTTTTTAGTGGATAAAAAGTATTATTATTTTACAAACTGAACATTTTAATATTCTAATTAGTTTTGAATTTTAAGGCAATTTAATGTATCACAGATTTTAAATTAGTGTATCGTTGTAGAGTTATAATATTAAACATTATAGTTGAAACTTATCAGAAACTGAAATCATCTTGGGTTTTTGCCAAAAAAATTTATCAAATTATGAAATGCAAATACCGCTTTTGACTTACAATATACTTCCATTATGCATTACATTTCTTTCAAATAATTCAGTGATTGGTTTAACTACATCGTACAAAGATAAATTAAGATTGTTAGAAACAATCAATCTAAGAGATTGAAGAATTAAATAACAATTGCGTCTATAGAAATTTTTAGTGCCAAAAACAGAAATGTTTTATTGTTTTTTTCTGTATAAATTTAATTTTTTAAATTAAAAAATCTATCAACTTATTTCTTATTAAAAACATGAAATGTGCCATTATTGAACGAAAATACTTAAACAGATTTCCAATTAAATATTTAAATTTTAGTTTTTGATACATAACACGCGTTATATGAATCATCTGGAAATATTATCACAATCTCCAAAATTTTATCATTTTATGTGAAACAACTGAAAAGTGTTGATTTGTTAATTTATATGAGTATTTTGTTTGTCTAGTTGAAATGTATTTAAACCTTGATAGTTTTACTTTTTTAGAGCTCCTGTATAATTTATGATCGTTAAATAAATGTTGTATTATTAAAAACATTGCAATAACATGTCTCGTAAAGCATTTTTATAGATAAATTGCTCAGTTGCAAAGATATTGTAAAACAAAAATTAGCCTCTTAATTTATTTCGAAAATTGTTACAATAGAATTGAAGTTGAAGTATATAATTGAAGTTTAAGTAGAATTGTTTGTTAAAATAACTTTAAGGCTGATTTTAAGTCTCTTTTTTTCATTTACACAAATGATATTAAGAATTCAAAAACTTTTCTTTCATTTAGTTCTTTGCAAAAACTAAGCCATAAACATTACATTAAACAATAGAACTTTCTATCTAGTTTTAATTTAATACAAGAAAAAATATTTAGATGGCACTAAATCAGACAAGCAACAATATATAACGAACATTTTCGTAAAAATGTAAAATACTATTGGATTAAGAAAAACGCTACATTTCATTTGATGATTATATTCGTCTCACTTTGAAACAACACAACATCTATTAACGATAGACCTCGTAATTTTTTACCATGGTCAAATGACGAGGATGACATCTGACCTGGCACCCCTTTTCCAAAATTCCACACCACACAAATGAGAGGATTAAGTAAAGTATTAAAGATTTTATATTGAATTCTCCTTTTCAGAATTGATTAACATTAAATAAAATAAATGTGAAACACATGATATTGCTTAAAATGTAAGCATATAATATTGTTTACTCTTCTGATATCGTAAGCAGTTATTCTGCAGTAAATTTAATTCGCAAGACTCTAAAGCAGAATAACTTCCCAATAGACTGCATAAATGCTAATTAGTTCTCACGCAATATAATGCGATTACACTCAAAAAAGCGTACGGCTAACACCATGTCACAAGTCGTTCTCTCCCTTTCAAACCGCTTTCATCCCTCTGTCCCCTTTTGGTCAGTGACCTCACATTTCCTGTGGGTGGAGAAACTACCCATTGGAACACTTCTTTTGGATGGGGAGAGTTTTAGAATAGAAAGTGTACACACATTTGCTTTATATATATATATATATATATATATATATATATATATGACTTAACAAATATAATTTAAAAAATTGCTGAAATGGTGCTTTAAAAATAGTTACAAGAAAAAAAAACTTCGTATTTTATAATAAGTTCTATATTCAAACATTTTAATATGGATAGAATAACAGTTGAATCTCTAAATTTTTCAGGTTTTGGAATGTTTATATTTGTTCACCACGAAATCTCACTTCTGAAAAATTTCAAATGATATACCTTATTTTTCGAAGCATAAAAAATAAAGGTATTAGAATAACAACCCGACTAAATTTAAATTACAACTAAATAAAGTTAAATTAAATATTGAATTGGAGTGAAAGTTTTGCAAATATTTTTTTAAAGATGTTGTATAAATAAATTCCATTTTCTTTTTCAAGTTTCAAAATTTTAAAAATAAAACAAAAATAATAAAGTATAGTGTGTATAGAATAAAAATATATTTCTTAAAAAAACTTGCTTACCTGTTTTTCACTTTTTATTAACAATTATTAAAATGTGAAGTAAAATGGATTTTATATATATACTGTGTCACCTTTTTATTAAGGGGAAAAAACAAATAAAAAAGTTTACATAACCTACACTGGTGTCCAAAATTAAGGTTACAAACACAAAAAAATACAATATCATTGCATATAATATTTGTATTTGTGATAAATTTTTCTACATACGTTCCTCATACTCTGAAAATAGTTATGCTAACAAATATTCTTTAATATGTAAATTAGATAA
Organism: Trichonephila clavipes; assembly: GCA_019973935.1. Classification (NCBI taxonomy): domain Eukaryota; kingdom Metazoa; phylum Arthropoda; class Arachnida; order Araneae; family Nephilidae; genus Trichonephila; species Trichonephila clavipes. The sequence continues at coordinate 533,559 of BMAU01000510.1, read as the reverse complement.
AACAATTGTCAAAATAAATTGTGTAATGATTAAAAAACTAAATGTCTGATAACAAATGTGACCCTCCCTCTTGCTACTATACAGGCTTCACAACAAGCTCTCATATTACAAGCAGTGGCGTTGCGTGAGCTTTCGTCGCCTGAGGCCGACCTGAAGTTTGTCGCCTCTCTATTTTCATTAGTCAAGAAAATTAGTAAAAAAAAAAAAACAAAAACAGCTTTAAATTTTTTTATTGATTTAAATTCACTTTTCGTGTTTTTTTCATTGCAAAATCTTTTATACAATTGTCAATATTGATACGCATCTCATGTTCAATTACCAGAATAGCTAAATTTGTTAGCTTTAACGTGAACATAGTCGATCTGAGATAATTTGTGATTAACATTAGCTTAGAGAAGCTTCACTCGCAACTGGCATTACGGATGGCAGATGTTAAAAAAACTCTCAACATTATGACAATGCTTGGTAAGCCATCTTCAAGTTTGGAATCAATAATATATTTTAATAAACCCAGAGAACCGGAGCTAATGAGTTCTTTTTTACAGCCTGGGTCTGTTGTAGCTACGAAAACTTGTAGACGTACGTGCTCAAGTTGGAATTCATCTTTATTGATGTCTTAAGGAGCTTGATCTAAGTTAAGTTCGTCCATGCTCAATATCACTTCAGTCCTTAAAAAAGCATATTTTTGCGCTAGATTTTGTAATTGTTGGAATCTTTCTCGAATTTCAGCAGTTACTCTGTCTATTGAAGAAAACATTGTTCGCCTCAAGTCATCTTCGTACAATAACTGAGCATCTTTACTTCCGTCGCCAAATAGATGCTTCTTCGTCATTCGTCTTAGGGGTTCAAAGGAAATTTCAAGCTCCTCACATAAACCTTTAGCATATTTTAAGACGTCATCTACGAATTCCTCTCGTTTTGTTTCTAATTCGGTCTGTAAGGCACAAATTATTTGAGCACATTGATGGATATTTAGTCCCTCTGTTTGCAAATTATTAAAAAAAAGCTTCATTAACTTCACACAGTACGGTTACCAGAAGCTTAAGTAACATAAAAACGAATGCGATTGTATAGCGACTAATAAACTTCGTGCTTCCGTACGTGTATTAAAACTTTCACTCGTTTCCGTCAGTTTTGTCGCGTGGACACTTTTTTGAATTTGAATATCACTGTTCTTGCCGCCACCCCTTTTCGTTTGCTTCCCGGGGCCATAGTCCCCTCTGCACCCTTCCCCATGCTGCACCACTGATTACAAGTAATGTTGTTAATTTCCTCTAGTCACAACAATTCTCACTCTTATATACGAGTAAGCCCATGTTTTAACGTCTGGCACGTGTTTGGATAATATTAACATCCACCAATTGCTCTTCCTTAGGCATCAAAAACATGATCGATTGGATTTAAATCAGAAGATTCTGCTGGCCATTCCATCTGGCAAATACTCTCTTCCTCAAGAAACTCTTCGACAAAATTATCTCAGTGTGTCCTAGCTAGTTGTCCGTAAAAACAAAATCTTGACCAAATGCTCCTCGAAACAGTCTCAATTGAGGTTAAAAAACTTCATGTTTACATCACTGGGCAGTAACAGAACCCACATCAAAAATGTGTAGCGGTGTATGGCCGTCTAACATAACGCCTCCCAGAACAAGAATTCCACACCCACCAAAATAATCGGATCCTATTAATGTTAGTAAGATGGAAGCGAGTCCCAGGCTCTCTCCAAATGAAAACTCGGTGAGAATCACTATTGGTACTGAACCTGGACTCATCATTTGTAAAAAGTACACTGCCTCACACTTTATTTGCCCAAGAAACATATTCTTGGCTCCATAAAAGACAAGATCTTTTCTGTGATGGATTAAGAGGGACACATACCACTGGCCGTCGGGCATAAAGAGCGCCTTCTCAGTAAACAGTTTGTCAAGATATTGTTTTTCCAGTGGCAGTAGCAAAGTTCTGAGCAAGCTCCATACCAGCAATGTCTTTGTAACGACGTGTATTTGTCATATTTCGAACTTCCATAGGTATTTCAGCTTTTAGTCGACATTGTTCAGGTCTTCTAACTGCAGTCCCCGTTGCATGAAATTGTTTCCACAATTTGGATATCATCATTCGAGAAATATTTAGGTCTTTGGCTATTTCTGCTTGGGACATCCCACCCTCAATTCAACCAAGGGCTCTACATTTCAAATCATCATCTGAACGATTGTGGAAACTCATTTTATTAAAATAACACAAATTTGTTCTTATTACAGTGCGATATACAAGTCTAAACACAAAATTCAAAGCTCTATTTTGAAAACGGTCTCTGCACGTTTTTCATTCTCAAAACGACCATAAAAATTCTTTTCATCAGTAAATACTCACAAATAAAGATATGATGCGTGCTTTTTCTCACTTTATATATAACATAAAAAAAAAACAATATTGGATTTCATGAAATATAGTAGGAAATTTTTGTTTGCAGCGTTAATTTTGAACTCCAGTGCATTTTGGAATGGTTTATCATTAAACATGATGAAAATCCCTTATTATAATACTAGCTTGCTATAAAATTAAAGTTTTAGAAAAATGTAAGGAATTTTGAAGTTTATGTTACTTAGTGTAAGATTATACAATGTGCAAGACTTTTTGATAAATCGAAAAACAGTTCGAAATAATATATCTAAAGAATAGAATAATAAAAAAAAGTAAAAGAAAAGAAAGAAAAAGAAAATAGGAACAAACCAATTACAGGATATAAAAATTTTATAAATTTATTAAAAAGATGTGAACCAAGCGATATCAACTGTTGTGGATTAATGTTTTGTAATGTTACCACAAAAATAGTGTTCGGTACTATTAAGATAGGTGGCAAAACTGATCTAAAGAAAAAAAGTGTTGCCTAAAATTTCAAATAAAAAAGTCACAAAAATGTATATTTTTGTTATTAACATAACGTTTTGCCGTCACTTAAGTCTCCAAGGAATTGTATTCTCAACTTAATTATCCTACACGGACATAAAAATCTTCATAGCTCTAAGGCTAAAAAATATATTCATTTCTAAATAGTGAAAGTACAAGAAAGTTTATTTTTACATTACTTTACTGACTACTTTTCCTAATGTTTTCACCAATTCCGTGTAATTCTAAAAAAAGGACAAAAAGAAGAATTACTTTGAGAATGAAAAAAAAAAATTCATGGAAATCATTCATTTAAATGAGTGGTTTTCGTTACAAAGATTGGAAAGTTGTTTTAGTACATGAAATGAGATCGTTTTTAGTATATAAATAGATCCGTATAATCCTAAATATTTTTATAAATTCTGGATGTTTGTTTTCACAAAACAATAGATATTTAATTTTTGTAAAACTTAAAAATATATGTGTTGTTTCTGACATATTGTGTTCTTTTTGTTTAAAAGAAGAGAAAAACATCATTATAGAGAGGAAAAAGAAAATGTTATTATATGTTTTAAAGGGAATGTGTTTTTTTAACTGCTAATAAGTTATTTCCTTATAAAGAGCCTTACTTCAAAAGTATTTAAAGCCGGGAAACGCCTCCAAAAATGTGCATTTAATATACCAAATAAATCAGGCATGTAATACGTTTTATCAATATTTAAATGATGTAATAGTGAAATTTTGACTTTATAAGATTACAAAAATACTAAATTAAAATTTCTTCGTGTACAAGGTCATTCCATATAATATCCAGTAATATTATTTAGTAGATTTTTTTTCTCAATAGATTGTTAAAAAACTTACCTTAATAATATCTTAAGTAACTTCTATTGTGATATAGTAATAACACAGATTTTTAAGAAAAGTCATTTGAGTGAAATTTTGAAAGGATAGTTGAGCAATTTTTCTATATTTAATTAGCTGAACAATTTATCAAATGCATTCAAAACGATAACATACATTAACGATAACAATACCTTTCCAAAGTGTATTAAGTCGTATGGAACAATGATATCGATGCTGATACAATTGAGTGCTATGATAAATTAACGGCTGTATTTAGCAATTGCTTCCAGAAGTAATAATTTATTCCGCAATTAACGACATACACATAATTCAGTCAGCGGCGAAATAAAAATAAATTTTAAAACTCATACACACAATCATATAATAAGCAAATTAGAATTATTTAAATGCATTTAATAAAAAGATTTTTTAATTAAAGGTCGTTGAAAGTTTTAATCGAATTAAGATGATCTAATTCAAAATATGTATATAAATAGGTAATAAATATATGAACGTTTACCTTATGTGATATGAATGAACTGTGAAGCAATTCGAAAAATGGTTATCTAAATGGAATGTGCTAATGATTAACTTTTGAAAATCCCAAATAATGCTTGTGTTTTAGGCAAAATTCATCTTGTAGTATTAACTTACTTTATACGGATCAGGTGGCTATCTCATATGATTTTTCGAATCCTGTTAAAATATTTAGAGTATTTTGTTCCCTGAAAATATGGTATTTAGGAGCGAAAGACTCTTTGCTATCGAAACAAACTCAATCCTGCTCTTCTCTTAAATCGGAAAAACTACAATTTTTAGGAAGCATAAAAGGAAGGGGAAAACAACGCTTAAAATGTCTTCTGGAGATTTAAATAATAATTAGGGAAAGCTTGACAGGAGAGAGCGATGTCTCGTAGGAATCTGACTCTGGGAATTTATACTAACTCTATCCCCCATTCTTAAAATGCTGTTATTATTTAACTTTAAATTATTCTTAAATTCATTAAAGTTTTACTTTTGTATTAATATTTGCGAGATTTTGATGTATTGGTGAAGAATGAATGAAAAATTCACCACATTAAATAATAGTTCTATTAGATAATTTGTGTATTTTGTATTATTTATCCTATAAGAAAAAATATTCTCGATATCGATCTAATAATTCATTCTCATAATAAAATATACACCTCCTATTATTAATTTAATTAAAATGAACTATTTAAAAATACATTAAGGACCATAACAGGATTTCTGCTCATACACTTCAATCAAAACAATAGGAATTGAACTATGAAAAAACTTTTTTACGTTAAATTGATGCGCATATTTCTATAATCATTTTCTTAAATAAGCAAACTAACATTAGTTCCGAATATGAAAACTTGAGAAATTGAACTTCCCAACAATTATCAACTTTAATTATTTCTTCTATTGGCTTATAGATGGCAGCACCACTTTAAAGAAGAAAAAAGCGCGTTGAACTCGTAGTATATGTATTCATTCATCATCTTTGTAAAACTTCAGTTAAGTCAATTAAAAACAGAAATAATAATAATAATAACAATAATAAGATGACACAAATTAAAATTAACTAATAGTATTGACAACTTGGTTAGAACGTAATTTTAAAACATTGTTTTTAGAACGAAAAAAGAAATCTTCCTTCAATAATTAAGAAATAGGTCTTTCAAAATTCATTCTTCAATAGGCTCATCATCATGGAATGCTTGATGGCAAGAAGATAATTATGTTAATGGAAATGGAAAAAAAGGAAATTAAAAGAAAAATATGCTGAAAGAGAATATACTATTTTAGTAGACTTTGAATAAATATAAATAAATTAAGATAACACAGTTATATATGCGTGTGTGTTTTGATAAAATACAAAAACAAGTTAAATAGTTTTAAAGAAATCGGTCGTGTTCTTCAATTACTTCTCCAACAAGAGTGACAAAGATCTTAATTAAAAGTACCGATCAATTTACAATACGCTTAACAATTGCTTTGCATGCAGTTTCTCCAACAGTACTGTACTTACTATGAATAAAATCACGTGTTAATTAAAGTTTTTCTTGCTATTTCAAACTCTTCTCCAAAACATTGTATATTAATAATAATTATATCCCTGTATTCAACATAATTATGTTCCTGTAGATAGCTTTTTTAAATTAATCTAATAATCTATAAAAGTAACATTCCTGTACTAATAATAATCTATAAGTAACATTCCTGTACTAATAATTATCTATAAGTAACATTCCTGTACTAATAATAATCTATAAGTAACATTCCTGCACTAATAATAATCTACAAGTAACATTCCTGTTTTAATAATGATCTATAAATAATATTAACTTTTCTGAACTTACTTTAATAGTTTTATTTACCTAAATCATTTATGTAATCTCTCAAATAATGTGGTAGAATTGTTGTACATTTAAATTATTTCTGTAATGCAAGGGCTAGCGTGTTCCACAAGTACTTCGATTAAATTGTTTAATATAGTTGTGTAGGCCCCATGACTTTATTCCGACTAAATAATTCTGTTGTGAAGTATTTAATTTAATAGAAGCTATCATATAAAAGAAAAATACACTTCCTGTATTTTTATGTTAATCATAATGTCAGGAGTAGGAAAAGGAGGAACTATGCATATCCTGTTATCAGCTGTAGATTAACGAGTCGGCAATTCTACTCCTTACATAGCCATTTGAAGAAATTCCAGACTAATTTCTTTAGTATAACAGAATGAGTGAACAATTTTCACCGGATACAGGTGCTCGAAGTTAAGGGACATTTTGGGTTTTAGAACTTCATTCGAAATTATATAGAAATAGTAGAAGAAACAATTTGTAACTATATCATGTACTTAAAATCACACTTTCAAAGGAAACTTCCGTGATTTGAGCTTTTACAATACCACAAAAAAGACTAAAAGAAAATTAAAAAAGATATACATTTTGGGTCACCATGTATAATAAAAAGCTGTGCATGATTTATTATTTTCACTAAATATTCTATTAGATATTTGCAAACTTTTATTCTCTCATTTTTGTATTAATCAACACCTATATTATTGAAAACCTAAGCGTTTCTGTAAAGATTTTCTGGTTTTTTTTATATGCATTTTACTTAAACTCTTCAACAGTTCAATTAAATTTCACTAAATTTACAGAAATACTGACAATGCGCAAGAGAAAAACTATAGAAATTTAAAATAAAAAATCTGAATATTCAATAATTAAATAAAAAGTTATTTTTTTGGCTGTGCACGTGAAATATATCAATATATTTTCTCAGAATGTTTTTGCTAATAACTTACATAAAAAAATCCTACTGAATGCTGCAAACATTCATATTGAGTTTAAGAATATAGTGAGCCAAATTTTTGTTTGTTTGTAATCAGCTGGATGATAAGAGGCTTTCCCCCCAAAATGTAATAATTAATCAATAATTTTTGTTAATAAGTTATAGGATGTTTAAATTAAATTAGGAATATAGAATTCAATAATGTACTCTAGATAAACATAAAAATCAGGTAAATTATATTGCATAAAATGCATTCAATTGCAATTAAATTTTACTAAATTTCAAAACACAGCATTTAAAAGCTGCTTTACGATTTCAGTAACCTCTCTGGATAAATTGGTGCGTAAGTCGTTTGATTTATTTACATTGCTAATAATTCTTGATATCTGACAGAACTTTTTCACTATCTTCAGTGAATTTTTAGCTTTCATGTTGCTTATAAATGCGACGTTAAAAAAATCAAATCGCATCAAATAATTAAAAACTAAAGCATGATTATAATTTTAAAAATATGTCGTCGAGTACATGGGAGTTCTTGTACATAAGGGGTGTGTAGACTTTTCCAGAGTACGGTCTACTTCTAATTTTTTCATGGAGTTGCGGTCCACCCAGTGACGTGGGTGTGGTCAACTAAGATATATATATATATATATAAAGGTCTACATTTAATATTACTTAATAGTAAATATGGAATATGTACTTACCTATATAACTACAATAAAATAAACTTACGCTTTTAAGACAGCGTTTAAAGCAAAACGCACGACGCAAACATAATAATAACAGCCACAAATATGTTGTTGCTCTTCACCATGTCTAGCCAAGCTAGACCAAGTCCATGATTTTTTTCACTCTCAAAAAGTGCGACGGCATTAGAGGGTCTCCATAAAGATCTTGTTTTGAAAGCTCCAGGTAGTCAAAAATAATAGTCTAGCCACAAATATAATAATATCAAACGATGCATTTGTTACGAAACAATTCAAAATACATTAAAAAATAAAGCATGTTTATATAAAGTTAGTAGCCCTAGTCAATGGCGTAACGGAAAATATTAGGGTTTTGGGCCCCACCGTATCTTACAAAGGATTGCAAAACCGTAACGTAACATAGACTTTGGGTGTACGTTGCGTCACTACTCCTAGTTATAATCAGTAGAAGACTTAGATAGTGTCAGCTAGTCTTAAATGTTTCGGTATACATTTAATAACTGCTAATCCTCAGGCGGTCACCCTAATATGTCTTGGCGGTCCACCAGTCAACCGTTATCGACTTAATGCCCACCCCAGCTGTACATAGTCATTAGCATAGTGTTTGTTGTTTACAGATAATTGTCCGAAAGTTTAGTGAAAAGATGATCCATACCTTTTACATTTTATTTTGTAGAGCAACTATCAAACGATTTGTTTGCCAATTCCCATTCAATCCCATAATGCGTACTAACAATTAAATTGACTAATGGCTTAAAATTGATTGTACATACTAACCTTACCTCTCCCAGCCAGAATTAGAAGCGTCTGCTTGACCACCTCGACTAATACGTTCTAGCGCAGAAGTTCTTAAAATTTAATCGCCTCGGCCCCCTTTTATGTATCAACCTGTCATCGTGGCCCCACAAGATTTGAACACCTTTCTCTGACTCCCAACACATAGCTAAGTGATTTAAAGGTTCCTCTATAATCATAAGATTCTCTCTGCCTCTCCTATTTACACAGACTTTTAAACACTTCTTTTTTTTTCTTTTGAGAAACAAATAACATCTAATTACACGAAAATATTGCAAAATACAAATTTCAATTAAAAAAAATATGCTTAACTATATTGATTACCATTTTTAATGATAACCATAATGCTCCATTTCTTTAAGAAGTAGTGTTATATCACATGTAATAATTAAAATTTGCAGTCTCATTTCCTGTTCGGCGCTTTCTCTAGACGGTTTATGCACTTATTTTCAAGATATAGAAAACCTGATAGTGTTCTTTCACATAAATAAATAGTTTGTAAGGGCTTCGGAACTTTCTGAGCTTTGAGGATATAACTCCGAATACTTTTCTTTTAAGTTATCCCAAGAGTTTGGAAGGGACTAGTTTCAAGCTCCATACGTGGAACAATTGTTGAATTTTTTCTACTTTTCGCTCGTTTTTTTCAGCACTATCTTATAAATTTCCTTAAAAAAGAAAGCAAACATCTTAAAAATGAAAATTTTTTTACTTTGAACAAATTCAGTGATTGACTGTTTAAAACCTTGAAATTTCAAATTTTGGGAATATACTAATAAACATTTTGTCTTAAAAGAGCATTTTTCTTTCGATCATAGATTTGTTGTTGTTGTTACTTATCTAACTCGATCGTCATTAACATCAAATCCAAGCCACGAAATTCATCGTGGAAAGGAACGTGGAAGGTTGAACACCTGTCGTTAGCCTTAGCTTTGAACATTATGCAGGTTACAGTACGATTTGAATCAGTTGCACTCTCCAATTTTGATAGAGAACACCCTTGAGAGAAGAAAAAGTCAGGGCCTCCCACCTCTCTTCAATTTCCACCAACCTCACGATAGGACTTGCCGCTCGTTGAATATGTATATAGCCCACTGTACATTTACAAATACCCATGTCTTCTTCGGGATTCGCTCACAGATTTTGTAAGAATAAAGAGCAATGGCCGTACATTTTTGTGTTTTTTTTCAATTCCTACTATTAGTTCACAATCTCCATAACATATCTTGTTCAAATTTTAAATCGTTAATAAAATACATTTTAAAGCGCTGAGTTGAGATGAAATTTTATATACGGGATTATTTTGGATGATAATTTAATTACAATTAATATAAATTAATTAATTAAAACTAATATTCAAAGAATTACAAATCCAGCTACTTTAGCATAATTATTGGTGACGTGTCAAAAATTGAAAATAATTTTTTTCTCTTATTTTAAAGCGCTTATTTCAGCAGAAATTTTCCACACACTATTGTTTTGGGTGACAATACAATTTAATTGTAATTAAATAAAATTAATTGACTGAAACTAATTATTTAAATAATTATAGAAAGAGACACGCTAGCTTAATTTTTAGCGACTTGGGTCTAAACTTTAAAAGTTTTTTTTCTCACGTTTTAAAGCATTTAGTTGAACTGAAATTTTATATACACGATTGTTTTGGATGACAATACGATACTTAAATGATAATTAATAAAAAGTAATTGACATTAATATTGTGATTCTGATTCTGTTTAATAAATATGTAGATACATATTTATTTTAATTGTAACTATTTAATAAAAAGTATTTAAAATACAATTTTTCTTTGTTGACCTAAGTAGTAATTGCCTTAATTTTTTTTATAATGCTTGTTTAAATTTAAGTTAATTTTTTTATTCCAACAAGGCTGGTGTAATTTTATGGAACATTTTAACGCTGGACGCATCTAAAGCTACTTTTTCTTTACTAGTAAATGGCAACCAGACAGATCTTTGTTCTTTTGGAGTATATTTCCTGTAAGATTGCCCGTGTACTTGGTGGGATTTGTCTCTCTTCCTTGTAAGATGATGTGATGTATTCTAAAATATACATTTTATGTATGTTTCTTTTTGTGTGTTAATTTTTGTTGTGGAACGTAAAGATTATCAAATATTATTTGTACCTGTATAAATCTCAGTTTATATGTCATTCTTTTACCCAAAATAATAACCACAGAGGACCAGGATATACTGATAGATAATTTTACAATATAAAAATAATTCGTATTTTTTCGTATTATAAAAGATACATCGTGGAAAAAATTAACTTTTCACTCATTCTAAGAGCATGCTCCTGGGATCTTTCTTTTATTTTTGAATTAAATATCATATATAGTCGAACCTCAATATAACGAACCTCTATATTACGAATTTTTCTATATAACAAACTTTTTCCTGGAACCAAGAAAATTTCACGATTTTCTTTGTAAAATAACCTTTCTGTAGCGAAGTGCATTTTCCATACAGCGAACTTTTTCTTTCGTGATTTAATTTTTGTTCTCCCTTTTTTTTTAAAAAGAATTTCTGAAAAAATTTCAAGTTATTCTCTCTTTAACACATTTTATGGTGGTCATAAATCTGAAACTGGTTTTGTTAGATTCGAACTCGCCAAGAGAAATAGAGTTATGGGCATTTCATCCAAGAAGTGCAACCTTCAACTCCCATTGCCCAGTTCACTAGAAACATCTTCGATATCCTCTTTCACCCTCAGTGGAGTTGTCCCGTGTTCTAATTATAAAACAATGCATGTTTAATAATACTTGTATGCTTTAAATGATAAAATGTCCTTAAATTCATTAATTTTAGAACAAAATTATTTTCTTAATATTGAAAATACAGTGAATTCTTCGACATTCTTTTTTCTTATTTTCCTTGCACTTTTTCTTTCTTTCTTTTTGGATGGGTAAGATATATAAAATAAACAAATATTAATTTTAAAAAAGAGTGTGAATAAAATTATTTTTTTTCATATATAATGTTTATGAATTTAAAATTTGTTTTATGGGGTTTATAAAGTATATTAAAAATAAACCTCTAAATAGCGAATTTTCCATATAAGGAACTCTATCCGGGATTTAGCGACTTCGTTATACGGAGGTCCGACTGTATATAATAGATAAATTCTCATTGTATACATTTATAAAACTAAAATTTTCTATATCTAGTTAAAACAATCTAAACTAATAACAATAATAAAACTATTCAGACTATAAATTATAAATCCATCAAAAATGTACTTGGTACTCTGTACTTATTTATTTATAAATAATGTTGCTTGGAATGACGAAGAAAATATTTTAACTAGACGCAAATATTTATTTTGTGATTTGTACAAGAGTTTTATTTATTCATATTCTTAAGAAAAACAAGCCTTCTTATTGAAATAAATTAAATGTTGAAGAATTTACTTAAAAAATCAAATATATTTCTCTATTTAAATTCTTTAAACGTACTTAAGAAGTAAAGTAATATTAATAAATTATTCTCATTATTTGTATTCCTTATGAAAATAGGAAAAACAGTATAGGAATGCAATCTCTCATGCTGAACATACTTAAAAGCCTAATTCTATTATGGGAAAACTAAATTAATTTATCTTCTTAAAGTGATAATTAAATTTTCTTCTAACTTTAATCTTATTCTTATCTTTATTAAATTTGTCTGGGTTATCTGCGAGGCTCTCTAATCAAAGAGAATAATTAGCTTTTTTTAAAGATTTCGAAAAAGTTCAATTTCTATTAAATATCAGCTCTATGTAAAAGTTGAAGAACCTTCTCAGATTTAAAATAATTTATTAGTATTAATTCTGTTATGTGAATATTTAAAATCTTTTGCATTAAAAAGTACAATGAAGTTTCTTTTGAATTTTAAAATTTATGTTAAATTTCAATAGATATTTAATAGGATGGTGAAAATGAGTCATTTCAATTCGAAAGAGTCAGATATTTGGGAGTTTTTGTAAGTTTTTTATTCATAATAAAATTACGATTTTTATTTTCTTAAGATTTAGTTTATATTGATACCAAATAAAGCTTCGGAATATCAATTTGAGAAAGTGATTTTAAATTCTAAAACATATTGATGTGAAACATGATCTAAATTACTTATGAATTTTTAAAGATTTTTGATTAATGTTTCATTTTGAATCTGGTGCGTTTTCTAATACTTTGTACCTTTCTGATTTACAAATTTAATCCAGAACTCAGAATTTAAGCAAATTATAAATATACCTACAAATAACAATTTAAGTGCTATGAGATGAAATGCATCGGAAATGAAAACAGAAATCTTTTGAAGAATTTTCTTCTGAGTTATGCCACCGCAATTTGAAAAAAAATGTTTGCAATATTTTCATTCATTTACCTTTAGATAAATGACTTTGGAGTTTCATTAGGAGATCCTATGATCCAATATATTTGGAGATTTATTAATGATTTTGAATTGAGTTCAATTAAGATTATTGATTAAAAATTTTAAAATAGCTGTGGAAGGGTCGATTTTGTCATTCTTACTCAGCTTGAATTAAGTTTTTTAAATTTAGCAGTAAAATACAAACAATACGCCCTTTTCGGAAAAAAAGACATCTTGTTATTCATAGTATTTTTTCACGTCACCCAACCGTTATAGTGGTAAGCGGCCCGGTATAGTTATAGCTGTGCCGTAGGGCCTGGGTTCGATTCCCGAAGAAGGCATGGATGTTTGTAAATGTATAGTTGTGGCGAATCTGTACGGCACTTTATCACTAATACTCTTGGTCGTCTTTGGGGATTGTAAATTCGCGTATATTTCCAACCAGCTCTAAAAGGAGAAACCGGGATACGCAAATGAGTCAAAGTATTTAAGGAGAGTGTTGTAAGTTAACAGGTAGAAGGCTATTGAGCCCAGCGATACCTTGACGGAGTTCTAAGAAGATTCAAGTTGATTGTGTGATTAGTTTCTGGCTGATTATCAGGCAGCGATCTACCTTTGAAAAGTTTGAGCCGACTGGAAATGAGTGAAGTAGTAAAAGTCAGGTGATATTTAAATTTCAATTATCGGATCATAAGAGTAAATATATATTAGAAATAGTGGGGAAAATTAATGATTGCTAGAGTAATTCAAATTGCGTATATGTCTCGGTCCTCTTATTCCGGTAAACCCGTTCGATATTGAGTTTAATAGTTGATTAGTATCATATTTCGTAATTTAACTTAATAGTAAAATTCAATCCCATTGACGTAGACATATTGATCGATCTTTGTATTTAGAAGTTTGACAATTGATTCAAGTGAATAAATATAATTTGTTATTGTAAAATGTCTTCTGGTAATTCTTTGTCTCAATTCAATCTTGGTGTCCAGGGTGGAACCCAGGGGAGTTCCCCCATAGTACTTTTGCGGAATGTGGGTACTCTAAATAGCCATCAAGCTGCAAGTTCTCTCATGAGGTTGGTGTAAGGGGAAGAGAGGAGGGAGGCCCTTGACCCAACCCCAGGGTGTTCTCCCTCAAAATTGGGGTGGGACCGAGCTAAATCGCAATATCATCTGCGTGGTGTACGGATAATGACAGGCGTACATCTGGACCCTTGCCATGATGAAGTACGAGGACCTAGATCTGATACAGAAGAGATCAGGTGGCATAAGAAACAGCAGCAACAGCAGTATTTATTCGCATTTAAACATTAAAAAAAAGGATATTTTCGTATGTTTGAGTGTGTGGCTATTTGATTAAATCATTAATTCTCTCTCACTTAATGGCGCTCCAGCTCATGGCGGGCAAAATCCTACTGTTCCCATCTCAGTTTTCATGACCCTGGGCGCTGAGGTGCAAAAGCGATGTTCCGGTCAGGTGGACAGTCTAATGTGAAAACCCCCAGTGTTTAGTTCCTAAAGAAGCTTGGTACTTTATTATCGACACACTGCAGGACGAAAGGCTGAGTCAACCTTACCCAGCCCTGGGTTTGACTCAGCTGGAGTAAAAAAAAATGGTACTTAATAATTGAATTAAAAAATAAAAAACTCATTCCAAATCCTTTTTTTAATTGTGAAACTTTTGAAGAAATTATCATCGCAATCAAAAATAATTTGTGATGTTCTTTTATAATAAAGTAAAACACACACACACAGAACAGAAGAAAACTGACCAGAATCTAATTTCGAAATTTAAGATTTTTTAGATTAAAAAAAAAGTACTACGAAATGTGTGTGTGTTAAGATTCCAAGTTCAGATTTTAATTACCTTAGAATATTTCCAGAAAAGAAAAATATAAGATAAATGTTTAAAAAAAATTTTCTGCTTTACACACATCTCTGATAAATCCTCTGTAATGAGATTTTACAAAACAGAACGTAAGTTTGAATAATTGATAATATATATATATATATATATTTCAATTTTTCAATTGGTAATTGTGATTGATTTTATATATTTAAATATATATATATATATATATATATATATATATATATATATGACATTTTGTGTCACTTGAATTAGAATATACATATAAACTTGTTAAAAGAAAATATTGTTGTAATAAAGGATTATTTAAATAAATTTTTGTTTCAAAAAAGAAGAAAAAATGACATTTTCAAACTTTTCTTCTTTTATGAAAAATGCTTCTGCATTAATTATATTTTGCTTATATATATGGCTAAGACAGAGTCTGAATTAGATTATTGGAAAAATTCGCATTGTTTTCACGATTACAATCAATTGAAAAAATGACAAGAGTTTTTTTCTTATTAAAATTTTTGACGAATTAAAATGTTTATGAATCTACTTCCAAATTATATATGCCAAAATCCTAGTCTTAGCTATAAATAGGGTATAGTATTATTATTATAGAAATGATTTAATGGAAGAGAATGTTTTGAAAATATGTCATTTCGTCTTCTTTTTTGACAAATAAATGTTTTTAAATAATTTTTTTGATGTAACAATATCCTTAAAACAATTTTATATGAATTGTCTAATTTTTGTGTGACGTTAAATATAAAAAAAATATTTTGTTATATGCTTTTTCAAAATCATGGTTTCAAAAGTAATCGGATACTTCAAACGTTTTATGTTTATAACAACTTAGAAGAAATATTTTATAAATGACACTGGAAAATGAAAATATGAATGGAAATTAATACAGACATTCATTTAAAATGAATCTCTGTCTCTCAAGGTTTTTTTTCCGGTATTTTAAAACTTATTAACACAGTAGTAGTACTATACCAACTAGTTATCAATACAGTGACGCTTACGCCCTTTGACATAATTGAACCATCCAATATTGCGCACAATGGCCCATTTGAGCTAACTGTAACGTAATCAAGCAACAAATACAGCGCGTATCTCAACAAACGACATGGTGGCCGATTCAGAGGTAGGAGGGCTACCTAATGTTTCACATAAATTACACCGCAAGGCTTTATCAGAATACACAAGAGTGCCTTCCGTATGGCAGTTCCGCCTATAAATTAACCCCTAGTATTAACGCGGCCAACTGTTGGAAACTAAGTATGATCTATGTCCACTCGTAATTAGGTGCCTATAATTCACGTCCAGCAGAAAACGGGGTTTCCAAAAGTTAGCCAAGGATTTGCACTTGCTGAGGTTAATTGGGCTTTGTTTAATGAATTATTAAAATGGCTTTCGTTGTAGGGATAGAAGGAGGTTGAGGTGAGAGGAACAAAGATCGTAGTTTGGACATAGCTTGATTCCGCACTCTTAAGTAACAGATAAGCAGAATAGAATGGATGGGGACTCTGAGGAAGTAGTTGCTTTCTCGACTTTGTAAGTGAAATTTTAAACAGGTTTAGTCAGAATAATAAGTTTGCGGTTTAATTCATTAGTAAAAGTGAGGGTTACAGAGGAAAGGATTAGATGTAGACCGAAGTTGTTATATTTATACATTATCTTATTTATTACCTTGTTATTTTAGAGCAAATAGATATCTTTTTAATATTTTTCCTATGACAGTAATATACAATAGTAAGAAAATTTGGAAATGGGTATTCTTTTTTAACGTATCCGCCTACGTTCGGAACCGTGATTTTAAATAAGTGCATAAATGAATAATTTTCATGATATTTAGCGTCATTTAGATTAGAATACATGCGTAAAATTGTTTTAAGGACATTTTGACAAAAAAAATTAAATTTAATAATTTGGCAAAAAATTAACTTATATTAATCTTTTTTTCCAAATGTTCTCTTTTTATAAAAAATGCTTCTATTAGAATAATATTTTGCCTGCATATAGCTCAGATCTCTGTTTAGAAGCTCAACTAGAATTTTTGTAAAATTCACATTATTTTCAGAGTTACCGCAAATTGAAATAATTATTCGCGTTTTTTTCTTAAAATTGCTCCCCTCTGTTGTCGTAAAATATGAATAAACCCATTTCTAAGTTATATATTTCAAAAATTCTAGTAGAGCCTCTGTGCAGAGATCTGAGCTATATACAGGCAAAATATTATTCTAATAGGAGCATTTTTCATAAAAGGAGAACATTTGGAAAAAAGATTATTCTAAGTTAATTTTTTGCCGAAATATTGTATTTAAATAAATTTTTTTTGTCAAAATGTCCTTAAAACAATTTTATGTATATATTCTAATCTAAGTGACACTAAATATTATGAAAATTATGCATTTATGCGCTTTTGAAAATCACGGTTCCGAACGTAGTCGGATACCTTAAATGGAAAGTAGAGAGAAAATGGCATATTTTTTAAAACTAGAAATATGAACAAGAGTTTTAGTAAACTTCTGATTGAACACACATACTTAATACAATATTAAAGAACTATACATATTGATACGTTCAATTATTTTAATTTATGCAGCATTATTATTCTCAATAGTGATACAGATTGATTCTTTACTTGAGAACATGGAGGATGAAAGCTATTCAGCAGGTTATTTCCTCTCCAGATGCGTAAAAAATAATCCAGAGCACACACACACAAAAAAATTCAATATAGATCATAGAATGTATGTCATAAAATTATTCTATGAAATTATTTTTTAGTAATTTGTTCAAAATAAAGTTGAATTACAAATCACCATTTGGGATTATAAAAACTATAAAATTAAGTATAGAATTCTCACACATTTTGCATTTAATTAGTTTTAAAATAAACTTAAAAATTGAAAATGCTCTTATCCTCTTTTAAGTAAATTGTAGCATGGATAAATATTATATATTTCTTGAAAAATAGAAGCAACGAAAATTAAAGTTTATTTAATGGAAACGCCAAATATATATCTAAACACTTATGATAGATATGAAACGGGAACGTAAAATCATTTCCATTACATCAAATGGAATGCTGAAATGAAATAGCTAGTTTACTATTTTTAAAGTATTGGTATAGAGATAGTATTATATGTAAGACGGGTTTTGGTGAAAAAAATTATTTTATCGTACAGTTGATGAAGATCAAAGATCAATCTGACAAAATAAGTAAGGATGTAACATAAAGTTGCGCTGTGTAATAAGAAATGTATATCAAAATATTCGTACACACACACACGTACACACACATACACATACACACACACATTAGTAAAAAAATAAAACTGAGCTGAGTAAAAATTAAAGAATTTATTTTCCTAAGTTTGTCAAAAAGAGAGAGAGAGAGGGATCATCATACAGCCTTTTGCTGCAAGTGTAGCTCCACAAAACAGATCAAAAAAATTTTAAAAAAATATTAAAAATCCCATAACATTTCCGCATAAATATAACGAAAAATACAACGAAAAAAACAACAGAAATATTACAAACATGAACTTAAGAAAAGGGAAATAGTTGTTAATTTTAGAAACTGTGTAGGTTGTTTTAGGAAAAAAAATCACTCACAAAGTACAGAAAGCTTTTAAAATATTTTTGTCATATTACAAAGTTTAAACCCTGAAAATTGAAAAGGAGGCTGATGATCCGAAATATTGTATTAGAGCTTTAACAGTAATTAAAAAATTGTTGTTACACACACACACACACACGCACGCACGCACAAACGCACGAACGCACGCACACACAAATGCTTGCTTGCAGGTACAGCTGCATAACTACTAGTTTTATCATTGATTATGATAGAATAATACTATAATTTTTAAAAAAATAAATTATCTTGATTAGGTATATTTTTTTGTATATATATATATGATATAATATTTAAGCTAATATTTTTTTATACTGCATTATTACCGTTGTGTAATATTTCACCGAACGAGTGCCTATCGAGTATAGCATCAGCTTAACACATTTCTCTTCCTCAAATATTAATAAAAAACGTACCATAGTTAAGCTTAAAAATTACAAAATATAGCTTACAATAAATAACGAAAACGTTGTGGGGATAATATTAAGTCATTAGAATTCATCTTCACAGCATACTTGCAAAGATATATCATAATTTATTTATGTTTCAATGTTTCCCCAAGTATTATAACTCTATTATATAAAGTAATACTCTTTATGGTAATTTATGCCACAAAACAGGGAAATTTCGCAGTTATATGGAGTAATTTATAAAATTTTATATAAACTATAAATGTAGAATTTAAAAAAAAAATACTTTTAAGTGCCTTTTCATACCCCAACACTACTTGATCCCCACCTCCTATTTAGAATAGCCCATTTGGATGCTCTTTTGACATTCTCTGAACACTGTTTCAACAGATCAAAAGCATTTGAGATAAACAGTTAGGCCACTCTCGAGTCTCGCCAAATCAGTTGCCATTACTAACACCAACCTCAATGAGATGCACTTTGTCTATTAATGTTGCTGTGGTGATGGAGGGACGATTCTGTTGCGACAGCTTGGAGTACAATGGCAAGTATTAAGGAAATATAAATTGTTATAAAAGGAGGTCAGTTGAGCGCACTTAGTGAGAATATGAGTTGAGTTGTGTGTAAAAGATATGGAAATATTTTTACAATATGAAACATGCATTTATGCAATAAAGTGCTTTTTGTTAAATACATAAATGAGTTCAGCATAATGCTACAATATCTTACAAAGCATCATCATTTCAATATCTATATTCCAAATAGTTTCTTTAATATACAATTTGTTTAAATAAAAATAGCAATAATAATAATTATTGTTATAATTATAATAACTGGGGGACCAACCTTCATTGTACAAATTATACAACTGTACATACTCATTGCTGAAATTGTGAAGCTGTAATTTACACGTATTATGTAGTTCTATTTTTTTCAATATATTGTAAGCAGGAAAAAATAAATTTTAAGTCTGTATCTACCATTTTAATTTGTACCTCAATTCAGTGCTGCTTCAAAAACAATGTTCCTAATAACTTTTTCTTCTAAATTGCACTGGATTTTTATTCAGTTTTACTTCTGCACCTTGACAAAGCCCCATACAACTAATTGTCGATGAGTAAGTATCCCCCCCTCAATGATCTGCATGAAGCCTAGTGGTTGAGTGGTAGTGCATCGCGCTTTCACCTTACAGGTCCGAAGTTCAAAATCCGAGCTGGTAAAGGTTGACTCAGCCTTTCATCCCTTCAGTGGATCGATAAATAAGTACCAAGCTTGCTCGGGAACTAAACACTGGGGATTTCGCGTCCGGCTGACCACCTGCCCGGAACATCTGCTCATGCATTTCAAGGCCTAAGGTCGCGTACACTGATAAGGGCATAGTAGGCATTGACCCTCATGGGCTGCGTTAAGAAACAAAGCCTTTGCAAACAAAACCTTATTAGCAACAAAGCCTTTGTCGACACAGAAAGTGCCCAAATGACAGAGCCATTTCATGATGGCACCATCTAGTGGCGGCTCTCGCTGCCAAATATGGACGCTTGAATTAATTAATTTAAACTCTTATCAATAGCTAAATATTGCCGTAATTTAATTTTGCAGAGATGCAGAAACAAATTGATGCTCGAGGGATAATTTACATGCCATATAACCATATGACATGCGTGGCTATGGCCTTAGCATCGACTCCGGCCAGGATTGAGCCCGCTACCTTAGGTTTACGAAACGGGCACGCTTCCTATAAGCCACAGAGCCGACCCTTGATAAAGTATTGTTTCTTCAATGTTACACATAAGCTGACTTTTTCAAAACTCTTTTCATATAAACATGTTTTTATATATAGGTTTGCACATTGTCTATCAACCCTTGTATATATTCTGTTCTCAGATGTGCTTGATTCGATAGTAAATAATAGAAAAGCGTTCCTTCAGTTTTCATCTACGCATTTATGATGCAGTGTAGTGTTAATCTTTGAAGTAGTAGATTGAACTGTGAAGTTTGCGCCTTATTACCAATTTGCTAATCTTAATATTGAACAGAACTTTCTACCTTTTTATTATTGTTCTCGTGTGTGGAATATAAATAAATAAATTTATTACATCATCACGAAAAACTTGTTTTATATACATAGAGTTAATGGAGAAAAACATTTGAACATCTCTACATCAATCAAAAAATATATTAATCTGGATTTTGTAAAATGTAAAATATGGAGGATTATTATGTCTCTCAATATTTAGAATATCACAAGTGATTGCTTATAAAGGGAGTCATAATAGGTGAGTGAGCGTAAATTAACAGCAAATTATAAGCTTTAAAACGAGGAATATTGGCATCGAATCTTGCAATTTGAGCCACGGTCAGTGGCAAAGACACATCTAAGTTAGTATCCCACCTTCTTAACTTTCCCATCACACCAATGTGAAGACTTTGAGCCTTGACACATTTCAAAGTGCATAACTCCTTCTACACGACGGATCTTCAGTGGCAATACAGCTCGAACTTGTAACATCCAGTGAAAATCCTTTAACACGAAACTGAGGGAACTGAAGTATTTTTTCAAGTTAAAGAATATTTTTTAAAAACAAACCTTTATTCAACAAAATTCAGTTTATTAGAGTACATTTTATTTACATAGATATGTGTATATGCATGTATTTAATATAAAAAATGGTGCGTGGAACGCCCCACTACAGAAGCGAAAACTTCTTTGGCGGCGTTGGAATATTGATTATTTGCCCTAATATTCCAAACTGACCATGTACGTGTCTCAATCGCCTAATTTGCATCAAAAGTATTCGTGGCAAAATGAGTCTTTCTGATACCAAATCCAAAGTAGGAAGATGCGCTGGAATTTCTGAGTATACAAAATCATTATATTTTGATAAATGTGGCATACTTTTCGTACTTAGCTTTGTCGGCAATTGTAGCATGCTTTAATGTCTTCTAAATTAAAATTCCAAGTAAAATATTTCGTAAAATATTTTTGTGCTCAGCAACAGACGTTCTCAAATCATCTCTAAACCATAATCTATCACAATCGAACACCCGTGACCGAAAGGATTATCAACGAGTTGCTTTTGAAAATGTTTGTGAGCATTTTTAAGGGAATCATAGTCTTTGTAACGTAAGATAGAATTTATTATCGATTCACATGCATCGGTTGCAACACGCACTAGACTTGTTGAGGGCCCTGTAGTGGATAGCACAGGGAGGTTCACAAAGCCCGGATTAATCTGTGCTGTCATTAGAAATGTTTCAATAGCATTCCCATCTCTTCAACTCGGCGTTAAGAGATTATTTTGCAATGTTTTTTTCCGTGCTCGATATTCTCTCATGAACTCTGATGGAGATTTGAACTATTGATGAATTTGCACTATTTTTATGTTTTTTTTTGTCACTTTTTCGATTAAACTTGCTGCTAATTTTTCTTTTTTTTCTTTCACAGAACATTTTTCCTCTTTGTGCATTTGATTTAGGCATTCTGACTAGAATTAAAAAAATTCAACGCAAATGAAAATTAAAATAGCAAAGTAGCCGACGAAGACATCGCCATGTAAACAACAATTTAAGGAAATATTTTTAAAAGGCACGCTTTTGCTGCGAGAGAGATTTTGTCTACACCGTAATGCACACACGGCAACTCATACAACCGTTGATAGATGTTCCCGGGTCTGGGGGGAAATGACCCCGAATCGGAAATCGGGAAAGTTGAAAAATCGGAGAGGTGGGAAATTATCCAACTTTTTCACAGATATAACGCCAGTTACACGGTGTTCCCGCTCCCTCTTTTCCTCCCGCTCGCTATTTCTTCACCATAGCGACGATTCGGGGGAATAAGGGGAAATAGTACTTCCGTTCGCTTTTTGACCCTAACGCAAAGCTGGGTAAGTTTTTCATTCACTCTCGAACCCAAAGAAGTTCACTTCAAAAACCGTTCAAACCGTTCATTTTGCTCTCTTCTTAAAATTATTACTGATAAAGTAGAGTTAGCAAAACCAAAATCTTAACATATACCTCTTTCGTCTTCTGTTTTTGATCAACAGCCTTAAGAAGCTTCATCTTCATTTTAATTGAAATAGCAATTTTCCATTGTGTTCGCAAAGAAATTCTTCTAAAATTGAAAATATAATGTGAACCAAACTCACAGATTTTTACTCACGCTGCGATGTTCTCGTCCCCTAATTTCAAAGCCGACTGAAAAGAGATGTTTTTGTGAAGAGTTTGTAGGGATGGAGGGTGAAAGTAGCTTAGAGATAAACCAGTGTCCTAGATCCTAGTGTTCAGGCTATTCGTGGGTATTTCGACGAAACACATGATACCACCTCTATTTCATTTCAAACTCCTTTTAAATGTCTGGTATTTTCCGTAATGCGTTCGTTCCTAGAAATGAACTATTTTTGTGTTGAGTGATTTTCGTTTCGTTTGAAGGGAAAAAAAACGCATCGTAGTTTGTCGGGACCGTTGTGTTATTTCATGTTAACCAATATATACTGTACATAGGCATAAGCTTGTAACAATATTTCTCTGTACTTGCCACAAACTGACAATGACCTCTAGGCTATTACAGCCAGGAACCGTGCGTAAAGTGGACTCACGTGTTACTCTGAACCACATTCTGAATATGTACATATATGAACTATGAACACACAACTAGTGAACATCGAAATTTCTAATATTTAATTCTGTATTTATGAATATGATGTATAGAAATATATATAAATCTCTATTTTATTTAAAATTATTCTAAATATAGAATAATGAATATTCGGAAAAAAAACTATTAAAGGGACTATACGATCGATCGAGTAAATTTAATTCAAACAAATATGATCATATGCATTATTATTATTATTATTTTCTTAAAGTATTTATTTTCAGAAAATAAGGGCGTATGTGTACCCACGCGTAATGATTCTATTATTTCTCATGAAAAAGCCTTGTCGAATTGTTTTCCAAAGAACAAAGAAAATTTTTTAAATAAACCAAATTAACTTAACGCAATATTATGGAATTAGAGTGGAATCTGAAAGAAAGAATGGGATTATCAGTAGATGAAAAAAATAATGATAGTATAAGAAATTCGCAATAAATTAAATGTAAATGAAATTAGTCGTAATTAAATAAACTTATTCGTAATTAATATTTTTCAGTGAAATGACATTAAAAATAATAAAGTGAAATATTAGAATTAGAGCTTTCTACTAATATATAGCTCAATTAATATGCTGAATAACATGTCGATTATTATTATTGGTTTATTTTCGAAAATAAAAAAAATAGAGAAATAACTTTAAATTTGAATATTTATTTTATTATTAATTAAAAATAATTTATTCAAAACCTCTGATATTTATCTTTTAATCGAATTTTCTTTTGTGTTTAACAAAAATCGGGTTAAAGCATTAAAAGAATAGGCAGGTGTACATTCATTAGATTGAGCTTTTGCTTTTCTTTGAATTAAGTTATCTTCTATAAAAATTTTTCAAAAAGAAGAAAGAAAGATTATAATGAATATAAATCAAATATTTTTTCACGTGTTTTTTCCCTATTATTATAGTAACTTAAAAAAAAAAAAACCTAGTCATTTTTTTTATTCAGCAGGGATTTTAAATTAACACACAATATAGTTAAGTCCTTGAGATACAGATGGCGCTTTCAGTACTTGAAAAGAGATGTTGAACCTTAGGCTTTTTGAATCGAAAAAGTGGGGGCTTTTTTTCATGTAATTCAAACTAAACAGATAAAAATGCTTTCATCATTAGTAATACAAATTTGATTATATAAACTTAAATTGTTAATACAAGTATAATATTTTATTGTTTTAAAAATATATATTTGTGCGTGTGAAATATTATATATTATTAGCTTTTCAAGAAATAATATAAATCACAAAATATCTGACTAAATATTTTCTGCATATTTAAATTCAGTTTTATACGATCATTCATTTCTCAAATACATCCAAAACATGCACAAAAAGCATACACACTCATACAAAAAAAATTACTAATCCTGTTGTAAGCAAAATTGATATTTATGAGAAAAATACATTTCATGAATATAATTGTTCTACATTTAAAGTACCATATTTTAGGTTCTTTTCACACACATAATCTGATTGAAGTATCATTCAATAATGGTAATTTTTATGTACTAATCGATTAAAACATTTTTAAATTCAAGAGCTGAATTATGTGTCACTTTTTATTTGGAGATTTTTTTTGAAACGCAAAAACAATTTTTAAAGTGATATTTTAACTGGTATTTTTTGTGGTTATTTGTTTTGTGGTTTTAGGAGTTTTAGAAGTGAGTTTTTCTGAATTATTACTGTGATGGTTAATTACGTGTAATTCAATTTACTGAAATACAATCTTCTTTATATTGTCTTTTTATTTTCTTTAGATCCTATTTCAGCTGTAAAACTAAATGAACTAAGGAAGTGATACTTTTTGCTAATGCTATAAATATCTATATACTTAAAAAATGTATAGGATTGCATTCCAAACAAAACTAACGAAAATATTCATATCTAAAGTACTGAAGGAAATGGATCATTTAATAAAGGATTATTTTATGTGATTAAATAAAAATATTGTTTAAGTACATAATGCACTTAATTCGTTTACAGCATTTTAAAACTACTTTTATCCCTTCTTTGGATGGTGATGGAACAGTGGCATTGCGTGAGCTTTCATCGCCTGGGGCCAATCGGAAATTTGTCGCATCTCTATTTTAATTATTAGTAAAGAAAATTAGTAAAAGTAAAAAAAAAGTAGCTTTAAATTTTTGTATTGATTAAAAATGCACTTTTCGTGTTTTTTTCATAGCAAAATCTTTTATACAATTGTCAATATTGATACTCATCTCATGTTCAATTGCCAGAATAGCTAAATTTGTTAGCCTTAACCTGGACATAGTCGATTTGATATAATTTGTGATTAACTTTATCTTAGAGAAGCTTCTCTCGGAATTGGCATTACGGATGGCAGACGTTTAAAAAATTCTCAACATTGTGACAATGTTCGGCAAGTCATCTTCAAGTTTGGACTCAATAATATATTTTAAAAAACCCAGAGAGCCGGACCTAATGAGTTCTTTTTTACAGCCTGGGTCTGTTGCAGCTACGAAAACTTGTAGACGTACGTGCTCAAGTTGGAATTCTTTATTAATGTCTTAAGGAGCTTGATCTAAGTTCAGTTCGTCCATGCTCAATACAACTTCAGGCCTTAAAAAAGCATAATTTTGCTCTAGGTTCTACTTCTGTTGGGATCTTTCTCGAATTTCAGCAGTTATACTGTCTATTGATGAAAACATTGTTCGCCTAAAGTCATCTTCGTACGATAGCAGAGCATCTTTACTTATGTCGCCAAATATTTGCTTCCTCCTAATTCGTCTTGGGGGTTTGAAGGAAATTTCACTCTTCACATAAACTTTAGCATATATTAAAGCGTCATCCACGAATTACTCATTTTGCTTCTTATACGGTCTGTAAAGCACGTATTTTTTGAGCACATTGATGGATATTTAGTCCCTCTGTTTGCAAATTATTTTAAGCATCATTGACTTCACACAGTACCGGTTGCCAGAAGCCAAAGTAACATAAAAACGAATGCGATTGCAAAGTGACGTGCTTCTGTACGTGTATTAAAGTTTTCACTCGTTTCCATCAGTTTTGTCGCGCGGGCGTGATTTGGAGTTGGAGATATTTTTTGAATTTGAATATCATGGTGCTTGCCGCCGCCCCTTTTCGTATGTCGCCCGGAGCCATGGCCCCCTCTGCAACCCCCACGCTACGCCAGTGTGATGGAAATTTCCATTATAACGTTTAGTGAACCATAAATTGTACTCAAAACATGTGTACTGTAAATTGGTTGTTACTGGCAACTTTTTTTCCCACGACTATTGCGTAATTAGAAACGTAAAATACTATAATAAAAAAATCAAATGCTATTGCGTAATTAAAAACGTAAAATACTATAATAAAAAAAATCAAATGTCACAATCGTTATAGCGGGTTTGAACTTGTCATTCCGTTTGTTTGTTGTAGATGGAAGAAACGAGCGATTTCTTAGATATTTTTTGTAACTATTCTGAGATTTTTTTGTTAATAGCCATAATGAATGGGAAAAAAAAAAGATTTTTTTTGTGTTTCTATTATTTTCTCTGCAATTTACATGAAATACCCAAATTAAATCTTTCTAAAACCATGTGACACAGAAATTTACATCACTATGAAATTGTTCCACTTTTGAAATGAAAATGTTTTTTTTATTCTATATGTTTGTTTTATGTTAAAAGGCGGTTAGTTATAAGATGGTCTTGAAGAAAATTCGGATGACGAACACTGCGATGCAGATGAAATTAGAATAATAATAATAATTTTTTTTTAAAAATTATCTCTTCACGAAAAAAATAATACAAACATATATTATTTATTTTTATTTATTTTGTATTTAGCTTAACATGTACATTTGCATGAAACGAATATTTACATCATAAGGTTTCTTAATTATTTTGTATTATATATTTATAGTACTAGGTTTTTTTAAACATATTTCCTTTAATCTAGGGCAGTGGTTCCCATAGTGGTGTCTACGGACCCTTAGGTGTCACCGGCATTATTCAGAGGATCCGTGAAAAAATTGATTTGAGGGTCCCTGAACAACGTCAGGGGATCCGCTCAAGGTTTAATACATAATAAAATTTAAAAAAAATATTGATCCCATTTTGTTTTTATGGAAATTTAAATAAGTAACAATAATTCACTTGGATATTCCCGATTGGGTGTTGAACACTTTTGAGCGTGAACAAACTCAGATCCCAAACACAGATGAATCCATTCTAAAATATTAGCATCTTATTGAAATATGCACAAATGGCGGACTTAAAGCCAATATTTGAACAAGGGTACCACAAATTCTAGTTACAAGAACAGATCTCAATTTTACATCCTGCATTATGGGTTATTGTTCAGAGATTGTGGACTACTTTCCTGTCGTACAATTTGGTAGAACTTGGGTTCAGTGCCGTAAAAAACTTATCACACACACACACAAAAAAAGGAGGGGGGAGAAAAAAAAAGAAAAAAGAAACCGACTAAAAACTAGTTATTGTGGGGATTTGCGATTGCTACTCATAAACACATAGAGACGGACATAAATACACTCATAATATCTCATCAAGTTCATCCAAGTCATTATTTATTTAAATTTTATTTTAAAGAAAAGTTATAGCTTTAATAAATAATTGTTCAACCAAATGTTTTTTTTTAATTTGAAATTTTTATGCCGTGCATTTATATAGCTTTTCACTTGGGGGTCCGTGGGCATGTTTTGACTATAAAGATGGGTTCATGGGTTAAAAAAATTTGGGAACCACTTATCTAGAGCATGAATTATATCACCCAGATTTATTTCGCAAAAAAAAAAAAAAAAAAAGAATGCAAAGAAGGGTTAAGCTTTGATTTTTTTCTAGAGGAAGTGCTCTCCCAAGTGGGATACGCAGAGTGATACTAAGGGGTACGCCATAGAAGTAGACTAATTGTTTATTCTAGAGGTAAACTTTACATTTATTTTCATTTCAGTGTATACGATCAAAATAATTTGAAGAAAGCTGTTTTAAGGAGTAGTTTAAGCAGTTTTTGCTTAAAGGAGATTGATATAAACTTTTACAAATCCTGAAATATAATTTGTATAGCTATAAAACGAATATTTAAAACAAAATGTCACTGATTAATTATAGTAATCGTTTAAACAATTAAATGCAATGCTGAGTAGGTTTCCAATTTACACCTAATTTATACATTAAAATAAGAAATCGTATAACAGTAATTTAAGAAAAAGTAATTTTAAATGTTGTTTAAAATATAAATCAGTATAACTTTATAGTAAAAACAATGAATTTATTTTTAGATATGAGGGACTTTACATAATAAATCTCTTAAACAGAGATATATTCATAGAAAACCATCCTTCTCTGTTAAATAATGGATATGTTAATTCTGTTATTGCAGTATAATATAAAGGAAATTGTTTTACAAGAGCGCTTGAAAAAAACGAATTATAGTAGTGGTTTTGGAAATTATTTCCATCATTAAGATTTATTTGGAATTACCTTTGAGCGTGTGATTCTCTATTCAGGTAATAAGTATATGATTATATAAGTTTTCTTTCACATGAGTAACATTACATAGTCAACATTTTCGAGTTTATACAGTTATTCAGGGTAATATTTTGTGCTCGTTTTATTAAACCTAGAAGATATTGCCTAGTTGATGCTTTCATTCCAAGACTTACAAACCACAGAATAAATTCTGAAAATTGTGAAGCCTTTGAATCAAAAAGATATTTACATTATGATGTTCCCCAACAATGATTTTTATTCTTATTAAATGAAAAAAAAATAAAAATTTATTAAATTCTTAAGTCACTTAGTTTAAGAAAATAAAAATATATAATCTATATCAAAGAAATAATATTCTGAAATAACTTCAATATATAAAAAAAACCTAAGCAGAAAATAAATATAGGAAAAAATTAGAGAATTTATTGAATTTCTTATTGGTTTTTTTTAATCATTTACATTGTTTGCGGTACTTAAGATTGATATCTGTGCAAAAACAACTATAAGATATATAAAAGTGTTTTAGAAAATGGTTTTATAGTTTTACCATGAAAACAACTTGACAACATTTTTCGGTCAATGGAGAGTAAATATCGCGTGTAGAAGTAATTTATTGCAGATTAGTTTATCAATTTTTTTTTTATCAAAGAATATATAGGCTATGCTTATTAAAAGTATCTTGTATAGTTTTTTGTACAAATTCTAACACATATGCTGAGTGTGATCACTTCAACGATGGAATTTATTTTTTCATTGTAAGATAGTACGACATTCACTCTTTATGCTCAAAGAAGCCGAACGCGTGACACGTGATACCGAAAAAAGGGGGGTTACATTAAAAGTTCCTGTTTGCTCAATTATTTATCCGTCTTTTACTTTATTTGATGATAAATTTTATTTATTGTAGTAACCCACAAAAAGGATATGATTTAATTTAAAAGATTAAAACCGTCTAATTTTCCAATTCTTTTATACAAATTTTCTTCTATTATTTCCTTGTTTAGCAAAGTGTTCATTACTAATTAATTATTTTATACCAAATGTTTCAAAATTTCTCAATCCATCACGAGTATGTGTTGCTAGTGAAGCTCATTACGCTCGAAATTCGATTACAGTTGCCCAATTTATTATACAAGGTGTGACACAAAAAAGCGAAATTGGCCCAATAAATAATTGTACATATAGAATCATTTCTATGGACAGTATCACCTTCAAAGTAGTTCCCTTCAGCATTCTCACGCTTCTGCATTCAGTGCAGTCATTGCTGGTAACAGTTCTGGTACGAGGGCTTTGGAAGTTCCTTTAGCAGGTTTTCCGTTTTTGCCTGAACCTCTTCAACCGAGGTAAAATGACTTCCCTTTCAGTAAAATTTAACTGTAGGAAATAAAAAAAAAGTATCATGGGGCCAAAACAGGTGAAAAAGGAGGATGGCTCATCACAGTAGTATTTTTGCTGGTCATAAACTGCTTAAGAGATAGGGCCATGTGAGTGGATGTATTGTCTTGGTGCATCAGCCATCTATCACTTGACAATTCAGGCCCTTTTTTCCTAAAGTGTTTTTAGTGCTTCGATGTAGTAGAGTTGACTAACAATCTGACCACTGTGGCGAGTGCGAACCCCCTCATATAATGAATTTTTGCTATATTTTGATCTTTAATTGCTAACCTTGGGCACCCAGCAGGTTTACCTTTCTCCACAATCACCCTTCCCCCTGAAAATCTCTAATACTATTCAAACACATGTGCACAAGACAAAATTTCCTCTCCATAAGCCTCGGTTAATATTTGAACAGTTTTCATGGCTGATTTCTTAAGTTCCATAAGAAACTTGAAGTTGATTCGACATCTTTCCGGTAGAATGCAGTTGCACGTGTTCACTCAATGACACAATACTCCCAATTGGCGATTAAGATGAAGTTGGTCACTTGCATAGAGAAGGTGGGAGGGATGAAGTCACTAAAACAGTTGCTCTGACAACACCACTATCTTTTTAAACTACACACTTAATCTCGGATTTTGGTGTCATACCTTGTACATAATTAATGAAATGTGTTTCTGTTGAGAATAAATAAGGAAATGACACTATCTAAATGTAGAAAATCTAACCTAATATCAATCAAAGTGATCCAGAAAAAACAAAATAATTAATGCTTTTGGATATCCCCAAACTACTGTTTAAGCATTACTAATTTTTGTTCTTTCCATTGACGTTAGTAGCGATTCATTAAAAAAAAGTTTTTTTCTTGAACAATTTCAAAATATCAACTAGCACTCGACTGAAAAAAAAAACACTTTTGCTCATTAATGCCTTTTTCAGTCATACCAAATAAAGCTTTGATAGCTTTTTTGTAACAGATATTTTAACTCTGATCAGTACACGTAATACTCTTTAAATGTTTGTAAGCGAAATGAATTTTGGGGGCATATAAAAATTTTAACATTATAAAAAAAGCAAAATCTAAGTATGTTTTATCAGATCATAAAATATATGCCTGAATTTAAGTATTCTGCAGAAGGATATAGATAAAACTGTAAAAGAATAACGCATATTATTGGACATCAAGTAAATATTTTACAGTTGAATCATAGTAATTTCTATCAGATTAGAAACCTTACTGAAACTTATATTGATTTACGTATTTGAGACCCAAAATGTTGTTGAAGAACTGTTGATGAATTTTTGTTAACACTGTAATAAATGCAATAATGCAGCTTAGTAATATCTAGCAAATGGTATTGAAAATGCATACATATATAAATCATTTATATTTATTCAGATTCTTTTGTATCTAGAATTGTATTTGAATTTATTGGCAAAAGAAAGGTTGTTTATATTTGAGATACTTCCTTTAGAATCACAAAATAATATGAACTGTATAACGTCCAGATATTAAAAGGATTATTTGATAAATGTTATGCATTTTAAAGTGAATGGAAAGGAACTGTGTATATTTTTAAGAGTAAATTTACTGTTATAGGGGTATTTACTACTTAATCAAGGTGATTGTGATCTTATATACATTTTCATTAATAATTTATTTTAATGGCTTATGGCAAAAACATATAAAAATGGTTAAAATATGTATAATAACTCTACTACATGCATAAAAATTACTCACTGATACAAGATTTTAAAACGCTAGAAAGTTTGGTTATGAAGTGGAATTGTAAAATTTTAAAGTAATTTTTAAAAAAAAATGTTTCAGTTTCTATTTCATCTATCCACATACATATTTTTGAGACCATTCCCTCTGTATTTGACTATTGACGTTATTTAAAACGTGTAGTTTACATTATATACTATTTTGCTGTGCTAATTATAATCAATATTTTATTAATGGTTTTTTTCAATGCATGGATTTGATGAAAAAAATATTACATTGCAGTTGTTTCTAGATTTTAGTGCTGAATCTACATAATGTAACATACAAGGCTGAGCGAGTGAGAGCCATATTAACGTCGAACTATAAAGCATCACGAGGGCTATTGGTGATGGATTTCGTAATTTGGAGCCTCGGTCACGTGACGAAGATGGCATTTGTGAGCTGGCTCCCTCTCTCCAAAACTACACCCTACCGACGGGAGGACTTTGAGCTCAACAGATTTAACGTGCATCTACCCTCTCTCTCTACACGACAAATCAGCAGAACCAGGACTCGAGCCCGCGACACGCTGGTCATGAGTTCTTTAAAATCTGAGGGGAATAAAAAAGTAATATATATATATATATATATATAAATCAAGTAAGTTCCTACTTACATCAACAAAGAACAATTTTATTTTAGCTACTATTTATTAAATAGTTACAATTAACATAAATATGTATATATACATATGACAGAATCACAACATTACATGGTAATTAATTTTTATTAATTATGAATAAAGTATCGTATTGTCATCCAAAACAATCGTGTATATAAAATTTCAGTTCAACTGAATGCTTTAAGACGTGAAAAAAAAAACCTTTTCAAGTTTTGACACACGTCGCCCACTCCCAAAAAATGCCAGCGTTGCTATAGTTGTAATTCTTTAAATAATTAGCTACAATTAATTTTTATTAATTGTAATTAAATTATTGTATCGTCATCCAAAATAATCATGTATATAAAATTTCAGCTCTCAATTGAGCACTTTAAAATATATTTTATTAACGATGGAAAATTCCACCAAGATAAATAAATATATAGAGAGTGTGAGCTAATAGTAGGAATTGAATAAGTTAATCCGTGTTAAATAACAAAACATACTTTCTTAATTTGATGCACAGTTTTATATTGTTTCAACAGAATATATATGAATAATTTTGATAAAAAAAAGTAAGAATTTTCCGAGATAACAAAATAAATAAAACATAAAAGTTCAAAAATGTTATTTTTTATTACTTTTAATTCGGATATATTTGAAGTAAATTGATGGTTTTTCATGGATAGAAAGATTGAAAATTGTTTTAAATCCATTTCACAAGATTTATTTAATTTTCGTTGTTGTTGTGTCCTTCCCAAAGGGAAGGAAATAAAGTTGCCATAGTCTGAGACAGGTTGGAGTTCTAGATGTACGCCTGTCGTTGGCCTGAGACTTGAGCATCATACTGATGACAGTACGATCTTTTTAGCTCGGTTCCATCCCAAGTTAGAGGGGGGAAACGCCGAGGGGGTCAGGAGCTCACACCTCTCTTCCTTTTCCACCAACCTTACGAGAGGTCTTGCGGTTGGATGGCTACTTAGAGAACCCCCATGCTGCAAAGGCACTATACATTTACAAATATCCTTTTCTACTCCGAGATTCAAAACCAGGCCCAACAGCACAGGAGCCAGCATTGCTTGACATTTGATTGTTATTTGTTAAATTAAATTTGTTGTTGACCTAATATCATTATATAAGTGTGACATATGTGAATAAACTAATATGTACATTTTAATTACTGTAAGTATTATTTTATTGCTGATAGATTTCAAAATATAATTTATCTTTGAATTCAAAATAAATCGATAATTTTAACATACCTCGTTTTTATTTTGGAATACAAGAATCACATAAAAAATCAGTTTCCTTGCAGTTGAATAAAATGAATCTTTATAAGTAAACTTTAGTTTGTTTTTAAGACAGTAAAACTAACTTAATTATCAATTAAAATACTATATAGTATATGTTTTAATATTAATTTTATTTTATTAATTAATTCTTTATGCATTTCCGTTTCACTTTTTACCCAAGTAAATATATATTATTAAATGTATTATCCCTTTTTAATTTAAATATTAATCTGTTTTAAACTGAGTATTATTATTTGATTCTTTCTCTCATTTAAATTAATTACATATATATTTTTTTGTTTGTAGTATTGCTACTACGTCTGGATACATTCTTTCGAATTATTTGCTATTTTTTTAACATTCTTTTGTAATAATTACAGTCTCTTTTATTTATTAACATTGCGTTTTATTTTATATTCTGTTCTCTTCTGAATATATTATCTCTTTCACGTTTTATTTAAAAATAGAATAATTTGCTTGGCTTGACTTCTGTAAACTATTAACCCAAAAAAGCGGTTTAAAATAAATTACAAATTTTTTAAAATACAATCGAGACATGTTTAGTTTTTAAATAATGTTACATAAAATATTTTTAGCATGCAAATCTTAATTGTATTTTTTCATAAGGTTTCAGAAAAAAGAAATCTATGCTAACTTTCTTCTGTAGTTTAAAAGCTATTTTTTGTTTAACATATCACTTAAAATGAATTAAATTTTTGCATGATACCAGTTAGAAAAATCTGAAAATGAAGTAAGAAGAAACTCAGAAGGAAAAAGGAAAATTTAAAAATAAAGACAAGAAAGACTTAAAAAGTGTAACATGTCTGTGATGCCTAAGTGTTCTCATTAAGGAGAATTTTACATAATTATGAATTTCTTCTAAAGATAGTTTCATTAACTTGAAGTATTTTGATTCTTAAACTCTCGCTGCAATATCAGCAATGTAAAATGCCATTATCCTGTAATAATGATAATGACAGTCTTAAATAATAATGACAAAAATAGACTGATATATATACAGTCTACTCTCAATAATTTGAAGTTGAAGGGAGCAATGAAAAACTTCGAATCATTAAGAGTTCGAATTATCAAAAGGGTAGGAAAAAAGTCCCGAAATACACGAAGAGAAAATTTTTCTAGCACATTTAAATCTGAAACTATATAATATAAAACAACAATTGTACATATGTAAAAATTATTTTATTGTATTTTTAAAAGGTACTGTTATAAGTATAAATGTCATACAGAAGTTAAAAGTCCTGCATGAAATTAATACATTTATGTAATAAAATAATTATTAAAAGAATACATGCTGTACACATAATTAATCTTTTTTGATGAATATATATATATATATATATATATATATATATAAATCTGTTATATTTAAAAATCTATGTAATCTGTCATCGGTTCCCTCAGACGCTGTTCCTAATACTATTGGTTCTTCAAGGCAGGGTCCAATCCGATCTATGCTCTATTTGGTGCCACTTGCCGTAAGTCACAAAGATGAGTCATGAATCGTCATGCCACTCCGACGCAAAATACACAATCCTACACATCTCTTTTTCACAATAGCGGACTGTCCTTTCTGAACACATGTGTAGCAAGGTCACGCGTTAAACGAAAGATATGGGCGATTGACAACAAGTGCGACCAGTCTATTGCCCACTTAATGAAGGAAAGCAAAAAAAAAGTGTCTTTTTGCTTAGGGAACCGGGAAACACAGAGAAGGGATGACATACAGATAGTTATCAAAGAGGTTATGTTACAGGGGAGAAACGCATAGACAATACGACCCAAAACATGTATGCTCCATCTTGTTTGCTACAAGACTCTACATGATAGTGAGTGTTCGAATTGTCGAGAGCTATATAAGATAACTTCGAATTATGTTTTGACCATATCCCTCCCAAATATGACACAGTGACAGCAGGAACTGAATATAAAATGAAACGATTCGCAATTGTTTTTATTGCTAAGAGGAAATAGAGCTCGAGAAC
This sequence comes from Trichonephila clavipes, assembly GCA_019973935.1. Taxonomy (NCBI): domain Eukaryota; kingdom Metazoa; phylum Arthropoda; class Arachnida; order Araneae; family Nephilidae; genus Trichonephila; species Trichonephila clavipes. The sequence continues at coordinate 497,576 of BMAU01000510.1, read as the reverse complement.
AGGCTACTGAGTGAGATACATGCAATATGATCGTACAATGGCACGAAAATGTTACATTCAGTGACATATTGATTGCAACTTATAAACACGTATAAAATATTTGTTCAAAGTTAAGATTGGTTTGAGATCTCAGTAAGGCTTTCAGTCAAATTCAAACTTTGAAAGGTGAATTAGTAGCCATATTCATAAAATGAGATACATTTTGGTCAGAAAACTAATAATATGGACAAAATAATGTTTCAGAAAGAGAGAGAACCTTTACAAAGTAACTATGCGTCCGAAATATCCTAGATACAACTGCGCCTTCTACAAAGCAAGACAAAATCCATTTTTCACAGCATGTAACAACCTTAGCTGTTTTGGCCGTTTGGCTCACATAGCTGGTCTATCTCAGTATAAAGTTGTATTGCCGTAGGATGGATTTGTATTTCAGATTTCATGTGAATATTGTAAGCCAGTGCTTCTCAAACTTTCAATACTGGCGCCCCCCTTTTCGATCACAATTTTTATCGCGCTCCCCTTATATATTAATAATGTACTGAATGCAGTAATAATGCCTTTAGACGCTAAAGCTACAATAGGCGATTTTAATTATAAACCATACAAATTAGTAACATAAGTATTAAATTTTGTATACTACTTTTAAGCAATAAATGAATAAAATAATAGGATAATTATTATGTTATTTTTCCTTTCTCTAATTTTTAAATTAAACGTATTGCAAAATGCGGTGGTTGCTCAGAAGACAAAATATAGATATCTGCTAAATATAGAAAAAGAACTCAGAGGGTAAATTTCTAATCATAAGCATTTTTCTTATAAAAACTTTGCTTTGCAAGACAAGCCCATGGAAGACGTTAATACTTGTTAAACTTGTTCTTAACTTAATATTAATTAATTAGTTATAAAATACTCTGTGCAGCACTGATACATTAAAACTATACCGGCTGAAGTGCCCGCTCTTTGCACGAGTTCATTTATAAGAAAATAAAACATTATTGATGTAATAGCTGAATTCTAAGGAGTGCAAAGCTAAATGCTCGACAATGTTTACAAAACTTAAAATGATTTTTTTAAAAAATGGTTGCTCAAATTATAATTAGTTTTAAGCGAATGGTAATTTTAATCCTCACAGAATTAGCATTTATATTTGATGTTAAATAATGAACAATAATATAAAATTCCGATGAAGAATAACTGTATTTTTTTAAATATTAAAAGCGAAAAGACTTCAACGTGTTTTAACCCGGGAGCAGGCACGCACTCGATATGGTTGAGCGGGGTTATTGAGTCACCCCAATCCTTTTTTTCTTAATAATCATTTTATTGTACACGATACAAATCGTGATTCCAGTGAATAATTTAATTATGAGAAAGTTTACTTACCTACTTTCAAGGACTTTTCAATTTTTCTTTGGTAACAAATAAACAGTTTTGCCAGAATTAACGATTTCGTAATCTGTGCGTCCCGCGCGACCACTTCCGGGTAAAAAGTGTATTCATTATGATTATATGAAATTGTGTAAAACGTTTTTCGCGTTATGCTTCACTTGTATAGAAAACTCGTAAAAATAAGTCTTGGCGAAGTAATCCTTCAAAGTGTGTGTGTGCTCTCCGTGGTTTTCCAAATATCATAAAAGTCTTTTGCATGCAAAAAAAGCCTAACAGAGAAATCCATTACTTACAACTTCCCTAAATGAGAAACAAACACATAAAGAGAGGGGTCATAACTAACTGTACCAATAACTTAGAAGGTTAAACAGATTACAGCTATAATGTGCAGTATTTCAAGAATAATGGCAGTGATGAATTTTTTATGTTCCTAAATTTTTTCGATTCTGCGTCTGGAATCTGTTTTTTTTTCTGAAAGAGTTGTATGTTAGGTTTAAACAAAAAGCGTAGTAAAAAAATCTCTCATCATGGGATTACAGCAAATCAAATAAAAGTTTTCTTATTTATTTATAATATCAAAGATAGCTAATTAGGTATTGAAGAAATTTTTATTTTTGTTGAGTTAATATCGCGCGCACGCGCCTTTAAATTATATCAGAGTTAAAGTGCATTTTTTATTATGTCTGAAAGTATTTTGTTTTAATTCATTCCAGTATAAATTAATTATTTTAAAATCTTTTATTTTCGATATGCTCGCGCCCCCCAGGGGGCCGCGCCCCACAGTTTGAGAAACACTGTTGTAAGGTAATTAAAAAGGTTGAAGAAAGCAATCTCTCTTTCTCTCTTGTTACCATTGCGGGGTTCCTAATGCTAGCAAAGCGATTAGTGATAATTAACAGTGCTCGGAAGTAGCATGGTTCGGGATTTAGAAACTGGCTAATTATTTTTATATATGTGTTACCGGCAAAGTTTGAAATCTGGTATTCTATAGAATGCCTAAAACTAGCCGGCAATATATGAAATGATTCTTATTTAACGCATTGCCAAGGCATTCGATACAATGCCTGATGAGAAACCGGAAAAGTATGAAATACATCTACGATTCATTTCGAATATTGCGTGGCAGGATACGAGACTTTTAACTCGTGCCTCAGGATTAGAGTTTGTGAGTTGCACATTGCAGTTTGTTCGGAAGTGTCAAGATACTCAGTTTTACTTAAATTTGCTCAACAAAAAATTGTTTTTTTTCTATGCTTCATGAAAAGGGAGAAGCAAGCTGTAGTGTTGAAGAAGTCATTGTTTATAGCAGGGGTTGGCAACCTGTGGCACGCGGTACAATTCTCAGTGACACTTCGCACCGTTCCACAAATTTGTCAATTTTTGAATTGTTTCAAAAATGCCCTACTCTGTGGTATGCTGAATCATATTGGTAGATTGGTTTGACGCGCCACAGCTAAAGGTCACTAAACATGAAACTATTCGACGACGAGCTGCCCAAAATTCGAGTTAATGCTGCAATTTTTTTTAAACTGAAGAATTAAAACTGAAACTGATTAGAAGAATTAAACTGAACTTATTAGAAGTTAATAACTGATATACAAAAAGACTACTAAGAAGGAACCCAGGGACTATTGGTTGTTGAAAAGCTATGATGTGATGTTTGTGGAAAATAAAAGTAAACTCATTAAACCTATTAAATAATGCGTACCAAACAGCAGAGGTCCCCAACCCACAGTACGTGGATCAAATGATATTAGGGCAACTCAATGGTACAAAATTATATATTTCTATTTTATTCACTGGGGTGTATTTCTCTCTTGTTTGTGTGACTATCGATAGAAATCACACTTTATATTTCATGTAAAATCATTTTTTATATTCGTTTTTTGGTACATTTGAATTTTATTGTATAAATGCATGTTTAAATACAATTAAATTATTAAATCAAAACAATTTAAAATATAAATAATCAACGTCCCACCTTCAGCGGGTAGGGGTAAAATTATCAAACGTTGACCAGTTCGGAAGATAAAAAAGTTGGGAAGCACTGCTATACAGTATTACGTCACGGATTCTGAGGACAAGATAGTAATCTAAAAGAACTTTCAACCACGAATACAAAAATGTTACAAGTTACTGAACTGTACATCCAATATTGTGAGCCTTGCCAGAAAAAACAGAAATTTTTGGAAAAAGGTATTGTTGTGAACCTTGTAATTTTTTTCCGAATGCCAATATATTCGTAGTTGCAATTAGGGGGAAAAGGATGGTTTCTATCGACCTGGAACTTCTGATCGAATTTTAAAACAAGTATTTGTGAAATCACAATTTACTTTGTGCTCTAAGAACTTGCTTAGAATCAGAGATATTCCTGACCATGAAATTCCTGTCCTGTCATTTGCAATCGCTCAGTCCAATGGAAGTGGCCAAGGATTTGTCAAATGTATGTGTAAAACAAAGTACCAACATCAGAATTGTCTTTGTGTAAAAAATGTAAAGAAATGTAATTCAAAATATCACTCAAGCCTACCAAGTTGCATCAAGTTGGTTAATTTTAATTTCGTGTTTTTTTTATGAAAATTTTGTTTTCCTTAATTAGAAAGACATAAATTTTGTTTCGTACAACTTTTGTTTTCCTTTACGCATTTTGAATAGTTTTTTAATGGCACTTTCAGTATTTTGTCAGAATAACATTAGTATTTTTAGGAATGTACATCATTGATAAATAGCCTTATCATGACCTTTTTTTCATACTTTGCTTAGATAAATTTGATCATTCCATAGAATGCCTAGTCACATATTTCATATATTTCAATGTCATATTTCATACTTTGCCTAAAAACTTCCGGGATTCTATACAATGCTTAGGCATTCTATAGAATGTTGGCATTTCATACTTTGCAGGTAATATATACAATGCGATCATACAACAGTGCCCAAACTTATTTCTTAGAGGGTCCAGCTCAGGTTTCGTCCTCATTATTTAACCAAGGTTCAAAATTGCGTGATTCGCTGCCTATAGTTCTCATGTGACTTTACAGTGCGACGTTAACAATCACTTCCTCACTTCATAACCATTGCTTAGAATTATTAAGTAAATCGTAAGAAATTTCCATGCTCAAATCTAGAACAATATAAATAAAATATATTTTTAAAAAAATAAGATAGTTAATTGTGTATGTAATAGATTATATTTCAATAAACAGAAATGCCATATTATTTCATTAAAATTTTTTTAATTGTTTTCTCTTTAATTCAGTGCTTCTCTAACTTTCAACATTTGCAGCCCAATATTCAGTCATAATTTTCATCACACCCCCTCCATAAAATAACAATGTATTGAATTTGCGGCGGTACTCCACCAAAGACCCATTTCCCATCAGGAACGAGTGACGTTTCAGCGGTCAAGTAGTTTTTCGTGGGAAAGTATCCCAAGGTGGACACCACGGCGCTGATGTCCTAAGGGAAGTCCACCTCTGACCTCCCTTGATCTAGCCGACAGTAAGATGCCGACACAGTTCCCACGCCAGCCGCGATTTTCAAAGTACACCGCGCGAAGGGGATTTGGACCAATCGAAGAATGGTTTCACCAAATACGTCCAAACAGAAGTGACTATACATCACGTGTCACTTTCGTGGGCAGGACGTATTTCACTCCAAAAAAAGACTCTGAAATTGCGACAAGAGAGAGAGAGAGAGAGAGAGAGATCTTATCTATACCTCTATAATCAGACCAGTGATCTTATATGCTTCTCCAGTCTGGGGGCATGCAGCTATTTCAAATATTAACTTACTAGAAGCAACTCAAAATGTCGTTATAAGACGACTCGCGAATGCCCGATGGTTTATGAGAAACGCAGATATTAGGCCTGCGCCTCACCTCAAAACCATTCGGGAAACTATCAAGAAACTTGCAATAAAATTCTACAAAGATATAGAAACAATCGATAACAGAACCCTTAGAAAAATCGAAATATACACCCCAGGCCCAAATTTTAATAGACCTAGAAATATTCTCTCTAATTTAATTCATCTCTCCAAATCCCAAGATTAACTTTTTTTGACAAACTCCGCCTGATCCCGCCCCCACGCGAGCTGCTTCCTCCTGATTGGTCGAGCAAAACTCACGCTAAAACTTTTAAATACGGCCGTTCCGACGGCCACTTTCACCCGGCAAAGTAGGAAAGGCGACGGCTTTTGCCGACCCCTTTCCCTACTGCGCCGATATTTCTTCCTTCCACCGGCTCCTTTCTCTGCTTGCAGGGAAACAGAGTTCGGTAGGCACTGACACAATTTCAACACATGATACAAAACAAATCGCTTCCAGACTTCACACGTTCACCTGTACTGGCAATCATTTAATTTTAAACTTCAAATTACTATTTCATATTTAAAACTACTTAAAACTAAAAAAGGGCAAACTATATCAAATTAATGTCACTCCCCAACTACTGACTGATTAGAGATTTAGACTTCTTCGGGAATCAGGCGCTCCATTAAGCCTTCAACACCACCAAGAGAGAGAGAGCGACACCAACGCAGAGACATGATCTAACCCCCAACAGTCTCTCCGATTCCAATAGCTTCACCAGCTTCTGCACCCCGGCATTTCCATTAGCCATACCAGCATCTGTTCCACCAGCTCGTTTCAACGCCGCCTTCACCAGGAGCTAATATTACTGCCTGTAATAATACATTATCCTCCCAGCTATACAGCTGGGGCAAATTCAATAATACTATGCTTTATGCTAAAACTACAATACGACTTGAGCCTCTTTTAGTGCCATCGGCAACTATAACATCTCACTTAGCCAAAGCGTTAATTGCCTTGGACGTATATATACGTCTTTCCACAGTACGATCTTTTTTGTGCATTGCTATCCATAAAATTATTCTGAAGGTTTCGGAATGCAATAAATAGACCTTGACAGTGTTTGAGAAGGATTTACTTATTTCAGAGAAGTTGTTACTTATTTATTCCTTTTCATCCCCCTCCAATAAATCACATACGCGCCCCTACAGGGAAAATGGTTGCATTAAGGAGTGAATGACGTAACTTTTAAACTGTAGTTAAGGGAATTATTATAAGACTTACAAATTATCAAGATAAGTGTTATTTTTTGTAAAAAATTTATATGAAAAGCCCATGGGGTCAATGGAACTTTTAAACTTGTTTTAAACTTAGTACTGTTTAATTAATTATAATATACTTTGGTGCAGTACTGATACATTTATAAGTGTATTATATCATTACAAATGAGTACTTTGTTTTATTATATCAGAATGTATTTTGTTTGTTTACTTTCAGTGTAAATTAGTAGTTTTTTTAAATATTCATTTGTTTTCGAGTTTTCAATATGCTCACGCCCCCTAGGGGGCACGCCCCACAGTTTGAGAAATACTGCTTTAATAAACAATTTCTGAAGTTATTTTACTATGCATTATATTTAGATTTTGATTCGAAAAAAAATAATTATCTTAACGAAAGATTGTCCCTTTTTAAGATAATATAATATTCTATGATAAAAAGATTCCCACACGCTTAGGATAAATCAAATGACGTTCTGTCTTAAATATATTGTATTGAAATAATATTATTCAGAAACTCTTAATTAGCTGTAAAAACAAAGATAAAATGCTCAAACTCGTACAATTCTTAGGTTTCTCTCTGTGTGTAATTTATAGAAACAAGTATAAGTTCAATCAGAATTTCATTTACTTAAGGTAGAAAACCTTTAGTAAATATTTAATTCCATAGCAGGGAAATCATTGTAATTTCCTTTTTTAATTAAAATTTGCATTTACATTTCTGAATAATGTATCCATAGTACTTCCTGAGATATTGTATACATTTTAAATTGAATGATAAATGAGAAATGATAAATTTGTTCTACCTTTCGCTCACAATAATTTTTTTTAAAATTTATACATTCAAAAATAAAGTGATTTCAAAATGCTTTTCTCAGAGATCAATGTTATTTTAGAAATTTGATTCGTACTTAATTAAATTTTGAAAGGGAAACAGGATACTAAGAATTGATTTATGGCAGATACGAAGTAAAAGGATTATGTTACATTCACATAATTAAATGACAGTATTTTTAATACACTCATTTAATTCTGTATGGGTTTACAATTTCTAGTATATATTGAAAGTAAATATTAAGTGTATGATATTAATTTTAAATGTTTTCTGCTTTCGGGGCATTACATCGAATCTAGTAGATTGTTATTCATAGTACAGAAAATTACAGAGGAAAAAAGCAATAAATCTTTGTAAACGAAAAATCTACAAAGAGAATTAGATATCTTGTTTCACTATAAAGATGTTGGAGCTATCTCTTGCCTTAAGATCGAATTTATTTCTAAATTACTACTCACATGTTTAGACTTAAGTCGATCACTTACATTGTTTTATAATACTGCATTTTTTGGACTGCATATTGGCAACTAAATCTTTGCTGACATGGCAAGTCCCCAGATGTGAGAGCCATTTCATGGAGGCGCCATCTAATGACAGCTCTCGCTACCAAATTTGCACACTTGAATTAATTTTAATTCAAGTTCTCGTCAGATGCTAACTATTGCAGTGATTCAATTTTGGCGAGAGTACCAGAGCCAAATTAATACTCAAGAGATCTTTTAGATGCCACATAATCATATGACATGCATGCCAACGATTTTCGTATCCAGCCGAGACTGAACCCACAACCTTGAGCTTACGGAGAAGACATGCTACCTTGAAGTCACCATGCTGACTTATAATAATGTATAGCTTCCATTTAATGTATGTCACAATTTATGCATGATAAAATATCTTTTCTTATAAAAATAATAAAATATCTTAAAATAAAAATATATAAAATAATAAAATATATTAAAATAAAAAGTTATAAAACAATAAAATATCTTAAAATAAGATATAAAATAATAAAATATCTTACAATATAAAAAGCTATAAAATAATAAAATATCTTAAAATAAAAAGGTATAAAATAAATAAAATGGTTTCCATCTATATATGAAAAAATTTTTTCATGATGCTGCAATAATTTATTTATACATAAGTTATAGTTGATAAAAGCAACAACATCTTTGAGACAGAATGGTGCAAAACCACAATTTGGACAAATTTGCATCTATGATGATGGTGAGGCTTTGCATGAATGTGCAAAAATAGTTAAACGTGATTATGTATTGCAAATTATACAGCCAATTATGAATAAAATCCGCTTATAGGAAAATATAGAGCTTCGAATGGAATTCAAAAGAAAAAAACCAAGATCACGAGATTAGTCTGTTTCTATTACATGTGTGAAACAATATTTAACTATGGACAAGTGTATGTGGCTTTCTCAAGATGCTGAAGCAAAAACGGAATAAAAATTCAGTGCAAAATTAAAGTAAAAGGTGATTAGGAACATTGTTTTTAAAGATGCAATAAATTAAAGTACAATTTAAAATACGGGGATGAAGACTTGAAATAATTTTTTTTCCTGCTTAAAATATATTATAAGAAAATAGAACAACAAAATACATTCTATAACAAAAAATAAAAAAAACAACGACTCACCAAGAAGGAGTTACCCATTGTAATGAAATATCGTATGAAAAGACATTTGGACCGAACATGAAATTAAGATTTGCTGCCCAATGAATAAATAGAGGGAGCTACAGCGCATCGTAACTGCACACTCTACAGGTGTCTATAAGAAGTGATTCTCAATCTGATGGTAAAAGTGTCTGTTGCACTGCTGTTTAGGATACCTTTCAACGACTGTTTGTTCCTCGCCCCAGGAGTTGAGCTCATTACAAGCAACTATCAAAGTTTGAAAGAAATCGTATTATTGGATTGAAAGATGCTGGGTGCGCAAATCGGAGAATCACTCGTCACATGTGTCAAAGCGATGCGGCTATTAAAAGATGATGGCAAGAATGGGTGGGCAGTGTCAGATTTCAGGTCATGGTGGTAGCGGTCCACCTAAGGCCACAGCAGATCGAGATGACATATTAACTATCAAATCAGCTGTCACAGCGCTTAATTCATCGTTATCAACCATCAGACGTGCGATCCGCACACCAGTGTCCACCATGACCATTCGCAGACGGTACGTACGTACCGTCGTATTACGCTCGGTATTTATTATTACTGTATTTACGGTACCGTATAACCGTATAACTCGTACGTATATTACGTACCGTATAACTCGATATTATTACCATATTTACGCTCGTACCAATCCTTACGCAACCTGCCATTCACGCTTTCTCACTGTCGAGCCAGATTACAGTGGTGCTTGACTCGATCAGGTTTGAATCATGCTGATTAGGGACGTATAGTGCTTAGGGATGAATCTCACTTCAAATTATGTCCTCTTAGTCACCAAAGACGTGTCTGAAGACGCCTAGGACAACGTGCCGATGCTGCTTTCAATATAGTACGCCACACAAGCCCTCAATCAGGAGTTATGATCTGGGATGCCATTTCGTTTCACAGCCGGACCCCTTTGGGCGTCATTAGAGGCACACTTACAGCACAGTGGTAGGTCGAAGACAATCTGAGAATTGTTTTACTTCCGTTCCTTTTGCAGTACTCTGATCTTATTTTCAGCAAGATAAGGCCAGATCACATACGGCACGTGTTAAGTGTCTTACAGCTTGTCAAACACTTCCTTGACCAGCCAGATCGCCATATATCTCTCCAATCGAGCATGTCTAGGATATGAAAGGAAGGAGACTGCCTCTACCGGGGAATGTTGATCACCTGACATGACAATTGCAGCAAATATGGCAAGAAAATCCGCAGGAGACCATCAGAGTGCCTTATCACTTTATGCGAAGCTGTGCTTGCATCCAGGCTAGAGGTGGGTCAACACCTTATGGAGCTTATTACATTGTAACTATGTAACTCGAAATAAATCATTGAATTTTTCTGAAACTTTAATCATTTTATATTCCGTACATAATCTTTCTACGCACCAATTTTTGTCTCTATCGGACAATTCGTTCTTGGTGTGTCGTCATTTTTGTTATAGAGTGTACATGCAAATTACAGTTTTACATTTTGAGCAATAAGTCTGAACAATTGTATAAATTGTACGATGGGGGTTGGTGTAACATTAGTTCTACAGGGGATACCCTCCCCCCAATAATAATAAAACTACTGCGCACAGACTTATTATTAAATTGGAACACAGTTTATAGCTTTTACTTTATCAAAACAAAATTGTAACTTTCAATTTAAAGCTGAATTGTATTTGCCGTAAGTGTTTGTATGGAAGTCAAATTTTCTGCTATGGAATGCATATATTGACTTACAATTATTATAAATTACGAATAGCAAAATAAAATCATGATTCATGCAAAAAATATGTAAAATAAAGTTAAATTATATTTATCACATTTCTCAGAATGTAAAAAGAGATATTTTGACTAATTTTGTCTAATTTTTACGAAATGGATTCAAGTTCGAAACACATTCTCAGAAAAGAAAAAAATTCTGATACTAATGCAGCAACTTTAAACGTACTACAACTTAGCATTTGTACAGAAAACCAATAAACATTTTTCTTTGTTTTGTATTGGAACTTTTTTTTCATGAAATATTATACATATTTATTGTCTAATGCATTAACATGTATGAAACTTAAACATGTGTAAAAATGAAAAAAATGTATGAAAAAATTTGCTGAATAATTTAAAATTTGAAATAAGTCAGATTGCAAGGGATTGGATATATTATAACCACGTGAAATGATATTAAGAAACCGTTTTATCTTTTAAAAAAGTTCTTCAAGTTTGAGTGTCCTGATGCAAAATAATTTATTAAATTGATTTTTTTTTCAAAACTAAAAGCTAAAATAGAGCATGAAAACTGAATTAATTATGCATGCGATTGACGTGTGTATGACATATTCGGTATAGAGCCGTTGTTCAGTTGTTATGGAATATTATAACATAAAAATATTGTACAACAGAAGTATAGCTTTTTGTGCATTAAAATGAATTTACTGATGTTTTATGTATTAGATATATAATTATTTTCTAGTTTCATTCCTTTGAAAAAATAAACTAAATAAATAAAAAATTTTAAAACTATTTTCTCTCTTTACTGCTCTAATTAATGTAATTTGCAGCAAGCTAACTACTTATTTGTAGAAATTATTAATTTACAACGCTCTCATTTTTCCCCTCCATTTTTAAGGAAAAAAGCTTAGAGCACATTGAGATGGAGTTTTCAATTAAATATTTTTAATGGATTTCAAAACACATTTTGCGAATTAAAGTTTTTTTTTCTAATTGATGCTGATAATCTTTTGAATTGCGTTGATTTACATTTGCTTCTCCCCCACCCCCAATCACTTCTTTTGTAAATATTCATTTACCTTTGATAAACAAACGCATTTTACATTTTTGAAAGATTATTGTCTTGTTCTGTTTTGTATTGAATATAGGATAAAAAAATTCAATTTTTTTGTAATTGCGAACAATTCTATATCTACTACAAGCAATAGTAGTTTTTTAAATGAAACTGCTTGAAATGAAATCAAATAGAATTTGAATAATTGTAGAAATTATTTAAAAATAATTTATTTCTCAAAGTGTCTTACAGTTGTATCATTATTTGCAGCTGTGCATTACACAGTGAATGGGATATACATAGATTTAAATTTATTGATATATAGTAATAGTCTAGGGGAAAATAATAGAAAATATGTACTGAAAAAGTGCATAAGAGGCTCTTATGTAATTTGTAGAACTATGTAGAATTCGTAGTTTTTCATATATATATGTAATAATTCCCAGTCATTTAATCTTTAATAGCTCTTGATTTATTTATGGTCCAGTCCTACAGGACAACTGATTAATTATTTTAATTAGTTACCCGTCTAACCGGGACTTCTGGAACTACATCCATCCACTCCCAAATCATGTGATGCCTCTCTGGGTATAAATACCAAGGTCATTGGAAATCCCGCTCTCTTCTCTCTTTTGTCTGTGTCTTTAGTCATGTAGCCGGCTGCATTGCATAGTGTCGTAGTTTCTTTGTTTTGTGTAGTGTCGTCCATGCTTTATGTCTATAATATGCCTATGTATTTCAAGAAGTGTAATAAATTGGATTAAATTACAAGACTGCCTCATCAATAACACTGAATATGAAACATCAACCAGCATAGAAAATGTATGTAATATACAGTAATCACTTCCAATGGCCACGCCCTATCATTTCGATCGTTACAGTACCATCCACTCGCCACGACATTATACTTATCATTACTACTCGCCATTACTATTATAGGAATTATTTCATACATATATACATACACGAATACGGCAGAAAGCCAATTATGTACTATAAGTGGTATAGTTGCAGGTTAGATATTATTTTTGAAATATTATTTTTAAATAAAAGATCTCAGTAATTTTTTTGAAAAGCAATATTATTACTACTCATTTAGTCAGCTATAGATTCACTCTCTAAAACCACCAAAATTTTGAGTGCACCAAGAGAAATTACCTCGAAATTTATAGGCACGTATGAATAAGAACAATGCATTTATTTCTAAACATCGAAATTGTGATCAAAATAAAGTGGCCAGACAGGGATCAGGGAGCAATGCAGGAATGATATACCAAAATATTAACTCACAACTGACAAAATAATAGCAAATATAGACACCAGTCTAGAAAATCCATTTTCAAATACGATGTTTCGTCTGGGATTTCATAGATTAAAATTGTATGATTGTGTTACCAGGCGCAAATCCCCCATAACTATAACACACACCAATATGAGATATTCATACAATTGCGCATCAAACTGGAAGCTCAATGATTGAAAACATGTAATTTGGCTTAGAGATTCCTCTCTCTCTTTTTACATCATAGAAAAGTTTATGTTTGACAACAAATTGCAGGAGCATTCGATCTTGACTGCGGGAGATGCTATTTTATTGCATACCATAGAAGCTGTAATCATTCAGAAAGACCGTGTAACAGTTTAAACATGCTTGAATATATTTCATGATATGTTAATGATCATGTTCTCATTTCTGTAGACATTCTTCTCTGGTGATTCTGCCTTGTGTCAGGTGATTAATGGTTCTGTCCATACAGCAAAGTGCATCATAAGTTTGCTTGGCTTAATGATCTTGAAGGTGAAGTGAATAAATACCTTCATGTTCTGAATCGCCATACCTGAAACATTTTGAACAATATTAATGGGGATATCTTGGTTTCAAGCAAGAGAACGATTTACCACACATTCAGCACAATTACAACTGAACGATTTGTTACGAAGCATGCGTATTTGCATGCTGTGTACTGGCTTGGGAGAGATATTTATGCACATCAATTCTATGTCCAATTGTAAGTGCTCATAAATGCTTCTGATGTACTGACACTGTAACAAAAAATAGGTAACAACAATAATAATGATAACAAATGAAAGTAGAAATAAAAAAGTGAGAAAAATGAGAATAAAACTAAAACAACATTATAGGTCAGAGATCGTTATAGAGTCTGTGATCAAGCACAACCGAAATTTCGTTATATTTCATTCAAGATCATGGTACAATAAATGATTCAGATATAAAAATCTTTCTGAAACGCCTAAACGATGGAATACTGGGCCAAAAATGGGAAATAAGTACCTCGAAAAGGGTATGATACTAAGGTAGGGATATTATAGGTAGACTTTTACATCAGTATCAAAAATACACGATGTTTTTTTTCTCAGATCTCTGGCTTTAAATTACATTCTTTTGAATAAAACTATTGAGAAGCTTTATAAACTATGTTTAAGCATAGGTTCATTTCTAGGATTAAAATATTTAAAATGAAAAAGATATGCTTACCATTTATTAATTTTGTTTATAAAAGACGCAAAAAAAGTCTTAAAAAAATATTACTTATTTTACAAAAAAAGGAAGTTTGAAAACATGTTTTTAAAATTTTTTTAGCTTTTTGCGGGAAAGATAAATACTTCTCTCGAATTTACCGTTTTAAGCTTTTTCCTCTCAGTTCATATTCCAAACTTCACATTTAGAACAAATGTGTTACGGCAATGGAAGTTATCTAATTATAAAAATAAATGACAGTAATTAGAGAAATTTCCATATTTTTTTAAAACTTAAAAGCACAAGAAAAGGGCAGATAATTTGAAAAATCCTCTTATCTCTTTACTTCGCTAGGCGAAAAACAAATTTTCCAGGATTTTAGCGATTGAAAAGAAAAGAAAAATCTTAATCCATTCTAATGCACTGCAAATATTATATATATAACTACTATCTGTTGCATATTTATTCGTTTTGTCATAGTAAAATTGCATTGTTTAATCTTTACTTTAGTACCGTATTTAGCACATAGTAGAAATTTTGAAATCATGGAATTCAGTAGAAAATGTAAACATTTACATGACCTACTTCAGTCGTAGTAAAAGTTTAGTTGTCTTGACGAATTTTGTATGCTAATAAATAATTTTTCTCCTACATTTGATTCCAATTCTGGCCGCTTCTTTTTCCGAAGTATACATTTCAGACTCCACTAATTTTCATGCATTGAGTGAAAATAAACAAAATAGTCTAGTTTGTGTTAAGAGAACTACATACTCATCATTTGAAATCCACAAAATTGAGAATTGTTTCTTAAGATTGAAATTTTCCTTCTGTAGTACCTAAAATTTTTGGTGTCGTTGCATGCCATCAGTTAAATTTATTTTTGACGTTCATTATTTTGAAATTTTCTCGATGAAAATGTTCTAAGCGGAAAAGGTGTAAAGCTATAAGATTGATTATTTTAAACTAATTTCTATTTATGTAATACTTTTTTATTATTTTTATTTGTAGCTTTAGTTGGTGGATTTATATATGTTCAGAAAAAATAGTTCTGAAGTATGTGACTAACTTCGAAGTACTTATTTGCTCTCTTGTTAACAAAACAATTTACAATTTTTGAGAATTGGGACAATTCGGAAGATTGTTGCACTATATTTGTTTACTCATGCAGAAGTCTTTTAAAATTACGACGACACCCTGATATACAAACCGCGCTTTTTTTCTCTTAAAAAGATTCTTTATATTTCATTCAATGCATATCTACATTTATTCAGTTTCATAAGGAGTTTGTAAGGTTTTGCAGTTCTTTAGACTTCTTGTTTCATTATTTTGTTCCAAATAATTTAATTTAAATACTTATTCATATGTTGACTTTTTATTATTTTATGTATTTTAGAAATTCTTTTTAACAATGCTGTAATGTACTGCAATTCTTTTTAACAATGTATTACTGTAAGGTATAAGAATGAGGTCTTGGAGTCCTATGTTCGCATTTTGTCCTATGTTAGCCCTGATTTTCTTTTAATGAATGACAACAGCTCATCTGGTCGACGAATTTTTGGAAATTGAGAATATTAGCCGAATGGATTAGCAGTGAAATCTCCAAACCTCCTCCGTTAGAGCACACCTGGGACGCTCTGGGGAAAAGCAATTGCAACTAGCAAATCCCTCCACGAACGAACTGAAGCCTAAAAACAGAAATGCTGAGAGAGTGGGATTAATTTCAATAGGAATTCATAAATTCCCTTATTTTTGGCATGGAATCACGATATGAGGCTTGTTTATCTGAAAGTGTGAACCATACCTCTATGAGCCAACTTTATTTTGTTTTAATCTGCAAATAATTAATATAATAAATAATTAATATTGTTCCATAGGGGTGATTATCAAAATAACAGAAACACCTGTGAAAAAAGTGACACTTTTGAATGTGCTTTTTATGTAAAAAGGTACGATAACAGGTAACAAATTTTTTATAATAGAAATATATGTATTATGGAAGTATGTGGTAACTTTATTAAAGTTCTGAAAGTTTTGGATTTCTTTCAAAAACGTAAAATTGTGAACCTCTCAGATTTTCAAAGATACCAAATTGTTGGAGCCCGTCTAGCTAGAGCAAGTGTGATCAAAACATCGCCCTTTTTAAGCGTTTCTAGAAAGATGTCTAAAGCCAAGGCAGCATACACACAGCGTGGCAAGACAAACTTGACAAAACAAAATAATGGACGGAAAGAGAGGCTCAGTGAATGAAAACGACGGGTAGGAAGCGCAGAAGTGGTTTGTAATGTCTAAAAAACGAACAACTGGAGCAAAAGTGACCGCAAAGCTCAATTAACATCTATATTCTTCAATGGTTTTAGTTAGGAGGCACCTTCATCAAATGATATTTATGGAAGAGCAGCGATTCCCAAGCCACTTGTCACGGATGTTAATGCCATAAGTCCTCAACAATGGTGTCACACTCACAAAACTTGGTATATTGTTAAGTGGAAGAAAGTAATATGGTCTTACGAATCGTCTTCCACACTTTCCCTGCAACGGGATGAATGCATGTTTGGAGGACATCAGCCCAAGTGCATAGCTTCTTCCAACTGTCAAGTTTGAATGTGGATGTGTCATTATATGGGCAGCCGAGTCGTGGTTTCCTGCAGGACCAATCGGGACCCTGAAAGGAAGGATCACTGGGGTGAATTGTAGAGAAATTTTGGCTGTCCTAGTCTATTTTGTGTTGCGAACTTCGTTTCCTCCAGAAGATGGAATTTTCCAAGAGGACAATGCACCCATCCATGTAGCAGAACTTGTCCAATCATCATTTGATCAACCCAAAGATGAAGTAAAAGATCTACCTTGGCCCCCACAGTTACCCGATCTCAATATAATTGAACCGTTGTGGTCTATTTTAAAACGTTCAATACGAAATCGATATCATCTACCGGCATCTCTTCCAGAACTTTCACAACACCTCAATGAAGAATATTATAATATTCCTCTAAACACTATATTCAGCACTTGAGTGTTTTGATTCCTAAGCGAATCCAAGCTGTATTACTTGTCAAAGGCGGTCCTATACCATACTAATAAAAGACTCTTTATTAATCTGTTTTTCCGTTATTTTCATAACCATCTGTATCTTTGCTTACCTTTCCATGAAAGTTGTTTAGGTAATGATGATGTTTCATGTACCAAAGTTTTACTCTTTGGTTTGTGGAAAATATAGCTTTACTTCTTTTTATAATTTACATTTCTTTTTTAATTATTTTATAAATATATTTTTAATGCATTATTTATATTAATTAACTCAAGTATTTTTTTTTATTTTTAAATTAAGTTCTCATTCATTTTTTTATTTTGAAGTTATGACTCAAAAATGAACTCTGTGATTTTCGTTATTCCTTTGTTAGCTTAAAGAGATGCAGAGGAAGATGATTGCCAGCTAGTTAACCTCAAACCAGCTTAATCACAAATATTTTGTCCTAAATCCAAAATTGCTTTTTGTTACGCTAGAATTTTATTTTTATAAAATCTTACCTCTTATATATATATATATATATATATATATATATATATATATATATATATATATATATATATATGTATACATACATATATATATATATAGTCTAATTCTCTACAAACAAGAGATACACACATTCATCAATCACATTCGAAAACAACACATAGTCAGTAAAGAGATCATACAATGAAGAACACTAGATTAAAAATTATAAAATGAATACTGCAGTATTATAAACATTGCTGATTTAGGACAACTAATACACTCTGTCGCAAAAAATATATGCACCCAGAAGAAATCAAGCTACAATCACAAAACTCGGCAAGAATGTAGTCTGGTAAGAGATATGCAAATGATTAAAATTTCGAAGCCAATGAGACAAGGCTAAGTGTGCTATGCGCATATTAGTTGCGCAACTGGGAGAGTTTAAAAGCATGAGTACGAGCGCCGTACGGCTATCCAAACGAATCTGATGACTTTGATAGACGATATTGAGACTTAGGATGCCTCTAAGACGTAACCGGCGGCAGTACGAGCAGCTGACGGACTTTGATAGGGGCCGTATAATAGGCCTCAGAGAAGCAGGTTGGTCGAATAGACGTATCGGCCGCCACCTCGGTCGGAGCGATATGGTAGTTGCTCGGTGTTGGCAACAGTGGATCACAGAAGGTAGAGTGTACCGTCGCGGAGGGTCAGGACGTCCCAGGAACACAAATGATCGCGAGGATCGTGCAATCAGAAGAGTGGCCACTTCGGCACCAACAACGTCGCTAGCATCGATTCAACGCCACTTACCTCCTTCCAGACATCCAGTGCCATCAAGAGAAACCATAAGAAGACGACTGACCGAAGTTGGCTTGAGGAGCCGACGTCCGCTAAGACGCTTACCACTGACCCCACATCATAGGCAGTGTCGACTGGATTTTTGCCGACCTCGGGCAACTTGGAGTGTGACAGACTGGAGACGTGTCATCTTCAGTGATGAATCCCGATTCAGTCTCAGTGCTGATGACCACCGCACACGTGTCTGGAGGCGCACCGGCCAGCGGTCCGATCCGGCATTTATTGTCGAGCGGCATACAGCAATTTCACAAGGTGTGACAGTGTGGGGAGCAATTTCTTGGGACACACGATCATCTTTAGTGGTCCTTCAAGGCACTTTGACAGCTCGCAGATACGTGGACGATATTTTAACGCCGATTGTGCTACCCATGCTATCAAGTCGCCCAGGTGCCATTTATCAACAGGATAATGCTCGTCCACATACTGCGCGACTCTCCCAACCATGTCTTCAAGGATATGATGTCCTACCATGGCCTGCCAGGTCACCAGATCTTTCGCCAATAGAGCATGTCTGGACGCGCTGGGAAGGCAACTGCAGCCGTCCCGAGATACAGGAGAATTAACTGCGCAGATGCAAAGACTATGGCAGGATCTTCCACAGGGGGTCATAAGTGATCTAATTGAATCGATGCCACGCCGAATTTCGGCTTGTATAGCTGCCAGAGGTGGCTTTACTACTTACTGATTTTTAACCTTTTGCAAGCTGTAACCGCTTAATAAAATGATATTTTGTTCTGAATTTTTAATCATTTGTTTATTTTCATATACACTACATGCATACCAAATTTCGTGAATGTAGCTCAATTTCTTCTGGGTGCATATATTTTTTTGCGACAGAGTGTATATAAAATAATTTACATAAAAGTGGGGTTGAACCTGTTTTTTCACCAGCCAACCTTCCCCCATTAAGTAAATGATACTGAGCAAAAACCTATTGAAAGTAATGGATAGGAATATCTAAATCCATTACAAAATAGAGGTAAATTACCTAAAAATTGCAGTTGAAAATGCAGAGCACGCGCTAAATCTGAGTGCAATAACTAAATTATTGGCAGATTCTGGAATGTAATGCAGATTCAAAGCATGGGAATGGCTGAAATGTAGCACTTAACAAAAGTATAAAAAGAATAGAAACAAAAATTAATAATAGAGTTACAAATTACCATACTTTTAGTGACACTAGAGTATATATGAATTAAATAATAATAAGTAATTTTAACTAATAATAGAATATGGAGGTAACTATAACTATGAAATGTGTTAATTTATAGTGTTAAACTATTATTATTCTAAAAAATGTTAATTCTTACAATTTTGATTAGCTTTATTCATATAACTATTAATAAAACTAATTGTGTATTTCTGATTTAAGCAATATTTAGTAAAATGTTTATAGTTATTTATTATTTCTGATTTTTTTGACACCAGAAATTTATTGCGTTGTATATAATTAATAACAATATTTCTGAATGTAGAAATATGTGCGTTACTCTCCCAATGCGAACTTTTATAATATTGAAATTAAAATCTTCTCTTTTATCATAAATATTAGAAACTATTACATTATCTATTAATTCGATATGAATGTCAAGAAAATTTGCTTCGTTGTTGTTATTATTTGTCTGTATTAAATTAAAATATTGTGGATAAATATTAGTATTAGGTATGAAATTGACTTGCTTGCCAAAATGATTATGTCATCTATATAACTATAAATATAATGTATAGAATTATTAATGTAACTGCTTTCAAAATAATGTAAGTATAAATTAGTAAGACAGTTGCTCGCAGGGCCGCCTTGTGGCAAACCTTTAATCCGCAGATAATAGTTAACCTTATGAATTATATAGTCTCTTTAAGTACAAACCTAAGTAGTGAACTAAATTTATCATAATTAACATTATTAAATAAATTATCTTTATGCAAATTTACAAGTATATTAATCATATCATCAATATTAATAAAGTTAAAAAGATCTTAAAAATCTAAACTATAGACCGAATAAATTTTTTTATCTCTTTCATTTGTTCAATAAGATATTTACTATTTTTAAGTATGGCTGTGGATTTAAGATTATTTATTGTATCATGTAATATTTCTCTCTCTGTCTCTCTCACGGAGAATTTTGCCTGTTTTGCTGGTATATGTAATAAATCCATTTGTAACTGTCCTAAATTTGACTGGGTCTTTATGAAATTTGGGAGTAAGATATATATGTGGAAATTTAAAACTATTATTAATTTGAATTCTTAATTGTTTATGAAAAGCCAAAATTCGATTATTTATTTCTCTATCAGAAAATGATGACGTAATAAAAGTTGTATTATTATCAAAATTTCTGTTGATCATTAAATTATAATAGTATTTACATATGAAGGCAAAGTTACCTGGCACTTTATCAACATAAACTATAATGAAATTATTTTGTAATTTTTTAATCTGATTTTTAATATTATTAAAAGATTTTATTATCTGTACCAAAGTTATATTTATTAAGCTGCTGTGTAATATTACCTTTGAATTCTGGGAATGCCTCTATAGACATACTGTACTTAATAGCTATTTTGTATATAAATTGCTCAATATCATTATGTAACTGATTTTTTATATAATTTTATTATTATTCGAAATCATTAATCTAAAATCAGTACCTTTATTCATTGTTTCTAAGATTGTTGTCTTTTACAATATTGAGGTCACCAGTAACAACATGCTTGTGATGTTTATCTATGAATTCTTTACGATATATATATTCTTACGAAGTATATATATAATATATATATATATATATATATATTCTTACGAAGTATATATATATATATATATATATATATATATATATATATATATATATATATATATATAATATATATAAATATTTCGTGCACATACATGCACACATTAGGTGGAATCCACGCCTATTGAAATTTAAATAATATAAATGGGTAATACAATTCACACATAAATTTAAAAATAGTTCTGATGCGAAAATGGATAAAGTTGTAATTAACTTGATTTCTTTGAAAGTTTTAAGAAAAGTAAAGATTCCATAAACCAAGAAACCTGAATTATTTCATGAAAACTTCAAAAAGTATATTTTTTAGTTATTTTCCCAAGTTTAATACACATTTTGAAGCAAAACGAATTTTTGTATTTTTGTTAAATGTAACTCTGCTTGGTAAAGAAAACAGTAAAGTAAAAAAAAATATTGTAAGCAAACATAGTACATTATTTTTATTTGGTAATACATTTTTCCTTTGAATATAATTATAGGACTACTGGACGAACTGAAAAGCAAAATGTAGCAAGATATAGTTTGTAATGGTAACAATAATTTTGAAAATAAATTTACTTTTAGTGTGAAAGAAGCATATATATTTATTTTCTAAGAAAATGGTAAAAAGCTTAATTTAATATTCCCTTATACACAAGAAGCACGTAGATGCCAAAGTTTAATTTCAACTTAAATATTTACTCCTAATGATCTTTCGAATAAAGGGCACCAAAAAGGTGTTATTTCGTGAAGTTAATTAAAAGTGTGTATAAAAATTAAGCAGATAACCATGAAATTGCAGAAAAGGAGATCTGGATATTAGTACAGTGAACACGTAAGTCAGTAGAAACGTCATGCGTATGAAAATATCAGGAACGAAACGTCAGAAGTGACGTGAGCGTACGCAAAACGCGTGATGTCGGTGCGTGCTGTTCAACAGTAAAATAAAATGAAGGACGCAGACGCAATTAAACATATTCGCTGCACGTGCCAGTGAGTCAGTTCGTGAAATAGGGATAGAAGAAATCACTTGGACGACTTCACACGTGGGAGAATGATCGGAAAGCTGGAGGAGGGGCGTACCGTCACCAGTGTAGCTGCAGAGTTCAGAATCAACAAAAGTGTCGTTTCACGCGCTTGGAAAGCGTTCCAAACCACAGGTACAGCTGTTAGAAAGGTTGGTGGTAGCCGCCCGAGGACGACAACTGCAGGGGATGACCAATATATCATCCTTCAGGGGAAAGGAGGCCGACGGCAGTCAGCAAGCGTCATTACTCAGCAACTCTCTATAGCAACGGGGCGACAAGTGTAGCGGTTTACTGTGGCCAGACGCCTTCACAAAGGGGGCCTATTCGCCCACCGTCCTGAACGCTGCCTCCCGTTGAAAGTTGACCTTTGACGTCACCGTTTACAGTGATGCAGAGAGCACAAAAACTGAACAACTGTCAATGGAGTCGTGTCCTTTTTACGGATGAGTGTCGGTTCAGTACCAGAAGCGATTCTCAATGCGTTTTGATTTAGAGAGAGATCGGAACACGGTTTTATACCAGTAACATCAAGGAAAGACACCATTACGGTGGTCATGGAGTTCTTGTCTGGAGAGGCAATATGCTGAACGGGCAAACTGAGCTCCACATTTTCGATAGAGGGTCTGTAATCGGGGATCGCTATTGTGATTAGGTACTTCTTCCCCATGTGCGTCTGTTCCAAGGTGCCATTGGCCCAGACTTCCTTTTTATGGATGACAATGCACGGCCAAATCGGACTCTTGCTGTTGAGGAGATGCTGATTGAAGAATGGGCACTCCTACCGCAAGAAATGTTGCACCAGCTGGTTCTGAGTATGCGGAGACGGTGCGAAGCAACCATTGCAGTGAGGGGAGGGCATATACCATATTAAGGAACATCTGCTTGTTGTTCTTCCTGTTGGATAGACCATCATGAGTCACGATACTATGCGTTCAATAAAGCTTATTTTTGTTTGATTCCATACCGTATGCATTGTATTCCTTTTTCAGCGCCGATGCTTTCGTCATTCTTACGAGGGTTGATCAGAAAAAAAGGTTACAAACCGCAGCATTTGAATGCTACCTATTGTGAAGAAATTTTTTTCCCCAGAGGGCGTTACTTTCCATATGTGTGGTTAGATAGTGAAAGTTCACAGGGGGTACAGGAAGATTGAAATGGCAAGATGCTTAGAAAGTTAATTTCATTTGGAAGTGCGAGCCGTGATTCGATTTTTATTAGCAAAGAATGTGTCCATATCTGATATTCACAGTCAAATCGTGGAAGTTTATTGGGAAGTAGCAATGAGGAGAGAACATATCATGAAACAAGCAGACAGAATATCTAAAACCGCAAATGACAGGAGAGGTCGGCCAAGTTCTACAACGACACAAATCAACACGGCACGAGTTGAAGAAAAGATTCAAAATATTTCGAAATGATTCAATATTTTCTGTTTCCGAGGTTGGAGGAGCACTTATTCGGCTGTCGGTTCTCTTCATACAGTGCTGTGAAAACATCCGCCGAGACTTGGCTCAATGAACAGGGACCTGATTTTTACTAAGAAGGTTTAAACAAGTTGGTTCTGCGTTCTGATGAATGCCTAAATAGACTTGGTGATTATGTCGAATAGTGATAGCGCTTTTATATTTTCTGTCTCTTGTTAATAAATATTTCTTTTTTCTACTTGTAATCTTTTTCATCAACCCTCGTACTTTTCATACTAATTTGAAAAGTCCTATGCGTTATTTTGTGTCATTTTCATTATTAATATTAGATAAAAATATGGGTTGTGGTTAGCCTAGTGGTTAGAACATCGGACTCCAGACCGGAAGGCCTGGGTTCGATGCCGGATGCCACCAAATACCCTCCGAGTACACACGGATTACGTGCTCGTTAAATCAGTGGGTCCGAAGTCTTGTGGGCTGAGTCATGAGCGCAGGGACTGCAGAATATTTCCCTCCCCTTCAGTTCAATGCAGAAATTGTGGAGGTGGAGATAGGTGGTGTCGCTATCAATCGTCCCTTCGGGGATTTTCGACAAGCTAAATCGTACTGTCACCTGTATGGTGTTCAAGGCCAACGACAGGCGTATTTCTAGCCCCTTGCCACGATGAAATTCAGACAGGTGGCATTAGAAACAACAACAGATAAAAATATTTTGTTCATGAATTTTTTTCAAATATACGCATATAGTCCTTCTCAAAGAGACTTTATATTTATTAGGTTTTAGCAATCCATGTTATTTGAAATAGTGCTGGGTTTGATTGTACTCACTTGGTGAGATGTAGAAGTTTAGAGCAAGTGCTACATTTTGGGCGTCCTTTTATAATTCAATTGAATTTCAAAATTATAATGCCAAACTCTTGTTTTGGGACAAGGTATCTCAGTGTTGATTATCATTTCATTTCAAAATTTCCAATGCCTTAATTAAAAATAAGCAATTTTACGTAATGTGATAAATATTGCATGGCGTATCAATTTCTTTGAATTGTGTGATGGAAAGTTCAAAAAGTATCTAGAATTTTATTACTGTATAAGTATTTTGTGTGTTGTAGAGAAATTCATTTCAATAATCATCATATTCGTCGAAATAATTCTTGAAGTCAGTAATTTGTTTTTAAATATAAATTATTAAAAGAAAATAGTTGCAAATTTTTCAAAATTTTCCTATCGGAATGAGAATATTGTATAACAATAAATCTTAGACACCAATGAAAACAGTTGAATCTGTTTTACTTTAGCTTTGTAGTTTTGTATATTTACCAAGTCACAAATACATGTTAAGTTTGTTTTATTTTATATAATGTCAAATTTATTTACTTTTTTTCAAAAACAAACTGTACTTTTGTAAACCTGACATGATTTAAATAAAATAATTTTTTCCAAACGATGTATAGTTCTAACTAAAATGGTGTATAGTAACTAAAAAAAATGTTCTAACCTATATAAAATTATTTTTAATTTGAAAATGATTTCGTTTTAGGTATCCAACTACTTGCGACAACTTTTTTTTAAAAAAATGAAGATATGGGGATTTTTAGATTTATTTAGTATATTTTAAGAAAAAAAATCCTAAAATTGAAAGCAGAAAACAATTTTATTATTATTAAAATGGAAAAAAACTGATAAAAATGTACAAAAAATTACATAAACGGGTCCCGTTTTGTACAAAAAATTTATGAACAAATTCTCAATTTTGTTGTGTTATTTTGTTATTCCTGTTTGAAATGACCTTCAGGATAAGAGATATTTTAATTTTTACAAAAACTAGAGCACTTTATCTTAGTGACTATATGAAATTGTTTAAAAAACCAACGATTATGTTAGCATAAAGGACTGTAAGTTTTGAAATAAAGCAATGATTGATAAATCTGAAGGTCAAAGCACTTCTACTGTTATACAGAACGTACACAAAAAATTTCAGCAAATTATTTTCAAAACTGTTTCAGGAACTGCTGTTCCCGTTTGAGTTTTTCGAAAAAAAACCCACATTTTGAATAAAACGCGTTTTAAAGTTTGACATCTTGTGTAAAGTTATGGCATCTGCTTTTACCAAAACACTTGTAGTTTTTTTTCTAGTGAATGGAAAATAAAAAACTTGGTATTTTTATCAAGCTAATAAGATGGCCTATAAAATAAAACGATAAAAAATGTTAATTTTTGAAAAATTCCTGATTTTAGGGTAGTCGGATACCTTAAGACATAAAAAAATAAGAATTAATTATAAAAATTTAGACAGTAATGAACGATGTCAGAATAATGAAACAAATTTTCTTCCGAAATACTATCTGCGCGACCCTTTAATATGCATGGACTGCAATTTAATCGAGACGGTTTTCAATTGAATTTGAATGAGGCTATTTACAGTCCAAAACCCGAACCGTACGAGATTTCGACTCATTCATTCTGCTCTATAATCAGGATAATCTAGAACCGCATTGTGAAGCTTTCTGAAATTCGAAACTTCAAGTGTGATTGAAGTTTCCAAATTAGAAGGGATTTAATTTGAATTTGAAATCTTATTTCTTCAGTAGCAGGAGGGCATTACCGAATTCATCAAGGGTTCGATATTCATCAAATGACATAAAGGGAAATTACTAGACAGCAAGCCTTCATGTCTTTAAGAGGATTTCATTACATAGAACCGATTTGATCACGTAAATAATAGAAGTCTGCGAATGCTTTGGGTAAGAGTAAATTTAGTAAATTGTATTGTACATTTGAATTTCAAATGGAAACAATCTATTTTGGTCATTGCATCTCGATTGTTTATCTTAATAGGAGTGTGGTTACGTGACATTTTTTATCTTCCAACATAAAGTATATTTTATATAATATTACATCAGCTTTTACAACTATAATAAAAATTTTACTAAAAAGCAAATATATTTAATATCTGGTAATATTACTTATGTGAAAATTCACATCACAAATTCATTAAGAAGAGTTGGAAACCTCTCTCTCCCTCTAAACTGACAATGTTAAATTGGCTGTTTTCGATGTACCTTTTCTCAAAATCTGTTTTATGTACATGCTTGAAATTTTTCATACTATTAAAGTACACCTCTCTCATTATACTAAAATGAGCTTTTAGCTAATTTGAATTTTTTAATAAAGTATGAAATATTTTATCGAACATTGTGAAATTTGACCCATTTTTTTACTTAAAAAATTTGTAAAAATTTAATTTTTGAGTTTTTTACAAAAAGCTCATTTTAGTATATATTAGACATCATTATAAATAATTCATAAAAAATTTACATACCTGTGAACAGTAGTTTCTCAGAAAAGGTACATCGCACATTAAAATTTACATTTTGAGATAAATTGATTTTAATGTATACAGTGAGACTTCTAATCGGCTAGGAAGTGAAAAAATAAAAGGCTCAATTTAAAATAAAAGATATATGTTTTAGTTTATATCGGTCGTTACACTTTTAAGCAAAAACAAAGTAATTTGTTTACAATTTTCGCCATTAAAATGGGCGTGGCCCAAATTCAACGATTATTTAAAAATACGTTTTAAGGGCTTCTAAATACCCTATAGGTTAAAGTAAGATATTTTTAGAAAGGTTAAAATCTATACAATTTGAAAATGTAAAAATCTTAAATTGTCAAAAAAATAAGATTTTAGCTTTCCAACACCCCTTAAATAAAAATTATAAATGCATTTAAAGGAAGCAAAAAAGAGCATACTTGCATTAAGTAAAAGAAAAAAACACACGAAGTATGTTGTACTCAATTTTCTTAGTGTTAAAGTGCGTTTGTGAAGGCTTTTGTGTAAATGACTAAAAATTTAAAAAATATGTATATAATCTTAAGAATAAACAGTTACGTAAGTGAAAATATTGTGTCAACATACTAATAATAAATAATGTTCTGAAATGCTTTCAGAAAATAAAAAAGCCTAGGAATTCCTCAATAAAAAGTCTTTCGAAATGATTGAATTGGATAAGAATATTAATTTTTTTTGCATCATATAATAAATAAGTTTTCATTTTAAAGGATAGTAATAAAGTACTTAATATTCAGAAAAAATATTTTTATGGGAAAATTTAGCACGTACATAAAATATGAGCAACTTTTAATTTTCATAAGGTTAAATAAAATAATATATTGTAAAAGAAAATTTCGGATATTAGATCAATGAACATATCTACATATGAATTTATTACAGAATGCTTAAAAGTATTTTAAATCAGTTGTGTGGTATTTCAAAAGCTGAAAGCGGTTATAAGAAATAATGTCAAACCTAGTTATTAATCCTAGAATATTAATTAAAAAATAAATTTATGAACGTTCTTTAATGTAAAGGAAACTTTTTGAGGAATGTTATGCTATTCCAGTGGGAAATTTTTTAGACGTTTTTCAACTTAAATGTCTTGCAAAAATTTGTGGTGGAATGGAGAATACAAATTAAATAAATTACACATAAATGTTACCTCTTTTGACGATATTATCAATTATTTTGGAGTAGTTTTCTTCTAAACATATAAAAATGAAACAAAATATTAAAAATTCATTAGTAATCTACAAGAAAAAAATATTGTGATCATACAAATGTTTAAGAATGCATTGCATTTTGTCTATAGTTTCAGCCAATTTGTGAATTGTCATTGAGACACAAAAACTAATTCTTAAGAATAATTATTAGCCCATTTTAATTTATTTGTAGTAAAATTTTTAGATTCATCTAGATATTCACAAAAATTGGGTTGTGCAATTTCTTTTATTGAATGAGCTTTTTATTTTATTTTAAGTTATTCAATATTTTACAAGACATTTTATATCAAAAATAAAACCTTATTTATGCATATATATTATAGAAAAATCATCTTTCTTGCTAGAAATATTTTCTTGTCAGAACTTTTGTGTAATTTGTTGTAAGATAACCTAAATTTTTTTTGTAAAATGATGTAGAAGAGTCACACAATCTTTGAAGGTAAAAAGTACAACTAGAGAACATTACGCATTCAATGCAAATGTAACTAACTGGAATTCAATGCGCCGAAAACTGAACACGATTCATTTTAATCAGAAATAAGTATATAACGGGAAATATTACATAAATTGGAAAGCAAATTTACAAGTTAAGAAAAGATAATGACAAGAATACAATCATAAATAATGAAAAAATGCATGCAAGTTTTAACAAAGGGGGAAAAAGATTGAAATAAAAATTTAAAATATACAAGGAATAACTTAATGGAACCAATGCGAAAAAAAGAGATTACTTACAGAACAATAATCGTAAATATTTAAGTGCTGCAATTTTCAATTTTATGTCTTGTACATACTAACTCCTCTCTTTGGATTTGTTTTTCTGTTTCTTCTTTAAAAACAAGCAATACAAAATTAAACAAAATGTAATTCAAAAAAGTATTTCCATCTCAGATTATTTTTAAAGCTAATCATCAAAAATTTCATCAGAATAACGTCTTCAGCGTTCATGAATGCAGTTCGTTTTCCTAAAATATTTGAATTAACTAAAATGTTTTAAAATATGAGAGACACTCTTAAATGTTTAAAATAAGATTTTACCGCAAAAATTTAATAAAAACAAGTAATGATCCTTAACACGCAAAT
Source organism: Trichonephila clavipes (assembly GCA_019973935.1). Lineage (NCBI taxonomy): Eukaryota > Metazoa > Arthropoda > Arachnida > Araneae > Nephilidae > Trichonephila > Trichonephila clavipes. The sequence continues at coordinate 468,126 of BMAU01000510.1, read as the reverse complement.
TCAGTTAAAAATTATTAAATAAAATTCTGGTAAAAATTTGCTTTCCAACATGAGCTTTTTAGTTTTAGTTCGTTAATTATTTATTAAAGCTACGGAAATTAGATGTTACAATATTTATATATGATTAAAAATGCAATACAACTACGATTCATTTCCAGAATTTCCTTATATATTTATATTATTTAATTATAATTCTTATAATGATATCAGCATATTATAAACAAAGTATAAAATTTTTAGATTGGTTTATTAATAGTTAATTTAGTTTTTAACAACTTCAAAATGTTGAATTACTATAAATTAAGACCATCAGAATTGAGGAATTTAATATATATTATTTTACGTTTCAAATACAAGTTGAGTTTCAAATAATATTCGTAGAATAGAATATTATATTACAAAGTAAATGAAACAAACACACTAATTTAAATTATAATAAATTATAAAATATGACATAATGAGAGTAGATTTACCAAAACAGCATGATTAAAACATGATTAATATTTAATAAAATATAAAAACCTAATAATTAACCAGAAAGTAGTTTTAATAACAGAAATAGAAATTTATATAATTTCTCTTTCTAATTTGTGTGCTGAAGTATGTTATTGTAATTAGAGAATGCAATCTCTGAATCTACTCACACTATAGTTATTTAAAAAAGCATGCAAAGTGCATAAAAATTCTATGTGAAATTTTCTCATTTGTATCGTTAGTTAAAAATGACTCAAAATGAATATTATGCTTTCATATACATATATGAATGATTAAATATTGTGGTAAATCTACGGAACTAATTTTTAGAATCGTTCTTTGCCTTATGAATTTCTAAATATAAAATATGAATGTATAAAAATTATTCCATTAAGATATCCGACTATGTTTAAACCATGATTTTGGAAATGCGTATAAATGAATAAAATATCTGATACTTAGTGTTCACCTGAATTAGAATAAGCATATAAAATTGTCTTGAAAATATAACTACAACAAAAAAGTTACTTAAATTCAATTTTTTGGCAAAAAATGAAGAACACAAATGGCATATCTTCAAAACATTCTTCTTTTTATGGAAAATGTTTTTATAATAATAAAAATAATCTACTCTTACATAACCTTTTAAAAGACACGGAATATTTTTATCTTCAAATATTCAATTCTTCTGGTTATAAACACTGTATTTTCCCCATAGACAATGGAAAAAATAATGAAAAAAATTCGCTCCCCCTCGGAACGTAGAAGGTACCCACACGATCGTGCGGGTTGGGCTTTACTTGTGAAACCATCACATGTGAAATTATACGAGTTATACATTTTTTAACTCTATGTTGATAGAAGAAACAAACAATTTAACTAAAAATGTTACAAATAAGGAAATTATTGATGTATAATTAATTTTTTACTGACTCATCATTTACTATGAGAATCTTTAAAGTAAGTTTTTGTTTTTGAGAAGCAAAAAAAAAAAAAAAAAAAAATTGCATTTTTCACGATGTGTTTTCAAATTGCTTTCGCAGTTTTCAAATCTGCACTTGAGAAGCTTTGAAATGTTAGCAGCGCATCAAAAATGGCTATACATGTCATGCTTTTTATTCTTTCATGGCCTTTTAGCAGGTGGATTTTAATACTCTGATCTTTTTGCGAGAGGAATTACAAAATTGTCATCAGTTAAAATACTTTTGTAAAGTGGAGGAGATGCTACTAACGCACGCGCTTCAGCTATCTCTAATTTAAATTTTAAGAGATCCATTTTTGGAGGAAGTTTGTTTGATATTGAACCTTGTTTGTACTGAAACAAAGAATTTTTTAAAGCTAAAAAAATGCAATTAATGGGCTCAAGAGACTTCGATGGTAAAGGATGATCCAAAATTGTTTTTCCATTACAAATATTTCCTTGTTGTTTTTCATCTCTCTCATCTGAACTCGATTCTTTTTCCAGTGTACTGGGTTCATGTTTTTTGTTCGCAGCATTGTTATCATCCGAGAAATCATTTTAAGTTCAGAATCTGATTTATTCATCAATTATAAAATTTCTTCTCGTCTGAGGATTCTTTTTCTTTTAGATACTACAAAAAGGTTTTGGTTAAAAGTTAGCACAGAATTCCACGAAAAATAATAAAATGTATCAGAACATTTTATTCTTTAAGAAGAAAAAGAATTAAAATAAATCACACCTTAGCAACTGAAAACTCTGTTTTTTTTTCGGGTAAGGAGAAGGAAGAAACATGATGCAGATACCTGTAGAGAATGAAAATACCGTACCCTTCAATAAACGTATGAAAGAGAAAATTAATTGCAAAAAAAGTGAGAGAAAGATAAAAGGGATTCTTCCATGGCAACCCACAAGAAAAAATGGTAATAATTATATAACAATATATTTCACTTTTATTTAGGCTTCCATCAAAATTTTTGAAACAGGAAAAACTCTCATTGCAATCACTTCTTATTCTTACAATTGCAGTGACTCCACGCCCAAGTCACACGGATAACGAAATCCTGAGTCGTACAAGCAACATTATTAGAGTATAATTAATATGTTAAGCATTTTACAGTTATTTAAACATCAAGACAAAAACGTGTATCCAAGCAATTAGTAATATAATGATAATTACTTTTTTACGACGGATAAAAAAAGAAAAGACGTGTTTTCATTGTATTTGTAAATAAAGCTAGATTTGCCAGCTGAAAGTAAAACATTGACTATAACTGCCATTTTTTTGATAAAAAGTGATACTTTACTCTTTCTGAAAATCCCGCTCCGTCATTCGTTTTGGGCTTTTCTTACATACGACTATTTCAGAAGCAAAAACGTATAAAAAAAACCTAACCTGCACAATCGGTCGGGATAAGTTTTAACCCTTTATCTACCACATTATGATTCACTGCAGTTTCTTTCATGCAATTATTTTTTTAATCTCTACATTAAAAATTAAGGGATAAATATAAAAAAATACTCAACTTTAAGAAATTTAACCCGTTAGAGCTAATTAATTAATTAAAGATAATCAACTGTAAAATTAGTTATATACATTGTTCATTTAAAATAAATTGTCAAATTGCTTTCTAGAGTCTTGATTTACGTACAAAAAAAATAAATAAGACCCTTATATTTTGACATTTTTTTTTCGGAACAAAAATGACAATCTTCGCAATGCTCTGAAAACGTAGTCAGCTGAAAACGGAATTTTTGCTATAAAACTATTCGCCTTCCCCGCTAAAATACACATTCTAGAATACCTGCTGTAATACATCTTGGAAGAGTGGATTTCAAAAAATATTCCTTTTAAGTATCGTCCGAGTATTCGTAAAAATGGTTATTCTATGTCATTTTAAAGTGAGTGGTACTTATAAGTACCGTCGGTAGATAAAGGGTTAAAGAAATATGGATAAGACTTTTCTACAGAGACAGTACTAGGATTTTTGAAATATTCTCACTTTTTTTCTCAGTCATCAATTGAAGTAATAACCAATGTACATTTTTTGTTAAATTTTCTCTAAAAAAATATGAATAAATCCTCTTCTAAATACTATATTTCAAAAATCCTAGTTCAAGCTCCATATATATGTCTTTGCTATATGTAGGCTAAGTATTATTATTATACAAATATTTTCCTTAAAATGATAATGTTTTGAAAATATGTCATTCTTTCATCTTTTTTAAAGAATTGGAATTTTTATAATTTTTCTTGTAATAATATTCTTAAAACAACTTTATACGTATGCTCTAATTCAGGTGATACTAAATATCTAAAAACAATTAATTTATGTGCTTTTGGAAAACCACGTTCTGAACGTATAGTCGGATACCTTAATAATAAAAATGCATAAATTTTTGTAAGAAGCAATATTCGATTTCATAAACAAAATGATTGCATTACTTTCACATCAATAAAATTAATTAATTTTTTCTGCAATATATGTTTGATTTCTTCATGCGTTATGTCAAGAAATATATATATATAAAGAAAAAAAACATTTTTCAAAAAGGGTTCATTTTTATATAAAAGCTGCAAGAAATTTATATTTGATTTGTAGATATATTTGCTGAAAATTATGAGCATAATATTATTGATCTTAATGTAGATCAAAATGGAAATGATTAATATCTTATTGCAATCTATTAAAAAATAATGAATTTATTGGAAAAAGTAATAGAAAATTAGTTTGTATGATTAATAGTAAATGAGCTACTTATTAATTGACAATATTTTAAATTATTAATGTGAAAAACTCTTTTCTGGATTTTACGACAAGTATTTAGAGTTTTGTATAAAGATAACGAAAATTTTATTTCCTATTGAACATGCGTTAAGATTGCATAATTGACTCAATAAAGATATTTAATATAAAAAAGGTCATTTCACTTTGGGTTTGTTTTGTAGCTCTAATTTTTACAGCTAGAAGCAAATCTGAAATGCTTTTGAACTTACACCTCAATATATAAATTTTCGTTATAGTTCTAATAACGACTAAAGAACAGTTATACTGAATATACACATATTTAAGTGTATTTCAGGCAAAAATTGAGTTTTTGTAATCTAGTTAAACCATTCTATATGCCGTTGGTTTAAAAATTATTCTTTATGGGAACATTTGTTTTTTCAAACTGCGTTCAGAGAAAAAAATATACGGATCTCTATAAATTGTCAACATCTTTCTGTAATTTTATAAAATTCAACTGATTTGTTTTATAAAAGAGAGAGAGAAACTCTGTGATATGGGTAACAGAAATATGGAAGGGAACAGTGATGTATTTAAGCATATATAGTAAAAAAAAATTTTTTTAGATATTTATATATCTCATTGAATTTTGAAACACATTTTATTTTAAATATCAGAGTAATATTGTAATACATACGTAGTATGATTGAAAAGTTTGAGGAAAAGGCGTAGAAAACCTTATCCAGAACAGTTCACAGCACTGAAACACATTCACCTTCAAAGTAGTTCGCTTGCGCAACGATACTCTTCTGCCACAGTGTGTATAACTTCTGGAAGCCCAGCTAAAAACCATTTTTCGGAACCTCCCGTAAGGCCTCCTGCTATGCTACTTTTAATTCATTTGATGACACAAAACGACGGCCCTAAAAATGTTTTTTTCATTGATGGGAATAGGCAAATGTCCCACAGAGATACGTCTGGTAAATAGGGGGATGTGGAAGCACTTTAATGCGAGTTTTGGCGAGGAACTCTTTTAGTAATTGAGATCAATGCACTGGTATGTTGTCCTGCAAAAGATATCAGTCATCACTCTGCCAGAACTGAGGCCGTTTACGATGAATGAATTCCCTTAAAAGACGTTTTCGGAAAATGTGTAGCCTCAGTGATTTGTTCAAGTGTTTGGTGAAGATTTTTTATTACACATTTAGACACCAACGCAACATTTTACGTGATCCGTGGAGTCGAAGATCGTCCAATGCGTTCATTATATTCGATGGATTATAGGCCCTCTTTAAAATGCCAATGCCGTTCATAAACCTTGGATCTTGCCATGGTAGATTCTCTATACATCTTACTTAGTATTGTCAAAGTCTCCATTTTTGTTTTACCTAAGCGTTGTTGGAATTAATGTTCCATACAGTTCAAGGAAAGCCATATTTCTCAGATCGCGGAACAAAGCTAACTAGCTTCAGAAGATAACAGCTGCGCGTGCGGTTTGGTCCCATGACATGGACTAAACCAACCTGGCCAGGTAGGAGAGGGTCGAAAGAACCCATTTCAAGTGGTTTAACATTAGGTACTTGCTTTCGTCGTCGGCAATGACCATAGTCCTCTATTTTTGGATCGTACTACGTATTGTGGGGAGAATATCAATTTTTTTCTTCGTTTATACTGAATTTATTCTTTAAGAAACATTAAACTAATCATACTGACGTTTTTCAGTTACAATTTTTTTCGGTGTAAATAAGGAAAAAAAGGCCACTTAGTAATTGTTTTTATTTTAGTATATTGGAATTCATTAACATATTATTTTTTTTTCGTATTGACCATTAACTTCCCACTGTGTGTTGCATTTCTGCAACATATGATTTATTTTAATTTAACACACTCAATATTTTCTTTAATTACCTACAAATCACTTATCTGACAAAAAAAGATTACAGCAACGAAATACATGCTAATTTTGTCATTCGATGGAGAAGTACATTTTCCCCAGAAATCACAACGATTATAAAAATCTCTGATGCCTCAAGAGCTGTATTTTACTATAAAAAAATCATTATATTTTATGCTTCCTCTTGTTTATTGACGAAATAAATTACCAGGTAAGAAATTTAAACATTTTATGACGAATAATAAAACTCTCATACAAAAAAAAGTTTTGTAATCTAAAACACTACTGCACAATGTTGCACTTCTGCAACTAATAAAAAACTACTCAAATTCAATTTAAAGCAGTTTAATTTTTTATATATATTTCCTTTTTATTATTACTTGAGAACTAGCTGATATAATTTTTTCATAGAAATTTAAAAAATTGGGAAGTTAAGGGTTAAACACACACACACCTCGATATTGATTAAACATCTAATCTTTAGCTATTTATTAAGTTCAGTAACATTATATTTTCTGTACTTTATTTAAACTTAATTTTTCGGTTTCTTTTTGCAACTAATATCCAAATAATAATATATATATGTATTATAAACTCTAAAAAAACTATACATTACGATATAATTTAATGACGTTTTCTTCTTAAAACCTAATAAAATACTTCGCGTTTCCATGGAAGAGACAACTATGTCCAAAAATCGTTCTCTTTAATCGTAAATGTATTAAAGTAAATAGAAATGTTAAAACTTTTTCTTCTGAGAAAGAGCAAAGTCAAAATTAAACGTTCCATTCTCTGACGGTTGGTGAAGATAAATACAAAAAGTAAATGAAATATAATCGATCTATCTTCTTCTACTTCCAAAAGAAGCTGAATTTGTTCGACAATGAAAAGAGCATTGGAAAGAACAATCCTACTGAAGAAAAGACAAAATGAAAAATGGAATAAGACAAAGGCATTCTTGAACTAAGTGCTCTTAAATCCCTTGCAGTTTAAAAGTCCAGAAAGCTGCTGTTGATATCTCTTTTTATGTAGTGTTCGATTGTCTCAAATGGAAATTTGAGTTATTTGAATGCTCCAGATTAATTTCACTTATTTTTTATTCTATACAAATAGAATGTTGAAGTAAAAACAGAGAGAAATGCAAATTTCCAAATATTCACAAGAATTAGTGACTATTTTGTTAAATATACAAATCCCAGAACTTCCTAAGCGATTCAAGATGAATGATGCGGAAATAAATTCTTTGTGATTTTCTACATACATTTTTTTCAGTATGTCTGGAAGAAGAATACAGCGCCTTTAAGTTCAAACGAGAAAGAATCATTACTACTGGAGAACGCTTCTGAGAAATCAGTGATGCAAAATTCGTCACACCACGTATGTGATAGGCATAATGTGCACAGGACAGAAATGGATTGTTCCACTACATAAGGAATCACATCACAGCATATACAGCAATTTCGGTATCTGTATAGTGAAGCACATTGAAATGCTCGCAAGGCACCTATTGTTACGATTACCTCACCTGAACAATCTGAGGCATTTAAATTTCCAAATGGTACAGTGAACGGGTGACATTGAAAACGAATGGCCTGACATCGGCTTTGCAGATCAAACACCATATTAATTGCAACTCCAATTGGTCCGATTATAGCTTAGCAACACTGTAGGACGAAAATACTTAACTGTTGTCATGTGTCGCTGGTGGAACCTATCGACCAGCATTATATCTGGATTTTGTAAGCCCTTACTTTTAGAGTTTGTTTCCGGATACATTCCAATATGATAATGCGCGAACTCGTATAACTTCTATGTTCTCCTGATCTACTGCTTATTATTCTATCAATCGAAGATTGGTAAATGACACCGCTATTATATCAGATCAGCTTTCACAACGTTGGAGACTGTATGAGTTTCCACACAACAAATTTCCCAAGTCTGTTTCATTCACTGTGGAGACGTGCAGTAGCAATTATTGCTACATGTGACAGATGACACCCAATAATGATCTTGTCCTCTTCTTTCACTTTCAAAGCAAATTGTATTTTAACACTTTTTATACAGTTTATTATCTTTGTAAAATTATCATTGATTTCTTATGCATTTTTTGTTTTTGTATTTTCGAACGTAATCTGCATGCATGTTGAAATAAATGCGCTTACATACTTATTTTACAATGTAATTTTACAAGAATTGTTTTTTTCAGGATCAAATTTTCCAAGAAAAGTTTAAATTAAAACATTAATTTAATAATGTTGAAAAATTTATTAATTTGTCGTGGAGGATGAATTATGTGGTTGAAAGGTTTTGTAAATAATATATCGTTTTGACGAAAGTTGTGATTTAAAAATCAATTTTTTTCAGACGCATTAAATTAGAAAAATTTAAATCGATTCAGTACTTTTTGAAATATTTTGTATACATGTTTTAACAAAATGTTTGATAATTTTGTTTTCAGTAAAAACATTAAAAGAAATAACCATGATTTGGCGATAAAATTCATTTTACAAATTAATTGATCTTTGGGTACATAATGATATTAAGTTGCAGTTATTAATGTTCATGTGTTTGGTTTCAGAAATCAATAGATTGAAGAAAGCCGTATAATGCAGAACATCGAGAGTCGCAATGTGATTTAGTTTCTTCACTTGAAAGGTTAAATTGTCCAGCAATTCCAAAATAAAAGGAGAGCTGCTAATAGCAACCATTTGACATATTATGTGACACTGCTGTGAGATGAAAAAGGATTTTTGCAACTTGCGACATTTCCTTCAAAGACTACCCAAGAAAAGGAAGATCACCACTTCTGGATGCTGCTGCTACAGAGAAGAAAGTTGAGAACTTAAAACAGGGGTGGTCAACCTGTTTGGGAAGAGTGCCACTAACTGATGAAAAAAGTTATATGTGCCACTTCCAACTTTTCAAACTATCAAAAACTAGGAAAAATGTGAAGAAATGTTACCTATAGGCATATTTTTACGCAAATAGCACATTTTTTATGCAATCCTAAGTAGTGGAAATTTAAAAATACACTCTATAATAAAAAAACGACGTACCAAGAACGAGTTGTCCGATAGAGACAACAATAGGTGGGTAGGAAGATCACGTATAGAATAAGAAATGATAAAAATTTCAGAAAAATTGAATGATTCTTTTCAGAGTTACATAGTTACAAATTAACGAGCTCAATAAGGAGATGACCCACCTCTAGCCAGGATGCAAGCTGCCACAAGACGTGACATAGAGTGATAAAGCACCCTGACGGTCACATTTCTTGCCATATTTGCTCCAATTGTTAGGTCAGGTTATCAACGTTCCCTGATAGATGCAGTCGCCTTTCCATCATATCCCAGACATGCTCGATTGGAGAGGGATATGGCGATCTAGCTGGACAAGGAAGTGTTTGATAAGTTGTAAGACAGCTCATAGCAACATGTGTGGTATGTGGTTTGGCATTATCTTGCTGAAAAATAAGGCCAAGGTACTGCAAAAGGGACGGTAGAAAAACAATTCTCAGAATGCCGTCGACATACCGATGTGCTGTAATTGTTCCTTTTATGACGACCAAAAGGGCCCGACTTCAAAAGAAATATCACCCTAGACAATAACTAATTGTTGATGGCCTATGTGGCATGTAATAGTGAAAGCATGATCGGCATGCTGCCGTGGCTGTCTCCAGACACGTCTTCGATGATCGTTCAGACACAGTTGGAAGCAGGAATCGTCGCTAAACATTGTACGTCCCCAGTCAGCATGATTCCAACCTGATCGAGCCAATAACCACTGTAATCCGGCTCGAAAGTGTGTGGGCGTGATTGGTCTTAACGTAGCAGTCGGTACGAGCGTAGATTTCGCTCTATTAGCCGTCTGCGAATGGTTATGGTAGACACTTGTGTGCGGGTCTAACGTATGATGGTTGATAACGATGAATCAAGTGCTGTGACAGCTGATCTGACAATCAATCTGTCCTCCTGATCTGCTGTGTCCATAGGTCGACAGCTACCATCATGACGCTGAAATCTTCCACTGTCCACCCATTTTTGTCCGCATCTTTTAATAGCCGCATCGCTTCGACCCATATGACGAGCGCTTCTCCAGTTTGCCCAACCTCAGTTCAATGATACGACTTCTTTCAAACTCTGACAGTTGCTCGTAAAGAACTCGAATCCTGCGGCGAGACATTTTGTCAGTCGTTCAAAGGAATCCTAAATCTCAATGCGACAGAAAATTTTCACCAACAGATTGAGAATCGCTTCTTATAGAACACCTGCTGAGTGCGCAGTTCCGATGCGCTGTAGCTCCCGTAAATTATTCGTTGGACACCAAATTTTTATAATTAGCATGTTCGGTTGAAATGTTTTTTTATATGAAATTTCATTACAATCGGACATATTCTTCTTGGTGGGTTGTTTTTTTGTTATAGAGTGTAGTATAATAAATAAAAGAAAAGAAAGACTTAGGTTTTATGGTTAATAAACTTTTTACGGTGCAGAATCAGTTAGGTTAGATATAAAAAATAAATAATTCTAAACAGTTAATTCTAAATAAGTATTAACACACGCTTAGTGCAGCTTTGGAATTCGTAGTATTTTTCTTTTACCAAATCATCTAAATTGGGATTGGTTCTCTTGAAAATGTTAATAATATTATGTTGTCTTAGTTGCAAATCCGTTAATTTTGAGCAACATTCTGATTTTATTATGTTCATAATAGAAACATTTTTTAAGAAATATGTTGATTCAAACCTACAATAATATTCTACAGCCAAACCACGTAAACTTAAAAAATTGTTTGTTGATACAAATTTCCGAAATTCAATATCATTCCGTTCACTTGAAAAATAAATTGTTTGTATTTGCTTTTCTGTGTAGTACGGTGACATAAGTCAATAATTTTGATTTGGAATTCAGTTAGGTAATAATTAAAGTCTTTCAAAGAAATTAAAAAAAAGAATTTGTGAAAAAATTGGCATTTTTTTATCATCTTAAAATTTAATCACTGAATGAATCTTGAATATATATATATATATAACTTTTAAATCTATCATAGCTCGGAACATTATTAATTTTCACGGATAGTTCCCGCAGTAATGTGTGAAATGGGTGAATATTTCGTTTTAAAAACGGAGACAAAAAAGCAAAAGTTTGTTAACCAATAAACCAACTATGAAAAAATACAATCTTTTACCTGTAATCTTAAATTTAAATTACCTAAATGTCCCATAACATAAGTAAAACAAGACAAGTACAACAATCAATTTTTATTCTTGAGTTGCAATCATTCACTGGGCTGTTCATTGTTACTTTCCAGATAATTTAAGAAACCCTGCCTAAAGTTATAAAATCTGGCGTTTTCCTTTTTGCAAAGCCAACACTAATAACAATGAAGGAACATTCCCTACTTGTTAACTTTCTATTGTAATGCAATTAATTAATTGTGTATTTAAAATAAATTTTGAGGATTTTTTTGCCTGAGACAACCACATTTTGATAAAATTGTAAGAAAAACTGCCATTTATTATTATTTTTCAAATTAAAAAAAAATCAATCAGATTGCCCGTGCCACTGTCACAACTCCGCTCTTCAACATTGTGGCACGCGCGCCCCAAGTTAGCCACTCCTAATTTAAAAGAAATCTTTCAATTGATGATAAATGAAGCTAATTTTGCTTACTGATGTTATTTACGAAGAAATGCACAGAGCAAAGGTGTCAGGATGTTGGGTTTCACGATTACTTAAGGTATACAACTACGTTCGGAACCGTAATTTTAAAAACGCACATAAATGGATAGTTTTCATGATATTTAGTGCCACTCTGATTAGAATACATGCATAAAATTATTTTAAGGACATTTTGACAAAAAAAATTGATTTAAATGTAATATTTCGGCAAAAAATTTACTTAGAATAATCTTTTTTCCAAATGTTCTCCTTTTGTGAAAAATGTTTATTATAATAATATTTTGCCTGTATATAGATCTCTACAGAGGCTCAACTAGAAATTTTGAAAAATTCACATTATTTTCAGAGTTACCACCAATTGAAATAATTATTCGTGTTTCTTTCTTAAAATTGCTCCTCTCTGTTATCGTAAAACATGAATAAACCCACTTCTAAGTTATATATTTAAAAAATTCTAGGTGAGCCTCTGTACCGAGTTGTAAGCTATATACAGGCAAAGTATTATTCTATTAGAAGCATTTTTCACAAAAGGAGAACATTTGGAATAAAGATTATTCTAAGTTAATGTTTTGCCAAAATATTGTATTTAAATAAATATTTTTTGTCAAAATGCCCTTAAAACAATTTTATAATAAAAAATATCATGAAAATTATACATTTATGCACTTTTGAAAATCACGGTTCCGAACGTAGTCGGATACCTTAATCCTTTTCTGGTGCAAACGTGACGAAACTTGTGAAGAGAGATATTATTAGGCCAAGTCGTCGAGGAATTTCTTAGTTACTTGGTATGTGTGAATGAACATTGGGCTTATAAATATAATCCAGACACTAAAGAGATGAGCTAGGGATGGCAGATCAGCAACTCACCCCACCCTCTGCAAAGGAATAGACCAGAGAAGACCCTACTATCAGTTTTCTGAGACTGTCAATGAATCGTTTTACAGAATCCTGGAGTGTGTGAAGTCACTAGTAAATGGTGTTTTTTAGAGGTATATAACTTTAAATTGCAATAAAATAATGATGTATTATTCGATTGACATGAATTTTTTTTAATCGAAAGATAATCTTGTGGCATTATATTTTAAATATGATTTCTGGCATATGATTACCACGGCTGGCTCGGATGTAGTCCAATCTGGACGTCCAATTTTCGATGACTTTTTCCAACATTTGTGGCCGTATATCGGCAATAACACGGCGAATGTTGTCTTCCAAATGGTCAAGCGTTTGTGACTTATCCGCATAGACCAATGACTTTACATAGCCCCACAGAAAATAGTCTAGCGGTGTTAAATCACAAGATCTTGGAGGCCAATTCACAGGTCCAAAACGTGAAATTAGGCGGTCACCAAACGTGTCTTTCAATAAATCGATTGTGGCACGAGCTGTGTGACATGTTGCACCGTCTTGTTGGAACCACAGCTCCTGGACATCATGATTGTTCAATTGAGGAATGAAAATGTTAGTAATCATGGCTCTATACCGATCACCATTGACTGTAACGTTGTGGCCTTCATCGTTTTTGAAGGATTCCACCAGCCCATAAAGCGCACCAAACAGTCAGTTTTTCTGGATGTAACGGTGTTTCGACATACACTTGTGGATTAGCTTCACTCCAAATGCGGCAGTTTTGTTTGTTGACGTAGCCATTCAACCGGAAGTGCGCTTCATCGCTAAACAAAATTCGCTTATGAAAATCGGGAACAACGGCAATCTCGTTTTGGGCCCATTCGACGAATCTACGCCTTGCTTGATGATCGTTTTGATGAATTGCCAAACCAAACTGAGAATAAATCACTTGACAGCTGTTAAATCGGTCGCCATCTTGGAAAGTAATGCCAACTTAAACTTCTATACCTGGAAAAAAAACACTCTTTCCCTTGAAAATGGTACTAAGTTACTGTGCACTGCAGATTTAATTTATGATGCTCTTATCAAGAAATGTAAACATATGGTTAACATTGGTGCATTCCTTTTTAACCAACAATGGTTCTTTTCACTCATCTCAGATTGTGATTGACGAATCATATTAATATGACTGCAATTCTACCTTATCGGCTCTTTCTCTAGTTAATGACTTTTTCTTATTCCCGATACTTAAGAAACCACCTTGTGATTGGAAGTTGGACAAGACAAATGAAGTTAAACAATATGTGGAATAAAAATGTTTGATACAATCATTTTCTAAGTTCTAGAATTACGATTTTGAAAAGCGTTGACAATTTTGATGATGGCTTTGACGATTTTTCAAGAAACTTTGTAAAGAATGCATCTCTGGAGTGAAAGTATATATGTAGGGAAGTCATAAAAATAACAAATAAATATTAAGATAAATTTTCTGTATCAGTTATTTCATAACAATTAAAGCCTGATGATACTCCCTTTCTACGACGATTACGATATTTTCAATATTGAACTCAATAATAATAATTAACATTTTATTCTAGTAATAGTTTCAATTTTTGCTCTAAATTATTTTTATAATTTAATAATTAGGAATTAATCTACTTAAAAATACATAGCATTACCAACATCGCATTATTTAAAAGTATTTATTTACCTGTTCTGTGAAATTGACAAATTTTAATAATATTTAGAACATTTACAGTACATAATAAATTCCCTTTTGTATTAAATATGTGTGTGTGTGTGTGTATGTGTGTAAAAAAATGTGAATATAACCATCACACACACACACATACTTTTGCTTAGTTGTTCTCTACTGAGTTAAAGACCGCAAGAAACTCTATAATCTATATGTTCTTAATTCTAACATGGCCTAAATGTAGAAGATTACAATGATAGTTCGGAAAAGTTTTTTTTTATTTCTGTTGTATTTAACTTTATTACTAATATTTAAAAGGATTAAAGATGTAAAATAAAATATGTATAACCGCTGTAATTTTGGACTGCTTTCATAAAAATTCAGTACGGAAACTTATTTTAAAGTATGAACTATTTATTATTCTGTATTATTTTAACAAAAAAGGTATTTTGTATTGAAAATGCTCATTTTTTCACAGCGAAAATTTGATGTCTAGAAAGTTTGATGTATGAGACTAAAAAGTTCAATGATGATTTAAAAATTTTTTGGGAATAATTTTTAAAGCAAGTGTGATATAATATAATTTTTAACATGTTTATTTATGGTGCCATTAATTTTTAAAGTAAAGTAATATTCAGGTTATATAATGCTCACTTTTAACACTCAAAAAATTATCTAAATATACAGGTGCGCGTGTACGCAGAATATAAAAATAAGAGCTTAAAAATGAGCATACAAAAATTAGATTTCCACATATGTCGAAATATTGTTTATTTAAAAGAAATGACATTCTTTATGAACTTAAAGGGTTGTATAGTTCTAAAAGTATACTACTCCCCCCCCCTAAAGTTTGAAATAATACATCAAATAAATGACTTCAAAGTATAAGAACATTGCCCAGAAAATTTCAAGTTTCTCGTAAAAAAAGGGCTGGGGAAACGCAATATATGGCGAATATACCTAAATATTAAAAAATGCAGTTTGAAAGTATGGGTGTGTGTTATACGCCGGATTTTACGGTAGTTATAGGCATTAATTTTTATATTCTACGTAAGAGATAATTCATCCTTAGCATAATCATTATTCACATTCAATAGGAAAATACTATAATTGCATTTTGGTGTAAAAATACATTATCATGTTTCAAAACGTTTTTCTAACACATTCATACTGAATGTCTCCTATACGTTACATGTATCTCCTACTTCAATATATCTAAATGGATTAAAGAAAATGACTATTGTGTGTGTGTGTGTGTGTTCTAATTCCTATTATTAGTCCACTCTCTACTTGTATATATATATATGTATTACATTCATATATATGATATATTATATATATATATATCTTGTTCAAATTTTCAATCGTTAATAAAATACTTTTTATTCATCCTCTGAAGTTCAAATACGTTTTTTTAAACTTGTAGTGAATGAAACTTGATGTTAATACAGATTTTTCAAATATTAATTCATTAATTAAATTTTGTTTTTGAATTTTAAATTTATTTTGCATTATTTCTGACGAAGTTAGATTTATATGTAACAGATGGTGTCAGTAAGTGTTTCTACTGAAGTAGAAATTGACTTCAAAACATTTTTTTATATTACTTGTTTTTTTTTGTAATGCCTATTGTATGAGATATGCCTATTGTACTGACCAAAATAATTGTATGAGTGCACGAATAATTCCCCTACAAATTAGAACTCTTAAATAAACATGTTACAATATTCTCAGTTTGAAACCATTTTAGAAACAGGCTGAAATCTTTATCATGAATTTAATGAGCAAATAAATTTTAAAAATAGTAGTTGAAGTCAGTGATTTTATTAACCCCCTAAGCTCCCCCTGAGCTGGTGGGATGGAAAAAGGAAACTATTGGTTTGCCTTGAAAAAATTAAATGATGTATATTAAGTATGGTTGAACACTTGGAGAAAAATCTTGTTCCTCTAAACACTCTTAGCTAATTATAGTAATACATATTTCAAGCAAATATTTTTAAATATGTTGCCAAAACTGACATTACAAAACCCAGTCCTTAGACGTCTGTGGTATTTAGAAAAAAATTCAATAGAAATTCATATTTCTAAACCTTTAAGCATTCAGTTTATTAATCTATTATACAAATTGGTTCATTGTCTTTCTAAGATTCAATTTATAAAAATTCTAGAATACCTGATTTTTTTGTATATGTACTATTGATAATTTGTAAATTTGGCATAAATTTGAATTTATGTGCGTGATACTATTTTAATATATGAATAATGCAAACAAATTTAAAAATCCAATCTGTGATTTCTGAATGAAAAACTACTTTGCAGTAAGTGCTTTTTTAAAAATATTTTCTCATTATGTATCGTAGGCAAGTAATCCCATTAAGGTACATAAGTTTAATGTGTGTAATTATAGCTTTATAAAATAAACACTTGCTGGTTGAAAACTAATCAATAATTTTATAAATCTTTTAGTTAATATTATTTTTCCTATTTTAAATATTTGTTGAAATCCACATAAAAATGAGTACATTGCTGATTACAGGAACTTAAGCTTCTTGTTTATCTCAAACCTTTTTATGATTATTCAGATTATGTTATTACAAAAGTTACATACATATTTTTCAAAATTTTCAATACCCAAATGAATAAATCGATTGAAAAGAAATGTATTAGTACAAATATTAGAACATGCAAATTAAATTTAAACCATCAAAAATGTTGAATTAAAGAAACAAAAACGTTCCTCTTCTTTCTTGAAAACTAATTTGAGTTTTCTTCCCCTGAGGGACTTACTTAAGTTTTATATTGATGAGTTTTATTCGAAACCTTACTTATATAAATGAAAACTGCTTTGTTCCGATTTCAGAGTTTTTTATGTAAGCCAAAGCAATAATTTTTAAGAGAAAGATTATTCTTGAGTATGGGAAAAAATCACTACCCTCTTACAAAGCAATACTTCAAATACTATATACTGCAGGAAAATCAGAAAAAAAATTAACGCGTTTTTAAATAAAGTAAAAAGCGCCGCGGGAAAAAATGGGGATTCTTTTTAATTTTTTAAATCACTTTTATTTCAAGTATTACTTCCTCTTCCTTTGAAATAGCTCTCCGGGAAATATTGTACTTCGAATTCCGCAGTGCTATGAGAATTAACAGATCCCTATCCAATTACTCCAACTTCGAAATTCGATGTGGTTCTTTTTCTTTCATCTTCTTGTTTCCTTCTTATGTTATAGCACTGAGAGCATTCTATCGAGCCAAGATGTTTACCTTCGCACTTTTTTGCGGTCTGCTATAAACTTAATGGATAACACAGAACATCAATGAACATTAACCAACATTATAAACCACTACTAAAGAGCAGTGATATATATATGTACCATTTGTTCTCTGTAAACATTACTTAAAATGTCCTAAAACTATTAATTCTCAGTTTACTGAAGAATTTTGCAGATATTTTTTTCATAGAAAACATTTACAAGTGTCATTCTATATCATTTTAGAAGTTCATAAATTCAAGATTTCCCTAAACTTCCTATAATTCAAAAACACCCTACATATTCATACTTATACTCTAATAAATCCCTTTCCTTAAATGCATATGCTTTAATTTATTTATTAAAAATAGTAACTCTTATTTAGTTAATAAAAATAGTGACAAAATTTATACTAAAAATTATAAAAAAATACTGGCGAGAGAACTTGACTACTCTATTAAATTCAATTACAACAAAATTAATGTTCTCTTGGTCTGGTACAAGATTTCCTTAATTTTCATCTAAATAACTATTACTTAATTTGATTAATCATAGATGACATCTTCAGCTTAGTTTTTTTAGGTACCTTTTCGAATGCAGATAGATTATAAGTGTTAGTTTTTAAACTTTTTCAACTTTCATATATATATATATATATATATATATATATATATATTAATTATGTGTGTTTTCATATTTTCTAAATGCGGCATAAAGTTGCTTTCTTTAATAAATATTTAAAAACTGTCCTATCTTTACGCGTTGTCCAGGGTCTATCATTGTTTTAGATGTTCGTAGGGAAGTTGCATTGCGTGATACAAATGTAAGGATCTCGACTCCTTGTCAAGAGATGTGGGAGGAAAGGTAAGGAAGACTAGCCATGTTAAAAAGTCACTTAGTTTATTTGCAACACAAACAACAATACAAGTTCGATGAATCAAAACTAAGAGATGCACCCAATTGAAGCTATATGAAGACAATTAACGAGGTACGCGAGGTATAAGAAGACTTCAATTACTAGTAACACTTTAATTCAAGTACTCTATCTTCCTAGCTATCTAAACTAGATTCAATCTCCAGTGACAAATTGTCACCTTAAGCATTGCAATCATCAACTACTAAATATCTGCGCTAGCAGTCCATCTATATATCTCTTTCTAACTTGAAAGCCTGGTTTTAATAAAGTTGTCTTAATTTGCATGTTCACTTTCTCTTCTTCAGAGGAAGCGTTCTAATAAAATAGCTTTCAAGGACTAAAAATTTCTCAAGAAGATTGGGTAGTTTGGTCCAAGCATCGACTCTTATCTTCATATACACCTAAACTCATCCTTGGTGCATCAGATGTGATATATATAGTTGGAACAAAGAAACGTTACAGGTTTGGGCCCGACCTATTGCAACAGGTGTAGGTAGAAACTTATACAAAAAGTGATGGCAACCCCTCAAGCTACTTCTGTCGCCATTTTGCAGCCTCTTTATTCTTTTATACGGACCAAAACCATTAGCATCATTTTAATGTTAATTGTCTGCCTTCATAATGTCCGTTATGGAGACTAGAATAACATCATTCTACAAACGACATCGTTTTGAAAAGTGCTGGTTTAGAGTGACGAGAATGACGGATTAGGCCGCCTTCAAACTCTCAGATAAATCACATTTCTCTTAATCTCTTGGTAGCTACTGGATGAGTGGCTATTATCTGAGCCTGGTTCTTCAGCTTATTAGTCATTGTCTCTCCCAAAAGTAATTTATTTGCATACTTTTTAGTAAAATATGTGCATATTAGTTTTATCTAATTTGAACTTGGACGCTCCTTTTTCCTGCTATGAATACACACACACGTACTCAGGTACACTGCATATATTTGTTTGTGTGTCTAAATGAATAATAAAACATCGTTGATCTTTATAATTTTTAAGTTTTATGAATAACGCAATGCATTGGATTACTTGTATATTTAATTCATAAATTCACTATATTATGAAGTAGAATTGCTAGAGTTTACCGAAAAATATCCAACTATATCTTCCTTGGGGAATTGCTTTTTTTCTCACTTCGTGTTTAAAGTAATTTCTCTCTTGTCATGAAAATATTTTCCGATATATAATTTTGTTTATATGTATAGCTAAGTATGTCTCTTATGTAAACTTATGTCAACCAATTAATGATAGTTGATGCCCAATCATGCAGAAAAATTTTTATTAAGAGGAAGATTTTAAAATTTTATGGAATAGTTTCCCATGACACAAATATGCTTTTTATCTCGATCATACCTCTTTCTATACTCCCCGTATATTTAGGATTATTTTCCCTTTGAGAAAAGATGGGGACGTGTTGTAGCATAGGTATAACATTATGATAACATTCTTTATTATCCCTGCCTTTTTCCCGATGCTTTCTTAAGGGAGTACGGTGCGTCTGTTATCTTCTAAAAAACCTTTTCTGGATGCACATTTTGAAATGAATTTTTTCATACTGCCTATTTATACTTAATGGCAATTTTTTGTTCAAATTTTTACTAGGAGTTGAAACTGTGATGGATATTAATTTTTTATTCTATGTTAGAAAAACATGTATTACATGCAAGTAAAAAATTTAAGACAAGATAGTTTTATAAGAAATGTAAAATAAATAATTTTAAAAGAAATAAAACCTTAGTTTTTGGAATTATTACTTTAAATGAAAAGAAAGTTAGCGTATCTATTTATTATGTAGACTTCCAAATACTGTATCATGATCTTAACTTCTAATTAATCAATTACTTTCAATTTTTTAACAAATTCAGTATTAGTAAAAATATTAATTAAAGAAAATCTTGACAAAAAATCCATTAAAAGCTAATAACTATAATACTGTCGTGAGAAATTTAAAGTAAGAAACTGAAAACAGACAAGACCGTAAAACCCCACACAAGTATATGTATATGATGTACTTAAGCCAGTGTTTCTCAAACTGTGGGGCGTGCCCCCTGGGGGCGCGAGAACCTTACGAGGGGGGCGCGAGCATATCGAAAATAAAAAATTTAAAAAATAATTAATTTACTGGAATGAATTAATACAAAATACTTTCAGACATAATAAAAAATGCACTTTTACTCTGATATAATTTATAAGCGCGTGCGCGATATTAAGTCAACAAAAATAAAAATTTCTTCAATACCTAATTAGCTATGTTTGATCCTATAACCAAATAAAAAAACTTTTATTTGATTTGCTGTAATCCCATGATGAGAGATTTTTTTATTACGCTTTTTTTTAAACCTATCATACTACTCTTTCAGAGAAAAAACAGATCCCAGACCCAGAATCGAAAAAAATTAGGAACATAAAAAAATCATCACTGTCATTATTTTTGAAATACTGCACATTATAGCTGTAATCTATTTGATCTTCTAAGTTATTGGTACAGTTAGTTATGACCTCTCTGTTATGTGTGTTTGTTTCTCATTTAGGGAAGTTGTAAGTAATGTATTTCTCTGTTGCGCTTTTCTCAAACATATAAAGCATAATGAAAAAGGTTTTACACAATTTTTTTAGCAGTAACATACATATTATCATAATGAATATACTTTTTACCCGGAAGTGGTCGCGCGGGGGACACACAGATTACGAAATCGTTTATTCTGGCAAAACTGTTTATTTGTTAAAAAAGAAAAATGGAAAAGTCCTTGAAAGTAGGGGTATGTAAACTTTCTCTTAATTAAATTATTCACTGGAATCCCGATTTGTATCGTGTACAATAAAATAATTATAAAAAGGATCAAGGTGACTGAATAACCTCACTCGACCGTATCGAGTGCACGCCTGCTCCCTGGTTAAAACTTGTTGTAGTATTTTCACTTTAAATATTAAAAATAATACAATTATTCTTCATCGGAATTTTAAATTATTGTTCATTATCTAACATCAGTGGCTCACACAAGGCGGGGGGGATCCTAGGGGTCCAGATCCCCCAAAGCCCTTGATTTTTTTCCGATTGATTATAATTCTAAGTATATAGTACGCAAAGTTTAATTAAGTATTTGTTTTTAATGATTAATTTTATTAATTAATGATCAGTATTTATTCAGTAATTAGTTTCTTACTGTTTTTGTTCCTGAAAATTGACAAAATCAAAAGGAACCTGATGCAAGATTGGTGGACTTTCGACCCCGCCCCCTTGAAAAATTCATGTGTGCGCAACTGTTTAACATCAACTATAAATGCTAATTCTGTGAAGCTTAAAATTACAATTCGCTTAAAACTAATTATAATTTGTGTAACCATTTAAAAAAAAAAAATCATTTTCCATTTTTGTAAACATTGTCGAGCACTTGGCTTTGCTCTCCTTACAATTCAGCTATTATATCAATAATGTTTTATTTTCTTATAAATGAACTCGTGCAAAGAGCGGGTACTTCAGCCGGTATACTTTTAATGTATCAGTGCTGCACAGAGTATTTTATAACTAATTAAGTAATACTAAATTAAGAACAAGTTTAATAAGTATTAATGACTTCCATGGGCTTGTCTTGCAAAGCAAAGTTTCTATAAGGAATGCTTATCATTAGATATTGACCCTCTGAGTTCTTTTTCTATATTCAGCTGATATCAATATTTTGTCTTCTAAGCAGCCACCGCATTTTGCAATATGTTCAATTTAAAAATTAGAGAAAGGAAAAATAACATATTAATTATCCTATTATTTTATTTATTTATTTATTTTGCTTAAAAGTAGTATACAAAATTTAATACTTATGTTACTAATTTGTATGGTTTATAATTAAGATCGCCTATTGTAGCTTTAGCGTCAAAGTGCATTGTTATTGCATTCAGTACATTATTAATGTATAAGGGGGGCGCGATAAAAATTGTGATCGAAAAGGGGGGCGCCAGTATTGAAAGTTTGAGAAGCACTGACTTAAGCGGCTATAATTTTTTAGTTTTTCTACTTCAAAAATAAATATTTGTTGCTTTGATTCTAATTTATAATAGTGTTCCTGTAAATAATAACATACATGGTGTTGCTAACCCAATAAGCTGTTTCAAATATATATAAGTTAAAATTGACTCCAGTTCATAAATACTAATATATATTAAGTGTTATTCTAATTTTAGTTCAATGTCTGTGAAATTTGTGTTATTAGTGTTATTTCTAGTAGTATGGTAGTTAAAGCAGTCTGAGAAAAACTATATATTTTGTTTAAAATTTCTACTTTTGGCGAAAAAAAAAAAAAAAGATACGATTATTAAAATACAGTCGAACTTGTTTTTGTGTGTAGTCCTTTATATATGTGATTTTATTTTTGTGCGACCGCATTGAAAAACTTTCTGCAGTATTTCGACGAATTGGCTTATTATATGTAAGAACTCATGAAATTTTCGTTCATTTTTTTGTGCGGATATTTTTGTGCGGATATTTTTATGCGGTTTTTATCAACCGCACACGAAAACAGGTTCAACTGTAAAAATAATAGTTGCGTTTGTAAAAGAATAAATAGATAATAAATCTACTAATGATTGCGGGTCTATATAGTGTGTAACTTTGACCTATTTGTAATTTTTCCTTTTCTAATAAATGTAATTCTGTTGAACAACAAGTTTAATACAAACTGCTGGTCACAGAAAATGCAACACCATGAAAGAAACATAGAAACCATGTGAAATTTACATTATGCGTTGGTGGAGATGAAATATGCACATCATTAACATTATAGCGCAGACGCATATCACGGGTGGCAGTAGCGCCACGTGCAAGTTTTATATGAAGAGAAAACAGATTGTTGATTTAAAGTACGGCAATTATTTTTTTCGTGATTTTTTTTCTTGCGTAAGCTGCTTACCTATACCTCGTGGAAGACATCGAGCATCTTTTGACCAAGATTCTGAATTCAAACGAGGAAGAATAGTAGTTCATAGGGATTGCGGATTATCCTTTAGAGAAATCTGTCAACATGTTGGATGAAACAAGCAACTAGGATGCAGATCTGTCATCGCAGGAAGAAACGACAGACCGATGGGGATCGATCGTATCTTCCTCGATGCACCACTGCCCGTGATGACAGGCTATTTAGGCGTATGGCAGTGATAGTTCGTACTGCCACATCACAAACCATAGCACGACAGATTTAGTATGTGACGCATATTCGGTGCACATACGTACCATTCGACGCCGTTTGCAGCAGAGTGGAATGTTCGCAAGGCGCCCATTGCTTCGTTAACCTTGGCTGGAACCCACAGGAGTTTGCGCTACTATTGGTGCAATGGACGGTGGACATGGAAAATGCAATGGAACGACATCGTGTTTACTGATGAATTCCACTTCCGCCTGCAACATCATGATGGTTGGATTCAAGTTTGAAGATACCGTGATGAAAGGCTGCTAAAGTGTTTCGTTATGCTTCCTCACATTGGTCATTCACCTGGTATCATGGTTTGGGGTAGTATTGGATTTCACTGTTTTACCCCTTAAGTACCCATTGCTGGTACACTGAACAGGCAGCGCTACATCTCTGAGGAGTTGGAGCCCGTGGTCCTCCCATACATTCAGCGCTTGCCATCAGCCTTATTCCAAAAGGATAATGCATTACCACACGTAACACGCAATGTTCAAGAGTTCTTCTTTACCCATCAGATTGAATTGCTCCCTTTTTCATTTTGTTTTCCCAATCTATAGCCAATCGAAAATGTGTGGTCCAAGCTTGCACAATGGCTGACCTGGGATACACCACCCGTTGATGCATTAGATGAACTTAGGCAATATGTGGAAGCCATATGAGCTGCTATACCGGAAGGATACATCCAAAGTCTCTTATATTCTATGTTGAGGTGTGTGGCTGCAGTTATAGCCAACAATGGTGGCTACACTAATCACTATCCACAAGTCGCAAGAGGCTATAATTTTAATCGTTTGATCTTATCTACCAAATAAATTCCACTGTGCTATCTATGGTCCTTCTTGGTGTTGCATTTTGTATGGCCAGCAGTTTATTTACCGCAAATACCGTAACGCGCACTTTTAGCACAAAAAAATTAGTTCGAAATTTAGAGGTGCGCGTTATACACCGGATATAAAAATGATGACTTTAAAAATAACAAAAGAAATGTGGGCATAAAAAAATTAGACATCAATGTGTATCGAAATATTGTTCATTTACGAAGTGATACACCTTATGAACTCTTGAAGGAGTGTAATTATAGAAGTATGCTTTTTTTCAAAAGCTTGGAATATTATCTTGAATAAATGACTTTGAAACATATGAGCATTGCGCCCGTATATTTCAAGTTTTTTTCGTAAAAAAGGGGGGGTGTTATACGCGAATAAATTTAAAGGTAAAAAAAATACAGCTTGTAAATATATGTGCTTGTAATACGACGGATTTTATGGTAAGTTAATTTCTAACATTTGTACTAATTTTCAGCTACAAATGCAGTACTTACAAAAGGAGTAAAATAATTAATTAAATTTTATAACATAATTCTTTGAAAAAGTAAAACTAATCAGTTGCTGGAAAAATTTAATATTAGCAAACACTTTTTTTTCTTTTGTATCACTTACTGCAATATTTTTTTTTCACATTACATTTGTGGTCCAGGAAAGATTATATTTCGTTGCATCTTTTAAGACTTAAAAAATGAACGAGAAACATGTGTTGTACCTATTCTTTAATTAAATTATTTATCTCTACCCTGAGTGATAAAAAAAACTTTACTCTGCAAGGCATTGAACTTAACAGTTAAGCTGGCGCCTCAGTAAAACCTTTGTTTTTTTAATTGCACTGCAATTTTCTTCAATACTCATCTATAGGATAGCTTAATTATTTTGCACCTTTAAAACATCAGTGGCCATCATCACTTCTGGACTCACTTATACATTTATCTACTAGAAGGTATTCAATATTTGTCAACTGTTTTAGCTGCCTCTGGAAAGCTCGAATGATTTTCAAGCACTATTCGGAACAGGTTAATTCTTGGAACACTGTATCGTGGAAAAACTTTCTTTTCGATCAGGATATATTAATATTGTTACCAGCGAATTTTGAATTTTGTGTAGTAATATTATCAGCAAGATTTTATTTTATAAAATATAATGTAGCTAAGAGGAAAATATTATATATTTGTGATCTTTGGCTCTCTTTTTTGGATAATCTAGCACATTTTCAAGCAGATTTATGACAAATTTTGAACATTGCGTTTTCTAAAATATTTACATGTTATTCTTATCTTAATTTGATTTGTTACTGATTGTTCTATTCACTGTAAATAAATTTCCTTGCATCTATGGTGAATTTGTTTGCCTTAGTGTCTTCTCTCTGGGTGCTTTTTTCTTTTTTGAAGGATATTTTAAAAACATAATTGCATTTGCTATCAAAACTTATATTAATGAAACTAATAAATTGTCGTCTGATTTCATATTTCCTTCCCATTTTTATAACATCCTTTAAAGCATTGTATATGGTCAAAGCTTCGAGAGGGAAGAGTATAATGAATCGCGTGTATGGTCTCAACAAACCAAATTATTGCCAAATACTATTTTTTCTTCAAAAATCGTCTTTTTATATTTATTCATGCTAACAGCATTTACATATTAGAACGTCTTTAGAAAAATTTAAAATGATCGATTGAATTTTTTATGTGGCTATTCGAATAGTGATTGCATGCGCAGACTATACTTTGATTTATTTGGTTAAAGGGTAGTATATATGAGGGGGGAGCACTTGGCGCAGCCATTTTTTTTTTTGGTGACTAAAAGTGGTCGGCAAGGTACTTTTTCGGAATTATGTATCATTTATTTTAGAATGAATTCGATATTTCCCCATGATATATAGATAAAAATCACGAAATCCGAAGAAAAATCACCAAATCTGAAGACCCCCCCCCCATACTACACTTGAACCGATTTATTTGTATTGAAAGGATAACAACATGAGAAAACCAACATAATGAAATAATAACAATGCATAAACAACTACCTTTATACCGGGGTATAACGCGCACTTTTTAATACAAAAAATAGGATTGAAATTTACGGGTGCTCGTTATACACCGGGTATGAAAAATAATAATTTCAAAAATTGAAAAAAAAGATGAGGATAAGAAAAATTAGTCTTTTAAATAGATCAAATACTGTTTATTTGGAAGAAATGAATATATACCTAATTAAATTAAATGATTCTGATTCCAAAAGTATACTACTTTTTCAAAATCCTGGGATAATACCTCGAATATATGGCTTCAAAACATACCAGCATTGTACACGCTCACTTCTTGTTATTTCGCAAATATACCTAAAAATTTTAAAAAAATGCATCTTCAAAGTATGCGTGCGTGTTATACGCCTGATTTTATGGTATATAATCCCTAATGATATATGCAGGTAGTTGTAATCCTAAGTATAACTAGACAGAAGAGTAAGAAATTTTACCCGCAGTATATATATATATATATATATATATATATATATATATATATATATATATATATATATATATATATATATATATATATATATATATATATATATATATACACTGCACTTGCAAACTCTTGTCTTTAGGAATCAAGAATGCAGGTTTAAACAATATTTTTTGGCCATTTAACCCTTACCTGTGTGTGTGTGTGTGTAATATCCCTGTACTGATGGGTTATAAGAAAAGGAGGAAATACTATAAATATGTCATTATTAGAAGATAAAATATATAAATGCTATTATTAAATAAAATATAAAACGGAAAGAATAAAAAACTACTTAATTAATATAGAGTTAAAATATTTGTATGAAAAGCTGTTAAAATAAGTAAACTTGCCGTGTCAACGCATCATGTTATTATTTCCCGCCAATTCGAATTAAGAGAAACACTGCATCAAAGTAAAAGTAAGATAAAATATAAGTAAGTTTAAATATATATATACTCAAAAACCATATATATACACTTATAAACGTTTTAAATTCATCACGCTTTAATATATTATAATCATATCATTAACATAACAAGTAATATATAAAAATCTTTTTTAGTCAATTCCTACTTAGATTAACAAAGCAAAATTTTATTTCAGCTACTTTTTTATTAGATAGTTACAATTAATATAAATATGTATATACATATGACAGAATAACAACATTAAGTGGTAATTAATTTTTATTCATTATCATTAAAGTATCGTATTGTCATCCAAAACAATCGTGTATATAAAATTTCAGTTTAGCTGAATGCTTTAAAACGTGAGAAAAAAAACCTTTTCAAGTTTCAACACAAGTTGCCAAAAGGGTCGCTAAGTCGCCAACGTGGCTGTATTTGTAATTCTGTAAATAATTAGTTTTAATCAATTAATTTTTATTAATTATAACTAAATTATTGTATTGTCATCCAAAATAAGCATACATATAAGATTTCAGCTCAATTGAGCGCTTTAAAATGTATTTTAGTAACGATTGAAAATTCCACCAAGATAAATAAATAAACAAATAAATAAATAAATATATATAGAGAGAGTGTGACTTAATAGTAGGAATTGAAAAAAAGATAAATTGAACTATAAAGATTTTGAAAATCAATGCTAAAATGGAATTTATTTCTTCATTTCCATGAGATTAATAACATATTTATTATTTTGATGATGTGTTGTAGTATTAAATTTATTTATAACAGCTTTATAAGATATATTGAGGTATTTTCCTTGATTTTTTAATGTATTTTTAAATTATAATTCGTAACTAAAAGTGTTTTTTTATGAGTTAGTGCTGTGAAATAACGCTAATAGTTTCTCTATCACTAATTATGTATCTTATCCGTATGCAATATATATATTGTAAATACTTCTGGTAAGGGATATCGAACACAAAAATAATAAGAAAGTTTTTAAAGAATAATTAAATATTAATTCTGAAGAAACTTTATTATTTTATAACTTTTATAAAATGTTATAAATATAAATCTTCTTTAAAATAAGAAAATCAATAACTGTCTAGGAACCTTCTAATTTAAATCAAGATTAATAGATAAGATGCAACATTTGAGATTTGCTTTGATTCTTAGGTCTTGAAGTTAATCCTTGTGACACAACAGTAGGTGTGAACTTTCAGATCCTTCATTATTAAATAGAATAATTTTCTTAAATCTGGTCTCGAATCTATGAGCCATAAATTAATAGCTTTTTCATACGGCTACTGAAGAAGTGTGGCAAGCTTGAATTTATAAATAACTGATACTTCTCAGCAAAAGCCAGTTTTAATCTATATTGAAATTTTAAAGCAGTTTTTAAAATATAAATCTAGCCTTTTTTTTCTATTGAATAATGATGTATGCTTAGTATTACTTTATGATTTCTCAGTTCGAAATAAAACAGAATAATGATAATTTATGCTCCAATCATTCTAGTAAAATGCATTAATCCTACTCCATCTCTTATATTGCAATGATAAACTCATGTTTAACTTTGTTTATAGAAGCAAAGAGTGACGTAATTATAAAGTATCTTTAGATTTAGAAAACTCAAAGTAATACGTTTATAGTGATATTAAATGTTAAAACTCGAATTATAACTTACTTTTATAACGGGAGACCTTTTTATAAATTTGCGCCCTGAACCATGATATTAGGTATACAGCCTTAGATTAATCTAATTATGTATACTGTTTTATATTTAGAAAATACGGTAGCGTTTCTCAAACTGTGGGTATTAGGCGGGCCTTAGGGGGGCGGGATAATCCTGCAGGGGGGCACAAGTGTATGAAAAAATTGAAAATAAAAAAATATTATTTTAAAAATTATTAATTTAAAGGTAGCAAAACAAAATATACATTCTGACACAGTAGAAAATAAAATACACATCTACGTTGGTGTAATATATAATGCTTAGAAATGTAACTGTACAGCACAATGTACTTGATAATTAATTTATCAATACTAATATATAATACTTTTCCTCTTAACTTCTATACTAACATATACTTATCTCATCCCTTAAAAGTAATATACCCAATACTTAAAAGTAACATTTGCAAAATTTAATACTGATCTTGATATTTAGTATGGTTTATAATTAAGGTCGTACTGTAGCTTTATATCAAAGTATATTATTACTGCATTCAACACATTGTTATTGTATGAGGGGAAGGGGAGATGAACATTTTGATTAAAAATTGCATTGAAAGTTTGAGAATCATTGGAATACGGTATACATAGTTTGCTTTTGAAATATATTTACATACATGTATGTAATGAAATACATACATTTATGTAATGAAATATATGCATGTATGTTCATGAAATACATGTATGCATTTTCATGAAAAAAAAGTCGAATTTTTTACTCTACTGCATATATGTGTGCGTGTGTTTTTTATCTACTTTTGTATACCGTTTTTATTGTCACCGAGGATGAAAGCCGTTGTACATAAGTTAAACACATATCCTACCTTTTTCTTTACTTGGAATCAAAATATACAGTCATGAAAGGAATAAAGAAAATCATTTGACTTCCAATTGTTTGGTTTTTATTGTATTTTGTTTCTATGAGTTTGATTATTGATACAATTTATGTAAAAGTTAGTGGAGGCAATCGATAAAAATCGATCAATCGGTTGTCCGCCCTTAAATTTAACCATAAAACCACAACCGTTACTCTTCTAACTTAGGTACATTCCACCGCAAGACATTGATGACATTATTGTGACGATCCCCCATAACTTGTTTAAAAAGCTATTTTCGGGCTTCCAAGATCCTATTTGAAAGCATTTGTTTTCAGCATAGTGTCTCTTGCAAAGGATACAGCATTTGTATGCGTTATTGATGTTTTGGGACTTTTTATGCATATTTTGAAAGAAAGTTCGCTTGGGGAACTGTTTTATAACACATTAGTTTGTAAATATATGTCTAGGGAGAAAAGAAAGTACGTTAAATAAATGCAAAGCTGAAAATGACAGATCATAACTTTCAGAAAAGTTTTCGGTTCATGAAAAAATACATTTTCTATGAGGGTAAATAACATTTTCCTAACTTTTTTAGGGGCAGCTTACATATGTTTGATACAAAGAATTTTAAACTTTTAATATCGGAAATATATTACGCATAAATATCGCGAAAGGAAAGTAAGAAACATTTTACATCACCCCAATTAGTTACTTAGTAATGTTTACATGAACTCTTTTAAGTATAAAATGAGTTTTCTTTCTACTAATTTGAACTTTCCAAGTAAATTCTTATATTATAAACCGAAATTATTTAAGCAGGGTTAAATTTCAAATAAAATATATGTTATGAAAAATAATTTAAAAAGTTTTACGTATTTCATTTAAACTACTGCTTGATATCTATTGTTTTCTTTTTTCTTTTTCGTATCTTTGATTTTACGAAGAAAATAGTCTATATGGAAGTAGTTTTTTAAGAATTCAGTTTGACTTTATATATACATTATAATACAATTGCTATTATAATTTTAAGCATTCATCATTTGGATTCTTATAATTTCAAAAATAAAAATCTTATATATTGTGATCTTATGATTCTAATACAGTTTAAATATTTGTATGCCGATTTGGCTTATCTCATAGCTATTAGATTATCAAGATAGGCGGGATTATCCATGAAGTTGAATCTTTTGACATCACTCCTATTCTATTAAAAGCCAACAGCTGAAGAGTAAGATAATGAATGATCTGAAGTGTAACATGATGGACTACGTATATAAATCTGTAGAGACTAGCTAAGCATTATCGTGAAAACAGACTAGAAAATATTATGTGGTACAGTTTTATTATTTGCCTCCAATTGCTTGTTCCACTATTTGATCCAACAAAATCAATGAATTATAATATTGAAATTATATAAGTATGTATATAGCCAGATTTAATATTATATATTTTATCATAGAACTTCAGTCTATTTATTAGACTAATTTACTGGGTTTTAATTCCCTGTACAATGATCCATTTAATGATTATCTTACTTTAGAAAGTGATGAATTATGAATTTATAATTAAACCAGTAAATTATATAGTATAAAAATAAATTGATAACTATATACAGTGAAAATAATTTAACACGAAACAGAGGGAGAGTGAAATATTTTTATATATATACAGGATATATTTTTATATATCTAAAGGATATTGCAAAGAAAAACCAAACATATATTCAACAAAATTGAATTCGTTAGTAGGAATTTTATTAACATAACTACATATGGATGCATTTAATAAAAATCACTGAAGCAAAAACATTGGCAAGAACTTAATGAAACTTAATACAAATTTTTTTTGAAAAATGAAGCATTGATCGAGTTTTTGGAAAATAATCTGATATGTTTCTTTGTATTGTCTTTTTTAGCATCAGATTGTCAAAAAATTATTCGGTGTAATCTATTTTGTTATTGATTTCCTCAGTAGAATGGGCGTCTTAAGACTGTTCATACCTTTCATGATGTTTCTCAGTTCAGATTTGAAAAGCTTTAATCCTCTAGGATTTGCAGAAAATGTAAATTTGTTCACAAAGTTCAAAGGTCCTGATGTGGGAGCATTCTGAGATGTCACTTGTTTAAATAAAAGAGATAAAACTGTCTCTAAATCCTCTGGTTTGGCCGTTCTCATACTTTTTCGCTCTGGAAGAATCTAATTCCATTCAAGCATATTCGTAATTTCCTCTCTTTTTTAAAAAAATTATTGTTGATAATAAAGAGTTAGCAATAGCAAAATCTTAAAAAAATTCCCTTTTTGTCTTCTGTTTTTGATCAACAGTCTTAAGAAGCACTGTAAGGCGGTGGGTAGCCTAGTGGTTAGAACATCGGACTCCAGACCGGAAGGCCTGGGTTCGATGCCAGATGCTACCAAATACCCTCCGAGTGCACTCGGAGAACGTGCTCGTTAAATCAGTGGGTCCGAAAATCTTGTGGGCTGAATCACGAGTACAAGGGACTGGAGAATATTTCCCTCCCATCCAGTTCCATGGCAAAATTGTGGAGGTGGAGATAGGTGGTGGCGCCATCTATCGTACTTACGGGGAATTTCTCCGAGCTAAATTGTACTGTCACCTGTATGGAGCTCAAGACCTAGACCAACGACAGGCGTACTTCTAGCCCTTTGCTACGATGAATTTCGTAGGCCTCGTTCTGACTACGTCAGACAGGTGGAATTAGCCACAGCAAGAAGAAGCACTGTATTCATTTTAAGCAAAATATTCTTCTAAAATTGAAAAATGCAGTGGTGTTTTCCCTATTTTGTTCATTCCTAGAAGGGAAATTTCATGTTCAGCAATTTTCGTTTCGTATTAAGAGAAAAAAAGCTTGATAATGCATAGTAGTTTGTTAGGACTGTTGTATTATTTCGTGTTAACCTAAATTTCGTCTTAAGTGTTTTCGCTTTTTTCGTACTGACATCGCATTCAGAACTGTAACGGCGATTCACGCGCAGGGTATGACATATCCGAAGATGTTATTCAAAAATATATATTTAGAATTCACCTACAAACTAAGGATATGACCTTAAAGTGATCTACACAAGAAAATATCCATTTTCCAAAAAAGGTTTAGAAGGAGCTTTGAAGAAAAGACGGTGGGTGTGACATACTTTGCGCAAAAGGTGTTAGCGTATGTATACACTGAACAAATCAGATGTTTCTTTTTGGTACACAAAAAGTACCTTTAATACGGGGTATGATCCTCCCGAGTAGCAATACAATATATGCAGCGATGTGTGATATGCTGTCAATATGCGGTATAGTAACTTTGTAGGAAGTGGGAATCACATTGCGTTTCCAATGCAATTGAAAACGTGGCTAAGGTCTCCAAAGAGGAGGATTGCGAACAGCAACACGTCGTCCTAGAGGGTCCGAGTATTCTCAATAGGGTTTAGGACTGGTGATTGAGCTGGCCACTGCATGTCCTGAATTGTTTCTTGTCAATATCTCATCATCGTAATTCTACCGGATAAATGATGCCTGGAGGCCATTTTTACAATTTAGTTATACCAAATTTCTGATTTTTGACACGCAGCGACAATTGCCGCTTTGCTCTGAGACATACATTTTTAGGCTCCTCGCAAATGACGTATTCCGACTACATCACCGCTATTTTCAATAAAATAATATCGTTCAGCTACTTTTTCTTACCAACATATTAAAATTTCATTGAAATCAACTTTCTTTTCAGCGAGTTACACTATTTTTTTTTATTTTCCCGTAATTTAAGATAACTAGTGTATATAAGCTGTGAATTTATCACCTTATTTGGGCACTAATTTAGTGATGTTAAATCTACTACATATATATAAGGATTTAATTAGTTGTTCTAATTATTCAGACTATCTAATTTAATTAACTACTATTCCTACAGATTTCATTTACAAACCTTTTAATATCTGTAATAAAAGGGCCTTGTTCAGTTTGTATTATCTTTATTTATGTACATAAGCTTATTAATACTCTTCTTATTTAGCAGTTTTTTTATTCTTATTACATTCTATTTGATTAAAAATAATACTTTAAAATTATTTTAATGATAAAATAAACAACTCTTGAATAAATAATTATTCTTTAAAACTCAAAGATAATAAAGTAGAAAAGAACTTCTTAATTGCTATCCCTATTTATAGAAAAATATTTGAGTAATGCAGATACTCGAAAAGTGCTTTTAAATGAAAAATAAATAATTAAAAATATTTTCATACACTCGTATGATAGTAACTCTATTACTAATATTTATGAGAAACAATTTTCAAAGCAAAATTGAATTGATAGTTGCTTATAAAAATTTTTCCTTTTATTCATTAAATATAATTTCTGTAAGTACATTGAAACCTAATACTTTTCTAAAGTTTTAATGGTGGTTTATATGTCATGATGTCATTTATGTTTAACTTTTTCAAGATAAATTTTCATTTTACACATAATTAAAAATGAGCAAATTACATTTTTATGAAAAAAAAAAGGAAATTTTTCCACAAATATTCTTTTTTGTTTTATTTCATCTATTTCCTATTTATATTCTTAAAACCTTTGCAAACTAATTAAACATATATAGACAGTGGGAGAAAATCCGCAATATTTTTTACCATGTAATCTCAATTAATATCTGAAATTAATGCTGCACATATTTATTTAAACGCTTGTGATTTAATATAATTAATATTAGCACTTAATGTAGTTCTTCCAAGCTTTGTTTGTTGAAGTTAAGATAAAGTTATATATACATTTTTCGTACTAAAATCTTATTTTGTAATCAGTATTCTTAGATAAACTCTACACTAGTGTTCAAAATTAAGAGAATTTACACGTTTTGTCTAATTCCATGAAAACAATTGAACGCAATGTAAAAATACTGCTTTGAAACAAAGTGTAATATATATATATAGCTCGTGTGTCGAATACGTAATCGTATACCTGTGTGGAGGCAGAACTAGTCGAGTAACCGGATTTATAAGCAATCGTGACAATATCCGCATTTTATTCATCAGCAGAATTGCTTGGTGTTTTTTGCAGCAATTGGCTTAGTTAAAATTCATATAGCCATGAAATCAAATATTACAGTAGTGGAGGCTTGATGTTTTGGGCAGACATCACGTTGGATAGCCACACGCTCCTCCATGTCTTTAAAAGAGGTACTGTGAGTGTTGTAAATTACAGGGATGAGGTTTTGGAGTTTTATGTTAACATTTTCAAGAATGCAGTTGACCCTTATTTTCTTTTAAATGAGGACAACGCGAGGCCACAAAGATCTCATCTGGTCGATGAATTTCTGGAAAGTGAGTATATTCGCCATATGTATTGGCTAATTAGATTCCTATACCTCATCCATATAGAGCATGCCCGGGACAATCTGGAGAGAGGTCAATTATTACTCACAATCCTTTTCTGAGAGCCATCTAAGGCCTGAAAACAGAGTTTCTGAATAGGTGGGATTAATTGCCCTATGATTTCATAAACTTCCAGATTTCCGGTAAAAAATCATTGTATGAGGTCTGTATATCTGTATGAGGGAACCATATTAACTATTAATTAACTTGTTTGGTTCGATTCTGCAACTGCTATTTCATATGTGTGTTCGCGTGATGAGGCGTGTGTATTACATTGTTGAATGATTGTTTATTTATTTTGAATTATGTCAACCCTTAGTACATACCGAATTTCATTAAAATCTGCCCAGTAGTTCTAAAAATAATCGACCAAATCTGAAAATTATCTTATATAACTTTGAGAACACCAGTGTATATTTTTCGGAAAATATATCTACAATAGTTTCTAGTAGTTCAAAGTTTTCAAGTGATTCTGAAAAAAACCTTTTTTCTTAGTAGTTATTTAGTTAATTTTTTAAAGACTTTTCTTTTAGTATTTCTTCCATGCTCGAAATTTTGGTAAATACCAGAACTGAATCAAATACGCCATATTTAAGTTGTGTGTTATAAAAGAAAATAATAGTCCACTTCATCCATCCAATGAATTGTTAATGTTTACAACATAAAAATCAATAACAAATAATGGTTGCTTCAGTTAAAATCATCTTCGATAAATAACTTCGAAAGAAGCCTAAACCCTTAGAATTCTATATCAATAAATACATGAAATGAGTTTTATAATTAATAATTTCTTTTTTTTTCTCCTTCTATATAATTCTATGTAATGGTTGAGCTGCGTGATTATTATGGACATCATGCCTCAACCATTTAATGAACTAAGCTTCATAATGTCTAATTAAAAAGAAAAAAAGTGATTAATGAGAAAAACATTTTGAATTATTCACGGGGCAACAAAGCGCTAAAGCTGTATTCATCAGTAAAGCTGTAAAGTGCCTAACGATGAAATAGTTCTCCGTAATAACTCAATGGTGTTTTGAAGTAATTGATTCAAAATCATCCCATTTACCCCTGTTATCGTGTGGGAGTTCAAGCGTGAAATCGGTGTCCCAAGCAACCGTGAATGTTGATAATGTCGTGATGTGAACATGATGAATAGCTAGAGATAATTCCCGTTGCTTTTCATGTATGATCTCGATTTTTTAGTAGAGAAATCAAATATGTAATGGTTTCTTCTTCGCCTAAAACTAGCGAATTTAATCAAATTAGAAAAATGCAATGTAGGAAAGTAAAAGATGCGGGTAATAATATAATTTTTCGAATATAGTGAATTTTATCAAGTAAGTCTTAATTTCTGTTTTATATCAATAACAGTTTAAGTAATATTCTCCCTTCTTTTTTCAATTTTTCTGTTCCAATTTGCATTTTGGCAGCTTGAGTAAGTAATGTATAGAAATACGTCTTCAAAATTTATTTTTTAGAATAATTTTATATAAGGCTTAAAGATTTTGATAAAAATGTTTTAAATTTTGAACAAAAGAAAAAAAGTCTATTTATACAGGGTGTTGCTGAATTCGACCGACTATAAGGTTGATTTAGAATCAATGTGAATGATTTTAGTATGCGAATAAAAGTATTAATTAAGACAAACATTTATTCATAATGAGGCATTGTAATACAGTTTAATTACAAACATATCTGTTCTTTTTTCATGCCAACTTTCGTTTTCACAAATAAACATAACCAAAACGATTACAATTACTTCATCGATATAAAGTGAACCATACATTCGGACCCGCTCAATATGAAATTTAGATAGAAAAAAAAAATTTAAATTGAAGCGTAAAAACAGGAAACAATTTTGATAAAATCATAGTTGAATTCTTTGGGGCAACAGAGCGCAATTAATATCTTTTTGGTAACGGCTCAGTGGTTCTCGTTCTCTTCGTCTCTGCTGTTTTCCTCGACGGTTGTTGTATTTCGTTTAAATTAAGAGCGAAGGTGTTGTGCGTAGACAACCTTGATAAATTTGTTCTGCTGTGTCGTGAACTTGATCTTGTAGCACATGGCTCCGACTGGGAGGACAGTCACAAATGGTCTTTTGAAAATGGGAGAACGTTTGTGATCTCCTTGTTTTGGTTAGTCGTACAACACGAGATCTCCAGCCTTGTAGGAATGGGATCTGAGACGGAGATAAAATCTTGGTTTGTTTTGTAAATGTGTTTCATACACATTATTTGATGCTTCGGCCCTGGCCAAAGTTAAAAGGTCTAGTTGATCTTCACGGGGGATGTCATCTATGAAACTACCAATGTGAAGTTCAAGGAGAAGGCGTGGCTCATATCCGTGAAGTAAATAAAAGGGTGACTTTCTAGCAGAATTTTGTTTTGTAGTATTAATTGCCAATAAGGTGTTTGGGAGTAATTTGTCCCATTTTTATTCGGGTTCTTGTTAATCGCTTTTTTCAAAGTAGCCACTATGATGTCATTGGCTCGTACACGATAGTATTAGCTTGTGATGAATAATGCGGTGTCGTTGATTGTGTGATTCCATACTTTTGAAGAAACCGCTGAGTGTGACGTGCGGTAAATGCTGTTATTCTATCTGATAAATACGTATTTGGCGACCGAAACCTGAGTATTATAAAGAATGTTTTTTAGAGGTTTAGAAATTTAAATTGCAATAAAACAACGATGTATTATACGATTGACATGAATTTTTTTTTATTCGAAAGATAATCTTGTGGCATTACATTTTAAATATGATTTCTGGCATAGGACTGCCACGGCTGGCTCGGATGTAGTCCAATCTGGACGTCCAATTTTCGATGACTTTTTCCAACATTTGTGGCCGTATATCGGCAATAACACGGCGAATGTTGTCTTCCAAATGGTCAAGCGTTTGTGACTTATCCGCATAGACCAATGACTTTACATAGCCCCACAGAAAATAGTCTAGCGGTGTTAAATCACAAGATCTTGGAGGCCAATTCACAGGTCCAAAACGTGAAATTAGGCGGTCACCAAACGTGTCTTTCAATAAATCGATTGTGGCACGAGCTGTGTGACATGTTGCACCGTCTTGTTGGAACCACAGCTCCTGGACATCATGATTCTTCAATTCAGGAATGAAAAAGTTAGTAATCATGGCTCTATACCGATCACCATTGACTGTAACGTTGTGGCCTTCATCGTTTTTGAAGAAGTACGGACCAATGATTCCACCAGCCCATAAAGCGCACCAAACAGTCAGTTTTTCCGGATGTAACGGTGTTTCGACATACACTTGTGGATTAGCTTCACTCCAAATGCGGCAGTTTTGTTTTTTGACGTAACCATTTAACCAGAAGTGCGCTTCATCGCTAAACAAAATTCGCTTATGAAGTCATCGAAAATTGGACGTCCAGATTGGACTACATCCGAACCAGCCGTGGCAGTCATATGCCAGAAATCATATTTAAAATATAATGCCACAAGATTATCTTTCGAATAAAAATCATGTCAATCGAATAAAAATCAAAAAAACACCCTGTCAATCAGAATATACATCGTTGTTTTGGGTTCTTTTCTGATCGTGTTCGCATTGTGAATTGAAAATAAAATAAAGTTTGGTCCCATATTCCATACCTTCTAAAAAAATCAAGAATATATTGCGATGTTACAGGATTACGATACATCGTTCATCAGTCACTGTTCCGAGCTTTTTCTCCCCGTCGAGCAGCGAAAGATGCAGAAGGTGTTGCAATTACATAGCGTGTGCCGTGGTCAATTTGAACAAGCATATTTGTGTTTCCGTTTCTTGTTTGTAGCAAACAGATTGTGTGTGTGGTCAGCGGGTACAATTTCCCAAGGTGTGGTCGGAATTGGCAATTGCTGCAAAAGTCCATAGGCATTAGCAGTACGTCGGTTAACAGCTTGACATTTATGACAACTTCGAACAAATACTTTGCAGTACTAGCTCATGTTTGGCCACCAATTACGTAATTATAAATTGTGAAAACTTTTTTGCGCCCATATGTCCAACATCATCGTGACAAGTGATCAAAGTTCGTTCTCTCATTGCCTTAGGAATCACCATTACAGGTTTTACTGTCTTTAACTCGCACAAGAGTGTTATTATCTATATTGTAATTGCATATGATTGGCATTGTCTTTTTGTTTGGATTTTTTTCTTTCAGTAAGCGAAAAATATACTGACAAAAGCCATCTCTTTTCTGTTTTACACAAGTTTCTGATTCATAACTTGCAGTAACTGTTAAACAAACAGGTGGTGTTGGGAAACGTGGTAGGTGATCAGCGATGACATTTTGCTTTCCAGGTCTGTGCTCAGTTGTAAAATCAAACTGAGCTAAATCTACTAAATATTGCGCAAATTTTCGATTAATTGCAGATTTTGAAACTACATAAGCGGTTGTATAGTTGTCTGTGATGAGCCGAAACATGTCACTCAGGAGATAAAGTTGACATTTTTCAGTTAGTGGACAATGTACGGCAGTACATTCCAGTTCGTTACTGTGGTAGTATGTTTCAGCATATTTTGAGGTACGTGACGCATATTCAATGACACGACGCTTTCCATTCTGTTCTTGAGATAAAACTGCATCTAGTTCAGAATAAGAAGCATCAGTTTCTAAAATGGTTGTTAATCCTTGTTTGAAATGCGAAATAATGTTGGCAGTTGTAATTGCAGTTTTCAAAGGTTCAAATGTACGCTGTTGGTCATCTGTTAAAACTATGGAAGTATTACTGGTCTTCTTTTCTAAACCTTTTAAAACGCTAGTAAGTGGCTTAGCTATAACAGCATAGTTACGAATATACTTCCGAAACTGATTGGCAAATCCAAGGAAACTAAGGACTTTTTGAATTGATTTGAGAGTCAAGTAAGGTTCAATTGCTGCTATGCGTTTCGCATCAGGGCGAACACTATCTGGAGAAACAATTCGACCAAAAAAAGGGATTTCTGAAAGTGCAAATTGCGTTTTTTCTCGTGTCAAATTGAAACCACTTTTTGAGTAGTTTCAAAGATTTTATGAATCTCTTTAAGATGACAATTGAAGTCATCATGAGAAGTCGATATATCATCTATATATGTGTTCACATTGTAGGGTACTAGATGATCGTAGGCTAATTTAATCGCTCTTGTCATTGTAGATGGGCCATTGGTGACACCAAAAGGTATTCGAAGAAATTCGTAATGTCCGTCAGGAGTGTCAAATCCAGTTTTGTAGATGTCAGCCTCACTTATGGAAATGCAATTAAATGCATATTTTACATCCCTTTTAGAATTATAGCGCTTGCCTGCCGTGCATTGAATGACTTCTTCCATTTGGTCGATTGGCTGCGGATGAATCTTTGTGATAGGACTGATAGTGCGAGAAAAGTCTACCACAACTCGCCTTGAAGTGCTTTCATGGAAGGGCTGCTCCACAATAAAAGCAGGTGCTGCGTAAGGTGAGTTGAAATGCCGGCAAATTCCTTGTTTAAACCATTTTTAAATTTTTGTTTTTAGAAACTGGCGATCAGGCTCTGAAAGTCTATACGTTCTACATGTAATAGGCCTTTCATGTTGTAATTCGATTTTGAATTCAATATATTGACATAGTCCAATATTATCATCATTAGAATAAAAAACGTCAGTAATTTTTTCAATTACTGCATCAAGTTGAGCTTGTTGGATTGTAGAGAGTCCTGCGTATTTACGGATGAGTTTGGTTTCAGATGAAACTGCATTTGGTGTTGCTTCTGGAAAGGAAACATCATCTAGTGATGGTTGATGGAAAGCGACGCAGTTGATACTATGTTTGGAAGCATGAATACATTCGTAGAAATAAAATGAAGTTGGAGTAGAAATACATAACGAGCCATTAGAAGCGTAAGTGCATCTAGCTTGAACTTGTTGCTGCCAAACGAAACCTAGAATAAGCTTAAATGGAAGCTGGGTGCAAATTTCAATTTTAGGCATCATACGTTTCACATTACCAACAATTATGTTCAAAGAAATCCAACTGATTGGATTTATTTCGTAGTCAACAATTTAAAACTGCCCATCAGTCCACGGGTGAATAACAATATCATTTGGAACACTAGATTGTTGAATGAAGGTGATATCTGCACATGGATCACAAAGGGCTTGAATTTTTGTATCATTATTAATAATAGCATATATTAATGCACGCCTATTTGTTTGAGTTCTAATATAGTTTATGGAATGATTATTTGTCGTATTTGCGGTTAAAAATCTCCCAGATGTCGAGTTGTGATTATTGTTGTTGCGGCGAGAATTTGAAGAGTTCGAACTAGTGGTTTCGACTAATGTGTTATTAGAACAAGTTGAACTGCTAGAAGACCGGATTTGGGCACTTGTTTCACTGTTGGAATATTGATTTTGTTGTGGCGTACTTCTTGGCTGAGATATGGTTGAACCACGTGGAAGAGGTTGTA
Source organism: Trichonephila clavipes (assembly GCA_019973935.1). Classification (NCBI taxonomy): domain Eukaryota; kingdom Metazoa; phylum Arthropoda; class Arachnida; order Araneae; family Nephilidae; genus Trichonephila; species Trichonephila clavipes. The sequence goes on along the minus strand of BMAU01000510.1, from coordinate 426,388 downwards.
AATTGCACATAAAAGATGCATGACCTTTGTTTCCACATCTCCAACAAGTAATATCTCGAAGGTCGTCAGTTATGGCATTATATTTACGACGCTGTTCATCATTTGTATAAGATCTAATTTGAGCTTTCGGAGAATGAGGTATCTTATGCTCTTGTTTTGCATTGCGAATAGCATCAAGTGCAGTCCCCCTGTCAAATTAATTCTTCAACAGTATTAGAATTTTGAGTAGCTAATACAATTTGCCATTTTTTCTCTGTAATATCACCTATGATCATAGAAATACGGCCAGGTTGGGGAATGGTAAAGGGAGCTCTTTACAAAAGAGCGTCTTCTGAATAAATATAATCTACTAAACTTTCATTATGCCTCAATTTTCGTTCACCTTGGTGAGTCAAAAATTCCTGCATTGTAATATGCCTTTCAAATCTTGAGGCAAGAGCAGTTTTCGAAGTGATCCAATCATTGAATTTTTTCTCTGTTATTAAATGCCAATTTTTAGCACATCCTGAGAGACGAGAAATAGCATTGATTAATTTTAATTCGTCGGACCAGTTAGCTAAAGTTGAAATTCTTTCAACTTCCTTAAACCGTTCAAGCGCATTTTCAATTATGTCACCTTTAAATATTTGTATTAAATTTGCAGTGTCATTTGTAGATGTGATTTGAATCCCATTTGGATTTACTTGCCCTTCTAAAAAAATTGTTTTTACGTTTCCATTATTGTAGAAAGAATAGCTGCGATATTCGGATCTATTTCAGAAGGTAGAGGCATAGGAAATGGTGAATGCTTAGAAGAATTACTTAAAAGGTCTACTTGTTTTCACAGAGATTCATTTGCTGTAAATAATTGTGAATTATCAGAAAGTGTGTCCTCATCATCATTGAAAAACTGCACGCGAAAGATATTTAATTCATCCAAAGTTCCATCACTTTTTTCTTTTATTATTATCCTCTACAATACGCAAAATTTAATCATATTTTTCCGGTTAGCGAAAGATTTTTGAAACGCAATTCTTTTTTCAATTGGACAATCGTTAAAGTTTGTAGCGGATGTGATTCTAAGGAATTAAACATATCAGCACTTGTTGGCATTTTTTTATTCACTATTCTAGACCAGCGTTTCTCAAACTGTGGGGCACGCCCCCCTTGGGGGCGTGAACATTCTAAGAGGGGGGCGCGAGCTTATTGAAAATTCGAAAACGAAAGATTATATAAAAAAATTATTAATCTACTGAAAGTAAACAAACGAAAAATATTCTGACATAATAAAAAATAAAATACACATTTACACTGATATATTACATTTATAAATATATCGGTGTTACACAACGTATTTTATAATTAATTTAATAATACTAAGGTAAGGGCAAGTTTAATAAATACTAGTGACCCCGTGGGATTTTCATACATAAACTTATCTACAGAAACTAACACTTATCTTGATAATTTGTACGGTTTATTGTAAATCCCTTAAATGCCGATTAAGAATTACGCGATTCACTTCCCCTTGTCAACCGTTTTCCATGAAGGAGCGCGTTTGGGATGTATTGGAGGGTGTAGAAGGGAATAGAGAGGCAAATAATCTGAAATTAATAAATACTTTGCAAACATTATCAAGGTCTTTTTATTGCATTCTAAAGCCTTTGGAATAATTTTATGAATAGCAGTGCACAGAAAAGATCGTACTTTGGAAAGACATGTATATACGTCCGGGGAAATTAACGCTTTGGCTAAGCGAGACGTTTATATACGCCGGTGATACTTGAGAGGCTGAAGTCGTATCGTAATTTTAGTATCAAAGTATATTAATTGAATTCAATACATTGTTATTGTATGAAGGGGGGCGCGATGAAAATTAGGATTGAATATTGGGTCGAGAATATGGAAACTTTGAGAAGCACTGTTCTAGACGAAGGAAGAACAATGGAATTCAGCGAAACTTGCTTGGCAACGTTTTTGGTAAAAGCAAGCAATACATTCTGTATGCAGAATAATATTTTTGAAAGTTATACGAGAACACATTTAATATTTCAGAATAATCAACATTCGTCAGAATATTTGCATGAGACTTTATTGGAAGTAGAATAAGCGTCTATAGAAATACGAAGAACTTCACTTACTATGCCAGAAGTAACCGTTGTTTTTGGAAATCTTTCGGCCCACAAAACAAATCTTGGTGAGATTATAATCCTTCGCGAGGAATGACCAAATATTCCACTTAGGTTTAGCGACTGCGATCAATGATTAAATAATATTTAAAAGTTCCGTTTTGCAAAGTCCTTTAGATACCGACTACGCCATATAAGGTTGATTTAGAATCAACGTGAATGATTCTAGTATGCGAATAAAAGTACTAATTAAAACATAAACATCTATTCATAACGCGGCATCGCAATACAGTTCATTTACAACCATTTCTCTTCTTCATTCATGCCAACTTTCGTTTTCACAAATAAACATAACCAAAACGATTAAAATTATTTCATCGATATAAAGTTAACCTTACAGACAAATTAAAAGGTGTGATAGAAGGCAAAACGACGACAAATCAGTATAGAACATACTAGGGTCGCAAACCACGTTTAGTCGAGGAAAATCGCTATAATAGTAGCCTTTGGGAGGACGATGATCCAGACGAGGGAAGTGACCAAATGAATGCGTGGATATACATATACTGCTTGAATGCTCTATTGGCGTGAAATAACTTGTTTTCCTACAACACGTTCTCCCAGAGTTGTTGCAGACAGTACCGATCACTACGCTCCAGGACATGCGGCTTATGCACGATGGTGCACCAGCACATTTTTAGATTGCACGTCGCAACGACCTCCATATTATACATCCCAGGAGGTTGATTGGACTCGATGAACCTGCTGCTTGATCTCAACTCTCCCCGGATCTTAGTCCTTCCGATATCTTCTTCTGGGACCACCTGAAATCTCTTGTGTATGAGATGACGGAAGCTACACTGGATGATCTCACGTTACGGATCCTCGTTGCTTTAGATGACTTGTTTGAATGTATTCGACAAACCTTCGTCTATCGGGGTTGGCTGTGCCGTGATCTAGACGACTACAACTTTGAACAGCTTCTGTAACAGTCACTCGTCATTGCACTTCAGACGTCTAGCTGTGATGCATTGTTCGTATTGTAAACATACTTTACGTATAACAAATGTATTCCTTACCTTTACTTGCCCCTTTCATTCTACTTGACAGCACATCCATCATTACTGTAAATTACTCCGACTAAACGTGGCTTGCGACTCCATGTTCTGTGGTGATTTGTGGTATCCATGCTGCCCACTATCACCCCTCTCAATTTGTAGGACGAAATGGGCAACACCTTGTGTAAAATAAGAGGACTGTAATTTCTAAAGCCATATATATGAACTCAATTATGGTGTTATTTTACACAGCTATGGTGTTATTAATATATCTTTTTAAATTAAGTTTTTATTGATGAACACTGAGTTCAGCAACCTAATGCAATTCCTAATTGCAATAGGTAAGTCGTGTTTATGCTTATATGTGTAATCTTTCAGAATAGATATATTATATCTAAACCACAAGTCACCTCCCATAGGGCATAAACCGTGTCGAAGATTCAAATCTGTGAAGATTTTATCAAAAAATATAGCCCAAATAGCTTGCCTTATGGCGGACAAATTTTCCGAGTTGTTTTGAATAGCTAAAACATGGTATCTTTGCAGTTTGTCTCTTTTTGCATCTGTTAAGTCATTACGGCATCCTAGAGTTTTTTTTGTCCTCAAACTTTTTGTCTTTTAATTTTGATTTTAACACCCTAAGTCATGTCCCCATCATTTTCTCAACATGACCAACACATTCTAATTTTTCAATGTTGACATATCTATAATTTTTAGATTCTAAAACTGCTTTGTATGCTTTAGAGTCCCCAAAGAGTCCAAATATTGTGTATATCGTAAATTGTGTAATGTCTGTTAGTGTTGGAAGATACAAAAAAAAAAAAAAAAAGAAATGCACCTCTTTATTTCTCTTCCATTCCCCTACTATTTACAATGTAACTTGCCGAACACTCATCGCTATGCATATTGCTGTTAAAATTGCATGAGTATTTCCACGATAATATTTCAGCATGAACAACTTTCCCAGTGTCCAAACTAACTGCCGTAACAATACCATTTAGAAAAGTATAGCTTCTTTTTAGCTAGGTACCATTGATAGCTACTGGTACATTTGGCTATCCATAATTAAATGATATTGTTTCGGCAGCAGCTAATGCCATAGACACTTTGTTACTTTCTCTGTCGCGTTATTTAATGTATGCATGGACTCCTAAAACCACTTTGGTGTAGGTGACAAATTCATAAACTCCGCAAAATATGCTCGCAACTGCTTGTTTTTAATATACCTCATAGCATATGAAAGTCTATTGTTCACTTCATATAATTTTTTATCTTTTTAGTTAACTACTGTTTTAGTAAACCCAGGTATTAAGAAAGGTTTCAATAAGACCACAAAAGTCACAACATATAAACAATTTTGTAGCCAAACCCTGGATTTGGTGACCACAATTTATGTGAATACCTTGGTGTTTACATTTTATTTCTGTAATTAATGTTGTTTCAAAGCACAAGAAAACAGTACAATGTCAATAATTTCACAGAAACATTCAAATTAATCTAAAAAAGCAACATGCTCTTTATTAAACTTACCTAACTTTGCTTTTAAAGCTGTATTATTTATGTTGAAATTGTCTGACTGTTATACAACATGTAATTCCTCGAAAGTTTGGGTTTTTGTAATTTTTTTTCCAAACTTTCGTTTTTTTCAAACGTTTTATTATTTTACCAAGTTTAAAAAACGTTTTTTAAACGTTTTATTATTTTACCAAGTTTTAAAAACGTTTTTCTAACTTTATTATTAATGTTTTTGATGGAAAACACTATTGCACATGATAGCAGAAATTCGTTACATTTAACGAAGTAAAAAATAGCCTGCAAGTTATGAAAAAGTAAGCAAACATCTAAAACTATTTACTTCACTTCTTTCTGAATAAGTTTCAGGTCAAAATAAGTTATTTTAATCAATTTAAACTATTTGATAAGGCTGAAAAGCAGCATGTGACTTTTGTTTTGATTTGAGAGGGGCGGGGTGATCAGCGGTTTTGGGATTTGACAGGTATAAACAACTTTTTTAAAAAAATATTAAAAATACTTCTAATTCAGCTAGAATAAAAATTTTAATTGCATTGGAAAGAAAAAAGTGGTATTTTATTTTTAAATTAAAATTGAAAAATCGATTTTTTCATGGATTTTAGTGAAGTGACCCAAATGAATCATTTTTTTCAATGATTATTCTTCAAACAACTCAAATTTTCATTTGTAGGTTTGACAACATTCTGATAATATTATCACGCGATTTTCAAGATTTTTTTTTATTTATTATGGCGTATTTTTCTGTCATTTTAAGCTAAAATTACTTACCTCCTTTATCTCTCTTTTATTTATCTCATAATATGCATCCAATGTAATCTCTTGAATTTACTCAAACCTGATTCTTTCCTAGGAATCTATTATTTATACTATGAAGAAGTCTCAATGTAATGAAGTTCTTTTAAGAAATGAATGTCTGTTATACTGAATTTCATTTCAGGCTATTTGATGAATATCTAACTCTTGATGAGTTCGGAAGTTATCCTCTGCTGCGGAAAAAGGACAATTTCCATTTGAAACTGAATCCTTCTAATTTAGAAAGTTTTAATCACATCTAAAGCTTAGAATTTCAGAAAACTCCACAAAAGGATCAAAGATTACCTAGATTATGGAATGGATCGATTGAATACAATTAAATATTTTCATTAAAATTTAAATGGATAGCATTACTCTTTTAAAATTGCTCACATGCTTAAATGGCTATATTGATGATGATTAGAGTGACTAAATCCTTAATACATGACAAATCAATCAGCAATATCAAACATAATATTTGTGTTTTTCATCTTGTCTAGGATTTGTTCATTTAAATTTATTCAGAATCAATGCTTTTTAAAATTCTCTGTAGATAAATATTTGAAGATATAAAATGCGCTTACAATAACTGTACTGCGGCTTTCCGAAAAGTATGACTACACTATAAAATATAAATTACAAATAAAAAAGCAAATATATTCATTAACTGTTTTCTATGTGTTTCATAGGGAAAATACCTAAGTTTTCTTACAATGTTTTACTGCACGATTTCAATGTGTGCACAAAACATCCAGTCTATGCGACACTCTTTCAGCCATGTTCTACGAAGCATTTCAGGATCAAGATCTTGAATGACCGCTGTAATTTGACTTTTCAAATAATCAGTGAAACAAATTGGAAATTGGTAAACAAAGTTTTTTACTTATCCCTACTAGAAGAAGTCCAAAGGTGTTATAATCGGAGATATAAGGGCCCATTTTATTGGATTTCTTTTTTCCATCCATCGTCTGGGGAACTCTTTCTCACTCCTAAACTCCAGTATGGGGGTGCCCTATTTATACTGTGCATATGTTGTAGATTTAAATTCCACAAACCATTCTTAAACTTGCCTTTGTTCATGCTCTGAAGCCATTTTCAATCGAGAATGTTCCAACATGTGGATATTACACCACCTAATTTGCATTTAATTGACCAAATATTTTAGTCATTTCTTTATGTAACGTGAAAACAGTATGAGGAAATCTTAATTTCTTTAAAATTCATTTTCTTTAATTTTTCTTTTCAAATAGATTATATAACAATCATTTTCAAATAATAATTTTCTTATTTTAATTTTAATGTTTAATTAGGCATATAATTTTCTTATAACGATCCAAAAATTGTATAGTGATATTCTTATTTATAACATAATTTTGTGCTCATATATTATGAAGTTTAATGACTTGACAGAAAAAAAATTGTATTGCATCTCATTTATAGCATTAAATACTTGGATATTCTTTATATAAGATTCATTTCATCTCATTTAATTTTTCTCCAGATTCATTTGAAAGCTTTCTGTTCTTAAAAATTAAAACGAATTATAGAAGCTGTATATCAAGTCCATGTGAATCAACATTAATAGGTATACTTCCATTTAAATAAAAAGCTTTTCAAAAGAATTTACTTAAAGTTGAAAAAAGAAAAAAAAAGACAAAAAATATATATATTTCTAAAATACAAATTTTCTTAACACTTTAAAACTGATTTCAGTGCCTTCGTTTTAAGATCGTCGTCTTATTTGCAAGTACATGTAAGAACTAAAAGTATATTAAAAAACAATTTTTTAAAAAGCCATTGTTAAAAGGCATATTAACTGACACTTTTTGAAAACTTTTAGAAAAGCCATTAAAATAAGAAATATGTTCATAACATTTTAAAAGAAGGAGTCGTCAGTTAATTATTTACTAATAAACAGAAAGAAAGTTAGGCATCTAAAATTAATATACAGTTAAATAAATTAGTCGATAATAGTCAAATATGCATAATAATAGGTAAGGCAAAAAATGCCGGCGTAGTTTTATAAACCAAACATGTTAAATATTAATATATATATATATCAGCTATATACCGGATGAGCCAGAATTTTGTTTAAACTTCAAAAATTCATGAAAAAGGAAGAAGTGATGAAGAATCGCGTTTTGCAAGAAAGAACTCACAAGAAATTCGAAATTTTTCTGTGGCAAAAACATTTTTAGTTATAAATATCACTTCCACGCTGAACATCCGAAACTCAATGTACAAGACAACAATATGATCCATTCATTCATTCTTCCAATGACAATTGTTCAATGCAGTGCTTCTCAAACTTTCAATACTGGCGCCCCCCCTTTTCAAACACAATTTTTATCGCGCCCCCCTTATACATTAATAATGTACTGAATGCAATAATAATGCACTTTTTTATACGCTAAAGCAATAATCTTAATTATAAACCGTACAAATTCATGACATAAGTATTAAATTTTATATATGTTGCTTTTTAAGCAAAAAAAAAATTAAGTAATAGGATAATTATTATGTTATTTTTCCTTTCTCTAATTTTTAAATTGGAACATATTACAAAATGTGGTGGCTGCTTAGAAGACAAAATATAGATATCAGCTTTTTTTTTAGAAAGAACTCAGTGGGTCAATTTCTAATCATATATAAGCATTCCTTTGAAAAATTTGCTCTGTAAGACAAGTCCATGGAAGTCGCTAATACTTATTAAACTTGTTCTTAATTTAGCATTATATAATTAGTTATAAAATACTCTATGCAGCACTGATACATTAAAAGTATACCGGCTGAAGTACCCGCTATTTGCACGAGTTCATTTATAAGAAAATAATACATTATTGATATAATCACTGAATTTTACGGAGAGTAAAGCCAAGTGCGCAACAATGTTTACAAAAATGTAAAATGATTTTTTTTAAATCATTGCTCAAATTATAATTAGTTTTAATTGAACTGTAATTTTAATCCTCACAGAATTAGAATTTAGAATTGATGTTGAATAATGAACAATAATATAAAATTTCGATGAAAAATAATTGTATTATTTTTTATATTTAAAGTGAAAAGACTTCATGTTTTAAGACACAGGAGCAGGCACGCATTCGATACTAATGGTCGAGTGGGGTTATTGAGTCACCCCAATCCTTTTTTTATAATTATTTTTATAGTACACAATAAAAATCGTAATTCCAGTGAATAATTTAATTAAGAGAAAATATACTCACCCCTACTTTCAAGGACACAGAAAATATTTCGGAAAAAAAGTTATCACACCGGGAACTCAGTCAAAACAAGTACCTTAAGATTGTAAAAAAAAACGTTTGTCACTCCAAAAAAGAGGGAGATATGTGACAAATATATTTTAGTTCACACGTTAAGACTGTCAAACAGAAGGAAAGTGTCAGAGCCATTGGTAACAATTAAACAGTGTTTCCAGAATTACCGATTTTGTGCACTCTGTGCTCGGCGTGACAGCTCCGGATTAAAAGTGTATTTATTACAATATGGATGTTCAAGAAAAATTATTTAAAACGTTTTTCATTATACTATATATGATTGGGAATAACTCATAGAAATAAATCTTGGCCAAGTAATCCTTCAAAGTGCTCTCTGTGCTTTTCCAAAAATCATAAAAATATTTTACAAGGAAAAAATCGCAGAAGAAACAGTTTATTTACAACTCCCTAAATGAAAAACAAATACATAAAAGCAGGGACGTAACTAACGGTACAAGTAAGTTCGAAGGTCAAAACGCAGCAAATACATTCTGCTGCCTACAGCTGTTGACAATAATATAACAGTGATGAATTTTTTATCTTCCTAAAATTTTTATTTGATTATGGGTCTGGGTTTTGTTTTTCTCATTTTGGTTTGAAAAGAAACCATAATAAAAAAATCTCTCATCATGGGATTACAGCAAATCAAATAAAAGGTTTTTAATTTGGTTACAGTATCAAATATAGCTAAAATGAGGTTTTGAAGTTGAAGTTTTTTATGACGTAATATCGCAGATATATAAATTATATCAGTGTAAATGTGTAATTTTTTATTATGTCAGAAAGTATTTTGTTTTACTTCATTCCAGTAAATAAATTTTTTTAATCTTTTATTTTCGATATGGTCGCCCCCCCCCCTTGTACGTTTATCACGACCCCCAGGGGGGCGCGCTCCACAGTTTGAGAAACACTGGTTCAATATGACCTCCAGAACATTGTCCGACACAACTAAGGCAGCGAACAATGCCAATTACAGCTGAATGCAAATCGGAATTAATTGCAAAAATCTCACGACGGATGGAATCATTGCTTCGCCCAGTGTTGATGTGGATAAATGGTACACCAGTGATTTCAAATATCTCCATAACCAGAAGTCAACCGGATTAAAATCGGTTGAATACGGTGGTCTTCTTGCAGACTCGCTTATTCACTCTGTCCTTACCAAAGGTAGCCAACAGGAATTGTTTTACTGTACTGGCACAGTATGCAGTAGTGCCATTTTGCATGAAGCTTATTACACCTAACACACCTCTTTGATTGAATGCGACCATGTCTAAAACAATTTTTGCTGTTAATAAAATCCGACTTTATTGTAAGCCCTTTCTTATAAACTACATTTTTCTATTATAATTTCTTCCTTTTTTATGAATTTTTAAAGTTAAAAGGAACTTTAGGCTAACCTGGTACACAGACACAAACACATGTGTTACTTCTTATCTTATTATCTCTACAGATAATCATAGAATATAGTTCAGAATTATTTTTTGAATTTGCATTTAGCCTCACTACTTGTAGTGTTTATTTTGAGTTGATGTAGCATAAAAAAGTGTACACATTTGTGTTACAAATGTTGTTCTTGTTGTTTCTAATAACATTTGAGTGACTGTGTCAGATCAAGGCCTACGAAATTCATCGCGGCAAGAGACTAGTTTTTTACGCCTGTCGTTAGATATTACAAAAATACAATGCTTTATACAAATATTACAAATAAAAAAGGATTTTCATATTCGAACATATCAGCATTTATCGCACAAACCATGTGTGTGTGTGTGAAATAAATGTATAAAATATATATTCTATATTAAGGTTGATGTTTCTTCATAATAATTGCAATTTTCATATAAAATACTTCTTACATTAATTTTTATTATCGTGCATGCAAACAGGCCATGAAAAGAACAAATATTCTCTGTGGCAGCAACAACTTGCACTTAAGAAGGTTAGTTATATTCTATTCTATTATCTATCTATAAAATTAATGCCTCATCATAAATTACTCATGACATTAGAGATTGTTAAGGCTTAAACACACAAAGTACCAACAATCGTATGGAAAATAATTCATTCATTATTAAAAACAACGGACATTTTGATGTATTATCTCAATTTACAATACATTAGAGATGATTAAAATGTATTATACACTGCTACTGGACTTTTTTAGAATGAAAAACTTATTTAAAACGAATGATTGAGTGATATTTATAGTTGATTTTTGAATTACTATCTTTCTAAAAGCAATTAAAGATTGTATTTGTGCAATCAACTTTGAATTTTTAAACATTCTGTGGTGGCAAAAATGAAAAAAAAATTTCTAAATCTGACATTTTTCGTATTTTTATGCTTAGAGGGGAAAAAATTGTTTCACTTAATGCATTTATCAGTTTTACTTTCAAAATTAAATTTAACATTAAATTGAAGCAAAAAAGAAATTAAAATATCATTTATGATCTTCAAAACATCATTTATATTACATTAAACTTGGTCTAAGAAGTACAAGCTCAATGAGTTAAATAAATGTAAACTGCAAAACTTATTTTTAAAAGCTAGTCATTTTTCTGAGAAACAAATAATGAACTTTGTAACATACATATCAAAATAAAATTCCATATTTCATTAATTATTTTCAAAGAAATATGAGTTTTTATACTCAAACATTGCTTTGCTTGAAATTTAATTTTCATTGAAAGCAAAATTTTAATTTATTTTTGAAACATGTAACAAGATTTAAAAGGGGAGAAACACCTTTTCAGATTTAATATTTAATTTATATTTCTTTTTTGCTCTCATACTTACCCTTTTTTATATGAATTAGCAAAATTCAAATCAAAATTTATAAAATGCTTTTTTTATGCTCATGTGATGAAATATCTTACTACTTTGAAGTAATAAAATATATATTCGAGCGTTGAAAACTCAAATTGAAAATTTAATAAATAGAATATTTTAGCTTGAATTTATTATATATTCTACAAATGTATCGAAAGTGAAGAAAATATAAATAAAGTATCATATATTTACTTTTAAAATGATATGGATACATCTTTCTTCGTGCTTTTGTATTTTGAATTCAGAAAAATATAGGAAAGCTTTCACACACATTTGATACATTTTGAAGTTATACGCTATATGGTGGATATTTAAAACCATAACAAAATAAATATATCTGATGTTTTTCAAGAAAAAAATAACTTCATCGTTTTTTTATTTCCTTTTAGATACGTTCCTTAAATCTTATGAATAAATCATAAGCATGCAACTCACACATTTATATTTTTATTTAGATAAAACTGAATTTAAAAATGTAAATCAAAATTTATATTAAAATTCTTATATATATTGTCTATCTTTTATATATATGTATATAAAAAACCCACTCGTGGTGCAACCGCCCATGGTGGGCCAAGGCCTACTGTGTGTATATCAGTTTTTGTGACCCTGACACTGTGGTGCATGGCCAAATATTCCGTTCAGGAGGTAAGTATGACGCAAAATCCCTCAGTGTTTACTTATCGACCTTCTGAAGGGATGCTGATTGGACCCGCGCCCAGCCTAGTGTCTGAAACACTGACCTGTAGCGTAGAAGAGGTATATATATATATATATATATATATATATATATATATATATACAATTTCGCAATATATATATATATATATATACATTTAAATATATAAAAATGAATCACAATTTCGCAATTAATTAAAAAATTGAAATTATATGAATCTTATAATATTAAATCCCATTTCAAAATATCAATGGCGAATATAAAAAGTAAAATTTTAACGTTTTCAAACAACCTTGGACTTAGGACCGATATCGATATATATATATATATATATATATATATATATATATATATATATATACTAGAGGACCCGACAGACGTTGTCCTGTACACACATCTTAAATTCAAAATAAAAGATTTTTGAATATTCGATACTGCGATCGTAGCGCAATCTGCGGGATCCAATGTAAAACATTCCAAGATCAACAATTTATAAATAAAAAAATAATTAAATAAAGGTTTCTAAACCATTCTCGAGTCCACTGGAACAGATAAATACTTTCATCAAAATCGGTCCAGCCGTTTAGGAGGAGTTCAGTTACATACACACGCACAGAAGAATTACATATATAAAGATTATTTGAAAAGCTATTAATTAAAAACGCTAAAAAGCGTGAATGGTCTGCATTTTCGTAACAATAAAGACCGGGTTTGGCCAGTTTGGCTGAAAATCAATTTTCGACGCCAACTTACGTCTTTTTCAATTCCTACTATTAGCTCACGATCTCTATTCATATTTTATTTGTTTATTTATTTATTTATTTATTTATCTTGGTGGAATTTTCAATCGTTAATAAAATACATTTTAAAGCGCTCAATTGAGCTGAAATGTAATGTACATTATTATTTTGGATGACAATACAATAATTTAATTATAATTAATAAACATTAATTGATTAAATCTAATTATTTAAAAAATTACAAATACAGCCACGTTGGCGATTTAGCGACCCTTTTGGCGACTTATGTCAAAATTTGAAAAGGTTTTTTTCTCACGTGTTTAAGCATTCATTTGAAAGGAAATTTTATATACACGATTGTTTTGGATGACAATACGATACTTTAATGATAATTAATAAAAATTAATTACCACTTAATGTTGTGATTCTGTCATATGTATATACATATTTATATTAATTGCAACTATTTAATAAAAAGTAGCTAAAATAAATTTTTTCTTAGTTGATCTAAGTAGGATTTGATTAAATTTTTTTTTTTATATTACTTGTGTGTTCATAACAATAGCGTTGTTACAACAATGCAGGTGAATGTTGAGTTGTATTTTTTGAATGTTTTTAATTAATATCTTTTTAACTAATTGCGATATCGGACCAAATTGTGAATCTAAACCATTCTCGAATGTACTTAAACCACACAAAAAATTTCATCGAAATCGGTCCAGCCGTTTAGGAGGAGTTTAGTGATATACACGCACACAGAAGATTTATATACATGCATATATATATATATATATATATATATATATATATATATATTTATATATGTAATAATTCCCCCTAACATAATCTTAATTAACTCTTTTAATAACATTGAAATAATCTTTTAATTATTTGGTTCGAAACTAACACCCTGATTTTAATCGTAATCGACTAATAATATTACATCATAAATCCCTCTCCCGCCCCTTGTAACAAATCAGAGCTCTTATTGCAAAAATGTCACGTGGTGTTCATCGTCCATAATAAAAGCCGATGTCTCTGGAAACCTCTCGCTCTTCCCTCATTTCTCTGTAGTCATGTAGCCGGCTGCAGCGCGTTCTGTGTGTGTCTTTGTTTGTGTTTGTGCTATGATGTTTGCTTTTTGTATGTGTAATGCCGTCCCTACTGGATCTTTATTTATTTCCGGATGTGAATGAAAAGGAATAACGAAATACATGAGTGCCTCTTCGATATTACCGTAATCGACCACGCTCCACGTAACATAGAAAATCACACTACCGGCCACGCCCTATCTTTGGTTACCTACAATAATAACATCCACTCGCCACGTCTTACAATTATTATTACCAATCTTCCAGAAATATAATAGGAATATTATATAAATGTATATACATGTGTGTGTGTCCATTAGCTTAGTTCTACGTGAGATTTCATGTAATGTAACAAGGTTTTTTTGAAACATTGAAAATTAACAGTGGTTGAGGATATTCCTAATAGAGGTACAGTTTTAAGAAAATAAAGCAAGCGGAACAGTAGATTTAACAATATTTACATTTTGGCTGCTTAATGACGACTTACAAACCCCAACAACTCTGTTTTTGTTCTTAATGTTCTAATTTTTACTATGGTAAAATGCTTGAATACAATTCTAAGATATTTTCCATCTTTTTCAGAATATTAAGTACATCTTAGTATAGTTCTTTGTTTGCTTTGATTGATTAATTTGAATCTATTCATAAGTTTATGCACATAAACATTAATATGTCAGCATTCCATATTCCAAAGTAAGGTTTGGGAAATGTACTTAAATTACTAAATATAAAATTGATCTCCATTGGTTACGTCAATGATTCTCTCACCAATCTCCCCCAAAAGAAGCACAAACAAAATGCAAAACTGTACAGAGCGTCGGAGACAAAATTGTTTATTAGCAATATGATTGGAAGAAAAGAGATTTGGACTTTAAATGCTAATTCATCTTTTACTGAAACCGATGATAGTTTTAGTGTTTATCCGTTGTTGAGGAAATGTTATGTTTAAAAACACCCCCAACTAAGTTTTCAGTAAAAAGTGTGCTGGGTACATAACACTAACAAAGGAATGTATTCAGAATCTGTCAAGTATTTTTCAAATTAAGGGCCCTACAAATTTCAGAAATATCGAACTTATTATTTTTTTTTTGCATTGTCTTGTGTCCCATATTATTGGAGAGCTTGCCACTAAATTTTTGATCACATTATGAATTAGTTTTAAAAATATTTGAAGTTTTGATTTTAAAGCATTTTAATACTCTTAAATTGATTTAATTAAAAATATTTTAAACACAATCGACCCTTTCACAGTTAAATGGTTATTAATTTCAATTTTCATTACTAAAATCCTTTCTGCTAGATAATGTGTTTTGAGTTTTTTGAGTTCACATAATTACTTAAATTGATTTCAAGGCTAATTGTTCTTTTAAAACCAGTTTATATAACTTAGACGATTTTTTATTAATTTTTCCCTATTGAGAAAACGCTACAACCCAAACCATCCCTTCACTATTATTGTTATAAGACTTCCCAATAAAAGTGTTCTGACTGCATGTATTGCAGATAAAATTGAATGCTTCTACGATGTACCACACTATATTATAGTAAACATATAGTAGTACAACATTATCGCATTTGAGTTCTTGTTGGGAGACTTTAAGGGGTCATAGGACCCTTTACAGATATCCGTGCACTCGAAGAAAACATCCTTCTTCTAACCAATGTAACTTAGCAATAAAACAAAACAACATTTTGAAATTTTTACCACATGTGATAATCATATATATTTACATTATTTCTCAAATTTTCAAAAAATTTGAGAAAAAATTAAAAAAGTTATTAAAAAATAAAATTTGATCAATTTTTCAAAAATATGAAAATTAGCATTTTACACCGCGCAGAAACCTAAAGAACAGAATTGATCAAAATTCACAAAATTAATTTTATTTGATATAAAAATATTCCTTTTTGAACTTATACACACTTTTAAAGCATTTAGAGAACAAAAATATTTTTAAAATACAATTATGAGGAAAATTTTAAAATTTTATGAAAAAATTCAATTAAAACACAAATAAAAAAAATTATATAAAAATTTGTTTAAAAATTTTTGTATAAGTTATAAAAAGCCTTATTTTGAACATGTGTATGAAATTTCATATTGATATGATAAATAGTTTTTGAAAAATTCTGCGCGCAAGGCAAAATGTTTCATTTTGAGAAAAATGAAGTTAAAGATAAAAAATAACAAAAAAGAAAATTAAACATACCAGTATGCTTTAAAAAGTCCCAGCAGCATAAATATTGCCCTCTGCAAGCTTGCATTGCTCAATTTGTTTGAGTATTTTAAGTTTTTAGTTTAGCTTTACGAGCTTTATATATATAGCCGTTGACTTGCGCACTTTGTCAATATTTACACAATTCAAAACATTTGTTTTATTTATTTTTAAATTCAAAGCACGCATCAGATCAATTATGTTCTTACTTCCATCATTGTATTCACATGCAGCTATAAATGCAGCTATTTTTGTGACATTAATTCCTAATCCAATCAATTTCGGGCTATACTTCCAAATCAGTGAATTCAATGACTCTCATTAGCATTTTGAGTTTTCCCCCCTAAACACCTTCTTAACAATTTCAAGTGTGATAAATCTTTAAAAACAGGTTTAATCACTTCAGAAACTGCTTTTGGTAAGGTGTTCTTGTGAGAAAATTCATTCACTGTATTGTTGTGAACCGAAACATTGTACTTACACCAGCTATTTTTGCCTTTTGGGCAAAACCAATGTTTCGGCTCATCATCTGTGCTGGATGTATGAGCCCACACAGCCCAGACAGCTTGCCTCATCTCATTCACATTATGGGAGTTGGCACGAATAGCATTTCCATAAAAAGTCGTCAATTTCCTTATAATAGCATCGGTTAGGCGACCTTTCCCACCAATTGTTTTCCCATCGGAAAGCTTCTTTTCCCCCCGTAAAGCTTTCAACTTCCGCAAGCGGTTACCCATTTGCTTTTGGACATGGCCCACACACTCTATTTTTACAATGGGAACACTATCCCCATATCGTTCTTTTTCAGCAATAGACAAAAATGTCTTTGAGTCACCATCACCTATGTATCGCTGATACTTTAATCCATGTTTTTGTGCTGATCGGAAAAAAATATTTCTGCATTCCGCAAACTTCCATTCCTCCAGCAGATCCGCTATGGTTTTTTCTGCAGAAAATTTGATGTTTAGCCAAAAAAAGCACTATATTTTGGTTAAAACTTTGGCCCTTTATCGGAGTCACATCCTTTGCAATAAGAGGACACGACTTCCATGTCGAGAACTTTCCCGCAGTCAGCTCCAATCAATGCACAGACTCCAATAAGTGAAGTATGCCCACGGGTCTTCCAGGTCCCATCACCGCTAACTACAAGAGAATTTACGGTTCCATAAATAATTTTTTCCTCAGCAGCAGCATTCTTCATCGATGCATTTGCAAGCGCTTCACTTATATCAGCTATCTTTGCATTTATTCTGTCGTAAGCTTTCTGAGACACTGGATTTGGCAAACACATAAGAAAACAAAACGTCTCGAGCGAAGACAATCCTTGAGCTATATAGCGCATGACCAAAACAGACCGTCTGTTGATTTCAGGTATATTTTTTTATACCAATCAATTCACAGGAATTAAGTTTTTTTCAATGCTACATTTTCTGCATGTGAACTGAAATGTGGAAAATAATCCTACAGTGGATTTTTCACTCATTTTTATTTTGCCATAACACACAGAGCAACAAAGTAACTTTTCAATTTGGGAAAATAATAAACTAATGTCGATTAGTCTATAACCTTGAAACTCAGCGCAAACATTTTCGTAAGCTTCTGAAATCTTGTGTGCACTTACTTGGCAATTTTTTCGCCGATGAACTTTTGTTTGGCGAAACATTTTCAAAAGAAATAATACCTTTTTCAGACAGAGATTTCTTCCGATACATGTTTCCTTGAAATCTTTTCTTCTTTGGTCTCTTTCCGGATGAAGTTTTTTTCAATGGAACATCCATGTTTAAAAGCTTTCAATAACAAATGAAAAAGAATGCTAATCCAAAATCGAAATGTAAATAAACAATCCCGCTTAGATTAAACGAAGTTAAAAGTTGAGTTGTAGTTATGCAACTCCCGAAATCAATTTGATATTAGGTGTGGATCTTTTAATGAAACTAATCGGCGAAATATTAAAATGTTTGGAATGTGTTCTGACAGATGTCAAAAGTGGGCGTGGCAGATGCAAGTTTTTGTTTACTTGTTACTAGTTATTTCCCAATAACTTCGGAAGTTTTCACAGTATCAAGAAAATTTTGGTTTCAAAATGCTCAGAAACGTTGAGGCTTTAACATATATATTTTTTTTCAAAAAATCGAAAAAAAATGAAATTTAAGAGTCCTATGAGGCCTTAAAACTAGCTAAAGCGTTCCCCAATTTAAGCCTAAACAAATTAATTTTTTGTACAGACCTGGTGATTTTTAGCTTAAATTAGTATCATTATTATGTTGTACTTAAAAGCTTTGTGTTTCAAAACTTTTGTGAAATTATTTTTTTAAAAAATTAGGATGAATAACCTGTCGTCGTAAAACACATTTTGCAAGGATATATTTTGAAATTAAAAATATATGTTTTCAGTCATAATTAATTGAAGCAGTGTTTTGATGTTGAACATAAGTTTAAATATAACATATTAAAAAAATTAGAGCTTTAAAATCATTATAGGTTTTTGTTTTACGCCTTTATAAACTTTATAAATGAGTTTTTCTCAAACCTTTAATTTTGAAGTGTAGGCGTTTCCTAATCGTTAAGGCTTTTTTTTTCTGTTGAAGACGGAGTCTTGAAAATTTTTGTACATACTCCCAAACGTATGTTCTATAAATGTTAGTATGGGTTTAGGTCTGAAATCACTAGTTATTTTTCCAAAAAATGCTAACATTAATATTTTTAAAATTTTCGTGTTTTTTCCAGTTTTAGCCAGAAAAATAATTATTAAAACAACAAAAGAAACAGATTTTTCAAATGCATACTAACTTTTATTTGCAATAATCTAAGAAATATAAATCACGTAAAATGACTAAAAAAATTTAAAAATTGAGCAGTTTATAAAAGTGTGCATTAATTTCAAAAATTCTTCAAGATTCTGTTAAGATTCTTTTGCATTCCAAAGCCTTCTGAATAGTTTTATGGATAGCAGTGCACGTAAAAGATCGTACTTCGGACAGACGTATATGTATGTCCTGGGAAAATAACGCTTTAGCTGAGTGAGACGCATATACATGCCGGTAGCGCTTAAGAGATTTAAGTCATATTGTAGCTTTAACATCAAAGTATAGTACTAGTTAAATTTAATAACATATTGAATATTGGATCGCAAATATATAGTGAAAGTTTCAGAAGCAGTGTTGTAAATATGAAAGAAACTATTGAATGTTCCTGAAGGTATTTCTAGACATATGATCAAATTGCAAGCGATCGTAATAGATTCCGTAAAAGAATTATAATGATTTAAGGCAAAATAAACTCTTACACAAGTATATCTAGGAAGTAAAACAAAAAGGTAGATAATCCATGCATTTAATAATATGGAAGCTATACACGGAAATTTAGAATTTCAGTAGAAGTATTGTTGAATTTTCTACACATACAGAAGTGTATCATCCCTTTTTAATGTTGGAAATAAAGGTAGATTCTCAAAATGATGCAATAATTTTGTTTGACTGTTGATCATACTTAAAGATTTACGTCGCAAATGGATCTAAATAAAAATTCAGATTCAAAGCAAAGTTTTAATCTTTGTACACAGAAGATGCGACAAAAGAGTGTGGCTAAGAAACTACTCGCAAAAACTTAATTGTAAAAGAAGACATACCATAAACTTTAAACGAATTTGCGCCAACGACCATACACTCAAAATATCTGGTTTAATTTTTAAAGTTAGACAATGTAAAATTGTATATATTTAATATGACATTTATTTTTTCTTACTCAAAAACTGAATTTTCTACATTTGCAATTTATTTAAAATTTTAAATCAATATTCCATGTTTATTATTTTAAGGATCAAATATTTTGGCCGGGCGCGAAAAAATCTGTGACAAACTATGTCACTTTTTAAAATATTATACACATTGCATGCAAAAGGAGAACTAAAACTCGTAATTGCAATTATCCAATTTAAAATTTGTGGTCAAGGTAGCCTAGTGGTCGTAGTCTCAAACTTACGGCTGAAGTGTCATGATTTCGAGCCTTAACGCCGCGGAAGAATGGCCGTATAGAGGGGTTGGTGCACGTTAGAAAAATGTTGAATCTCAAAGTCCTACCGTTGGCTATTGTGAGGTAGTGAGGTAATTTGGAGATAGGATGCCACCTCAGATAATAATCATGTGGTCACCGCATCACCTCTCGTCTTTGATACTTAACCGAGGTTCAAAATTACTAGGTCACTCGCAAAAATCCCTCGCGTTGCTTTATAGTGCAAAATTAATAACCACTCACGCAATTAAATTTTTAACATTGTTCACTCGATAAATTCTAATTATAACAACATGTGTTTAGTTATTTCTTTAACAATTTGTATTCGTAGAAAAATGCCAAAAATTATAGGGCTTTAAAACAGTATGCTTTTTTCATTCTGTTAGTTTTTCAAAAAATAGATATATGACCTTTTAACTCCTTAAACAGTCAGTTTTTTTGCCTAAAATGTTTCAAAAGAAAGACAAATTTCTTTATTGCATATAATTAAGCATAATACTTAACGGATTGTGAAAATGGAAGAATTTTATTTTAGTTTTCAATTTTAAAGTTTTCACGTTTTTCTCTGTTTTATAATTGTGGATCACAAAAGCCCCTAAATGTTTGCTTTTTGTAAGTACACTCCGCATGCTATGAAGAATGTTTCATATATTTCAAAAAAAATATCTCATACTTAAAAATAAATTTATGTCCTTACCTTTTTTTCAACCGGTTAAGGAATTTTGGATAATTTTTTCATTTCCATTTCTTCTCAGGCAACGAATTGCATATCATCTAGCCAATCTCTGTTCTTTATTGAATTTTTCCACGAATCTAAATTCCTACTTTCAATGAAAAATCCCCGTTTTCACCACCAAAAGGAGTCACGGAGAGAAGCACTTCAGTACCTGGACAAATTGCATATCTTAAAAACACTCTAGTACTAATAATCTCATGCAAATCAAAAATAGAAAAAATATATCAGTTTGCGTCATCTTTTAGTAACCCTAACGGTGTACGAGCAAACCAGTTAATCAGTTAAGATCCTCACTTAAATGCCTATACTTCGGAAGTAGGCTTGGTTGATTTAAAGGCGATGTGCCTACTAATTCCTAGAATTGGTAGATACTTCTACTTCTGTTTAAAATTATTGAAATACTACGTATAATTTAACAGAACATTCATAATTTATTTCCTACTGTGATAGCTGAGTGATGTCAGGAGATTGATGATAGTATGAATCTTTCCTTATTTCTCCCTTTAAATATTTCAACACAAAGAAAAAAGAATTTTGTTATTTTCACCAAATGTGAACAAATTTCATAAAGAATCTTTGGAAGAATCTGAATACCAAACTGCGATAAATAATGCAAACTGAATAGCTACGCAGCCTAGCTTAACCCGTACCGAATGCTAGAAAATAAAATCATATTCAATAATTAAAGCTTAAGAACAAAAACCGAACCAGTGCATGCTGTTTTATTCTTCCTGAAACAAGAGTTAGTCTACATTCACAGCCCTAGAATAAAAGTCATTCAAAAATATCAAAAGTTGGAGTAAAAATGTAGTAATATTAAAAAAAAATAAAAAAAATAAGATTACAGAAATAATTTAATACGCAAAAAAAAAAAAAAAAAAACATATAGCATCGCACATCAAAATAGGTCAAATATTACACGAAATTGTTGCAAGGAATAAGTGATCAACGTCATGAAAAACAGATATATAAGATCGAATGATGAAAAATATTCAGTTTTTTTTCAGTCGAAAATATTGTCTTTGAAAAAGTAAGGATTAGATTGATAAGTGATGAATATTTGGAAAAATATTCCTAGATAAACCGTGTAACTGAAGTAATTTTAAACGTCATACGAGCAGAAAAGTAAAAGCTATGAAAAAAATCACGTACTTTAAATAAAACGTTTGAAAATATCTTAAGCAGCATTTGTAGTTAGATAAGTTTTTATAGTTAACATTTATTTATTCATACGATAGTTATTCTCTTTTATCTATTCAAATTATAATATTCACATTTCTATTTTTAAAAGGTTTGTGACTCCTTAAGAATTTTACGTATGAAAGGGGTATGTCTCTTTGCTGATAGCTTATTATGTATTTCATTTAACGGTCTCATTTCTAAGACAGTGCTTCTCAAACTTTCAATATTTGCAACCAAATATTCAATCATAGTTTTCATCGTGCCCCCCTTTCTTACAATAACAATGTATTAAATTCAATAATACTATACTTTAACGCTACAGCTGCAGTACATCTTTAACCTTATAAGTGACATTGGCGTATATAAACGTCTCGCTCACCCAAAGCTTTGACTGTCCGGACGTTTATATAGGTCTTTCCGAAGTACGATCTATTCTGGGCATAGCTATCCATAAAACGATTCCGAAGGCTTTGGGTTACAATAAGAGGACCTTGAGAGTATTTGCGAAGGATTTACTTATTTCAGAGGATTTGCTTATTTATTCCTTTTCTCTCCCCACCCCTCCTCAATACATGACACACGCGAGCCTACGTGGAAAACGGTAGCATTGGGGAATGAATTGAGTAACTTTTTATCGGCAGTGAAGGGATTAATTATAAACTGTACAAATTATCAAGATAAAAGTTAATTTATGTAAAATTTTATACATAACAAGTCCACGGGTCACTGGTAATTATTAAACATGTTCTTAACTTATTATTGTTAAATTAATTATAATATACATTCTGCAGTCCGGATACATTTATAAGTGTATTATATCAGTCGCAATGTGTATTTTATATTTCATTAAGTCAGAATACATTTTGTTTGTCTAATAATTTCAGTAATATAATAATTAATTTAAACAATCTCAGTTATACGACTTTTCAGTATACTTGTGCCCTCCTTGGAGAGCAGTTATTACGCCTCCCTAGAGGGACGCACCCCACAGTTTGAGAAACGCTGATTTAAAATAAAGAAATAATTCGATACTTAAATAATGTACACTTTGATTGTAACGAAAATTTTCTTGTTGGAATTCTCCAATTGAAAATCTTGGTAAATTTTTTCAATTATCTGGATTTGTAGATTATTCTACATCAGAAAAAAAAATGACACGTAAAGAAATTTAGTTCTTGGACAAAATTTCCATTTGAATTTGGTTCTATCTGTTTTTTTCGTTGTAGAAACGGTCCAAAATTGGATATACACATATAGTGTTAACAGTTTTCACTAATTTAAAGGTGAAATGCATATTTAAATTTGAAAGGAGGTGAAACGATATTTCGGCAATCGACTCAGAATTAGTTAACAGATGTTAACTAACATCTGTTAACTAATTAACATTTACTTAGAAAAGCCATAAGAGATCCCACCATTAAAAAAATAGATGTTGATGGTGGTGTGGTCAGAGTATCAAGTTAGTCATATTCACCAATTCATTTGAGATTGCAGTGTTCACAAGAACCATTTAATGATAATTCAGAGAATTAAGTCTCATCTAACGTGTCTGGTGCATTGATTAACCCCTATAAATGTGCACTGACATGCGCGCTTGCTGTGGTATCAGTACTAACCTGACTATTGTTCGCCAAACAACTTAATAGCCATTAATTGGGAATCAATGGTGTTCCATTTCATTCATTCGGCCATTTTGACTGTTGATTCTTGGCATTTACTTAGAAAAGTGAAATATATATAAAAAAATCGTTTGTTTAAAGTTGACCTTGGAAATTTACTAAACAAACGTTGTTTGGGAGAAAAAGGCTTAAATTCCATCAGGATAATGTTCCCACAAAAATATTTTCCTTTATGTAACTAGTTTGAAGCAAAATCTGTTATTCATTCTCATCAAATGCGGTGAAGCCTTCTAGAAATCTAAATTTCATAAGAAAATATTTACCGTTTAACAAAAACAAAGAGCCTATCTGAAAATGTTCCAGCATTTCAATAATCCTATTTAATAACTATTGTAAGTTTGGCAAAGTTTCCTTCAACAGGAAGTACTTCTATGTTACAGCTCTGTTACAAACTGGATGTAGGTTTTTAGAAGTAACAGAAGGGGACCAGTATAATTTTGACAGATTCGGCATTTTTAGTTTTATGTCTTGACGACAATTTTGTAATTCGTTGAATCTTTATTTTTTCTCCGGTTCCTATATTGTTTTTTTCTGAAACACTTTAACGCATCGCCTTTTTATGCAGTATATAAGAGTATTTTTGATTTAAAAATTAAAAATATTTTTAAGCGAAAAAGTAAAAAACAGCGGAGTAATGTACTATTTTAGATTAAGATTTTTCTTTTTTTTTTTTCATGAGAATTATGTACATAACCTAAAATTAATTTATGATGCTATACAATCAAAATCGCACTTAATTATGAGAAAACAAATTTTTTTACATTAATTCTCTAAACACAAACTTATAAATAGTACAGAATAAAAAAGATGTATTACTGTAAATTGTAATTATATACAAATATCAAAAGTGTTAATGAATCTCCCCAAAATGTTAACAACAATCAGTGAACTACAATTTTGGTTTTATAAAATGACGTTCGTAAATGCTTTCGAAAATAATTTATATTTTATTCATATATGTTATCATTTCCCTTATATTTTATTTCATTTATATTTTTTTTATATTTCATTCATTGCTCAATCTATTGATGAATTGCTACCGATTAAATTTTCGGATTTGTGAGGATTTAGCTTGTAACAGATAAAAATTTAATGTAATCATCTAGTTCAATAAAAATAATTTTTTTAATTTTTATTTTGTAAGTTGAAATTCATATAATTCATGTGTCTAGATTTGTAGTAGTTATACCAATAAATAACAGTTCTAATGTTACATGAAAAAAGAAATGGATTTCCGATATAAGATATATAATATATTTAATTAATTCAATATTCCTCCCTATCTATATTCATTATAAGGCATATTTATATATTTATGTTTATAAAAATCAAGTAATTGATATTTCTCGTTTCAGTTTCTTTACAGAATCTAATAAGGTCACATAATTGTTATGTAGCAAAGCTATTTTTTAAATATTCAAAGAAATCTTTTTCCTAAGGAAATTAAGAAATTCTAAATTAGTTTCATTATTTTTTTATATCCTACAATTTCATTTTACTTTTATTTTTTAAACTTCTTAAGTTGGCAATTCAACAGAATAAAAAGTAAAACATATCTCAAATTTTTTCAACAAAATTCTCAATTTTCACACTTAGAGTTGATGCAACACGATATTAATAATTCTATGAGAATAAATCTGCAGTTCTAATATACTATGAACATCAAATAAATTTGAAACATTTACCATATATTGAATTACAAAGTAACTGCTTTTTGTAGCTTATTTTAAAATTGGTTTTGTTTCCTGATTAATACACTTTTTGAAATTTCGTCGAGTGTTATTGTTATGATTGATAAAGAATGCTTTTGTTATCTTTTTTTTTCTCGGCGATAGTATCTCAAAATTATTCATTATTAGATGATATAAAATTTAAGTTGTGTAACCTCTGTATTACATATTCATTTTCATCCCATTAATATCGTGTGTGTTTCATATAATACTTTCGTACCTATAAATAGTTGAATTTTAATTTACAACTTAAATATTTTTACTAAATGAAAATAAAAGTATACATTCCAACTCAAACTACTCCTTTAACATTGTAAATGATATTTGAGGCTTTTTCCTAATTTTAGACTCGTCCATGTTTTTTTATTACTTAAGATACTTTGATATACATCACATTTTTCAATCCGAGACTTGAAAACATTCAATCATTTCAAATTTACATGTAAGTAAAAATATTTAGAAAAAAATAAATGTTTTTTTTGAATTTGAGTTTTTCTCTCTTTTCAATTTTTTGTAGAAATGTTATTATTCCTTAAAGATTTTACAAGATATACAATTTAAGTGTAAGAAAGCTCTGAAATTCCTCCTAATAGCGGGGCGTAGAAGATACTCGTAGCTTTTTTCGATATAACTAAATGCTGAAAAATCTGTAAATCTATATTTTGCCTCATAATTTCTACTAAGTTTTTGAAAGATTTTACTGAGTTGATAATTCTGATAATACACTGCTCAAAAAAATTAGGGGAACGAGGAAAAAATGAAGAAACCGTTGCACGATAGTTAATGCATTTGCACAGAGTGAAAAATACAGGTGTAACAAAACTGAATACAAAAAAAAGAAGCAAAGATCAGTTTCATGGAAATTTTAATTATTCGGAATGATATAAAGAGCATGAAATGATGCTTTAAGATAATTATCTGGTTTTATGAAAATGAATAAAAAAAACTGATTGATTTTGTTAATGGCACAGGATGTTTAGTTAGTCCCCTTGAACTGTTAAGACTGCTTCACACTTGTTTGATATACATACGATGATGTTATCGATGATACTTTGGGGAATACAGAACCAATATTAAAGAAATACGATCTACAAGTCTTGGACAGTAACAGGAGGCATTGGTATCGCAACAATTCGTTGAACAAGTGTGTCTTAAACATGTTCGATTGGATTAAGGTCATGAAAGCATACTGGCCCCTTCGTACGGTGTATTGTTTCAGCTTCAAGAAAGTTCTCCACAAGATTAGTTGTAAAATGTCTGTTATTATCCAGCATTAAAAGAAAAGAATAAACAATGGCTACATCGTAAGGTACAACAATGTGGGGCCTCAGGATCTAATCTTCATACCTTTGAGCCTT
Organism: Trichonephila clavipes; assembly: GCA_019973935.1. Lineage (NCBI taxonomy): Eukaryota > Metazoa > Arthropoda > Arachnida > Araneae > Nephilidae > Trichonephila > Trichonephila clavipes. Next base: position 399,368 of record BMAU01000510.1, on the reverse strand, counting down.
TAAATTATCCTTTTGAATGATATGCAGGTCAATACATCCCCCTATGCTAATTCCTGTCCATACCATCAAACCATCTCTTCTGTAAAGGGAATTTTCCTTAACGAATATAGAAATCTATCGAGTGCTCCTTTCTCTCCGTACCGAAACTGGTCTGGTGTCGAACTCTAAACTGACTTGACCGTCTAAAACGGACGGGACACTCCCGTAAACAGCACTTCCCATATAATTTTGCATCTAATCTTGAAGTTCACGGTGTCTTTCTTTCAATGGAATACACCATTTGCCTACTGACATATACAAACCAATGGCATGAAGTCTATTTCGAATTGTTTGGCTTGAGACCCTTTGCCCTGTAACCAAAAGAATTTGTCTTTGAGTCTGCTTCGCATTGGCTGTTCTGTCTCGATGAGCTGTTAACAGGATATATAGGTCATTATTTGCTGTGGTAGCATGGCAACGACAATGTTTGATATTGGGTTGAATGTGTGTTTTAGTAAGGCATAATACTCACAAACTGTCTTTACTCAAATTTTCTAATTATAACATCGTTACTTATGTATTCACTTAGGTGTATTCAGATAGTCCCTTCTTTGCCTGAAAAATATTTCTATTATTATTAGATGAGAAGTTAATAATACAAACTTTATTCTTTAGGCAGATAGTATGTCTTATATCTTATCACTCAATCGTATCTGATAATTTAACAAAATAAATAAATTCTCTTGAAAAAATCAAAAAATATTTCTAGAAACACTTCTTATTTGTAATATTTACTTGGTCTATTAAAACAATATGCAATACTCCATAAAAACGATTTGCAGAATGAAACTACAGATCATTTCCCTAAAATTACACTCTTTTCTGGAAAATAACCTAAAAGTTGCCCATTTTCTTAAAATGTCTACCTTAAAAGCTTTTCGATGATAGAAATACTTTGTGGTCTGATTCCAGAACCAGAAATTATATTAAATAACATATACAAATGTATTTTGCTTGGTTATGAATTAAAAATATGTGATACATATTTATAATTTATATAAATATGTTATACATATTTAAAATTTATATACGTATGTTATACATATTTATAACTTAGTTTAACCCTTTATTTACCGCATTATGTTTTACTGCAGTTTCTTTCATGCAATATCTTTTTGAATCACTACTTTGAAAATTCAGGGATATACATAAACAAAAAAAATAATCAAATCTGGGAAATTTAATCCGTTAGAGCTAACTAATTAATTAAAGACATTCAACGGCAAAGTTAATTATACACACTGTTCACTTAAAGCACGAAATCAAATCGTTTTCTAACATCTTCATTAACATTAAAAAAAGTAAGACACTAATATTTTGACATTAACTACTTTTTCGGAACAAAAATGAGAATCTTCGCAATCCGCGGAAAATGCTGTCTGCTGAAAACGTAACTTCTACTATAAAACTATTCGTCTTCCCCGCTAAAATACTCATCATAGAACCCGTGCTGCCATATATCTTGAAAGATGGTATTTAAAAGAATATTTCTGCTAAGTATCACCAGAGTATTCGTAAGAATGGTTATTCTATGTAATTTAAAAGTTAGTGGTCCTTATAAGTACCGTAGGTAGATAAAGGGTTAAGCAATTTCTACAGCTAACGAAATTACAGCTTACTAACAAATAACTATAGCACATATTTTTTTTTAATTATTAACCTTGCGATGCGAAACTCATAATTACTAATAAGAGACAATGATGTGAAATATAATGAGTAGCGAAGTTCTATACATAGTTAAATGCAATCAATCAAAATTGGCACAATTGATACACGACAGAATCCAGCGAACATGAATGATCATAGCCGATTGCATGAGAATTAATTTTACTTAGGTGAATTAGACAATTAAATCTCAATTAGCTTAATTAACCTTAGTAAATTTAGATAAATGTTCTAACAGGAAATTATTCCCTGTTGGAACACTTCAAGCTATTGATGACATGAACTATCACATGACTATAATAGTAATAAGTACAAGTATCATTTAATCGTACTAATAACAGAAGAATTCGAACGGCCCATGTTGAGTAATGTATATACGATTCGTGATTCTTGAGATACTAGTTTATTCATTATACGCTCTAAATGGAATTCATATTTGAACCGTAAAATTTTTTTATCTCTCTATATATATTAAATATTAAAAATAAATAACATTTAATAAGGAAAAAAATACGATATGAAAGAAATTTATTATTCATTCGTTTGTATAATGTTTTGAAAAAGGATATGAACTATTAAATTAATATAGTTAATCCAAATTAAATGTTTTTTTTCAAGTTAGGCAGAAATAAAACAATTAAATTCAATCAAATTTAAACATAATACTTGCTGGCATTCAGGTGAGTTTTCTTTATGAAGCGACTACATTCTCAGTAATGTTACTCATTAAAAAAAATTCTAGAGGCCTTAGAACTAATCTTTCTATTTGAAATTCCAGTTCCTTAAGAATGAATAATGACACACCCATTTTAGAAAAGCATGATAATGATGGGAATATTCTATAAAGTATCGTTTGGCACTAATATAATGATGGAAATATTTTCTTTATCACCACAAGTATGTACACAATAATTCATTTTGGATTTATTAGGCTTTTGTTGTCCTTCTTGTTATTACAAAACTTACTTTAATTCATTAAAATCATATGAATACGATTTTATACCTAATTGAATTATTAGTTTTAAATTACCATTACTTTGAACAGTTATTATGGTTTACTATATCATTAAGTTATTGCAAAAAAGTACTTTGTTTATTGATTTTAATACATAAATGAGTGAATCTTTTTAATAGCCACACTTAATTTATTAGAAAGCTACAGCTCTCATTAAACTAAAAAGTGGCAAGGGCATGAAATATACAAAAAATAAAAACTCTCTCTTTTTTTTCACTGATTCATTTAAAACCATTTGAGCTTTTCCTTCCGTGCTCCACTTAAATTTAATATTGATTATTTCTTAATCGAAACTTTTACTTGTGAATGAAACCCTCTTTGTTCGAATTTCAATATTCCTTTTACGTACCTAAAATCAATAACTTCAGCGGAGAGATATACTTTTATTTGCTAAAAAAATAACTCAAGCAAAACATCGGCTTAAACACAATATGTTGAAACGAAAAGAAAATTAAATCCTAAAAAATATTTTTTAAAGAAAGTAAGCAATACCTTAGGAGGTTTTTTTTAAAAAATTCTTTTTATTTTGACTCCGTTTGCAAAAGTAGGTCAAGAAGTATTGTATTTAAGAGTCCATAGTGTGTTATGAAAATAACATGATTCCTACCCAATTACTGGGACTTATATAATCGATATGTTCTTTCATTTTATTTATTTAATTCTTTTTATGTTACCGACTTACAAGCATTGTATTAAATTATGATGTTTATATTCCTTTTTTTGAAACTTTACTGAAAACTCACAATTGATAAAAAACTATCAATTAATAAATTCTCAGAAATATTAGAATAATTATTTCTTATGAAAGTAAATCGAAAATCAGAAATATTTTTATTGGGATTTTGGTTAAATAACTTCCCCCGATTAAACATTTTCAAAAACTCTTCTATAATCTTATTATAAACCCATTTTATTTTATGTCAAATCATAATTATTAAAAAAAGGCCTATATCATTCTATATATTTATATGTGTACAGGCTGATTGTACGGTGATGGTGGAAACATTGGAGAATGATACAGATATTAAAATACAAAATTTTGGATTCAGGAATGTAGAGTTTGAAGTACGTGTTAAGGTAGGAAAACAAAACTATAAATTAAATAAATAAAAGTGTTTGGTTACAATATAATTACGAAGAACTTCTTTGTGAAAATGTTTAGATTTAATGTTCAGTATTGCAACCAACAACAGTAACGTATACTACGTGGTGCCGAAAGAGCGATTGGTGAAAAATTTCAATACTGCCAAGCGTTTCACGTACAATTTCAGTCACAATGAACAGAAAAGAAATGAAGTCCTTTCCTGAGTAAATGAAGCATCATTAATGATATACATGTGCTATGCTAGCATTCAGACACCCAATAAAATGCAGTCATTTTCCATAAATTTGACGATTACAATAGTCATCGTACTATTCCACTAAACAAAATTCATCTCCCCACTTAACTAACATCCAGGTAGTCGCGGATAAGACTACATATAATTAACGTGCTAAGACTACATATAATTAAGTACAATAATCAGAAAATCTTACAGTAATTCAGTTAAAAACCTTTTCCAGATAAATAAGTAATGTGAGTAATTGAATCATGTTGTGGTTGGAAATACAGATCTATGAGGGAATCGGGTACAATATTCCCTCAACATTCACAGAGAAGTATTGCTGGAATGAATGTGAACGTGCAGTGTGTATATGTTAGTATTGTGCACATTGAAAATACCTTCCTGTATAAAACTGGATTCCTATGTCAATAGTACATAAGCTTAGAAATCTGGCAAAAACGTGAGCTGCTGCAAGAATCATTTCCAGGCACACACAATTGGTATTCGCTAACAAAGCTAGTATTTATTGAATATGGAATGGGTATAAACATTCTTATTATATATATATATATATATATATATATATATATATATATATATATATATATATATATATATACTATTATCCAAATAATGGGTTGACTCACGTGTACAATACGTGCAAAGGATCTTGCTCTTGTGCGCCATGTTTCATCCATCGTGTTTTAGATTGTTTCTTCCATGTTTAAATGTCGCACAACACTTGTTCCTATCCTTTTGTCTAAGCTAATGATAAATGAAAAATTTTAATAAAATATTGATGTAACCTTTCAAACATTTCACGGTTTGCCCTTAGCCTGTTTGAAATCCGTTAATGATACAGCCGTAGAGCTATTTTGCTATTCGCATTTGCTGCACCATGCATTAAAGGCTTATATGCGTATTCATTGTTAGTAAAATTTCCCAATACGATTGAAAGCACTGTAAAGAACAATTTCAATTCTAAAATTCTGCGAGCTGCATCTACCCGATGCTCGGTGTTGGAGGAAGAAATTCAGTCTCGAGCCAGTCAATTAAAGTAACTTAGTTTATTCAGAACTACCGAGTGAGAGTGAGCATGTGATTACTTCACCCTTTTTATATACAGAACATAATGACGTCACACAATCTCTTCACAGTTACAAAAACGTGGCGCCATGCAGCCACTCATTCACACAAATCATTTTTATTCACAACATACTCCCTCCTTTGAGACTTGGGGAGAGTCTCAAACCTATAACAGTTATAATTCAAAAGATCAAGTCTCTTCGGTTCTTTAACCAATCTTCCAGAAGAAGTATATTTTTTTACAATTGCATCATTAGTATTTAAGACCTTTTCAGGTTTAGTACTTTTAACAGAAATTGATTCCTCTTTCAACTCCTTATCGCTATTAGCAATCGCTTGTACTTCCAAAGGGAAGATACGTTGGACGGGGCGTATTATTGTTTCATGTTGAGTTTTTAGCCGAACTTTTCGAATTTCCCCATCTCGACCAGGGATTAATTCTATAATCTGAGCTATAGGCCAAGACAAACGTTTCTTATTGTCGTTTCCAATTAAGACCATTTCCCCAATTCGGGGTTCCCGCACCCGATTATCATTCTGTTTTTGTATTAGCTCACTTAGATATTCTTTCCTGAAACGTTGTCTTAAATCACTTAAAAGTTTAATTCTATATTTCATTCTTTTTCTTAAGTCTCTCGAATTCAATTCGTCAATATAGGTAGTATCGGAACAGCGATTATCTATTAAAAACATTGCTGGAGTAAGAGGGATCAATTCCTGTGGATTTTCAGATATATAAGTTAAAGGTCTACTATTGATTAAAAATTCGCATTCACAAATCACTGTAGACAATTCTTCATAGGACAATATTGATTTTCCAAGAGAACGTCTCAATAGTTCCTTGATAATGCGAACCAACCTTTCCCACCAGCCTCTCCATCATGCGGCGGTGGGTGGTATAAATTTCCAAACTATTTTTTGAGTTGATGTTTCTCTCGATATTTTATGCCAATCCAATTTCGCAAGGTCATTGAAAGCACCTCGGAAATTAGTACCGTTATCACAGTAAATTATCCTGGGCCTCCCGCGCCGGGCAATGAAACGCCTAAGGGCTAGCAAAAAGGCATCAGAAGATAAAGCGTTTACAAATTCAAGATGTAGTGCGCGATAGACTGCGCAAGTAAACAATGTAATCCATACCTTTTCGCCAGTTTTTAAAAACAGAGGTCCAGCTAAGTCAATTCCTACAACTTCAAATATCGCGCAGTCATTCACACAGTCTGGTGGTAAAGGTGATGGTCCGCTTGACAATGATTTCACTTTAAAACGAGCACAAATAAAACATTCATTCAAAATACTCTTAATAGTTTTTCTAGCTCTGATAATCCAGAACCTTTCTCTAATTAATGATTGCATTATTTGGATTCCTGCATGACAGTTCTTTTTGTGTATAGATCTAATCAAAAGTTTTGTAAATTCACATTTATCAGGTAACAATATAGGATACAAAAAGAAATTTCATCATTTCGTTCAGTTATTTTAGATTTTACTCTTAAAATATTATCATTATCAATAAAAGTAACAAATTTTAAAGATTCAACATCAGGTAAATAATATGTCTGAGTTAAACGAATCAATTGTTTCTCAGAATTTTCAATTTCAGCAACAGAAAGTTCATGTTCCTTACATTTGTTATAGTCTTTGCGACAATTGTTTACAAATCTTAAAATCCATGCAAATACTCTTATCATTTTATCATAATCAGACACATTACATATAAGCAAGGGGGGTGCATCGTTTGCTAGATCAACATTCGCATTTTTAGTTTTCTTTCTCTCTACGTTAACTTCTTGAGGCTCGCAACTGATTTCACCATCTGGCCAATATTCCGAATTTTGTTTCAACCAGGAAGGCCCCTCCCACCATCTAGAATTAAGCATTTGTCGTGGAGAACAACCACGAGATAGTAAATCAGCGATATTCATGTTTCCTGGAACATACTTCCATGACTGAATTTGAGTTAGTTGTCTAATTTCCTTTACCCTATTAGCTACAAAAACTGACCAATTTACATATTTTTTAATCCACCAAAGTGCTGTTGTGGAATCGGACCAAAGAGTAACTTTCAAGTCCGGCATATTAAGCGCTTTCAAAATAGAATTTAACAGTCGAGCACCTACACAACAAGCCATTAGTTCTAGACGCGGTATACTCAAAAGTTTGAAAGGAGCTACTCTAGACTTCGCTCTAACGAGAATTACGTTAACTCTAGAATCAACTATTGATCGAGCAAAGACGCATCCCGCATATGACCCCTTGCTTGCATCAACAAATACATGTAATTTAGTAAAAATATCAATTTGCATACAACGTGGTACAGTTACATCTTTCAAAATTTGAATTTCATTAAACCATTTCATAAATTTGTTTACAATATTCTGAGGTAGTTCCTGATCCCATGCCTTTTTCATTTTCCATATTTTTTGCAATAGTAATTTTGGGAGCAATGTAGACGGCGCCAACATTCCAATGGGATCGAAAACTTTTTGCACCGTAGACAAAACTAATCGTTTCGTTATTTTCACTTCGCACGTTAATGAGTCGAAATTCGTGCAACATTTCAAAACATCATTATCCAAGTCCCAGATGATACCCAAAATAAAAGTTTCGCCTGAGTGTTTATCAACACTTTTACTCGCCACATTGCTCTCAAAAATACGTAAATTAAAACATCCTTCCGACATAATTAATTTAGTCTTCTCAATAAATATCTCTATTTCATCAGCACTGAAAACACCAGTTACACAATTATCAACATAAAAGGAAGATTTTAACTTTAGTGCAACTTCCTTACATTCGGAATTACAGTTTTCCAAAAGATGCATAATAGATGCATTCAATAAGTAAGGGCTTGAAGACACCCCAAACACAACTCGACAATGCCTGTACACTAATTGTTTTTCATTGCATGGTAAAAAAATCTGAGATAATCTCTATCTTTCGGTGCAACAGATAGCATCAAAAACGCCTTTTCAATATCGGCTACAATTCCGACTGGATAAATTCTAAAACGATCTAAAATGTCAGGTATCAGTTCGATAAGGTTTACGCCTTTATATAAACAGTCGTTCAAAAATGGTTTCCCTTTTTCACGGGCCGAAGCATCGAATACGGGTCGGATTTTTGTAGTCGCACTATCTAATTTAATCACGGATCTATGCGGTAAATAATGGCATTCACATTGTTCAATTCTACTTCCGGCACACGTTCAATGATATTTAAATCTTCCCATTGCCTAAACACACTTTTATAATCCTGAAAAAATTTACCGTTTCTTAATTTATTCATCATCCGTAGATGTCTTTTCCATGTTAGTTCTTTGTTACTGGGCAAATTTTCAGAGTTACATTTCCATGGGAGTTTAACTTCATATCTTCCATCGGGAAAAATTTTCATTTTATTCTTAAAATAGGTTAATTCAAAATTTTCTTTCGTATTCTCATTAAGTAAGGGATCCGTTATTCCTAAAACATCAAGTTTCCATAATTCTTTAACGCTAACATTCCGAACATGCAAAGACGATGTCGTTAACATAACGTTTTTATCGTTCGAACATAATTTTCCAATTACCGTCCATCCTAGTTTAGTTTCAATAGCTGTTAAACCCGAATCAAATTCAATTAAATTTCCAGTCAATAATTTTCCTATATTATCAGCCCCAATCAAAAGCCCAATTTCCGTTTCTTTACAATTTAAATCCGATAAAATAATTTATTTTTTAACTCATTTAAAATACGTTTATCCTCAATCTTAGAAATAAATCCACATATTTTCTTTTCGGATAGCACTTCAAAAAACAACATGTATAAGAGTTTTTCATATATCACTGACCTCAATAGAATATACGCTGTGATGTTTCGGTTTAGTTTCGTTGCCCCCGAATAGAGAATGAATTATAATTTCCTCTCTAAGTGGAGTGGCCTTCAAAATACTAGTAACACTTTCACTAATGTAGCTATTTTCACAAGCGGTATCAATCAGAACTCTAACGTTCCTTTCCTGATCTTTAATGCGAATGAAAACGCAGAGAGTTTGAAAGTAAATACTTTGGTTTCTGTTGCAGTTACTTGATAGAGAGTTCTCAGTTTTTATGGAACACAATTTTTGATCATAATTCTTATTTAATTTTGGACACATAATTTCAAAATGAGAATAATTACATTTAGAACAATTAATATAATTTTTAATATCACAGTTTTTACTCAAATGTCCAGATCTATTTAAACAAATAAAACAAGCACCTTTTCTTAATAACAATTGTCTCTTAGCATTTAAAGACATTTTTCTAGCATTAAAGCGATTTTCACTGGGATGATATTTCTCACAAAATACACAGTTATTGATTTTCTTACCTGAGGACTTTTCGGAACTTGCCAGAGCTGATGCAGTCATTAATTCAGTCGGTTTAACCCTTTCAGTTGGAGAATCTCTTTTTCGGATAGGAGTTCCAAAACCGGATTTTGCCAGCTGCACCATCTCTTCCCCTTGGACTTCCAGGTGAAGGAAAGTCATTAAGTGTTCTAGAGTTCTCGATCCTTTAGCGTCTGTTTCAGTATTCCGTTTTCTTTCCCAGGCCATCAGGATTTCCTCGGGTAAGCAGGACTCGACCAATGGTGCAAGGAAATCTCCATATTTTTCTTGTGTTCGTCCAAGGCTCTCCAACGACCGTAATTACCCTTCAAGTTCATCGTACAAGGCCGACAAATCAGTTAGTTTTCGTTCTTCCAGAAACAGCGTTCTTCATTACTAAATTTAAAAGTTCACGTACGTAAATTTGTACTAACAAATCTTCACGACCAAATCTCTCTTTTAATTGATTGATGGCTTTAGGATAATTTTCCGCCGTTGCAGGGAAACTCAACACTAATCGTTCTGCTTCCGATTTCGGTTTCATGGATTGCAATAAATATTGCATTTTGTCTTCTTCCGCAATGCTTTTATCATTGTGAATTTTCTGAAACTGACTCCAGAAGGCCAAAAAGTATTTAGCTTCACCGCTGAATTTCTTCAGTTTGATTTTCCGTAATTTAAAGCTTCTCTTTTCAGTTTCGGTAGGAACAACGGTTTCTCGTATTTTCAAATCTACTCGAGTACACATTTCGATGTAGCGGTCACGGTAGTTTTCTGCATCTTCCATATCATCTAAATATTCTTGCACGGCATCTTCTGTATCCAAGAGTTGTTCAGAAATTTGACTCTGACAAGTGTCGAGTCTCTGAAATTTATCGATAAATTGAGTTTTCAGAATCGAAAGTTGATTCATATCGTTGTTTTATTTTATGAGTTCGGTTTCAATCTTTTTCAGACTGGGAGAAAATGCTATTCTCAGGCCTTTTTTTGCCGCTTTCAAAGCATTCCCTTCCATTTTATAGTTCAAAAAAATAAGTTCAATAATTTGAATTCGGTTTCAGTTTCGCTTCCAACCAACAACCAGTCCCGCCGAGGGTACCAAAAACTTATGTAAAGAACAATTTCAATTCTAAAATTCTGCGAGCTGCATCTACCCGATGCTCGGTGTTGGAGGAAGAAATTCAGTCTCGAGCCAGTCAATTAAAGTAACTTAGTTTATTCAGAACTACCGAGTGAGAGTGAGCATGTGATTGCTTCACCCTTTTTATATACAGAACATAATGACGTCACACAATCTCTTCACAGTTACAAAAACCTGGAGCCATGCAGCCACTTATTCACACAAATCATTTTTATTCACAACAGCACAGTTGCAACAGACGTTTTCCCGCATATGCTTCAGATCACAAAGATATACAGCTACAACGGTGCTCTCGATCCACAGCATTGCCATTCGTAGAAAAAAATATTTAAGACATCATCAGCAATGCAGCAATGTTTACAATAAATACTTAAAATTGTGAATTGTAATTTCATCAACATCACATTGCAAGTCATCCAACTGCTTCGCAGATCAATCGTAACGAGGCTCATTGTACTGTTAGCTTAGACACACGTTTGAACTTCCTCTGGTTTGGTTGACATGTTGGTTACTCTACCGCAGCATTAAGTTCAGTCTCCTCCCAAATTGCTGTAACCAACATTTACAACTCAAATTAATGGTATGTGGCTCTTACTTTTGCTGTTTATTTTCAATGATGTTTTCACTTTAGTCACGGTACATATCTACACCAGCAATACTTGAACGATTCACAATTTGTGTAAGCTTCGAAATATCACTACCCTCGGTCGAAAGCTATTGACCAATCCTTTTTGCAAGTCAATTAATTTTCTCGTCTTATTTTTCACAGTAATGTATGACATGTTTCAAGGTAGTCTACTTTTCGAACTATTACACCCATCACGCTGGCTGGCACTACTTGACGCATTTAAATGGCTCTGCACTTTTTATATATAAATTAGGTGTTGGCTATAATAATGATACTCGCCTCTATAATATTATTTATTATCTGATTGCTGTAAATATTTATCTGTACAGTAGCTTTCTGTATAAGTGTTTGTGCATTTCTTAATTATCAAATTCTTTGTTTGTGTAAGCAGTAATTGAAATTAGAGTATTGAATTTTTAATATAAACTATGGATTGTTAATCATTATATTTAAAAACTATTTTAAGAGAAAAATAATTGGTACCAAAATATTTTCTAAATACCTTCTTGAAAATGGGTCAATAATTGATCGTGGAGCATGAACCCAGTTGATAAAGATCAAAAAGCAACGTATACTAAAGACATTACAACAATTAAGAACATTCATTAAACCTTATTTAAATAAGTTCTTAGTACTTCATTCTAAATTTTAGTCCGTATTCTATACGATTCATATATTTTTAAACATAAATTGGTTCTTAGCAATTACATATACATATATTATTAAACAAAATTGCAAATTCATCATAAAAAGCTAAATTTTATTTGCATTTAAAAATGCTCCGAATTTGTTATAATTAAATTGTTTCAAAAACGGTAATAATAAAAGAAATTTCATCATTAAAATGATACTTTTGACTGTGATTTAAAAAAGATAGTATGTATCAAACAAAGCAATACGTTACAATTTTATATTATTGGTTACAAATTATGAAGAATAGTTTCAAGCAATATATTTAAATGAAATCTCATTTATATTAAATCATTTTATTTCCAACAAACTTTCATATATTTTTTCTTCGCGTATAGAATATACACACATAAAGGATTACAATACAATAATATTAATCATACGAGATTCATGTCTAACAAATTGAAAAGGAGGAAGCGTCATACTATTTTATTAATTGAAATTATTCCGTAATCAGGAAACCGATGCAGCCAAAATTTAGTCCCTATCAAGAAACATTAACTGTCAGCGTTTTTCTTTAGAATAATATGTCTCAGACGAAATTAAGCACAAGAAACGAAAATAATTTTTTCCGAGGAGATAAAAATGATACTCATATGCAAAGATTCTCCGACAACGACCGATTATTCATTTACTCGTCATATAAAACTTTTTCAAGAATATATACAGATATAATCATTCGATATATATGCATATATAAAACGGATTACTGTTTACAGATCTTTTAATTTAAAATCAAGATTGATATATTTGTGGAACCGTAAGCTATGTTTTACCCTTAACCCCTTAAGCGTCTCACCGGGGTATATATCCGTCTCACTCAACCATGAATTATGTGGCCCGGACGTATATATCCAATCTTCTGAAATGTGATTCTTTTCTTTATTGCTATTTATAAAACTATTTCGAAGACTTTAGGATGCAATAAAATGTCCTTGATAGTGTTTGCGGAGAATTTACTTATTTCAGAGAAACATTTGCTTATTTGTGCCGCATTTTTGTTTAAAAAATAAGCACATTTCAAGCTGTTTTCTAAATACGTGTACCTCACTGGAATTAGCAAAGTGTGTTTGCTGCTCTGAAAGATTGAATTTTAGAGATGTTGACTTTTTCTGGTGAATGTTACATTCCGATAATCGCTTGGAGTAGACCGGAATATTTGTAAAATAACCTTATTTCTCACGCCGGCAAATATGGAAATTCATCACGCACTGACGGTGAATGTTGAATAAAAATATTTTTGTTGCGGTTTTCCATCTTATGTTTTATTATTAAAAAATAGTATATGTCACACAAAATAGGAGAAATATTTTTAAATAGTATTTATCAATAAATTTTTGAATTTAAAATGAAAAGTACATTCTAATTGAGATAACAGATGAGAATAACAAAAATAAACTCACTTAAATATGCGATTGACAATATTTAATCATACTTATAGCTACATTTTAAACTATATGACCTATAATTCATATAAAAAGCCCCCTTGCATTTTACAACTGCCTTTTATTGTGGAACACTATAGCTACATTTTAAACTTCTGGCAGACCTTGGAATTCAACAAGAGCCCCTTGCATTTTACAACTGCCTTTTATTGTGGAACACTTCTTTTTACAATGGTAGCGTGTATAACCTTGCCCTTTTTTGTCTGTCAATATTAGCTGCCAAGCTATTTCTCTCAGCAAACACACACTTGACACACAAATACGAAATCTTATCTATAGAGAAAAGCTTTTCTTTACAAATTAGAAACTGATTCCAGGTATAAAGCTGCTTGACGGTACTGTTTTTGTTTGTCAATATAAAAAATGCCAAGTCTTCTATTCCAACTACACAAACACACAGGCACGCACGCACACACATACGCATATATATATATATATATAGGAAATGGTATTTTATCGATTTCGAATAATTGGAATGTTTTAAATTTTTAGTATACTTCGAGAGAGAGAGAGAGAGATGTAAGAGATGGAGGCCCCAAGCGAACTGAATTGAATCGAGAGGCCAATTAAAGAACTCGGAGTGTCTGACGTCAAACGCATGAGGCATCTCAATGCCCAATGAAAGGATTCGAGCGATGACGTCAGATGCATATAATCCGTAAGCGTGGGATTGTTTTTTTTTCTCTCCTTCACGCGCACACCGGACACGACGGAGTGAGGTCGACGCCTCTTAGCCTTCGTAAACAACGTTTCTTTAAACCCAGCAATGTTTGATGCCGCCATCTCTACAGGTGAATCCTGTTCTCTTCACGAACTAACTATTCATTTATTTTCTTGTAAGCAATTTAAATCTATAAATATAATCTGTTCCTTATTTTAATAAATTGGTTTGTTCTTTAAATTTGGTTTATACTTTTCTTCGTCAAGAACTTCATCATTACCCCTAGACACCCATCCCTCACACACACACACACACACACACACACACACACATATATATATATATATATAGCTGGTATACCCGTTCTTCGCACGGGTGAACTGAAAAAGTTAAACAACACAGATTGAAAAATAAAAAAGTTTTTAATGAGTTAATTTTAAGTGAATTGCAAATTAAAGAAAAAAAGCTTTTCACATATCTCAACTGAAGAAAAAAAAAGAAAGAAAAAATATCTTTGTTAAATTTTAAGTCTGTAGATCTAATAGCTGATAAAAAGGATTTTTTTTAATATTTATAACTCCCCGTAAAACTCTTGAGGGTTGATTTTTGAAAATACCTCCCTAAGCTGATCTCTGCTCAGCAAAAGTAACACATTGTTAAAAGTTTTCTGACGCTTAAAATATTGTAAATAATTTATAACTGAAAGTGTCATACATTAATATAACTTTCTGATGAATTTATTTTATATTAAAATTGTAATACTCGCAAGCTACGCCGTTTCCTAAATAACAATGGCGATTCAATGGAAAAAATAGCGAAATGTTGACAATAGAGTCAAGTTGGCAAATGTCTAGCTACTTTCATAGCTCAAACTTTATTAGAGCTTTGTAAGACCCGCCGTGTAGGAGAGCTATGCACGTTAATGCTTTATCTACCGCATTATGATTTACTGAAATTTTTTTCATGCAATATTTTTGTAGGTCACTACATTGAAAATTAAGGGACATACATAAACAAAATACTCCACTTAGGGAAATTTAATCGGTTAGAGCTAATAAATTAATTAAATATATTCCACTGTAAAATTAATTATATACACCATTCACTTAAAATAAAAAGTCAAATCGTTTTCTAAGGTCTCCATAAACATAATACACTTAAATTTTGACATTAACTATTTTTGGGGGACAAAAATGATAATCTTTGCAATCCGCTGAAAACGCTGGCAGCTGAAAATGTAATATCTGCTACAAAACTATTTGCCTTCCCCACTAAAATACTCGTCATAGAACCCGTGCCGTCATATATCTTGGAAGAGTGGATTTCAAAGAATATTCCAGCTAAGTATTGGTAGAATATTCCTGCTAAATTGGTGTGGCGCGGTAGTTAGGAGAAAGGGGTGCCAGCTCAGGTGTTGTCCACGTCACTTGACCATGGTTCAAAATTATGTGGTCCGTCGCCAAAAGCCCTCATGTAGCTGAACAGTGCGACGTTAATATTCACTCACTGAAAAAAATACAGTACAGTAGTTATAACTATTTTTATACTTAAAAATGCAATATCTCCCAATTAAAATTATAGCATTGTAATTAATTACTAACCACACAAACAAATTTTGAAAATTTGTCCAAATGATGTAGTGTGAAAGAGAAAGTTTATTCAGACAGACAACAAATGCGTCTTATATGCATATAGATTTGTTTGAATTCTTGTGTATTATTACTTTCGTAAGCTTCATGACATACTTTATATGGTGTACCAGTATTTTAAAGCTGACTGAGCAACAGCAACATTTAGCTGGGTATAGCTAGTTATAACATAAAATTAAATCTTAAAAAGATATCAAAAATAAAAGACGACTCAATATTTTGAATAAATCAGTATAAACATTTTCATACAAACACAATATATATATATATATATATATATATATATATATATATATATATATATATATATATATATATATATATATAAAAATATTTATTTTGCTATTTGCATTTCAGACAGACATCAAACAAAATTTTAAAAAATTGTCAAAAATAGATAAAAAAAAACATATTTAAGAAAATACCACAGATTAATTTTGCCAAAAAGACATCACAATGTGCAAAAAATATTTGCAGTACATAATAACCAAAAAAAAAAAAACGTAAGCAAGTACTAAAAATATAAAAAAAAATTATATATTGAATTACTTAAGGATTACTGGAGGGAAAGATAAAAAACAGGCTAAGATAATACTCATAATATTAATTTCATATTGGTTGGCTACTCATTTTTGGCATGATTTTGAAATCACCTCAAATTGGCATGTTGCGGCCAGTCTAATGTTATAGTAATGCACAGAATTAAAGGTACTTACGTATTATTGCAACCTATTAGTGACATTATACAAAATGAAGCACATGATTGTCAATTCAACGCATACGCATACAAAGTTGGGATTGCCAAATGGCGAGTTGTCTTGAACGTTGGTGACTGTGCAAAACTACGCAAGTACTAAAAAATTATCCAAAGTATATATATCCCGAGCATAAAAATAAATTGAAAAATGAAACGTACAATACTAACATTAACTGACATAAAAAAAAAAAGAACTGAACTAAAGCTTTTATCAATGCAAAAGCATAATTTGAAAAAATAAGGTAGTTTACATATAACCCCAACCTTTTTGGCATCATCGACATTATATGAAACAAAGCACATGACTCACAATTCAGCATATATATGACGTGCACTTTTGAAAATCAGGGTTGCCAACTTAGCAAGTTATTTTGAATGTTGGCATACTCAATTGATTGTTAGGATAGTACATAGGTGCCAAAAATAATTTATCTTACCACTACCTGCTTCCAAGGTCAAAAAAAAAAATATGAATTACTCATTTTTGGCATGATTCTGAAATCACGCCAAATTGGTATGTTCAGTAACGCCAATCTAATGTTATAGTAATGTACAGAATTAGAGGTAGTATAAGGTGGTAAGCAGTGATATGTATTATTGCAAACTGTTGAGCTTGGTGACATTATACAAAAAGTGAAGCACATGGATTGCTAATAACAACTCACACAAAGTTGGAATTGCCAAAGTGGCGAGTTGTCTTGAACGTTGGCGATAGTGCAATAATACGCAAGTACTTCAAAAATTATCCAAAATATATATATATCCGAGCATAAAAATAAATTGAAAAATGAAGTACAATACTAACATTAACCGACATAAAAAGAACTGAACTAACTTTATCAATGCAAAAGCATAATTCGAAAAAATAAGGTACTTACATATAACCGCAACCGATTGGCGACATCTGAAACGAAGCACATCACTCACAATTCAGCATATATATGACGTGCGAAATCGGGGTTGCCAACTTGACAAGTTATTTTGAACGTTGGAGATTGTTAGATAGTACATAAGTTCCAAAAATAATTTATCTTATGACCACCTGCTTCCTCAACAGGTATTTAAGCAATTTGTCTGTTTTGCTCATTCTCTGATGCCTATTCCAGTTTGATATGTAATTACTACCAACACTGCTTTTGCTTGGGCAGTATGATTTTCTGCATGGCAATTTTATGCACTGAAGCCAATAGTTTACCCTTAAAGGTTAAAATAAAGACACATGAAATTGCAAAGAACAACATTATTGGATCAAGTGTAGTATAGGGGGGCTACTTGGCGCAGTCCTTTATTTTGGTTACTAAAAGTGGTCTCCAAGGTACTTTTTTCGGTATTATTTATTTTAGAATGAATTCGATATCTCACCATGACATTTAGATAAAAATCCGAAGAAAAATCGCCAAATCCAAAGTGCCCCCACCCCTATACTACATTTGAACCGAGCTGAAATATAACCCTTATCAATGAGAAGTTTTAGTTTGTCAAAATTATAATCTTCGCATTTTAAGAAATAAATAAATAAGTTGTAATTTGCAAACAAAATCACACACATAAACATCCCGCGATAATACCTAAATGTTGCCAAAACAACAAAACAAAGTTTTAGTTGTTGAAAGAATAATCCTTAAAAAAATTATTTATTCCAAAAATAATCCTAATTAAATATCAAAGAATAGAAAATTAAATAAATATTCCAACCGATAAACAAAGCTACAGTAAAAATACGTAATAATCTTGAAAAACTGCATGTAAAGTATAAATTGTCCACTTAGTGAGAAAAGTGACTACATATGACGTCATAACACTGGAAAATCACTTAAAAATTAAATTTTAAAAAATTTGGAAGGAATTATGAACGCCAAACCTATTTAAGAACCTTTCTGATGTAATTTTGTGTACGTGTACCAAGTTTCACATTATTTGGGTGTCTGGATCTCGAGTTATGAGGGAACAGACAAACAGACAACAAATGCGTCTTATATATATATATATATATATATATATATATATATATGCATACAATTATTTATTCTTTTAGTGATGAATGTCCTTTATATATATTTCTAAAACCTCCCAAACAAATTTTAGGAATACTACTCTAACACGCATTAGGAGATAATACCTAAAATCAGTAATTTGATATATTGTCCATATTTGACGTATTATAATATTGCCGAGATTGAATGGGATGATTCCAGGTTTCCTTTTATTATTCAAGTAAGAAGTTTACTACTGTAGAACCTGTTTTTGTGTGGTCTTTTTTTCACATTGTTTTCTTTTTGTATGATTTTTTACGTGCGATCTTTTATGCGGTGTATGAATTTCAATGTCTTTGGCGATAATGTAATGTTTTATACATATTTACCAGTAGTGTAATGGAGAATATTCGGACCCCCTCCCCCCTGAAAGTAAGGTTTTGCCTTTAATATTTCATAAATTGGGATACATATGTGTTTAGTGTAAGTCAGGCTTTGGGCCCCTAGAGTCCTGCCCCCGTGTGATGCGGGGGTGTACGTTACGCCACTGAAATGTAGACACTTCAAAACGCTCTGTTCATTTGTTATAAACAATCTCCCGAAAATGCGCATTCAGTTGCTTTCTCTCAACGCTTCAGTAGCTCGCGCTTGTTTGAAGACGAAACTTTCAATGACAGTAATATTATCAGTAATTTGATAGATTATGGAGACGGACAAGAATAACCGGATTCTTTAAGAGTGGATAAAAATATGCTGGGATCCAGGTTTCCAACAAATTGGAAAAGCATTTTCTTAAAATAGATTCCAATTAAGAAAGGAGTATTTTTAAATTTCAAAAAGGGCTTCAATCATGTATATCTGGTTATTGTGACATTTAATAGCAACTAAACACCCGACCTTCATCACAAAAGCTTATCTCTTGCTTTATGTTGCCAAAAAAATCGATTGAAATTGTACCTTCAAGTGATGAAAGCGATTTTGAACTTATTCATTACAGGGCTTTGGATTGCGATGAGTAGAAATGAATTATGTATGTGAATTTTGAAACCCCTTATTCGTCCATACAATGAGAAACTATATGTTTCTAAAATGTTTTCATGCGTAATATTTATTTATTTGGTTATGGAAGTACTCTTACATAAATTTAGTAAATAATTGGCATATTTTATAAATGGAATTTTTTTATGCTGTCCCTATGCACCGCATAAATTTTTTTTTGTAGTATTTCCACGAATTAGGTTGTTATATGTAAGAATTTATGATATTTTTGAATATTTTTTGCGCGTTTATTTTTATGTGGTCCCTATATACCTCACAAAAACAGGTTGAACTGTATTTAAACTTTGCACTTTGGAAATTATCCCCTTTTCTCATAAAGTCCTTTCTGCGGACTCGATCACTGACAGATCAGTATAAAAGTCAATGGAAGCGATCTATGGAATTCTATAAATCTGTTGCGGCCTTTAAATTTGCAACATAAAACCGCAAACGTGACTTTTCTAATCCAGGCAGCTCTCAGAGTGTAGTGATCGAATCAATGTAAACCCTCCTTCCTCATAATTCTTCTGAAAACCAATTTTCACCGTTACAAAAAAGCTATTCGGAAGATATTTGTTTACAGTACTATTCTGTTTAAATGAATACAGTACACGAATGCCTTTGCGGACATTTTGGGATTATTTTTATGCACGTGTTGAGAAAAGCTAGCTTTTTCAATATTGATTCTGGTATACATTATTTTAGTCTCTATAAAAATAGAGAATAGAGAAGAATAATTTTAAGAAAAGAGAAAGATTTTAGAGAAAACAAACCTCTTGCAGTATGGGTGAATATTATTTAATCATCTTTATTGTAGATTTAATAAGATGAATTTGTTAAAATCTTTCCTTTTTTTATTCAAATTTAAAATTTGAACCTTTGATTGGGTAAAATGCATCGATTATATATATAATTAAATTGAAAGATAAGGTAATAAATCATTCAAATATAATCCATATGCAAAAGTTAATTTTTAAAATATTTATTGTGTAATTATAATCAGATAAATATTTAGGCTTCATTTTTAAATTATTAAATAAAAATCAAAAGAAAAAAAATATTAGTTAAATTCTGTTGAATCTCAAGTAAAAAACACATTAAGGGTTTTTCATAATTTCCTCTAAGAGTTTGAAGCACTGTATTTAAAAATCTAAGGGGAATACAACAGAAAAGAACACGTGAAATAATACAAAACAAATTCAAATTGTATATAATATTTTCCAAGTGTTCTATATGGGAACCCTTGGTCAATAACATATATGAATGCAATGGACTAGTTCCTGCCTCACTCCAGTCAACATAGTTCTATCAACGTAATTGACAGTACATGTTATCATTTCTTTATTATCCGTGTTACCCAAAACCTTGGATTTTTCTTGAGACCCAAGGTATTTGTATCTCTTTTGTCGTGCGATATTGCAGAACGGTATGAAATGATAACACGAGCTGTCAGTAACGCTGATAACACCATTCTGACTAGAGTGAGGCAGGAACTGGACTATTACATTGATGTATGTGGTGTAACTAAAAGCTCACATATAACATCAATGTAAAATATGTAAATAAAACAGATTTTTTTCTGTATTCTTTCGTATAATCTTTTTTTGTTGTATTCGCTTAAAGTGTTTTTCCTTTCTTTTTTATGACAGCACTACGAAATCTTGAATGAAAACAATATTATTATATATTAAATTATGCAAACCCTGCATATCAATTTAAGAAATTCCCTTTCTTTATACTAGTTTATTTCAAAAAGTGCAGTTTTTTTTTTTTAAAAATCGTTGTTAAACTTTAAGATATAAAATGGGATTTTTAATGTTAAGGACTTTTAAATGACTGCAAATAAAAGCTTCGATTTCTTATATTTCACGAAGTATATGTATTAAAGTTCCTTACATTTTCAAAAAATGCTGAAAATGTAAGGATAACAGACTGTTTCATGATGGATGTATATTGCTTAACACAAACGAAAGTATTCATATCTTAAATATAATTTTTATATATAAAACGTTAATATATATATGTACTTCTTAAACGTAACTTCTGTTTTAAGAATTGAAGGGGGTTCTCTCGTTCATTTCTCTTAACTAGCCATTGAATCTACGGCGTGTTGCTGAATTCCACCAAGAAATACAGACTGGTGGTAATACACTCATGTCCATAAATTGAGGATAATGCAGTTAATGCAAAGAAAGAGACAGAAGCAAAGCAAATTTGACTTGTTTGTAAAGTCTATTTATTAAACAAAAGGTAAAGAGCAAAAAAGATGCTATATGTTTGACATAATTAATAAAAATTGCGATTTTTACTCCCTGGAGCAAATTTAAAAAAAGAACCTATTTACAAAAAAACCATATAACATGGTTAGTATGATGGTTAATACGCAGTTTGGCTCCCGGACGATGCAATACAGGCCTTAAAACACCTAGGCAGGCTGAATATTAAATTATTAATCTGATCTTGGGAAATATTGCACCACTCATCAAGCAATACCCAAAGTTCCGGTAGACAGGTGGAAGGGGGTTGACGGGCTGCAATTCGTCGGCCAAGCATATCCCTTACATGCTCTACTGGATTCAAGTTCGGTGAGTATGCTGGCCAATTCATACGGGGGATATCCTCCGATTGAAGGCATTCGTCTACAATGTTTGCACGGTGAGGACAAGCGTTGTCATCCATAAACAGAAACTCAGCAGCCATGGCGCCCCAAAACAAACGTACATATTGTTCCAGAATGACATCGCGATAGATGTGGCCTTTCATCGTTACACTCTGAACATGCAGGTCAGTGCAGAAACCAAGAATAATTCCTCCCCAAACGAGCCATCCTGCACCACCGTAACGGTGTCGTTCAATGGTGTTCATTGAAATCATGGTGGTAACGGGTACCTGGTGCTCTCCATATTAAAGTCCGGCTACAATCAGACTGCAAACTAAGCCTGGACTCGTCGGAAAACATCACACAAGACCACTGTTGTGGTGTCCACAATGCGTGTTCTCTATTCCAGGTTAATCGCAGGCGACAGTGAGTTGCGGTAAGTGGAACACATCTAACAGGCCTCCAACGAGCATATAGAAGAATGGGCCCTAAGCGTCTGTACACGGTCTGCCTTGAAACTGTCGTACCGGTAGCTGAAGAGAGCTGACGAGACAGGTCTGATGCTGTGCTCCGTCTGTTTCTTTTAGCAGTAACTGCCAAATACCGGTCCTCATTTGGCGTTGTAACTCGGGGGCGACCTGTGCTGTAACATTTACTCACATTACCATCATCTTGCAATCGTTGCCAAAGCCTGGAGGTGACACTCTGGGTGATTCCAAGTTCCTCGGATACTTCCAGCTGGGTACGTCCACATTCCTATCGAACAATAATTCTATCACGTAAAAAATCATCCAAATGCTTCCTTTGTCCCATGTTCTCCGGACCTCAATTTAGATTTCTTCTTCTGAGGCCATCTGAAATCGCTTGTGTTTGAAACATTAGTGGCTACAATGGTGGATTTCACGTCACGGATCCTCGTCGCTTCAGATGACATCACCAGTACACCGGATGATTTTTTAATGCAACCCAATTCTTTTCGTCAGTCGATGTCAGCTGGGCTATGATCTAAGTGGCCTCTACTTTGAACAATTTTTGTGACAGTTCTTTGCCGTTGCGTTTCTGATGCCAAGCTGTGATGCATTGTTCGCTTAATGCCTTATAAATATATACCTTGCTTCTTATTTTCTTTTTTTATTCCACTCTACATCACATCCTTCCTAACTATTTTTGTAAATTACTCCAATTAAATGTGGTTGTTTGAGATCCTAGTTTCTGAGGCGATTGGTCATCTCCGTGCTTCCTACTATCAACCCTCTGGATTATTCGGTTGAATTCTGCAACGCCCTGTATATCACTGTTTGATAACAGTAAAGGAACCACAATGTATTGAAATCAATATTACTATTTACATGGAAGTACAGTTAAGGTATCTGACTACGTTCGGAACCGTGATTTTGAAAAAGCGTATAAATGGGTAATACTTATGATATATAGTGTCACTTATATTAGAAAATGTATATAAAATTGTTTTAAGAATAACATTACAATAAAAAGTTATTCAAGTGCAATATTTTGACAAAAATGAACATAGAATGACCAGTTTCCTAAATATTCTCCTTTAGTGAAAAATGCTTTTTACCTGTATATAGCTCAGACCTCTGTACAGAGGCTCCACTAGAATTTTTGAAACATATATATCTTAGAAGTGGGTTTATCCATGCTTTACGATAACAGAGGGGAGAAATTTTAAGAAAAAAGCGCCGATAATGATTTGAATTGGTTGTAACCCTAAAAATAATGTGGATTTTTCAAAACAAAATAGCTCAGACTCTCTGGAGAAATCTTTACTTTATATAAACAAAATATTATTATTTTAGAAGTATTTTTTATAAAAGGAGAACATTTTGAAAAAAGGTTATTCTAAGTTAATTTTTGTCAAAATGTTGTATTTAAGTAATGTTTTTGTCAAAA
Organism: Trichonephila clavipes; assembly: GCA_019973935.1. Taxonomy (NCBI): domain Eukaryota; kingdom Metazoa; phylum Arthropoda; class Arachnida; order Araneae; family Nephilidae; genus Trichonephila; species Trichonephila clavipes. The sequence goes on along the minus strand of BMAU01000510.1, from coordinate 375,396 downwards.
TGTCCTTGAAACTATTTTATACATGTATTCTAATCTAAGTAACACTAAATATCATGAAAACTATCCATTTATGCGCTTTTTTAAAATCACGGTTCCGAACATAATCAGATACCTTAATGTAAGAAGGGAGGAAGAATACAGGGAAAAGAGATAAAAGCAAAGATGGAGGATTTAAGATATATTATTGATGTTTTGCTGAGGTTAGGTTAGCTTCATCAATAGAAATTCAGAATGCATATTCTTAAATCTAACTCCATTATTAGAAGTCGATTGCTTAGACATATCAGGATAAAAAAACTTATTTTAATCTTAATTTGGCAGAGAGATGCGTTAAGAGGCTCCGCATATTGAATTAATTTTCTTACTGATTATTCGAAGATTGAATAAGCTACTTAAAATCTGAAATTTATTGAATATTATGTCCCCTAATAATAATGAATAACCCGTCGTACAATGAAGGAAATGTGCTGCTTTTCAACACATTAGAGTGATACATTCTATAACGTGAAACTTCTAAGCTTCACATGAATTGACCTGTTACTGAAAATGGTAATTTTATTTTTAAGTGTTGGAAACATAAGACTATTTGGTCATCCACTTAATTTTAAGGTTCCAAAAATAATGATGGTAACAACAATTAATTAAACAAATTATTCTAATCTCTCATGCCTAAATAAATGGTATTCTATTTCAACTATTTCCTAAAATTCTAAGGATAATTGCTTAAGAAGTATTTAGAAAAAATTGTGAGTAATACACTATATATATATATATATATATATATATATATATATATATATATATATATATATATATATATATATATATAATTAAATATCATATACAATAAAAATAACCAGAAAAAACGACACATGAATGCCCCACTCTAGTTAAAATACATCATAATAATAAATTCCGTCTAAACATTCCACTGAACAACTCAATTGCAGATAAAAACAGCAATTTATTGCAGATAAACGTAATAAAAAATTAATAACATGTCTTTCGAAACATAAAACATGGCTTCCTTAATTTTTATTGTGATATCTACAATAAAGAATGCCAAATATTTTGTCCAGTTTGAGCTATCCAAGAAACATCCAAACATGTATGTCTATGTACTTCAATAAAATAGTAAAATGCCTAACGATAGAACAAGGTTCCGTAATAAGTGAATGATTCTGAAACAATTAATTTCCAAATTGTTCCATTTACCACAGTTATCGTTTGGACACTCATGCGTAAAATTGGAGTCCCAAGTAACCAGGAGTGTTGATAATGTTACACCGTAATTTTGATGAATTGCTGCAGATACGTCTCAGTTGCTCTCTATAGCTGATTATAACTTTTCCATTCAGGAACTTAATTTTCGTCCCGAAGCTTAAATAATCAATTAAGTGATTGTAATAATAAGACAAAGAAGTCATTTAAAGATGTGAATAATAGTTTGGTATTTGAATATAAATAAGTCCATTGATCAATGCATCTTTATTTGTAACACGCCAAACTAGAAACTCGCATTTTAATTATTTATTTGAAGGAACGGGATGATTTATTTCAGTGATTTTGGTAGACAACCTTTTTTCTTTTCTTGCAGACTGTTATTATTATCTGTATTTCACAGTATAATGAAATATGTAACTAATTTAATGTTATAACATACTATTCGAATTAATTGGGACAAATGGTAAAAAACGCTTTTTTCTAAAACCCTACTTTTTTTTAGTCATTACATACCTTAAGTAGACAGAACAATCTCTATATTAGTACGAATTATGTTCTTCTACAGCAGCAATGGCCTCCTCAACGTTTCTTGGTATTGATTCCACTAGTGCATAGCACATGTTCTCAACTTCATCATCGTGAAACCACACTTGTATAACACTTTTTATCATTTGTTCTTTTGCCTTGTAATTCATCTTAGCTAATCTTTTATTGAAAATATGTCATAAATTTTAAATAGGTCTGGTGAATTACTGGTCAATTAAGCACTTTTATTATAATTTCCCGTATAAAAGTCTGGACCAACATCAAATTGCGACAAGAAGCAAAATCATGTTGAAATGTTTCATAAATGTTTCCATGGATGGCACAATTCTACTGCGTAATAGTTAAATGCATTTGACACAATTCATCATGCCTTTAAAAGAAACCAAGCTGCCATTGCCATTTGGTGTGAGCCCTCCCCCAAAAAATACGTGATTAAAAGGGTGTTTCACAGTCTGTTGGATATGATCTGGTAGGAATCTTTCACCTTCACTTCATCTTACTTCACTTGATTTGTATTCCTGCTCAGATAAATGTGTTTCATTACTGAAAATTACCTTCTTCCAGTCGTTAAGAGACCGAGATCAGTATCTTTTGGTCCATGATAAACGTTTTCCCATCACTTTCTGAAGTAGGATTTTTTCCGCTCTGACTTGTTGCCTTACGACCAGCTTCCAGAAGCTTTTTGCGTACCGTTGAGGTACTCATTTCAACACCATAGTCCAATAAATGTTTTTGAAGGTCTGTGCTTGTCTTTCTTGGACCTATTTAGCTATTCCTTATTAGAATTTTATCAGTTCCGCTTGCGCCCACATTTTCCATTTCTTTTTGGAGAGGATGTTCCGAAATCTTGAAATGTTGTTAACATTCATGAAACACTTGATTTGCCCACACCAACTGTCGTAGCTATATCTATCACAGTCAGAGAAATAAGTTCATTGAAAGCGATTATTTTAGAATGCTTCCTCGGAATAATATCCATCTCTGAAGAAGCAAAAGTAACACGTGTTATAAGGAATGCCAAATTATAACCACCACTGAAAGGTACTAAATGCACTACCAATGTACTAAAACCCATAAAATGAGTAAATTATAGTCAAAGTCGATCCATCACATTGCTTCTGGGCAAATAGAATAGAACCGGTTTGAGGCGGTACGGGACATAACTGATAATCACATACCAATTCAGGCAAGAAAAAAATGTTTGTTTGAATTAATTCGAACAGTATAATATGGTTCATCTATATACAATGTTATTTATTAATTACATAAAATAATTATAGGTCATAGCAATGTAGAGTTAAACTACAGAACTGAAAAGAAAATGTAAATGTATTTACAAGGAAATTCAATGAAAACTACAATCATTTTATGCTATTATTAAGTAGAATCGAATTTGTGTCAGGTCCTATTCCCGTTCTTACCAAACCTCTTGGGTAAAACTGGTACTTTAATTGTTATATGATTTTTATAGCACTTTCTATAGGAATACCGTGATTTATGTTGGTTTGAGTGCTATTTAAACTCTAGTGCAAGAGTTGATCGTTAGGCTGCTATCGAAGTTAAATTATCCGAACCAATATCTGAAGTTCTCGGAGTTCAGTTAGAGGTTGTTTTGTCTGAATTACCAAGTTATACAAGTCAAATTTAGACTAATCTATGACATCGAATTTGAGTTTGCAATTCCGTGTTACATTTTCTCTCTCATTCGCTAGGTTTCAGGATTACATTACTTAATTCCTGGGATTAGGATTGGACTATTTATGAAAAACAGTTACACATTAGCATAGTTGAAATTATCTGATTAAACTGAAAACATAATGAAAAACTGGTTCAATATTATTATTTATTGAAACAAATCCATCCAATGCATAATTCATCATAAAAACAAATAAAAATAGTACGTAATTAAATTACAAAAACATTTTTTTGATTTCTTGTGTTTCTGTACATAAGTGGGCTTTTTTTAAAAAAAATACAACTCGTTCCGCGTTTCACCGTTCAAATGGCATCTTATTTATGTCACAAATTGTTCTGCCGAAGAAAATGCTTGTTCAGACTCTACACTAGTTGGCTTTATCGTCATTAAATAGGTATATGTTCTTTCCTGGTATATAGTCACCATGTCTCCATCCATTTTCAAAAAGAGACATTTCTTTTTGAATTTTTGAGGACAGTGTCTCAAATTTAATAGGCTGCATTGGTGCATATTTGTCTTTGATAACTTTATCTAATTCTTCTGTTACACTTGAAGACTGTTGTGTACACATTGTTTCCACTATTGAATCAAAATGTAAATCAATTTCAAGTGTTACCTCGTTAAAAATAGAGGATCTAGTTGCATAAGCTGTTAGTAATGCAGTGGGATTTGAAGCATCGAGTCTTTCGAGCAAGTCCCCTATTAATTTACGGTATTTAATTGCAGAAGGAACTGTGACAAAATCTATTCCTAAAACGTTGCTCATACCATTGTGTAAGTATTGCAGTAAACCATTTAGATCTGTGTGACGTTCACCCACACGTGAAATGAGAGAATTGTTCCGGGGTCGAAAGTTCACCATCCTTGTATCATGCTCCTTTTGATTTTGTCGATTTGGGGGAATAATCACAGTAAAAAACTAATTATTGATTAAATAATTACCATTAATTAATAAAATTAATCATTAATTACAAATACTTAATTAAACTTTACGTACTATGTACTTAGAATTATAATCAATCGGAAAAAAATCAAGGGCTTTGGAGGGGAGGTCCGGGTCCCAGGAACCCCCCCTTGAGTGCGCCACTGGATACTATTATTTTTACTGGACAAAATTGTTTCTGAAATCAGTCAGTACAAATAGGGATAGTAAATTTACAGGACAACTAGCAACAATTAATTGTCACAAAACTTGTCACAAATATTTTTGTTGTAGTTTGTTGTAAAATCATATACTGCTCATATCATTTAAGTGGATTGTCGGGTAAGAATAGCTTGATTAACAATATTTTACGTTGTTTCTCAGATTCGTCTTAGATGAGCTACCGCTCAGAAGGAAAAGAAGGACGCAAAATGGATAGAATAGATCAACGCTATCAAAATTTGAGTAAAAAAGAAGATACTATGGTCTGAAGAATCCAAAATTTATTTTTGTATCCCACTGATAGTCTCTGTAAAGACGTGAAAAGAACCCCAGAACACAAAGTGCTATTTATAAAGGGCAATAAAATATTGCGGTTAGGAAATTGGTTGTTAGTGTTGGAAGTAGACTTTTAGCTGAGGTACTTAATGGCATGAAAGTCGTGAGCTATTTGATATTACTAAATAATAAAGGGCTATCGTGTTTTCTAATCGTAAGTTAAAAGGCAAATTAAGTATTCAGGTTTCAAGATGATAGTTATATTGATTATAAATTGATGCTTTCTATTTCACATGACCAGCACAAATTCATAGATTTAAGCATAAATAAGAAAATTCCGGACTATTTATAGTTTTAAAAAGTGCGATTAGAAAATACGAACACCTATCAAAATGACCAATTAATTACCGAGTTGATTAAATTTGAAATGGATGTAATCCTAAATCATATTGATACCATACGTAGGAAAACTAAAACCGACATTAAAGCAGAGGGTATGAAAACAAAATATGAATGAATAAAAAAGTGTATTTTATAATTTATTTTTGTCTGCTGTGCTTATATTTATGTGACATGTGTCAAAATCATTATTTTTATTCAGATTTTAATATTTTTAATGTAAAAATTTAATCAAAATACATTAAAATTTCTTTATTAGGTTACTGAAATTATTATTAAATTATGATTTCGTGCATTATATGACAAAATTCTTTGCTGCGTTTCGTAAAAAGTAAACCTCAGCCACCCATCTTATATTCAATCATTAATCACACATCAAAAAATAATTGTTACCATGTAAGAAACAAAATCATTTTATAATTATGATGCAAAAAAGCAAAAAGCTGTTGTAGTTTCTAAATTTAAGCTTCACGCCGGATAATTTTCCACAGAAGAAAATGTTTGCGGTTGGTTTATATTTAACATATATTCAAGAAAGTTAAATATATTTTTAATTATATATGTATTAAATTATGTAGTCGAAACGAAAGTACAAAATGGTGATAAAATGTTTACGAGTTGAGCGTAGTTTGGATGACATCGAAGAATATTGTACGTAATAAAGTCTTTGTAAGTTGTTTAAAAGATGTTCTATGTTAGATATAAGGATGAATTAACAGAATATATAACGGGTTGACAGATTCCTTTCGTGGAGTAGAGGTCCACTACAAAATCGGTTTTTCTGAAAATTGATTCCCAAGGGGCAATGCGGGAGATTAAGTGGCGTTATAGAAAAATATATTTCAGGTTTTTTTTTAAAACTACTATATCTACGGACTTAAAAACTGGTAGGCTTATTCGTTTCATGGAGTAGAGCTCCTCTAAGAATGGGTTTTGCGAAAATCGACTCCCAAGGGGTTTGCGAAGGGTTAAAGGGAGTTACACAGAAAAAATAATTCCTGTTTTTGAATTGTTAGACCCACGTACCTGAAATATGTTATGAATGTTTCTTTAGTTGAATAAAAATTCACTAAGAATAGATTTTGCTGAAATGGATTTCTAAGGGAGTTAATGGCACGTATGGATTAAAAAAAATTCCCTTTTTCGAACTACTAGACCTACAGTAATGAAATTTGATATACATGTTTCCTTTTTTTTAATTTGAAATTTGCTAAGAACGAGTCTTTCAGAAATAAACAGATGTTACAGGGCTTATTGATAAAAAATATCCGTTTTTTTTATTAATTAGACTGAGATTTGAAATTTGGGCAATCATATTTATGTTGTTGGTTCGAGATCCCATAAAAATGAATTTTATGGAAACTATTTTATAGGAGGTTATGGGTGCGTTAAAGATAATTTTATTTAAATTTTAGGAAGTATTATTCAGAATTCCGGTCCTTTTTAAACCATGAGGTGAGAGTTTTAAGAATGTTTTCTGTATAACCCAACACTTAATGCTGTATTCATACAACATTATTTAATACACAACGAAGCTGGTGGGTAACGACTAGTATGACACTTAATGTTGATGATATTATAAAGTGGGTTTAAGAAAATGTCAGTAAGTGAAAGTACAACTTTAAAAAAATTCTATCTAGAGAGCATAGAATTTATGGAAAGAAAAACCATACTTTTTAAAGCATCAATAATAAAGATAAGCAAATAAATCTTAGTTAAAAAATTTTTTTCTATTATTTAAATTCTTTAGCTTCTCTCCTGATCGAAAAACAAAAATTAAAATTAATTTAAATCATATAATGCAGAAGTTTCGGGCAAAAATAAAGTACAACATTTAATTTTTTTAAATAATATTAGACTGAAAAAAAACTTTCTACATGAGTTTAAAAGATTATAGTTTATCGATATTTAGTGAAAATTATGAAAAGCTAATTAAGAAAAATAAGCATTAATTTCGAAATGTATATGTGCTTCTTATATTTACTTTTATAAAAAAATTGTATTCGCACGAGAAGTTTTCTAGTAGTTGATAATCAAAAATTTTCTTGTTTGACTTCCAACGATGCCATTTTCATACGTATAAGAGAAGAGAAAAAAATCTCATATAAACTCAGAAAATGGTTAGTCAATATCTGCGTAAGGTTTATCTCAATTTTAAGACTACAACAGCGAACAATAAGGAAAAGAAGAAGATTCCCTAGACAAGTACTCTCAAAATTTATGTGCTTTGTTATAAAATAAAAAGAGGGACTCTGAGATTGTATGAAAAATTTTCTGAATTATCTGAACAAATAGATATCTTCCTTATAGTACTATGAACTATCCATAAGTGACTGAAATTGAAAGAAAAAAACTCATTTACAAGAAAACTTGTTTTTCAAGATATTTAATCTTTTTCTAGAGTAAAGAAGTTTTTATGAGGAAAAATATTTTTATAATATTTCAGGAAATGACGGTCTATGCTTAAAAAAACTCTTAGGAGGTTTTGTCTAGTACTATCTCTATTAGAATAAATAATGCAGTTTCTGTTTTTTTCAAAAAAATGTACCACAGCAGATTTTAGATTTTATGCCATAAATAATGAAATTTGCATACGGAGATAAAAATTATTAAGGGATAAAGCTGTACTTTATAAAAAAAGAACATTTTACTAAACACATTGAAAAAATTAAGATAATTTTATTCTATCATGCAAAAATAAATCCCAAAATCTTTCAAAATTTCTTGAACTTAGTGCAACATAAAATGTGTAATTCTAGCATACTAATCCAAATATTTTTGAAAGAAATGTTGTGAGGGAAATAAACCAAACGATTTGAAATCATCATTCAATTTTTATTAATAAAACAGAAACATTTTTTAAGAAATATTTAAAATCAAACTATTTTACACAAAATTTAATTTTTAAAAAAATATATAGCATTTTACCTTAACTCGTCAGACTCACACTATAGTTTTTCAGAAATTTGTTGGTTTGAAGTTCTTTTATCTGACAAAATATGCTTAATATGGTTACAAAAGAAAGCGTTTTTAAACTTTTTTTTAAAAAAGTTATTTTAGGTTTATTTAAAATACAGAGTGTTTTTTTTTCCAGGTATAGAAGTTTAAGTTGGCATTACTTTCCAAGATGGCGACCGATTTAACAGCTGTCAAGTGATTTATTCTCAGTTTGGTTTGGCAATTCATCATGAATAGACTCACGCCTGAACAACGCTTTCAAATTGTGCAATTTTATTTCGAAAATAATGGTCGATTTTCATAAGCTAATTTTGTTTAGCGATGAAGTGCACTTCTGGTTGATGGCTACGTCAACAAACATAACTACCGCATTTTTAGTGAAGCTAATCCACAAGTGTATGTCGAAACACCATTATATCCAGAAAAACTGAATGTTTGGTGTGCTTTATGGGCTGGTGGAATCCTTCTTCAAAAACGATGAAGGCCACAAAGTTGCAGTCAATGGTGATCGGTATAGAGCCATGATTACTAACTTTTTCAATCCTGAATTGAACAATCATGATGTCCAGGAGCTGTGGTTCCAACAAGACGGCGCAACATGTCACACAGCTCGTGCCACAATCGATTTATTGAAAGACACGTTTGGTGACCGCCTAATTTCACGTTTTGGACCTGTGAATTGTCCTCCAAGATCTTGTGATTTAACACCGCTAGACTATTTTTTGTGGGGCTATGTAAAGTCATTGGTCTATGCGGATAAGCCACAAACGCTTGACCATTTGGAAGACCACATTCGCCGTGTTATTTTTGATATACGGCCACAAATGTTGGAAAAAGTCATCGAAAATTGGACGTCCAGATTGAACTACATCCGAGCCAGCCGTGACAGTCCTATGCCAGAAATCATATTTAAAATGTAATGCCACAAGATTATCTTTAAAATAAAAAAAATTCATGTCGATCGAATAATACATCGTTGTTTTATTGCAATTTAAAGTTCTATACCTCTAAAAAAAACACCCTTTATTAGCATTTCTTTTTTAGCAATCAAATTATTATAGAATGAAATTTCTAAATGCAAAGTTTCAACAATAAACCATACACAAACTGGATCACATCTAAAGTTTTATAAAGATTTTTCTTTTCTAATGATGGCATCATTGATATATGTGTAGGAGGTCTGTAGAAAGTATATTTGTAATACATTTTATTATTTTTGAGGGAGTTTTTGATGATTTTTTTCAATAAAAGTTCGATTCTTGACAAGATCATATATAGTATAAAAAATAATACTGAAATTTATTAAAGATTGAGCAAAAAAATGTCCTTTATTGCCAAATACACATATATACTTTAGTTCTATGTTTTTTGTTGTTAAGAAAGAAAACGTATGCAACACAGATATAAAAATAATTTATCAACAATCACTTAATACTTTTTGAGCTTTGCTGTTACTTGACCAAACCTTTTCTATTGTCCTATTTCTAAATATAATCACTTAAATAAAAAAGACCTTGTTGTTGTTATGATATATAGTATAAATCTAACGACCTCTATATAGATTATATTCATTTATATTTGAAGCACTGACATTATGCTTTAGATTTATTGTTATGAAAATATTCACATACCATATCTTAAAACCCAGTATGAGATTGTTTCAACGTATTGAAATACATTTAAAGATATATCTAGCAATTTTCTTTTACGTCAAACGATGACTTATATTTTACGTGTTATATTTTGTATACTTATATTTTGTTGTTTACAGTACAGAAAAAAATAAGATTAAATGTTTTCCACAAACCACTCTAACGTAAGGACTTTTAATTATGATATATTTAATATATATCAGCTCTTGGAGAGACTTTAGGGGTACTGAAACGCAAAAACTTGACTCAAACATGCCGGTTGTTTTTTGAGACCATGATTGCTTAGCAACAGCGACAAATATTGGATGTAAAATCAATTGCATATTTTCTTAATAGAGTTAGAATTGTTTAGATTAGAGTTTTCTTAATACAGTTAGAATTGCGTCTTATTATTTCAAACCAGAAAATGTCAATGATTTGCAATGTGGTTTGATTATTGCCTTAACCCCTTATGTACCACATTATGATTTACTGCAGTTTTTCTCATGCAATATTTTTTGGATCACTACATTGAAAAAAAAATTAAGGGAAATACATAAACAAAAAACTCAACTTTGGGAAATTTAATCCGCTAGAGCTAATTAATTAATTAAAGATATCCAGCTGTAAAATTAATTATACACGCTATAAACTTAAAATAAATAGTCAAATCATTTTCTAAGGTCTTCATTAACATACAAAAAACAAGACACTTAAATTTTGACATTAACTATTTTTTGGGACAAAAATGATATATTCGCAATCCGCTGAAAACGGCGTCAGCTGAAAAACAAAATTTCTGCGATCAAATTATTCGCCTTTCCCGCTAAAATATCATAGGAGCCGTGCTGCCCTATATCTTGGAAGAGTGAATTTCGAAGAATATTCCTGCTAAGTATCGTCACAATATTCGTAAAAATGGTTATTCTATGTAATTTAAAGTGAGTGGTACTTGTAAGTATCGTCGGTAGATAAAGGGTTAAAGGAGTATCATTGTCAAACAAAGACGAAGAAAGAAATGTGGCAAGAAAATCTGAATAAAAAATTTAAGGAATGTACAACTCATAAGCAAAGACATTGGGAATCGAAAATGAAGCTGTTATTAAGCGATTTGGGAACAATGTCTAGTTAATGTTAAATCTACTAGATTTAAACGTAAAACAGCAGATTCAAACACCAATTGTGAAATAGTCATTGTTCATGTTACGATCTTTCTGAAAGCACAAAGCCGACATTATTCGTATCAATGCTAAAAAGAAGAAGTACAGATGGTCAAAGTTTGAAATTTGATTGCGAAAATATGTAGTTTGTGTGATGAATCTCTCACGTTATTTCCAACCACAAGAACAGCTTAGTTTTGCTTAGAGATGACACAAGAAGCACATCCGCTTCTGACTTTTTCCTCAATTTTAATTGATAAATACAGATCCGAGAGGGTTTGGGGACTATTTCGGGGCATTTTCTCTAACAACAGTTATTTTGAAAGAAGTAGATACATCCCACAAACTATTTGAACGTACTCCAGGATAATGTTAAACATATAGTGCTGATAATCTTCACTTTTGTTAACTTTTAGGTTTAGGAGAAACTTTTTTATCCCTTCAACAAAAGACCCTTCAAGTTGATTTAATTAATATGAGACCAAATTAAACACTTGTCTTGGCGATATATATTTAGAAGACATTTATATTTTTATAAACTTGGAAAGTAAATAAGCACAAATTGAGAGTTTTTTTGATTTTTTCTTTCTATACTGTAGAAACATCCAAATAGATTTTTGGTGTACAACAGAGGTGCATTTTTTGAATAAAATTAAGGATATCTTTTGTAATTCAGAGCAGGCATTTAAACTTACACTGGAGGATATTAAGCTGAATTTCTCTCCAAGCGAATGCAATTTATGAATAAAACTTGATATCGCATTATAATGATGTGTTATTCGAAACATGAAATTTAGTGTTAGAAAAATGAAATTTAGTGTGAGAGGGATTTATTTATCATAAGAAAACATGCATTATGTGTTCAAAACATCAACTAAATTGGAAATCAATTAATAGAATCATTTTTCCTTTGGAATAGTTACACATCAATTACTAAACTGATATGCTCAATTAAAATTGCATTAAACCCTTACAGTAATTTACTGATGACAAAATTTATAATTTAAAAAACAAGAAAGATAATCCATTTTTGAATCCATATAATGAAAATCACTATTATAAAGTGAAAGAACCATTCTAAAGGGATTAGTCTAAAAGCTATTACTTTAGAAATTTACCAACAAATAATGATTTGTACAGTGTTTAGATAGTGTTATGATTCACATATATAAAGGGACTAAAAGTATTGCAATGTTCTTCAATAGATAATAAAGAAAAGCTTCTCTCAAATCCTCTAGAATTATTCTGAATTTAACTTAAGCATGCGAAGGTGAGAAAATTTAAATATACATTAATAATGCTTACGGGGTTTAACATTTAAGGACACTTTGTCAAAAGTTTAGTGTTTTATCAATTTTATTTTTTTTGGAGTAATTTTTCTCTCAACTGCAGCATTATTAAACTAAAAGTAAGTAATACAACAATAGACAATAGAATACAAAGTATTAATTAGAAACTAATTAACGAATAATTATAAAATTAGGCTGGTATTTTTTTATGTGTAACATCTTTTCTTTTGGTTCCTGGATATTTGAGGGATAGAGATTTCGTGAAAAGGGACGGAAATGTGAAACAGGAAACCTGGGAAGTGCGCGCGGTGGCGTTGATCGATTTGGCGTGCCCCCCTTCATAGTTTCCTTACTAATGATGACCTGTTTTGGGCAGGGGAGGGTTTACACACTAAAGTATCAATCCCTATGTTACTCCTATGGTGCCACTTTTTTTTAAAGATATGGGGTTGATATACATTATTTTAACATTTCCCGTCAATTGATCATATCCCTTAGGGATGTGATCAAATTTCTATTTTCGTTATTCCCCTGCGACATATATTAACGCCAGAGGCAGTTAAGAAATAAAAAGAATGTCATTGGATGATATATTTTTACTTTTAGGGTTATGCTTTTCTTTTTCAAATGAGTTGCCTTCAACAAATAAATTTATCAAAACAAAAATATGCTTTGTACCTTAAAGATAATTAATACACAATATTTGTTTTGTTTATTATTAGTTTAAGATTTTATTTTTCCCCTTCCCTTACAAACGTTTCTTTCTCTATCTATACGGAACGTTCTTTATCGATTTTCAGAAATGTATCACTACTTAAAGAAACGATTCATTATGTTTGTTGATAAAAGCGGAAGTTCTTTACAATAGAAATGCTCCTTAAAATAGTATTGACTTGAAATTACTCTTTCTCTCCGTTTCCAAGCAACGGCTCTTAAAGAGCGCTCACTGATTTCTAAATGTTCGTAAAATATAAGAAAAAGAAATAAAGTGTGACGTTTTCGAGACCTTTCAGGCAATTGGAATGCACCTCTCAAATAAAAGAAGTAAAAAAAAAAAAGAATTTTTTTCTCACTGCTATTCAATTCCTGCAATATTTTTTTTATTTTAACTATATTTTTATGTGTATTTGCTTCAGCATTTTTTATAAACTTAACAAACATTTTTGATATTAAACATTTGATGAAATCTTCTTTTATCTTTAGATCAATTTAAGTAATGTCATTAAAAGGTTGATTAATGAAATATTTGATGGAAAGTGATACATGCAAAATAACACTAAGAATAGGGAATTACTTTGTTGCAGTTATTCCAATTAAGTGTTTTCAAGACATGTAATGTATCAATCAAAAGTTATAGTCCTGTATAGAATGGGATTGAATCAAATTCTACAAATGAGAATATCCCTTTTTTTCTTTATGAACATTACGAGGTTTAAAATCGCCTTAATGTCAATTAATTGACTTAACTCTCTTGAGTTTAGACGAGAATGTTATTAAAATTATTTACATTTCTCATTTATTTTTAGAAACGCTTGGCATGCTTCGTAAGCCCAGAGTAGTGGCTTCGATCCCGGTTTGAGTCGATAGATTTTCTGGATGCGAAAATCGTAGGCACGCATGTCAATTGATTATATGACATGCAATAGATTCCTCCAGTAGTAACTAGGATCTCGTACTTTCTGAAAAAATGAATCATGGGAATATTTTGCATCCAAGAAGAGCTTGAAACCATATTAATTGAAGCGTAGAAATTTGGCAGCGAGAGCCGCCGTTAGATGGTGCATCCATGAAATGGCTCTCACATTTGGGGGACTTGCCCCGTGTATGCAAAGGCGTAGTTACCATTATGCAGCCCATCAGAAGGAAAAATAAAACACAAAGAATCCCATTACTGCTCAGTATATTATCGTATTTCCGTTGTCTGATGATACGTGTCAACAAAGACAACAAAACTAATATTCTATCTAAAGAGTAGATTCTTCTCAAAACTAAATATTTTCTAAAGGTTAAATTTCATGCTCAAACTTCAGCGAATATGGAACTTATTTTACCATTTCTAAATCACAACATGGCATTAAAACTTAAATTGGGAGAAGCAAATAAAAATTAAGATAAAAATTATATCTGCATGAGAGCTAGATAAGCTATAACTACCGATATTTATTTTGTTAAGATTTATTTTAGAAAATGATATGCTGATTTAGTACCAAAACAACTATTGTACATTGTTCCTAAAGAAACAAAAAAAAAATAAACGAATTAATAGAGAAATGCTCAAAAAAAAAGAGAAAAGTTAAAAGTTCAAAGGCTATCATCCCTCCTCATTCCTCAAGAAATATATCGGTCAAATGGCAATAAAAAATTCTCCGGAAATTTCTTATGTTTAAAAAGTAACTAATGTTACAAAAATAACAAGAAAGTCACTTGAAATAATAAGTAACAACAACTATCTATAAGTTCGTAATCATATGTATCTACTAGTAATTTTAAGAATATATTTGATTGAAGTTAAGATCTAACTTCTTATGTCCATGTAGGAAAATTAAAGTGAAACATGACGAATTATATAATCGTAAAAAAGTTGGTAACATTGAAGGTTGTAATAATAGTTACAGTTCTACATTGGGGAAAAATAATTCGAAAACCGATAGCTCGAAGTATTTGGCAGCATAACTATGGCCTTTTTTACCCCCTCCCCTCCGTCTCCGGACTCGAAGAGGTTGTTGCATATAAAAAAACTACGCAGTGGATTTAGATATGAATATAAATTAAAAAATACGTAATATGTAAATATGAAGTACGTTATTTGAAATTATTTTAATATATCTATTAAAGTTGTAAATTATTCTCTTTTTCGTATTATTAACGTCTGCTTCAAACTAATAATTTATATAACTTAAAATTTTCTAACTGTTTATTTTATTTTCTGAGAGAGAGAGATTTATTTAATCGTTTGGTATTATAAGTTTTTAGTAAAAGTTCGCATCCTATTTGTAATAAATCTTGGTTATGTTCTGTTGAATCTTAGAATTCGACTTGATATGTGTATTTTTGACACACTATAGAAAAAGCTGTTTGCTTTTACTAATTGATTTCATTAAATTTTCAATTCCAAATATCGTTTCAATGTTCTTACATGTGAATAAGTGTTCTTGTTTATTACGTTCTTGTTTTATTTCAAAAGTTAATTCTATTTCGAATTGTGATTATTTGCACCATATTTTGAACACGGAGCCACCAAAATAAAAACGATAAATCGGTTAGTATTATAAATAACATAAATCTAATTAAATACTCTTTTTAAATGCATTTACTAAACACTAATTTTTCATATTTATTTTACTAAGCACGCATTTCTTTTCACAAGAGCAATAATAATATTCTAGTAGAGGAAGGGAAAGTCAGAGAGCGATGCTTTGTAGAATCGAGTCTTCAGTGTTATAGTACAATAAAAATCACATCATTTCAAACAATCGTAAAGAGCTGTTTGTATTGTTTCATTAAAAAAAAGCAAATAAATAATATAAGAACCTGAACCTTATTTATCTGTTTCATTGCTTGTATACCACACACACACACAGTCTCTTAAATAGTTAATCTATAAAAATTTTAAATTCCTAAGCCTAATAATTAGAATTTAACATAAATTAGATAAAGACTTCTCATGTTATCAAATCATTATAAATTCAAGACATAGATTTCTCAAAGAATAAATACTTAATTTTCCTGAATTATGTAATTCAAAAAATAATATAATTAGAAGTAAAGAATATCAAATAGTTTTCATTCAATTAAATTTATTTAAGTTATTTCACTTTTTCAATCTTTTAATTTTTACGTTGTTATGAAACTTTTTTCTTTCTTTTTTCTAAAAAAAAATTTATTCATATAATTGTGTAGAATTGAATTGATCATGTCGTTTGGAATGGAATCATAAAAGTAGAAACATATACACTGCTGGACAATTGCTAAGGACGGATAACACTATCACCATAGCAACCACAAAATGAAAGGAAGCAAAATGTGGAAAATTAGAATAAGTGCGTGATATTAGTAAGAAGTATTAATATATGCAAATTTTTTTTCAACGTCTGTTCATCACGTGATAGCGTTCTTAAGAGCTTTAAAGGTTTTGACGCGTGTGGACAGTTGTTGTTTCAAGTCACAGTTTTACAGGAAAGATTTAATAGACGAACTTAAAATTTTTGGCATGTCTTCCCGACATCATATAGAGGATTTTATGCGTGGCCGAATTATTGGAAAGATCGAAGAAGGGCAAAAAATAACAGATGTTGCCAGGGGAGTTCGACATCGCTCACAGCGTTGTTTCACGGCTGTGGAAAGTCATTTAAAACTACTGGAATGTGTAGTAGACGGTTGGGGAGGTCGTGTTAGAAGTACGAGACGCCTGCAGAAGACAGATATATCGTCCTATCAGTAAAAAGGAACAGGCGCAACCACAGCTCAGCAGGTGGCAAATCAGTTTCTTGCTGCCTCAGGAAAGCAGATCTCCCGAAAAACTGTTGCCAGACGTTTGAGGGGAGAAGGACTATACGCACGCAGACCTGTTGGGTGTGTCCCATTGACCAGGCAGCACCGTACTGCCCGTTTGCAATGGTGTCGTGAGCATCACAATTGGACTGAACAGGACTGGGCATGCGTACTATTCTCAGATAAGAGTAGGTTCAGTCTGTCATCAAATTGTAGACGCCAACTGATCTGGCGCGAGAGTGGTACTGCTTATCGTCCAGAAAATATCCAGGAAAAGGACCGATAGCCGACATGCAGTATCATGGTGTGGGCCGGCATCATGATCAATGGCCGCACGCACCTACATGTGGTTGCGAATGGGACTATGAGGGGCCAACGATACATTGATGAAGTTCTACTTCCTCATGTTCGTCTTTTCCGTGGTGCTGTCGGTGATAAATTTGTTTTTATGGACGACAATGCAACATGTCATCGAACACTCGCTGCTCAGGATTGTCTAGACAGCGAGGGTATTCAACGTCTCGTATGGCCAGCGCGTTCTCCAGATCTATACCCCATTAAAAATGTGTGGGATACTTTGGGGAGGCAAGTTGATGGTCGAAACTATCCTCCGATAAACAAAAACACCCTCATCCGTGCATTCACAGAGTAATGGGATAAATTGCCTCAACAGCTGCTGGATAATGTTGTGCAAAGTATGGTACGACGTGTGGAATGTTACATCACACTCCACGGTGGACATATCCCGTAATGATACCTTTCTTTAAGGTGCCTGCTGACTTTTAGATGCATTGTTCCACTTCTCCGTACGCAGATCAAATGAACATTTTTTTTTCTTTCAGATGTTTCACAATTTTTGTACTTTCCACAACAATAAATATTCTTTATTCTAAAGTCTGAACAGTGTGGCAACTATATTTTATCCTACTAGGCCTCATGTCTCACTTAATGCTATGCTACATAGCAATTTGTGATCTGTCCTTAGCAATTGTCCAGCAGTGTATTATAATTAAGTAATTGTTCTGTGAAAAATGGTATATTGCTTACATTAATTAGTATAAATACTGAAATGATTTCTTGTATTCAAACAAAATTTGTATTTTTTTGTTCAAGATTAATTTAATTTTAATCTTTTTTACTAATTTTCCTTTAACTTACTTCGATTTCTTTCACACTAAAACTTACAGAACACCTTGAAAATTATATTTATAACTATAATATTAATATTCTTTATGTTTGCAGGTTTGATTCGAAAAATATATGGGAAGGAAAAATGAACTATATAATAATATATATATATATATATATATAATTATATAATATTTATATGTATATATATATAATATATACATATATATACATATATATAATATATATATATATATATATATATATATATATATATATATATATATATATATAATTAAGAGCAATTCTTGATTGATGATTCAAGGTATGGTTTGCAGTCCTTTTCAATCTCAAGTGTAAAAAAAAGTTTCATTTAAAATAGTTTACTTCTGCATCAAATGTTAGGAAATCAAGTGTCATAAACCTTAAGATGTTGGAAAGATAAAATCTTATTTATTTGACAGTTTAAGATTTTTACATTTTCAAATTGTTTAGATTTTAACCTTTCTAAAAATACCTTACTTTAACCTCTAGAGTAATTAGTCGCTCTTAGAATTTATTTTTAAATAATCATTGAATAATCACCCATTTGAAGGGTGAAAAATGTAAACAAAGTACTTCGTTTCTGCTAAAAATTTTACCGTCTGATATAACCCAAAACATGTATCTTTTATTGTAAATTGACCCTTTTATTTATTTTATTTCCTTTCCGATTAGAAATCTCACTGTATACATAAAAAACAATTTATCTCAAAATGTAAATTTTGATGTTCGATTTACATTTTCTTAGAAACTACTGTTCACAGGTATGTAAATTTCTTATGATATATTTATAATAATATCTAATATATACTGAAATGAGCCTTTTGCAAAAAACTCAAAAATTTAATTTCTACAAATTTTTTATGTGGGGAATGGTATAAATTTCACAATATTTTATAAAATATTTCATAATTTTTAAAAAAAATTCAGAAATAGCTAAAAGCAGATTTTTATATAACGAGAAAGGTATATATATGTACTTTAATTGTATGAAAAATTTCACTGTGACATGCTTCCTCTCAAGCTGCAAACAGCTTTATTTTTCCAGCTAATTACTTAGAAGTTTATTCAAATAAATGCGGTGCATAAGGAGCCATGCAAATAACAAAAATGTAACAACTCCTCATAAATGGTAATGTTGCTGTGGTGTCTGAGGAGTTGGGGAAAATATCGAACATTGAAGAGTGTTCAGTCGATATTGCCGAGTGAGTATAAGAGCTGAAAAAGGATCTAGAGCTCATCTTAAGATACTGGAAATCACATTTGAGTAAAAACCAAAAATATTAGCATCTAAGATGGAAATCATAGAGGTTTATATGATTTCTGAAAATACCGAAGTAAACCTGTGGCGGGTTCTCTCCACGGTCCTTCCACTAATCCTCTTGGTGAAATTATTCTTTAACAGTGGTTTAGGTTTAAAACCACCTTCCGTAGTGATGAGTTAATTTTATGCTATTGCAAAGGCTATTTAAACCCTGGAAATGGGTGTTATAGTTAATCGTGAGTATCTTGTCATTAATTGAAAGTAAGGTGTCGCTCGTTTTGAAGTTATCATTCGAATTCCGTTCGGAGAATTGAAAATAACAGAGAAGCTGATATGAAAATATCTGTAGCAGTTTAGGAAAGAGCTGACAAGGGATCTTCAAGCGGATAAAGATATAAATGTACTTTGGATAATACTATAAGTTATATTAAGAAATTAATTAGGATTGCTCCCGTGAATATTAATCGATAAGTAATCATAAATTGATTAGTGTGGAGTAAAAGTAATTATTTTTATAACCATGTCTACTCCTTCAATGACCCAAACTACACACCTGCAACCTCCGAGTTGAGACAAACCATGGTCCTTTATATGCATCTTAATATGGAAATGGTGATTTACATGAAAAAGACTGTGACGGGGCTTTCATCGGGATTTCATCTAACAGTCCTCTTGGGTTTTGTTCTTTGGGTTTCCAACCATCTCAAGAAGACAAACGTGGTTACGTAAATCAGGAATCATAAATAAATAAATAAATATATATATATATATATATATATATATATATATATATATATATATATATATTGGAAGTTAGCAGTTGATGTCGAGGTCTATGTCAGGGTTTATGTCTATGTGAAGAAGTGGGAATTGAAGTAGCTAAGTGGGAATTGAAGTAGCGAGTAGTTGCTAGTGAAGTAGAGAGATAGCTGTAAAGAGATTTGAGATAAAGTTTAGAAGAATCCTATGCCTGAGAATTAACCAAAAGTGGGTTCGAGACTAAAAGGAACACTGTCGGATTAAAGCCACTACAGAAATGCTAAAGACGTAGCTGTTTATCTAGAATATAGTGGTAAGGGAATTTATATAAGCCACACAAGGAAAGTGCGTATATTAGTGAGATAGGAATTGATATATAAAGTTAGATTCAGTGGTCAATTGCATGACATTCTCAAGGTCCTTATATTGCATTCCAAGGTCTTTGGAATAATTTTAAGGGTAGTTGTGCACAGAAATGATCGTACTTAGGAAAGACGTATATATACATCCGGTTAAATTAACCCTTTGGCTGAATGAGACGTTTATGTACGCCGGTGGTAATTAAGAGGTTAAAGTCCTATCGTAGTTTTAGAGTTTAGTGCTTTTAAGAATAGTATTATTGAATTCAATACATTGTTATTGTATGAGGGGGCACGATGAAAAATATGATTGAATATTGGGTCGAGAATATTGAAACTTTGAGAAGCACTGATCTAAGCGATCTTTCCAATAATAAAATGATATGATGCTCATAAAACTCAACAATATTTCTGTAAGAAATATTACAAATTAAACTAATTTATTAACATACACGTTTTTATTTATCCCCAATGAATAGCTGTTAAAAAGTAGCATATATATTGACAACAAGTTTTCCACTCACAAAAACTTCTATAGGTTCCATTTTTGTCTGATAAAATAATTTTAAAAAAGTATTTATTTTATAAAGACAAATTACGTCAATCATTCTTTCCAGCCAAAGTTAAATAAATTCTTGAGACTACGTCTGGGAGAACACAAACATCTTCTAGACTACCCAAAACTTTGTGTGTCATATGTTTTACTTGATTATTCAAATTCCAGACATTTGGCCTCTAAGCCATAAGTCTTGATCTTGATTCCCAAAACTTGAGAGCAATACAATTAAAAGATAATAATGTAGTGTATTCGTCAATATGCTCCCTATCCATGGACTGTCCAGAGCTACAAAAGTTATAGACTGAAGAATCCTTAAGATGAATTTAAGATGGGCATTCAAACAATCATGTTCCAGTCATGTTCATTTAAAACACGAAATACAGCTACAGTTACAGGAATAGGAAAAGTTGGAATATCTAACTTTGAACTACTGAGACACTCCCAGGCCTTTCCCTTAATTTCATTTGATTTTTCTATCATATTATTTGTTAGAAAGAAGCATTATTAAAAACGCTTTGTTTTATTCGACAAATCACCAGCAAAAAGACGCAACGTCATCATCTTTCTTCAAATATAGTTTAATTGCTTACAAATAGACATTGTAAATCGTAGCAGCATGCCCAACACACTCAGAAAGAAGCCTATGTTTAGCAAAAAATATTAATTATAAACATTACTGCAAACATTTATTATACTTATAAATTACTATTTACATGGTAGAAAAATTTCGAATAAATGCATCTCAGATTGAATACCGCAAGTTTAAAAAGAGAAGTAAATACATTCATTCAATAAATATATATGCAATAATTCCTAAATTTTTTCTTCTAAGTTTATAATATTCTTGAGCCTTTCAAGACTTCGCGTGATAATTAATATCTAGTTTAACCACCTAACAAAACTAAAAGTTTAGTGTTTTTAAATTAATGATGATGCAATCGTATCATCAGATTATCTGGACCAATCAGAAAAGCCTTTAATGAAGATTATATGACTTAAATAGATTCCGGTTAACCATCAATATAATAGACGAGATTTCTGGAGAGAACAAAGAATGTTTTATGCTGTATTGTTTATGTCATCCTTTTACTCGTTTGTCCGTCAATAAAAATGTAGATTTTCAACGTCTATGAGCATTCTCATTCTTTCTGCTGTTATAAAAATCTGACACAAAACGTTTACCTTAACACCAAAATACTCTAAACAAAGTACGAACCATGATATATGTAATTCTTAATTATTGAGAACCGCGTGGTTTAATTTAAAATTTCAATGCTTATAAATTAATCAAATGTCCAAATTAGAGATAGTATTTTTTGTTTTCGGTATTTGTTTATCTCAAAGGTTATAAATTTATAAATTTTCACGCATTCACATTGTTCTACGTTTAAGTTTTCAGAATAAACGAACGTGTTTTAAATATTGAGATAATCATAAAACACGAAGGAAGACATATTTCATCGTGTTTAATATATCTCTAGAATCGATGAAGATATATTTTCTGTTAGTGTACAGTATCCTTAAACGCGTAGTTTGGTTTTCTAAGGAGTATTAGAAAGGTTTTTATAATTTTCAGAAAAGAAACACTTTATAAATTCATGGTAATTTTTAAAACTTAAATTCATGTAATGAAATAAATTACACTTTTTTTATAATTCTAAGATATATGTAAAAAATAGAATAACAAATTCACAAATCTTTGTTATATATATTTGGAACTTAATTATATATTTTTTTTTGTAAAAATGCATGTTTGAAAAAATATTTCAAATTAAAATTCCCTAGCTAAAAATCCATTTTTAACTTTTATATTAATAGTCTAGTCGTATCCAACTTCAAAGTACTTATTACGTAATTAAATTTTTAAAAAAATATCCCGTTTCAATTTTTAATGTTTTGATAATGAATAAAATCATGAAATTTAATTAAAGAATGAATTGAAAGCTTTGGTATTTTCCGTGTAAAATTAAAGGCATTTACATATGTATTCCACATATATCCAATTATGTAGAAAAATGCTTTAAGAAAATTTGTAAAAAATGAAATCATGGATGAATATATTTTTCATGAATTTAATAGAGAATAGTTAAGCCTCAATATCTTACAGGAAAAAAAATGATTAAAAATGTGTAATTTCTTCTACTTATTTTTGCTTTAAGCAGTAAGCGAAAACTGAGAAAAAATGGGAATGCGGTTGGTTACTTATTAAAATGTTTTTAGAAGGCATATTTTAAAATTTCCTTTTAAGGTAACAGAACACCTTTTCGAAGAAAATTTTTTGAATTAACCTGAATTTTGCCTGTAAATGCATATTGTATGACATTATGGGTCTCTAAAATTAGAAAAATACCCAAGAAAAGTTTTGTTAGTGTACATTTTTAGAGTCAAAGGGTTATTTTATAAAAAAAATAAGCAAAAATAAGACTTTACGCAAAACATGATAACTGAAAATAAAATAAATATATTGACATTTTGTAAATTGAATAATATAGCATACAACCTTATCTAGGGAATAGACTCTTATTTTGGTAATATAACTATTACGTGGGAAGTTATTGTGTTTCGAGCTTCTATACATTGACATTTTCTTTAAAAGCTATTGTAGTTTTCATTTTATTGCTATATAAAAAAATTTCTACTCAACACAAACTCTTAAGAAAGGTCTATTCCCTGTATAAGTGTTTAAAAAAACATACATGTAAAATTTTTATTTCATTCAAGCATAATTTTTGAGATATTGTGTTTTGCATTAAGAAAAATGTAAAAACTCATTTTGAGAAAACGACAAAAATAATATTAAACTTTTCTGATTACAAGAAAAACACTTAATTTCTTATTAAAATGCACCAGATTTATAATTCTCCCCATCTTTGACTTCTAAAACACTATTTTTTTCTTTTTAAGTGCTCTTATAATTTTCCTGTTTTTTCTTTGTTTGGGGGTCCGCATTATGAATTGATTCACGGATTCTGCATTTATCTAAATGTTTATATCCCCGTAAGGTAAACACCCCAGGGTTTTCATTTTATTAAAAACTTTTAGACACCCATTTAATCCTTTATTGAAGTGTATAATAGCATTATACGACCCAAATTTAATTGTTTTGAGCGAAACAAAAACTTCCTTCGGTACTTTTTGCCGAACTATTCCATTAAAACACTCGTTGGCATTTTGCGTGCGTCCATGCAAGCACTTACTTAATATCTGTTTGTCGCATAGTTCTAAATATACTGGTTTAATTTTATTTAAAACATCATTTGCTACACCAGCATATTTTGTGGAACATTGTGTTCCATTTGCCATTCCCCGCTGAAAAAACACCAGCTTTCTTTCCCTATTGGGCATTGACCAAGCATCGGTTTCTTATTACTTGATGCACAGTGATATAACGCAGCAATTACATTTTGTTGCATGGCATTTAAGTTACCAACATTGCTGTGAACAGAAATTCCGTAATAGTTTTGAAGTATGTCAATAAAATTATCAGTTAATTTGCCTTTACCAGACAGTCCTTTAGTTTTAGTTTTCACAGACGCGAACCCACTCTCTTTTGTACATGGCCAATGCACTCAAACTTGGTCACACTGTTTAATCCATAAGTGTCTTTTACACTCATGAAAGCTTTTGAGTCGCCATCCCCATAATATTGAGTGTAATGCAGTCTGCGGTTTTTTTCAGATCGAAGAAATATTCGGGAAGCCCCCACAATTTCCATTTTTTGATGAAGAGCCTGTGAAATTACACTGACATATGTGGTCGGCTTTTGACGACTCATGTTCAAAGTTTCTTGGCCTAGTCTGAAGTCTCTTACATGTTGGACAGTAGGACGACATAACTTCTATGTCTAACACCTTACCAGTATCAACTGATATTGCAGCAACACAGCCATTCATAGATGTATAGCCTCTTCGCTGTCATGTGCCATCCACCGATATGCCACATTTTACAATATCGGATGAGAGATTTTGTTTTTCTCTCACAATTTCAGTAGCAGCTTTTATCATGGATTCCTCAGCTACTTCCTGAACCACTTTTAAAAGCTTTGCATCCTGATTTTTGTAAGCAGTTTTGGTTAGTCGAGGCAAATTTAATGTTGAGCATAATTTAAATGCCCCAGCTAAACCTTTGCCTATCTGCCGCATATCATATACTAGCCTGGTATTTATGACAGGTGCACTACAACTTTTTTATGAAAGCAAATGCAAAAAAAAAAGTCACAACACTTACATTTTAGTGAAAATGGGAGCACAATCCATATCTGGAATCCTCGAATAGTTCTACTTTTTTTCAGCAAAATATTTTGGGCAGCAAAGTTGAGCAAAAGCTTCCACAATAAGTTCAAGGTCAACGATTCTGTTACCAAACACAGGACCAGGCAATTATTTCTTCTGCAGTTGACAAACTCTTATTTCCCAACAGTACATTCAGGAACTGCTGAAGTGCTATTATTTTTCGAAGTGTTTGTGAATTTATTACCATAAAATTGCCGCTTGCGCTTTTAGCAATACTTTTAACTATTTTTAAGTTAAAATAAAACAATCAAATAAACTTTTTACGCTGTCAATTCTTTCAGCGTGAAAATCAAACGCATATGTAAACAAAGTCAAAACAACAAACTTGCTGCCAGGTTTTACACATAAAAAGGAAAAAATGTATTTCCAAATACATTTATATTTATTCTTAAATGTTCTATTTTAATTTCTGACTAAATATTTGTATATTAATTATAATATTTCATGCCATATACTATGAAAGAGAAACGTAAACAAACAACTCGGCCCCTTCCGGTTAGCAGAAACTATT
This sequence comes from Trichonephila clavipes, assembly GCA_019973935.1. Classification (NCBI taxonomy): domain Eukaryota; kingdom Metazoa; phylum Arthropoda; class Arachnida; order Araneae; family Nephilidae; genus Trichonephila; species Trichonephila clavipes. The sequence goes on along the minus strand of BMAU01000510.1, from coordinate 349,668 downwards.
TCGGGTCGAGAAATTTATGATTAAGTAATATTGAAAAAACTGTAACTCGGCTTCTAATTAAGATAGAAACAAAATTTAAACAGATTTACAAAGATAAAAGATTGAACTTTAATATAAGACCAAAAACGAAAAATCGATATTTTGACCAAAAATTGAGTTTTAGAGGTGTTCCGTCATCTTAAAAATAAAACTGCTTTTTAGCTTACCGTATACTCTGTGTTTTTTCAAAGTACATACATTCTGTAATAGTCACTTTTTGAATTAAAATATATATTACAACATTTTCTATTCTTGTGTTATTTCTAAGCACAAGAAAGTTACAATATATTAAAGTTATTAAAAATTATTTTTTAACTTATGCATCAAGCATAAAGATAAACATCTCCTTTTGTAATCGAAAGATTGACTGAAGCTACTTTCTCAACCATATTAATAACATAACTAATTTCGAAGCACAGTGAAGACTTATTTAGTTAAAAATCCAATTACTTCTAAACTATAAAACACACGTGTCAATTTTATATATCAAGAGACCACTTAACAAAAAAGTTCTTTCCTAATTGAACAAAAAGCACATGGTACTGTCATTGACCGAGACAACATGTCCCCCAAACTCTTTTTCACTTTAATGGGGAGAAACAGAATAAAGAAAACTTTTTCACAAGAAAGAGTAAAACTAAAATTAAATGTTCTTTTCTTTTACTTATCGTCAAGATAAATATAAAGACTAAATAAAACACAATTGATCCGACCCTTCCTACTACCCGACTTTCTAAGAAAACCGAATTTGTCCCTCAATGGAAAGGGTACTCGAAAACCAATGCTGTTCAAGAAAGAAAGAATGAGAAATGAAACGAGCCAAGACTTCGTTAAATCAATCTGAAGTATCTCAAGTTCTCCTGCACAATGAAATAGTTTAGGAAGATTCTCACTGTCTCCCTACTCCAGACTGCTTTTAAATATCCTAAACGAAAATTAGAACTATATCTAAAGAGTGAGTACCTTGAATTCTCTAACTACTTATGACTGAGCAAATACAATTCTGAGGATAATATTTAGAAAGCTCTCAAATTTGTTTTAATATTATCAAGAGAAAGATGGTTTTTTTTAAAAATTCTATTCTATCTACCGTAAAAAGTATAAGAAAAAAACATCACTTTTTATAAAAATTAACTCCAAATGTTATTTCAGTGTATATAAGACAAATATATTATGTACATAACTATTAAATAAAAATAAACTTATTAAAAATTATGCATATACTTAAAAATACTCTGATATGATTGCATTTAGAAATGTGATAAAAAAGATATATATATATATATATATATATTGAACCCTAACTCACATATATAAGTTACGATTGCGTGAACATTTCCCATTTATTAAAAACAATATGCCATTGTTTAACTTTATTTCAGAGAAATCTGAGACGCACTTAAAGTCAAAGCTCATAATCGCTACTGTTATGTATTAAGATTTTTTAAAAAAATTATACATTTCGAAGTGGCTAGGGGTATAATTTATGTCATTTATGTGGACATCATTCCTTTCAGTGTATATTTTTCATCTATTTGAGTATTATTTCCACCACCTCTCGTATTATTTAGCAACTCACATTGTCATGTGTTTATATATATATATATATATATATATATATATAGTATAATAAAATAAAAAATGAAGAATAACTAGAACCCACAGTACTAAAGAAGTAAGAAATTGGAATTCAGCAAACACAACAAATGTAGATACAAAATGTCATAGGACTAAACTGGAGACCTATTTTGATTTCTAAAGATGCCGCTGAATTAGGCCAGTGAATTAGGGTTAGCAATACTTTATGGATCCACCTTCCCCGTACAACAGAAATTTTCGACATAATAGAAAAAAAACCAAGTTGAAAAGTTAAGCCTAATACAGACCGTGGTTGTAGAACTTAATAAAATCGTAAAAAGAAATTGAGAAAAGAGAACAATAATAATTCTATCAAGGAGAGGAATAATAAAAAAATTTTAATAGAAAATATTAGAAAAAGCTTACTCTTGTAAAACAAAAATCCTGAGCTCAAAAATCCTGTCCGCGAAAACACCACCTACTTCAAAGAGATCCTACGAGAAATGGCGAAAAAGACTGAAACTCCAGCGCAGGAAAAAAAAACGAAGCGCCATCTGGATAGTTATTTTGCAATTAAACTAACCGCAAAGATAAATAATTAAGTAAACAAAACAAAAGAAATTTTAAATAAAATAAAGAACAGAGTTCAGAATAAATAGTAACAAATAGATATATATTAAAGTAAATTTACTTGGATGATTATATACAAGAAAGTTATATTGCAATTGAATTAAACGTAAAATATTTTTTAATATATTTTTTTAAAAATAAACTCAATAGAGAGAGAGAAGAAATATTAATTAAAATAACAAACTAAAATAAAACTAGATTTAATTAGAAATAGAAATATATTTAAAGATAAAGTAATTTTAATAAAAGGAATACCACTTTCTCATCACCCATGTGTCCAAACTACTCTTTCATCTGATGTCATTGCTTTTTGACTAAATATTGTTATCCTTGCCAGAAAAAAGGTCATGACCTCAACCCTATCGAAAACTTGTGACACCGTTTGAAAACTCTTGTCCAAATGAAGTACCATGAAATAAAAAGGAACTAATTGAGGATAAATTGTATTCTGTTATCATGTATTAATGAAGGAAGATCTTAAAACCTTTTTCAGCTCAATGAAACAACAATGTGATGCTGTAATAAAGATTAAAGGCAGCCTCACTAAATTCTGATAGCTCACTGCTATCATCAGTATCTAATGTATATCGACAGTTATTACAGAATAACTTTTCTTGCATTGCAAATATTTGAGTTTTGTTTTTTGTATTAAATTCAGTATAAAATTCCCTTTAAAATGACATAATTGATAATGATAATTTAATTAAAATGATATTTTGTGCAAAGTAAAATTTTCTATAAGCATACAAGCTTAAAAAGGATAACAATTTAAAAAAGTGTCCTCAATTTTGGTCACTTCTGCACTTTGCAGCATTCATCGTCAGCTATCATGCACATATTTAATGGAAAATCTATTAATTAATGGATTATTTATTCACTTTCTCAACGTTTCGTTACTGACAGAAGTCGCCGGTCTTTCGCTACGAGAGGAGTCAGAAACACTTTCCAGGCCTTCTCGAAAACGGGTTAAACACTCGTACACACACTTCATGGAAAGTTATTGATCTTCATAAGCACACACCGAATAAGTTTCTCTCGGTTTCTTATAAAGCTACAAACAAAACTATAAATTGATCTTTTGTTCGTTTGTTTTCTGTTCTCAGTTAAGAGCCAACGCATTAAACAAGCACTTTGTAAAATAAGTCATACACGGAACACAAACGATGCTCAGCTTAACAATGGTTGGGGCAGATGGTCAACACCTGCCGCTACGCATGCGTATTATTTGTTTTGCCAGTGTTGCCAGATCGATTGATCTGACTTCATTCACCGAACTTTATTGTCAGAGGTTGTATGATATAAACAATGACCCCCTCCCCATTTGAAAAATATATTTTTTTAAATCGTAGTATATAAAAGCAATAATTATGAGCTATGTCTAAGTGAATCTCAAATTTATGTCCGAAATAAAGTTAAACAATGATATTGTTTTATTGAGCCGATAACTTGAAATTTTTTTGCAATAGAGTGACTACGATAACATTTCTATGTTGCAGTGTTATCCTCGCTTTCTTAAATTGGGTTTTTCAAATCTTGGGGTCAGTGGCTCACCTTAGCGACGTATTTTATGGCGGACCTATATAGGAAGGACCTATATAGTCTATATAGATTGAAAAGAAAATGTGTTTGTTGAGTAGAGAATGAATATCAAATTTTGTTTTCGCTTTGAAGAAAGTGTTAAGAAGACTTACGAAATGTTGAAGCATGAGTACCCCAGTTACACAATAAGCTTTTAAGATGCATCGAGTTTCAGAAAAGCCAGGGAAAGTGTCGAAGATGACTAACGCTGTGCACGTTCGCAAGCTTCTAGCACCACTGAAAACATCGAAAAGGTTTCTGCGGCGTTGTGCCAGAACATACTTCAAATAATAGCGCAAACAGCTGAATTAGTTGGGTGTTCCATGTCACATGTCAACGGATACTGACTGAGGGTCTTAACATGCATCGGATACGTCAACACATTATTTACCGCATGTAAAAGACCTAAAAGTAATTCGAATGGAAATGACGATGGACTTAATGTCGGATGTTGGCAGAGATCCTTCCTTACTTTTCAAAATTGTTACAGGAAACGATAATTGGTGTTTGTAATACGACTCATAATCCAAGAAAGCATCGACAATGTGAAAATCCCGACATCCTCCGCGCAAGCAGAAATTTCACCAAGACCTCCCTGAAGAGAAATTCATGCTAGAGGTGTTCTTCGATATATACAGGGCATATATTGTGCATCTGGAATTTATTCCTGAAGGACGCACTGGGAACAAAGAACTACGTAGATATCCTGCGTCGTTTGCATGAGTCGATCCGAAAGAAAATACCAAAATTGTTGGTTGAACAGTCATGTGTGCTTTTGGATGGCAACACTCCTGCACATCTATCCTTCCTCGTCATTGGCTTTCTTGTGAAAACGAAAACAACTGTTTTGCCATATCCTCCTTTCTCTCCTTGCGATTTCAGCCTATTTCCTTAACATACCTGTCGCTTGCGGGGTCGTCGATTTCAATCTGCAAATTACATTAAAAAAGCATCGCACGCTGAACTAAAAGACATGACTGAAAATGGAATCCCGAAATGCCTCGATGACCTGTACAAGCGTTGGGAAAAGTGTGTTGTTGTTCAAAGGTCTTATTATGAAGGAATATGTGTTTCACACAGCAATTTAATGAATAATATCTTTTAAGTTCAAGACTACCTCGTAGAAATAGTTATTTTTTCTCTTTTTAAAGTGAAAATAGCAAATTGTAATAAAATGAGCAGAAAATTATTTATATGAAAATCTTTGCTAAAATATGAATATTTCTCATTGAATGATGTATAAATTTTATCCTCCTGGAAGTAAATGGTAATGTTATGAAATTTAATTGTTTCCATGAATTTTTTTTCATTCACAATTAAGAAACAAATGTTTACATTAGTTGAGTTAATTATGCACCCTTCGATGATAAGCAATTGAATAAAATGTAATTATGTATCAATTATATTAAGCCCAGGCTCTCAAATGTTTAATTAATCTATCGTTCCATTTCCGACGCTCGCTTTGAAATGTTCAATATTGGGATTTAACTATGAAAACACAATACATTCTAAACTTCACTGAATTACACTGATTTTGCTCTTTTTATAATAGATATATTAAATTAAGTTTGATGAAAAGTATTTAAGAGAATAATTAGACAACACCAATATTAACAATATTAATCCAGTATATATTATTCCGCTTTCCATGAAAGTATTTAGCTTTAGATAACATTTTTTTGTACGAAATGTTATGTGTTAGCTTCGGCTGAGCATTCAAATTATAGTTACTATTAGAAACACTATTGAAAATATTCCTCTAAAACTTTCAAATAATTTGTATACTAATATCTAATTAATTTGAATTGCTTAGTCCTAATATTATGCACATTATTGAATATAATTAGTTTTCTCTTTTTGTTGAGAGGGGGCATTAAAATATTTGTAAGTAATGTAAGAATATACTACAATTTATCTAAAATTCATTCAAGCTGAGTTGAAGAATATTTAGTTAAACACATAATAACTGAAGCTGATTTTGAAAGTTTTCTTTTTGTAATGCTTTTTTGTTAAATACTTACAATAATTTTAATTTAATTTAATACAAGTAAACTTTTTCACTTAGACAAAAGAATTATATTTTAAAATCTAATGAAATATTAAATAATCTACTACTTCCAATAATTTTGACTTATTTGCTCTAACATTTATTCATTAAAAGGTTTATGCAAGTATGATAATTAATAGTTGCAGTAGACCTATAGTGCTTCCATTAAAACTCTCTGATTACTTAGATCCATAAATTAAAACAAAACTATGCATATTTTATGTATTAACTTCAAACCCATAAGTGAACGCATAATTTGTTAAGTAAAAATTCATTTTCCTCAAATGTTTAATTGTAAAAATAATGCTTCAAAACCAGTTAATTACACATGAGGAAATTAAGAAAAAGTTTCTGTTTTTACTCTTCCTTTCGAAATAGTTTATTTTCTTGTAATGAATCTCTTATATCATGTATAGAAAAATGGTTCTTAATCTAAATCTCCTTTGTAAATGAAAACCATTTCCTCCAAATTCCACATTAGCTTCTTCAAACATACAACTTCAATTATTTTAATCGGAAAATAATTCATGTTTAAATTTAAAAGCAATCACTCCTCGATAAAACTCTGCTTGAGGAGAAAAATGAAAAAGAAATCGAAAATCTAAATGTATTTTTTAAATAAAATAAGAATGCCCGCATGAAGAGCCATAGATAAATATAATTTTTTTACTTACTTTAATATCAAGAAACGTGCAGAATCACGTTATATAAAGTAGTTAAAAAACTCTATTGTGCTTTAAACTTCTCAAGGCTGTAAAAACAAACAGATCCCTATTCAATTATTCGAATTTCTCTAATTCATGTGTGTTTTTCTTTCTCCTTGCTCTTACTGTTTTATTATTTTGCTAATTTTCAGACATCCCACCAAGCCACATTTCCTTTTTTTCTTTTCTTTTGGTGTCTTCAACAAACTCAATTGGTAATAGAAACATTCGCTACTCAAAGTTAAAATAGAAACATTCGCTACTCAAAGTTAAACATTCCGAACAATTTCTTGAATACATTGAGGTAAATTGTCCATGTGCAAGATACCTGGAACATAACATCAGACAGATTATTCATTGATTCCGCTTTGTGAACCTTCAATGAATAATATTTACAAAGAGCGAATTTACAAATGTCATTTTCTAATTTGCACATTTGCATGATTCCTTGAACAGAGACTTCGTGAATTACGAATTAATTCTATTAAACTTCAGAACTTAACCACTTAAAATTTCCTTTGAATAATAGCAACTATTTTACTTTCCATTTGGTAGGTTGGTTTAGTTCTTATCTATTTTATGGAAATTAATAATGAGTCTTCAATTTTTTTTCTGAAAATATTGTATTATTAGTAGATTTCTTTTAACATACCAATAAATAACATTGTCACCAATACCTAATGAAAAATGTTTTCATGTCCTTCATTAATTATCAAAATAAAAATTTTCATACTTAAAGAATAATTATAGCAGCTAGAAAATGGTATATTTTATTGTAATTGAAAGACATGCATCACGAGGGAATATCTCTAAATTCTTAGAAGAAAAAGTAACCACGTAAGATACTTATTTTTACTCAAAATTCATAAGAGTTGTATTTTTGAGTAAGAGAGAGATAGTTTATTAAAGTCGCACTATAAAACAACACAAGGAATATTGTGACAAATCTATACGGAACTTTATCACTAACCTTCTGAGACGTCTTTTTTAGGGAAATTTAATTCCCCTTCCTATTTCCAATCAGCTCCAAAAAGAGGACAGGGATTCCTTATTATGCAGATTAGATAAAGTATTTAAGTCAAACGAAATAGTAAAGTGAGAAGCAGTAGGAGAGAGAGATTGAAGCAGGAAGATATAATAGTGAAGTTACAGATTTATTATTGAAGATTTCTAGGTGGATAAATTAATCTCAAGAAGAGTTGAGATAAATAGGTGGATAGATTAATCTCAAGAAGAGTTGTGGTAAATATTGATTTATAATTAAAGTCTCATTAAAGCTTTATATTAGGAGTGAGATTAAAGTTAAATGTTCAATAGGAATATTATTGAATATAATTCTGGGATCTCTTATTGCGGTAATATCTGCGTGATCGATATTCTAATTGTTAATTAATTGGATCATTAAATATTTAAGTTAATATAAAGGAAAGCCCCTTTTAAACCTCATATATCTATTTTAAATTATTTGTTATTAAAAGTCTTTGATTCTATTTGGGAAAGATAAACAAATAAAGAAAGTTATTCTTTAAAATGGCTATTGGTTCTTCTTTGACTCAAAATCATTCTCGTTCTCAAAGTGAGATCCAAGGGGATCTTCACACTATTGGCAAAATGCCTCGCAATTTTGAATCTTGGTGAAGTGACGAGAAGAGTGATCTAAGTTGGCACCATCCCTCAAAACTATCATACCACTCCAGTGAAAGGACTTAAACCTCGATAAATTTAACGAGCATCAACCCCACCACTGTAGTCTTTTGTGGTGACAGAAATGGCATCCGCTATAAGACGGTTGTGAGTTCGTGACCATAACCCTTAGGTTACCATTGCTACATTGTACATTTGAGAAAAGTTATTTCACAGGGGGAAAAACATTATGGTCTACTATAATAGCAACTTAATTCACAGCAGTTTATTGTTTACTTTTATATTTCAGAGACCTTTTTAGGAAATTTTCTGAAGTACAATTAATGTAAAAAATATTTTTTAAGTCAATTCCTACTTAGATCAACAGAGAAAAATTTTATTTTAGCTTCTTTTTATTAAATAGTTACAATTAGTATAAATATGTATATACATATGACAGAATTACATCATTAAGTGGTAATTAATTTTCATTAAAGTATCGTATTTTGTCATCCAAAACAACCATGCATATAAAATTTCAGTTCAACTGAATGCTTTAAAACGTGAGAAAAATCTCTTTTCAAGTTTTGACACAAGTCGTCAAAATGGTTTATAAGTCGCCAAAAATAATGCCAACGTTACTGTATTTGTAATTCTTTAAATAATTAGTTTTAATCAATTAATTTTTATTAATTATAATTAAAATTATTGTATTGTCTTCCAAAATAATCATGTATAGAAAATTTCAGCTCAATTGAGTGCTTTAAAAGGTATTTTATTAACGATTTAAAATTCCACCAAGATAAATACATAAATATATCGAGAGTGTGAGCTAATAATAGGAATTGAAAAAATATCACGTAACTTATTTCAGTGGAATGTATCTGCCACGGGCCTTTCACTCAGTGATTGAGTTCGTAAATAGACACGCATTAATTAATTAATAATTAGTTAAGAAGGTGACCTTGACCAATCCACAGCAATCATTTTGAAAATATTTATTTTAGTAGGATCACTTTGACAGGACTGTTTTGACCCAGAACCTTTCCGAAGCACTTAATATTGTATCAATTGGAACTACAGTAGAGCGCCTTTATCCGAATCAATTGGGATCGGACACCGTTTGGATTCGCGATTGTTCGGATAATCGAAAACCGAATGCGAGCCATGCAGTATAGGAAACTGGACACTATACGAATATTGAAAATCATCACATGCGGGAAACAGGCTTGAAGAAAAAGCAAAATAGGTGCAAAATGTCACAGTTTAATTTTTATTGTGGAAAATAATCACTTATATATTTTTCGCTGTACCATTTTACACCTTCATTTTTTCGCTGCAATATCTCCGATTCTCTTGAGCAGCAGTAAGTCCGGATATTTGACGCTACGAATAATAAACGTTCGGATAAATGACGTTCTACTGTAATAGAAATTTGTTACTCAAAATACTAATCGTATAAAAGTGAGGGGGAGATGTATTGAGTGAAGCCAAATGAAGAAGGTATTCCTGTATTCGCAATGAGTATCTAAATTTTAATAAATATGATAACACTTTAACTTATATATTGCTCTCTATATCTTTACACTACAAAAAACTTTATTTGCATTTAAAATTAACATTCAGTACATTCTATTATTACATTTAATGTTCAAGATTAATCTGACTAATATTTAATATACGATTGTTGCCAATTACCTTGAATTTACATTTCAGATGTGAGATATTTAAGCATGAAATATTTACTGATTATACGTTAATCTGTTAAAAGCAGCTATAAACTCTTTTGCTTGATTATGATTGGTGACAAACAACATGATGCGAGTTAAAACGAACTGGAGAATGTATTAATGTGGTGAGGATCAACATCAATATACATTGTAAGACTCTACAAATTTTATTCAATCTAATACCTTTGTACATAAATATCTTAATGTCTAGAAAAGAATAGGATTAAAATATTAACTACGAGGAATCTGGAATCCTAACTAATAATAATAAAGACTTACGTAATTGGCACTGGTAGCTTTAAACCAGAGCCATGCCAGATACAAATCTAATATAAACCTAAGAAACCGTCACACGAAAATCCTCGAGATTTAATATAAATAATCACACACACACACAAATTCTAATAATAAAAATTGAAGACTCTCTATACACCAGAATTCACAAAAACTCACTTTATAATTACATTCTCAACACCTCTCCAATTCAACTTCAGATCATTTTCAATGGTAAACTTAATTTGCATCGAATCCTTCAAACAATCCATATAATGGGTTGACCTAGGAATTAGTTTGAAAATGCGTTAAGAACTAGCTGCAAGCATTTAAACAAATTAATGCATAAAAATGTGAATGCATTCTATATGATTATCAGTACTAAGACGAAATTTAATTGTAATTAATTAAATACATTGTTTTGCTGCTTAGTATATTTGAAAAATATTTCCTACATGCAGTATTTTGCTTAGCAACTTTACAAAATTTTTGAAAATGCTAAAAATGGTAACTGCATTAAAAGGTGCAAATTCAGAGTTGATTAAAATAAATTTTTAAAAAATGATAACACATTACATATATGTTTTATTTTTTATGACAGCTGCTCATTAAAATAGTATTCACTTACTTCAATTATCGAATTCTTAGAAGGGTTCCTATAAATACTATAATAAATAGGATATTTATAATATTCATATAAATAGGATACTAAAATAAATGGATTGAACTCTGTCAAAATTTGTATAAAAATAAATCAAAACGGTACATGGAATCCCTAAAAATCTTTCGGTGGTCTTTAAAACTCGTTATAAATCCGCAAAATTTTGTTTCATAACGTCTGTGTTACTCACCAGAGGGCGAACTGGCGCTGCTTTGAGCTTCATCCTCAATTTTTTCGGGAAAGCAATCTTCGCTGTTCCAAGAACCTATTTCGAAGGCATTTGTTTTCTGTATAGTATCACTTACAAAGGATGCAATATTTGCATGCATTATGTATGTTTTGGAATGCTCTTTATGCATATTTTGGAAGAAAACTTGTTTCACGGATACCATAACACCTTATTTTGAAAAAAAATACTTCTGAAAGAGAAAAGGAAATGAGCACATTAATACCTACAAAAGTGAAAATAAAAGATTATGGCTTTGCAGAAAAGTTGCAATAACACACACAAATATATATATATATACGTAGAAACCTTTTTCTCTCGTAATGGATAAATAATTTTCCCCAACTTCTTCTTGTGTAGATCTCGTAACATACAGTAGTTTTTTCATTTGTGTTGAAATTGCAGAATGCAAATGTATGAAAAATGTAATATGGTTAAAATGAAACAGAAAACAATGAAACATTCAAGTTTTGGCTGTCTAACAATTTAGCTTAGTTTTTCCATTCAAAATGAATTTAAATTAACTGCACTTAGAAAGTTTTGTTATAATTTTTTGAATAGTTAAAATACATTAGCTTTTAGCTTGCAAAAATATTATAACTCATGCCATTTTCCTTTATTATTCGTTAACTTGTAGCATACAGTTTTAAATTATTTGCGTAGTATACGTTAATTTGTTACCTGTTATTTTTGTTCTTAAAAATTATTGGTCTATCTTAATAACTATTATTGATTCTAATGTATTTTTACGCTGATTTTAAATCCATTGATTATTTTTAATGCCATAAATAATTTTCGTATTACAGTTTTCTAAATTCAGGAATATGTAGTATGTACATAATAAAACAATATGGAACAAGTAATATAAGAAGAAGAAAAATACAAAAAATTATAAATATGGCACACTTAACATGACTTTTGAAAATTACATGGTTGTAATATGTTTCAACATTGATATTTAATGAATCAAATGATTGCTTAAATTACGGTTCTGCATCTATTTGTGATTGATTTCCCCAATTTCACGAAACGTTACTGCATGACATCATTGCTGAAATAAATTTTAAAGTTTCGATTAACTTATGTTTACCTGAAGGTTTTTCCTTTGAACAATTATTTTCAATTTTATCTATAGGTTATTTATCATATTAATATCCCAAAACTGTCCTAACAAATTCCTATTATTCAAAGTATTGTCTTCGAATCTTTCCTGGATTACCTGCTCATTGACATGGACCATTATGATCCAGAAAAAAAGTATGAATGATTCTTTAAAAGATGTTCACTATTATTAACAGTTTATTTTGTAGCTTTTCAATGTTATCTCTGGCTTTTGTACTGTTCAGCTCACAATGTGAAAAAACGAAAGAAGACATACATAATCGTACATCACTTTCCTAAGGCACTTTACTGTGGGCGTCAGACTCTGAGGTTTATATTCCTCATCAATATGTCGTTTTATATAAACACTCTTTTTTCTGCCAAAATTTTTAAAAATACTGATTTTTATCACTAAATATTACCTTTTTTCGTCTTGAATAGTCCAAAATGAAAGATCTCTTGCCCACGTTAATTGCCTTTTGTTTTGAAAATCAAATCAGTCAGTAATGATTTTCAGTGATCTCTGCAGCTTTGTAATCAAATTTCCAGCAGTCTTCTGACAGATCTTGGGAACAAACTCCCTTTTAATGTCGAAGTATATTGTTTCAAAATTTGCAATGAATTAATGTTTCTGTTTGAAAGTTGTTTTCCTAGGTTTTCCAGATCACTTCCTATTCATAAAGAATTTGTTTAAGGATATCTTTTAGACGTTCTTTGAACAGTAGAAAGACCACATAATACTTCAACAGCAATTGGATCCATATAATATAACGTTCTTTCTTTACAAGTATTATTTTGTACTTTTTTATTATCACCCAGAAATGAACATTTACCAAAAATTCCAATAATTTGCACGCATGCACTTCAAATTGCAACACACAATAGGTTTCAATATACTCAAACATGCTGCACATGTTGCATTCAACTCTATATTGTTTCTGCTCTTTGATTGGTTGAAATATTTCTTTGGTTTAGAAAAACCAATTACCCATTATTACAACGCCTTTGCGCCTGTTTTGCTATAGTATTTACAAAATATCAAAAAAAAAAAAAAAAAAACTTACTTTACACAAAATTCACAGAGTTATCTGAAATTAGCATAAAAACTTCTAGAATCAGTAACAAATAAAGATAGTGCAGTAATTTCATATAAAAAAATTAAGTCAAGCGCAAAACTAAAACACAAAAAAGTGTGTTCAGGACTTTTCCCTACCAATGTTATATATATATATATATATATATATATATATATATATATATATATATATATATATATATATATATATATATATATATATATATATATATATATATATATATATATGCATATATATATATATTACATATATATATTTTCATACATACATACATACATATATATATATATATATATATATAAAAGGCTGAATCTAAAGCAATTTCAAAATAAATATATTACACTATTGTCCACAACATAAATGAAGCATTTAAATTTCGTGAAAATTTCGCATTATGAATAAATGAAAATATTAGCACTTCCCTGCCATCCGAAGAAAATCAGTGATCATGTCGGGCATAATCAAATAAAAGGGAGGCGGATTGGTAATCGATGAATTTAGAAAAGATTGACCAACATTAACTAATACATCAGTCACGTCATACACATATTTGGCGCATAGCAGTGACAGGTCTTTTTTTCACAGTAGGAATCATATTACAACAAATACAGTCTGTCACTCAATAATTGATGTTCGTAGTTACCATTCAAAGTTGTTTACAACCCAGTGGTATATCTACAAAGCGTCCTTTTCTATGTTAAACTTTGTTTTTACTTGAACGTATCTGGAAAAGTGCATTGGAAGAGCATTTAAATAGTACGAAATTGTCTATATCGAGGAATCACGCTTCTTCCTGCAATATCCTAATGGTTGGGTGGTTAGAATTTAAAAACACCATGGAGAGAGATTACACAGATGTTGTTTCACGCATCGCTATACTAAATATACTCTCAACAATCAGCCAATGCTACACCAGTAGATTCTGCGAGTCCTTACTATTAGATCTTAGCTGCGGAAAGATTCTAATAGAACAATGCGCAACCTTATTAAAAGGAGTGTTTCAGGACTTCATCAATCGGAATATATTACTTTTGTAACTTAAACACTTTATTGTAACTATCTAATCACTATCTAAATTCGACTTAAGCTATGAAAGCATGTAAGCTTAAATAGTAATCTAAATATCTAGAATCTAAATCTTATCAATGGGCGATCCTCAACAATAATGCCCTTATCAACAAGAATGGGCGTTGAATAACCAGTTCTTTCCTCTTGCACTACGGTGATTCCAATATTAGTTTCTCTTAGCTTCTTAGACTCTGTATGACAACAATCAGCATCATCAACTTCCCTCTTCACTTGTTGTTAAATAGTAAACTTCATTAACACAAAACGTGGTTCCTTTACAGAAAGAGGATTTATAATTATATTACGTCATCAAAAGTATATTCCCTAGATATTTACTAAGAATTGCGAATAAAACCCGTTACAAATTGTGAAAAACCCCCAGGGTTCTAGCCTGGACACCAAGATTGAATTGAGGCAAAGAACTACCAGAAGACATTTTTACAATAACAAATTATATTTATTCACTTGAATCAATTATCAACCTTCTAAATACAAAGATCCATCAATATATCTACGTCAATGGGACTGAACTTTACTATTAAATTAAATCACGAAATATGATACTAATCAACTATTAAACTCAATATCGAACGGGTTTACCGGAATAAGAGGACCGAGATATATACACAATTTGAATTACTAGCAATCATTAACCTTCCACTAACTCTATTATATATTTACTCTTATGATTCGCTTATTGAAATTTAAATATCACCTGACTTTTACTACTTCACTCCTTTCCAGTCGGCTCAAACTTTCCAAACGTAGATGGCTGCCTGAAAATCAGCCAGAAACAAATCACATAATCTATTGAATCTTCATAGAGCTCTGTCAATGTATCTCTAGGCTCAATAGCCTTCTCTCGCTAACTTACAACACTCTCCTTAAATACTTTGATTCATTTGCCTATCCCGTTTTCTCCTTTTAGAGCTGGTTGGAAATATATACGTGAATTTACAATCCCCAAAGACGCTCAAGAGTATTAGTGATAAGGTGCCGTACAGATTCGTCACAAAATTATGGAAAACAGTTGCGTGTCATCTTGCACTTGAAATTGTTGAGGTAATTTTTATATGGCACTATAAAACATAATTGATGTAGATATTGGCTTCGAAATGAAAATTGTCCAAGATACCGGCGTAAATTTTTATTAATAAATATGTTAAATTTGATATGTTTAATGAAGAAGTAAATTGGGTTTTCTTCATTGGAAGACACATCAATTCGTCTACCTCTTGCTGAAGCCCAAATTAGAATGAGAAGTGGGTCATACAACTATTAAGACTGTATTAAAATATAATAGGTAAATTTGTCTAGTTTTTTTTCAATGGGCTTCTTTTATTTACAGTAATACAATCAAAATTTTTCCAATCTGCACTAATTGTCGCCTTTTCCAAGCCTTTCGCAATCATTGTCGGTTGCCTATATGGATTTTTCAAAATAAGATCTAGTTCTAAACCAATTAATTGTTCTGGATTTAATTAAGGTGCACAATTTCACGCATTTCATATTCTCTGACAGTAAAAGCGGGCACGACCAGTGCGACCAAATAAATGTCAGCACCTGCTCCCTACAATCATGTCTCGGTTACATTGAGAACTTGTTTGTAATAATCCATTCTTCTAACATGATGTATAAAACGACTTTTTCAAAATCAAGTAAA
Organism: Trichonephila clavipes; assembly: GCA_019973935.1. Taxonomy (NCBI): domain Eukaryota; kingdom Metazoa; phylum Arthropoda; class Arachnida; order Araneae; family Nephilidae; genus Trichonephila; species Trichonephila clavipes. Next base: position 333,650 of record BMAU01000510.1, on the reverse strand, counting down.
ACTTGAGTTTCTTTTAATAATAGACCAAAAAAAAAAAACTATATTATATTATCTTCCTTTTTATATAGACAGAAGTAACGTTACTTCTTTTTGAAGTTTAATTAAAATTTAACAAACTTGTTAAATTTTAATTATTTACATATATCATCGCTGTATTTTTTCCGGCGAGTTTGTAATTTGCACCGCGGGCTGACTTTACAGCAGTGCTTCTCAAACTTTTAGTATTTGCGACCCAATTTTCAGTTATAATTTTTCACATCCCCTCATACAGTAACAATGTACTTCGATGCTAAATCTACAATTAACTTTAATTTTAAACCGTACAATTATCAAGGTAAATATTAAATTTTGTATATAATTTTTGTATATGACAAGCACATGGGATTCAATAGTAGTTACTAAGGTTGTTTTTTAATTTATTATTGATAAATTAATTATCAAATATTTTATAAAGTTCTGTTTCACTTATAAGTATATCAGTGTTAATGTGTTTTATTTTTTATTATGCCAAAATGTATTTTATTTTGCTTCCTTTCAGTACATTTTGATAATTATTTTCGATATGCTCGCCCCCCTATGTGTTCTTCCCATGCCCCATTTTCGGTAGTTGATATTTAAGTGGTTAACACATTGCATAACAATTTAGAGTACTATTTTCTACATAATTTTTTTAAATATAAGACTATTAATACGAAGAGTATTTGTACAAAAATATCAATCATATAAATTATTTTATTCTTATATAAATTACAAGCAAATGAAATCCAATTTTAAACAAAATGTATTTTATACATATGCACATTTTTATTATATATATACATAGTATAATAAAATAAAAGTGAAGAATAACTAGAACCCACAGTACTAAAGAAATAAGAAATTGGAATTCAGCAAACACAACAAATGTAGATACGAAAAGTCATAGGACAAAACTGGAGACCTATTATGACCTATTATGAGCTGTCGCTGAATTAGGTCAGTGAATTGGGGTTAGCAATGCTTTATGGATCCACCTTCCCTGTACAGTAGAATTTTTCGACATAATAAAAAAAACCCAAGTTGAAAAGTTAAGCCTAATACAACATGTAGTTGTAGAACCTAATAAAATCGTAAAAAGAAATTGAGAAAAGAGAACAATAAGGAATCTATCAAGGAGAGGAATAATAAAAAATTTTTAATAGAAAATATTAGGAAAAACTTACTTGTAAAACAAAAATCCTGAACTCAAAAATCCTGTTCGCAAAAACACCTCCTACTTTAATGAGATCCTACAAGAAATGGCGTAAAAGATTGAAACGCCAGCTCAGAAAAGAAAGAACCGTAGCGTCATCTGGATAGTTATTTTGCAATTAAACTTACCACAAAGATAAATAATTAAGTAAACAAAACATAAGAAGTTTTAAATAAAATAAAAAACAGAGTTCAGAATAGGAATATATTAAAGCAAATTTACTTGGATGATTATATACTAGAAAGTTATATTGCAATTAAATTAAACGTATAACAAATGTTCAATATATTTTTTAAAAATAATATATATATATATATATATATATATATATATATATATATATATATACTCTTTGCCTAAAAATTTACATTTAATTTATTAAATTTATACTTATCTATCCTAATTCAATAATGTTTATTTATGCTTGTTTATTGAATAAAAAACCGGAGTGCTTTCCTTTAATTCGAATCATAACTTATGATTAAAATATGCCTAAAGATCTCAGTGAATATTTTCTAAAAAATTTAGTAGATTATCATATAGTTAGTTGCTTTAATTTTAATTTTTCATCCTTCAATTTTATTATATTTCAGTAAAAAAATCAGGTTTATATATAAAACATTTAATTCACAGTACTCTTTCGAAGGTATAAAACCTATTTAATTAAAGTTATTTATCTAAAAAATAATTATCACAGAGAGAGATAATAATAGCTTTTATTGCACGAAAATGTGAATTGATGTAATTAAGTATCAGCAGCCATTCAAAAAATAATCTGTAGTAATATTTAATGCAAAAAAAAGAAGCTGTTAATAGTTAAAAAATATGAAGCTTTTAGGGATTCCTGCCGAAAAATTCCATTCCATAATATCATTCCTATCGGATAACTGGCGGCAAAACTTCGTGATAAATATGAATGATATACTCCTGCAAACTAATTAAACACAGAGCAGCAGCCCATTTCCAAATTATGCCGCTGACGATAAATAATGAAAAATATCTTGATCGCTCTTACGTTGCATGCAAGATATCAACGCATTTATGGCTGCATTCTCTAGTAAAGCTCTAAAGGGCTTAATGATCAAATAATTTCTTGTAATAACTCAGTGATTCTGAAGTAATTTATTCGAAATTGTCCCATTTTCTCAACATTCATGCGTAAAATCTTTGTCTCAAGTCTCTGAGAATATTGATAAAGCCGCATAATGATTATACTGTATTATTGGAAATATATTGTGTATCGCTTTTGATAGATGATATTGACTTTTTGTAACGAAAATTGTAAACTTTGTCCCACTGAGAAAGGGGTAATTAATTAATCAAATTAATGCTATTTTACGACACAGAAGTATTGAAATATAAATATGACATTGATGATTGTGTAAATAATAGAATGAATAAGTGAGTGTGAAGTTATTATTGTTATTCGTGAGGATTGCTTTAAAAAGTAATTTCAGAATGAGCGTCCAAAATGAAGTCCAACTTTCAGAATGAGTAATGTACAAAAAATAAATATATTTAAACTGTTGCAAACTTCAAAATTTGTGGTTTCTATTTTTATTTAATGAATGGTGATATTATGTTTGATATTTGTATTTTAATTTTATTAGCATCTATTTCAAATATCAGACCACTAGATAGGAATTTCAATCTTAAAGATAATTTAACTGAAGAGAATGACTCTGGTTCTTTCTTTTAGGAATTACCATTATACTCCAAGCATGAATTTTCGAAGCTCCGTTAGATATTATAACATGGTTCTCATTTTCAGAAAAATATTAGGTATAATTCGAAAATTATATTAGTATTATTACTATGTTCTACGTCTATTTTAGATGTTTTTTCCTGGTATACATACGAAATACAAGTGGGTGAACAGAGACATACAATACAAACATAAGAACATTATTACAGACGATGATCCCAGTATATGACGAGAAGGGGTGCACTGCTTTCCATTCGAGGCGGGAATCCATTACAGGCGAAAGTTCGACTTCTTTTCCCGAAGAAAATAGAACCATGCCTTACTCGGGATTTGAACCCGAACCCACTCGGTTAGAAGCCGAGAGTCATATCCACCATACTGGCTGGGTGGTATATATTCTAGTTGATGCATACGATTCTGAAACAGCTTATTAAGCTCTTTTTTGCAATTATATGTTTTGAAATAAATATATTGAGAAAGCTGTGACATCTTCGATGGGAGTAAATTCCCATCTTCCGATTCACAATAGGTTTGATGGTTTCATCAGCTGGTCAAGGACAAGTGCCTCACCCATCGATTGTCTTTGAATGTTTTACGATCAACCAGCTGTGGAATGACCGGTGCACGTGGCCATGGGGCCATTGTTTATTGTCTGAACTCAGGGAGTGGAGATTGCAGACGGGTCGACATAATAGACTTAAGAGTTCGGCGCCCCATTGACAATAGGCGAAGCCTATCTTAAAAATAACCATATTGTCTTTTTCTAGTGTTGTTTGAAGGGATGCTAGAAACAGGTGGCGTGATGGGCCAGTGTGTCCAGCTGTGGACAAGGAACTATGGCGCCTTGGACCAGACGGCTCGGGTGTGTTTTGGCGTGTTATGCGCCAATAGGACGAGGGAGGTCAAGAGAGACTTTGTTGACCTGCGAATAAGAAGGAGCGAGGGGCGTGTTGTGAACACGCCCCTGTTGTTTAAAAAAGGGTTGTTTTTGAGGACACGGGAGAAAAAGACCGGGAAAAACCTGGAGAGGGAGAGTAAGAGAAAAGAGACCCGGAGAGAGAGAGAAAGAGAAAAAGACCGGAGAAGAAAAAAAATCCCCGAGAGAGAGTGAAAAAGACGATGAACGCCGGTGGCGTTGAGCATGAGTATATGAACTGACCACACCGGCTTGGCATTTAATCTGGATTTATATTACTTCATTTACAAATTGTTAGCAAATAAAGTTTGCTTTTATTTGTATATTAAGCTGTAAAGATTTGTTTATTGATGTATAGCTACTCACGACGTTACAAAGCATTTTAAAACTTATTGTTCCCTTCATTTTACTTTTAACAGATATTTATGAAAGATGGGAGAGCAAAATACCAGCAGTAAAAATGAAGCACTATACAACTCAACTTTTGTATTACTTGGAAAAGCATTCGTCTAACTTTACTATCAGAATTTTTTAGTTTTTGTAATTATTCCATACTTTATATTTGATTAACAGGAACGATGGCTATTTTTTAAGTAAGGTCCGTTAGTGGGTATAGTTCCCTAGTTCATGTGTACTCCGCAATAAGTCTCTGCGTCACTGACCAGCATCCTTTGCGCACGTACTCGGGACATTTCTAGCTTCGTAGTAGTACTGTAAGCTTCACTGTGCATCTTTAAAATGCTTAAGGTAATTAAATCGTCCGCCAAATGTGAGATATGGTCCGTTATCCGTTTTTGACGGCGAGAAACATGTCGGCTGCAGACATTCATAGCCAGGTAACAGTAGTTTATGGCAGTGAAGCAATGAGTAATAGTGAAATTCGAAAATGGGTCAGGAAGTTTAAAGATGGGCGAAAAAACGTCCATGACGAAGAACGCTCAGGCCGGCCCTCTGTAATCACTGATGATTTGATGCAAGCGGATGAAACAAAACTTCATGAGAACAGGAAATTCACGATAAACACTCTTTCATTGGAATTTCCCGACGTTCCTTGGTCGGTGGTGTACAACATTGTGACTGAAGACCTCAACTTTAAGAAATTGTGTTCTCGGTGGGAACCCAGAATTCTCACAGCGGAACATAAAGAGAAGAGGTTTGTCATCTCATTGGACTTTTTGATTCGTTACGAGGAAGAAGGGGATAACATGTTGAGTCAAATCATTACTAGAGATGAAAGATGGGCATCCCATATCATCCCGGAATGAAGACAATAGTCTATGGAATGGTGACGCACATCCTCTCCCGTCAAGGTAAAATCCAATCAAATGCCGTGAAAGCTCAAGATTATGGCAATTGTGTTCTGGGACCGGCACGGTGTTTTTCTGGTGAACTTTATGCCATAAGGAATAACGATCAAATTAGGTGTCTACTGCGCAACTCTACGGATGCTCGGAGAAGCATTGCAAAACAAACGATGAGGTATGCTGTCAGAAGGTGTTTTGCTCCTCCCCGATAACGCAAGGCCTCACACTTTTAGAACGACTCGGCTTTACAGGTACCTCAAACACAGTTTTAGCATGAAGTACTTAGTGAAAACGAAGAATTGAAATCGGCCGTGAACTTTTGGCTGTCCGACTAGATGGCAGACAACTTTGAAAAGGGTTTTCAAAACTTAGTTCTAAGGTATGACAAGTGCATTAATATACTCGGCAACTATGTAGATAAATAGGCAAAAGTATATACAGTCCTAAAACAAAGCTTTTTAAAACAAAATATTGTCATTATTCTTTTTAAAAACTAATGGATCTTACTTAAAAAATAGCCCTAGTACATAACAAGTATTGCCCATTTTCTTTATTTATTAAAGTAGGAAACAGTGATATAGTAACATTGTTTATGACTGTGATAAAACTTTTATAGGCAAACATTTTTTCCAATGTGTGAGTAATGTAATCTCTTGAAGAATATTATTAATTCAAAAGCTGAAAAAGACACAAATATGTTTTTCAGAAAATTATTTTGTCTAGATCGCTTTCAAAGAGTTTATTTAATACTTAAAATCCTAATTTGTGAAGAAAATAATTATACTTTTGACTAAAAAAAGGGAGGGGAGGCATTTTACATATTTCTATGCCAAAACCCCAGTTGTATTAAATGTTAAGGAATAAAAGATAGAAAACTGATATTTCCGTCATTTAAAGAAAATTAAAAAAAAACATTGATCCCATTTTTTTTTATTTTAATCTATTTCCTTTTAATTTTTCTTTATTTTTTCATTATTTATTTATTTATTCATTTGGTTATTTGGGATTTTTAGCATTTTTAAAGTAGAAAAGCTGATGGTCTCAAAATTATTTTTCCTATAAATTGATTTTATCCAAACTATTACATATCTTTATTTTGATGCACTAAATCAATTAATAATATTAATTTTTTAATTTTAAAATAACGAGATTTTAATCTAACCAAAGAATGAGCCGTAAAAAAATGCTTATTTCTAAGTGCACTTTTAATTATTTTATTCAACTTAGTAGTTAGTAAAGAAAATAAAAATCCATTTTTAATTAACATCCATTTGTAAATAAACGTTTTGAAATAATTCTAGATTATAAAGTTGATATAGAATAATGTAATATACACCACTGAATCATTACTACTATATCAGACTAGTTATATGTATGTTGCATCTAGTTCTAATAATAATGCTTAAACGGATGATGGACAATAACATCATTAATTTGGAAATTGCATGACAGTGATTTTATAAGTATATTTCTTTTAATAAATATTGATCACAGAAAGCAGAATAAATTTAAGACTTCTATAGAAAATTTTGGAAGAAATGTCTATATTGACCCTCAGGGGTCTATGACGACCTCCAAGGGGTCCACGTCATCGAAAAAATAATTTGGGAAGAGGGGGTCTATGATAGTGGCTCTCGTTTAACCAAATCGGGACATTAATTTTAAATTGAAATTTAATCAAGTGGAATCCAGACTAACCAATTTAATAGATTGATTTACGAAATTTAATGAGGTTAATTTGCAGTTACACGGTGACAGCATAAATTTTATTAAAATAAGGTCCTCATTTCAGCGTTTCTTGTGAGTGTGCCAACATTAAGCTGAAGAAGTATAATATTGGAGTCGCGAATTTTCGCAGTTTCATAATTGTTACAGACAATCTGCCAGTGAAAAGACGTTTAACCTATTTACTATATTTAAACCTCAATTTTTTTTATTTTGCAACTATGTTTGATAATGCTTTGACTATGGTAATATCATAATAGACAATAAATTCATATGGTTTCATTGAAAAAAATGTCATACAATAATTAAAAAGTAGGAATAGGTACTAACGAAGATCTTAAAGTAATGTTTAGAAACGCGGATGTCAGCAATTTTGGCATTAAAAAGATATACCTGTTATTTATCCCAAATTATGGAATATCTTGTGGAAGTTTACTTTTGGTTTTCGGATTGAGAAGAAAATTCACGTGATTACCAATCTCCAAACAAGGAGGGTGAAGGGAGGCGGAAGAAAGAAGAAAAAGGACAAGACAGTAAAAAAACGAACAGATATTTAGGGTTAAACCTAACAAGATTGATACTAAATGCTAAAAGCTTGTTATTGTACCTCCAGATTTCTACCTCCCACTAAAAGCATTCGTTTGTTGCTCAGTTATTTTGTATAACAGTTATTTTATGCATTAATTAAATTCTAATTTTATTAATTAACACGTGTTTCTTAAGTTTTAAACACTTTACTTCACTACTACTAGAAGGTTAAATCTTTTAAAGCAAGTAGCTCTATACCAGCTGTCAAAAACCCATTCAGGTTGATAAATCTGCGAAAATTCAAAATTAGGTAAGTAGTGTCTACCCACACCCGAAAAACCGGGCAAAGGGTCTATGAGGTAAAAAAAAATTGGGAACCTCTGTCTTGGAACATTAAGTACAAGTTTCGGTTTTTACTTTTATAAATTCCAGAGGCATTGACAGTTAATTTGAAGAAGAATACATTGAAATAGAAGATAGAGCCTTATATGATGATGTATGCATAATGAATAGAACTCAAATCAAACCAGTGATTTCAAGTATCATCAACATAGCCACTAAAAAGTGCTACATATCGCCTCTTAATTTTTATAAAATAAGGTAGTAAATGACACAGAAATGCTCTTTTGAAATTTTTTTAAACAAGTACAAAACCAAAATATGGTATGGCATGGAAATATTTATCTGAAAATGATTATGACGGCAGAAATAAGGTGCAAAATTTTCTTTCACAACAATTTTAAATTCTGAAAATCGGGGAAACCAATAAAATTTTTTGTAATAAGTTCAAGTTCTTTGTCGTGCTTACAAATATTCATTTATATTATAATTATCAGTAAATATAATTAATAAATAATACAGCATTTTTTAAAAAATGGGCATTAGTACTTAATATAACATTTAGAAGTACTATGTGTCAGGAGTTAATATGTTATTAAGGTTTATTTATGACAGACGGTGTAACAATTTGTTAACATTTTAGGAAGAATTTTCTTTATCATAGCTGATCTTGGTCCGTAACTTTTAATAGAAAATACACGAGAAATGAATGGACATTTAAAGAATAAATGTGTATAGAAAACAGTATTTTAGCATAATTCATTTTTCTTAATTGAATTTTGAAACATAATTAATTCTTCATAAATACCAGACACCTATCGAAAAATCAAATCAACTCAATATGAACTTTCTAGAAGACATAAATCCTCTCGGTCTAATACCTTCAACTTATTATTCGGAACAGAGTGTAGTTAATTCCGAAGATATAGTTTTGTAACAACAATTCGACTTATTTTTTAACTCACTTTTATTTCTGAGCTTGTTAACTAAAATTTAAGAGTGAAAAAATAAATATAATGATTAAAAATCTAATGATTATTAAACAAATATTCATTCTATTTAGTATTAATTGGTAAAATAAATACAAGCTGCTTAATAATAACAAGTAGATGCTTACACACTTTCACTTTCCCTCTTCTAACACTCTCCTTATCCAAAACCGGGATTTGGCCATTCACCCCCACCCAGCGGAAGTGCGAGGTCATTGACAAAAGGGACAGAGGGGGAATGAGGGTAGCTTGAAACACATAGAACGACTTGAGAGGAGGTGTAAGTCACACGCCTTTTGAATGTAACTACATTACATTGTGTAAGAAATAAATAGTTTATAATGTCCTAGGAGAAAATGTTCTGCTTTATGTGTGGGTTCCATTATGAACTTACTCTGCTAAATAACAGTTATGGATCTCATCAGCGTATATACGGGTTATCAATAAATCGTAAAAGGTGATACATTCTTAATTTTATTAATTTTAGTATCGACTCTCAAGTACAATATAATTCATTTCTTGCAACACATGTGCAATTTTAACAAATAACTAATATATATATTTTTTTCATTTAAATTCCTAACATTAGGTACAATCTAACAGACTATTTCTTACTCAATACATTTATAATTATTTTTTAAGGGATCGAATTGATATAATGCAATGATTTGTCTATTAAATCTGCTTCAAGTCATTTAAATAATGTTGAAAACTCTTGATGAATTTATCGTTTTCCCTCTAGTACCAAAGTAAAAAGATTTCAACTTCCACTTAACTTCTTTGGAGTTCCAATTTCAGAAAATTCTACAATGGATTGGGGAGTTGAATTAATTATTCGAAATTTCCCATATAGTTCCAGTTTTGGATTCTAATTAGAACTATTTAATTCGATTGGAAGGTGTGTCGAGATTAAATTACATCTCATTCATATCTAGAATCACAAATTTAGTAATTAGAAATTTAATTTGTTTAACAGAAAGAAATTTTCCAGTAATATATGAGAAAATAGCATTAATATTAAATTAAATAACTTTAAAACAGCATTTTTTGAATGAAATAATTTAAATGTTTAGCTTTTTTTGGAGTACAGTCCAGTGTACTATAAATTCACGTTTACAAATTGTAAATTATCGTATTTTACCGTAAATGAAAAATGCATATTGTACATATTGAAAAAGAATATAATATTCTTCCCCATTTCAGTGTTCTTAAAAGTAAATAAAAATATTTTATCAAAAAATAAGCAAACAGTTTCTCAAACATAAATTTTTATTATGGCTCCTCTTGGGTGACCTGAAAGCAAATAATAGTAAAAAGTTAATTGCCAAAATATTTGAGCTAGTTTAAAACAATACTTTTTTTTCTGAACTTCTAAGCTAATTGTTTTCGCGGGATTTAATATATTATTTTATTTATCTGTATGCATATTTTCAATTTATGTTTTTGAAATTGAAGTGTTAGAAATAAGCCCATGTAAAGCCATTTCAATATCTTAACTAGTTTGAATAAGCACATTAGATAGTAAGCCGGAACAATTTTTATTAAAAGTTTATTTTTGTCTGTCTACATTTTCTTTAAACTTGCAAATATTACAAAAGTTTCTCCTTAGATATTTCAACTAAAGTATGCGAGATCCCTTGTTGACCCCCTCCTAGAGGTGTGGGTGGAAGAGAAGGAAGACTAGCCATGGCCAAAATTACTCAATTTATTTGTCACTCAATCAACAACACAAGTTCAAGCAATTCTTTCCTAGCTATCTAATCTCTAATCAATCGTCACTTTAATAATTACAATTATCAAATATCTGCGTTACACTATGGATTTGATTAATCATTGATCCGCTAGTAATCTATCCCATCTCTATCACTTTCTCTCTCTTTACCTTGAAAGCCTAGACTATACATAGTAGACCTAATTTGAATAATCACGTTTTCTTCTTCAAAGGGTTCGTTTCAAATAAAATAGTTTTATAAGACCAAAGATTTTCCAAGAGAATTTGTTAATCGGAAGGATACGGATAGAGCCATCACAAGTATAGTAACAGATTTTATAGTAGGTTTTCACGCACTTTGCACTTCATGAATATCTTGGTCTACTTCATGACATTGCTTTATAACAGAATCTCACCTTTTGAAGGAACTTCGTGAATGTAGAGGAGCATTACAATAAACTTAGAAGTGAAGTAGATAGGATAGAAGATGACTAAGGATTCCACGAGAGGATAGTGAATGATGACTTCAACTATAAGTGAATTTTAGAAACTATACAAAAATGAGTCATACCATTTTAATGTACATATATGGAAGACAGCTAAGAAGCCCCTTGAACATGCTGAAATCATTAAGATGCTGAAAAATTCTGATGGTCATGAAAAAATATGCAAAATAATACCTTTAAGAAATAAAATTATCCATTGAAGTAATTGTTGTGACTAAGTATCTTTATTTTCTGAAGAAAAACATGATGAGTATGTATTATTTTTTAGTCGTTGAACTTAACGAAAAAATTTCTATACAGTGATTTGGTTTCCTTAATCATTATTGATTTTCTTAAAACGCTTTATGTGATATAGATCCAGGTGCACATTTAGTAATAGAGATGATTAATCTTCACACTTACAAGATGAAATTAATGGGGAAATAAATCACTTCCATGTTAACAAAGAAAAACCTTTCCTAGAAAAATTTAGAATATAGTGTAATGTTTGAAATGAATAAGTATTAGCGAAAGTATTAACCATATCAAAGGAGAATTTTCTGCAAATGTGTGTAAGGAAGGATTTAATGAAGGGAAAAAGACGAAGGGGGGACATCTGAGTCAATGACAGGAAGACCCATACGCCCAATTAACATCTTTACTTCATAAACATGAAGAGCCATTTGTTAATATACTTTAAGGTTTGCACTGTAGAAAACCTTAAAATCCAATCTCTTGCAAATGTATAAAAGAACTTACTATTTATTTACCATATACTAGAAATTTTGAAATAATGAGATGACGAACCAATTGAAGAATTACTAGCATCTGGGCTTATTGAAGAAAATAACTCCGATACAGTCCACCCAGTTGTTCGTGTGTGCAAGAAAGATGGCAGAACACAAGATTATGTATTGATTATCAATCTTCAAACTTAGTTTCAAAACGCGAGGACATTCAAATGGAGAATATATCCGATCTGATATTTAGCATAAGAAAAGCGAACGCTTTAACTACATTAAATATATTAAACAGACTATTGGGTCAAACCTATGGAAGGGCGATGTAAAGATGTAAAGTCATTTAAAACGTATGGCGTTCAATATCGTATTGCAGCAATGTGTTTTGGGTTAAGAAATGGTACAGTCACTTTTGAAAGATTAATGAATAATGTTTTAAAATAATTTATAGACTTTTCTCATGAATATATTGCCAAAATTTCACCCTGACTATAAATATAATTTTACTCATCTGTATAAAGAGTTTAACTAATTTACATATTTATGAATTTACAATAAATTCAAAGATACCTATTTTAGTTACTCATTGTATAAAATACTTAGTATGCAAAATTAGGTATGGAAAATATACAGAGCAGATCAGAATTATTCGAGAATCAATAACACTAGAAACAAAAATCAACTGAAAGGGTTGCTTCAAATATGTGTTTGTACAAGTACTCTACATTCCCTGTTAAAAATAGATCCCTATCTAACATAATTAAGGAAAATAAAGTACAATAAGTACTTTTCGGAAGTTGAATGCATCAAGTTGCTTTCCTTCAATTACAAAAGTAATTTTCGAAAACATTAGAAATACACATGCCTATTTGCCTATTTTGGAAAATCCTTCCATCATTGGAATTGATTCTCCTCAAACTAGAATAAAAGTTTGTTTACCTAAAAAAAAGATGAAAAAATATTAGCAGGAATTTTCACTCACCAGTGAATGCAAAAATCCACAAGCGTTTCGCGGAAGGCGTTCGCAGTAGAAATGGACCTAGAAACATTCGACCTATTAATAATTAGACGAATAAAAACTGGAACGAATTATTATAATCGATATGCGTTGTGGTCAAGAATGCAACTTAATCATCTGATTTACATTGATGGATGCTAGATCTTGAAAATTAAGTTTTTTTCGGTATATCACTGTCCCAGCAGAAAAATCAATTAAAATACTGTGGCAGAAGGAAACTGTGAGTCCTTTTGTGATTATAATTCAAATAGACAGCGGTTTTTGTTCTGCTCTATATTCAGTCACTTTTCTATTCATCTGAGACATCATAAAAAAAAGACAGATGCAAACCTCGTGGTCGGAATGAAACTATCCAACTTAATCTCAATCTGATCGCTCTGCAAAAAGTTTCCCTGTAAATATCACTTGAAATAAAATTATTTTACTTGTGTACACTGTTATAATTAGAAAAATACCATGTTGCTTCCAAATCAAGAATTTATACATCTTATAAGTTTGCCTTTTTATCAAATCCTTCTGTACTCTAGAAGTTTCCTGAATTTTTATATAATAGTATCATTTCATAAATTAAGAGAACAGGGACATCATATACTTTCAAATAATCGATTTTCAATTTTAGTTCTAAAAAATAGTGCTTATTTTTCTGAATCTAAAAATGTATAATACTTATATGTTTGCTGATAAAATAGCCTAAAATATGAAAAATAAAAATGTAAATAAATGACCACGCCCCTTTTGACACGCCCCTTTGAACTTTAAATATGTAGTTTCCCCTGTGTTTTATCTATATTAACTTTTGATTGTTTTTCGTTTGAATGTTAACCCCGCTACTTTTTAGCCACGCTTGTGCGTGAGCTATTGTTCCAAGCTGTGTGACAAAATTTCTTACTTTAAATTTCGGTTTATGGCAATGTTTTGAACCGAGTTCGTCTATTCCGAAGTTTCTTGTGGCATACAAC